>OY728127.1:376891834-378091834 GCA_963277665.1 Viscum album | reverse complement strand
TATTTAAAGTTATACGATGAGGATGAAAATGTGAGAATCTAAATTTTTAATTAGAAAAACAATAAAAAATCCCTAAGAAAATGTGAGGCGTGTCCGGTCTGTGTAATAAAGGGAAATAATGGGATAAGTTTATTATATGAGGGTAAATTTTGGATAACAATTTTTGGGACACAACATTGTTATAAAAACTAAGAAAACCCTAGAAAATTTGGATTTGTATTGGTAAGGATTTAATAGGGATGGTTAAATATTCCATCATAATTAAATGGATGAGAGGTTAACACTATGGGTATTAAGAAACTATCTTTATAAAAGGGAGTGGATGAAGTTAAATTATGCATTATAGAATGGAAATTATAATAGGACTGATCAATAATATAAAGATTCCCATTTATCGTACTCAAATCATGGGTTCAAAAAACATATCCCAAATAGTAGAGGTAAACAAATGATGTTCAATGGATGAACATATCCTCAAAATGTGGGGATTATGACATTTATGGTGAGATTCCTCTGATATGTGTTCCCTAGAGAGAAAGTTTACCCTTTAGAGAAATGTTTCATCATTATAAGAGAATTTATTCAATAAAGAATCACTGATGATACAATTCAAACTACATGGAAAAAACTATGTAAATGAAGGAAAAATCTCCAGAATAGTTCTGAGCACCATAGGGTATAGTGTCTTGTATTGGTCATATTGATAGGGTTACCCTGGCTTCATGGAATTCCATGCTAACATTATTAGTTGTGAATGTGTAAAACATAACAAATGGGGTAACAATTGGTTTCTAATGCTATATATTTTATTTCCATCAAGTATAGACCATTTGGTGATACAATTTTAGTATCACAGAATTAAAACCAAGTCGAGTTTGTCAGAATTGAACTAGGTAGTGGAAAAACCCTATTTGAATTTGATAGATCATTCAAAATATAGATAATATATTTGGGTAATGCATACTCTTTAAGATAATTATTCCATGAACTAATGGGTGAATGTTAGTTTCAATTGACCAATGTAGGCCCGATGGAAATTGGGATAAAAAATGTTATGAATACTTGTTTCTAAGGGTTTCATGTAGTTTTGGGTCCTAATTTATGACACAAACATATGATACTTATTGGGATGAGGAGGGGGGAAAAACCAATGTTAAGGTGAAAATAAATTCTGTTATAACAAAGTCAAATATAGTATATACATATATTAAATTAATTTTTCTTGGACCACAAGTTTCAAGAATTTAAGGTTGTGCAATAATTACTAAATATGATACTGGTGTTTATAGTCATGATAAATAGATTGAGTGGTACTATGAATATATGTGGATCATCGGGTAGGAAAAACATGATGTGAATTGGTGGGGGTTATGTTATGTGAATCAATCATATTGTTATGTATCACATTATATATGGTAATGGTGTTAGGATCATAGATACATGTCTTTTATGTTCCTTTAATTAGGACCAAAGATAAAATCAATTTAATTTAATTACTTCTAGGAGAATATTATACATAATTTAATGTTGTATATGATGGAATAATATGTAAATGTGGAATAAAGATTTGTATAACATATTCCTAGGCTAGTGTGTCCATTTTGAATAGTTTAGATTCTGTTCTGGACAGATGAGATCCCCATATACTTAAGTCATTTTATTTATTCTTTATATTTTTTCCAAATCATATAAGGGGATTACAAATAAAGGTGAGATTTACTTTTTATCAAATCACCCTTTATGTTTTTTTATCCCAATAGGCACTTATATTCCATTTATGAAGAAACATCTAGTTATTCATGTATAATAAGTATGGTCAGTTTCATGGATTAGTACAAGAGATTCTTGGGATTTATTTTCATCAAAATATAACCACATTTTGTTACTATTTTATCATAATTGAGCATGGTCTAGAGGAGGTTGTTTATATAGAAGTTGGGAAGAGAAAAATCTAACATAAACTGGAAAAACCACATGCTAGTGTGAAACAACCTCAAGGAGAAGGAATCAAATTTAATGTCATGATGCATGTACTAGGTGTGAGAAAGAAAACACAAAACCATGAAGGGATAAAAACCAAAATGAATTTGGATACCCAGTGATAATGTTGTCAACCTTAGGGAAATTTTATTAATATTAAATTCCATACTAGTTGGACTGTGTTATTTCATCTAGGTGATAATAAGAGTTATGTAATCCAGACGTGAATGGATGTATCCCAACATAGTATAAACAAACACCATGGTAAAATTCACACTATTTAATTGTTTAAGGCTATGACCAAAGGCCAACAAATGTTTAGGTGCATACATCTTGGACTGCTTCTAATTAATGATTCATTTCATTGATGGTAAAAGGGGGAAATAAGAACCAAAAACATAAGCTTCATTCATTGAGATGAGGCATAAGTGATAGGATAGATATATGAGATCTAGGTATCACTACATATCCCATGAAATATGAGTCAAGTAAAAATTTGTTCTAGAAGTTATTGAGATAGTAAACTAACGTCAAATGGGTTAAAAACAACCTCACGAATCGAGTTCACATATCAAAGATGTTTCAATAATAGATTATACTATCTTTTAAAAATAAGTGGATAACGATAGATAGTAACAAACTAGAGTCCCATTGCTATGGGAAATGGGGTAATGGGTAGAGATTCAGTGTCTAGGATTAAAATAGTAATCCCAGATGCAAATATGCATCTTGTAAGTTGTGAATCAATCCACACATAGTTCAGGAAAGTGCTGAGGTAGGAGAACAAAACTAAAAAGGGGTATCCTATCATGAAAATATATGATGCATCCTTCATTTTTAATTCATGAGATTTGAACAATGTATTTTAGTTTAATTGTGTATGAGGATGATGTTTTACATGTTGATAAATGTTTTCATGTGAGGGTGAAAATCTATTTTATACAGTTATTGGTCATATATCATTAACTAGATGGGGTTAGGATGTTTTTTTGATATAAACAGAAAAAACCCCAATATAAATTGAGGGTTATAGTGCCCAATCACTCATAAACAACATCATAAGGTATTGTCACCATTTAATGAAATTATTCTTTAAAAAAATTAATATAGAACATGAAGATATGGGTGACAGGAAAAAAACTTAACAAGATTTGGGGGCCAAATGGAAGTGTACAAAATCATAGTTGAAATATAACACAAAATAGGGTTATGATGTGTGTATTTAGGGCTTGAAAGGGCCTATTTAACTTCATTGAAAAAAATATGATATTAAGGGATGTCCAATGTGCCCTATTTGTTTTATGTTATAAAATTTTTTCTCATGAAGTGGGGGGTAAACATAGTTTATAGTTATGACCCTTGGAATAGATGTTGGTTGTGCTGTTTAAATTCTTATAGAAAGGACCTGAATGGGTTTCTTATAATAAACATGGTGTGAATTAATTATATTCAGATAAATTCCAACAAAACACAAATTCATAGTTTATCTATGATTGGTGTGGTGAAAAATGAGTATAATATGGTTATTCATTCCATTTGAGAGTTCACAATGTGGTTATAAGATTTTTTTTAGAAAGAAACATCAAAAACTAAAAGCATGTCATTAGTAGGGGAGGAACATCGGGAAAATTACCTAAATAACCATACTTATTTATAAATTTTCATAAACTCATGATAAAGATAAAATTAAGTGAGAATAATTAAACTGAAACAAAGGAGAACTAAATAAAATAATTCACAACATATAGAATCTTGATTATAATGTGGAGTGATGACATTATTGAGGAAGATTGTCAGTTATCTATTAAAAATTTATGTTCCACTACACCACTATCAACTATGGAGGAATGAAAAATTATGGATAACCATTAGAAATATCTTAAAAACATGACATATATCATATATATTCAAAAATAACTCCAGGACGTATACCTGAGATAGTAGGTGTCCCATTGCGGTGATTTTTCCACACAATATGAGAGTTTCTTGAATGTGTAGGATTGATAAGGATACACATTGAGGGAGACATGGATTTTTAGGGTGAACCACTAGGAAATTAATGTAGAGTTCATTGATCTAGTATTTACACCATCATGCGTTAATAACATATTGGGGTATATCAATGAAAGAGGGGGTTAAAAAAATCCCCTAAGATATTCATTATCTCATTATTAGGAAAGTATAAGTACTTTATTTAAGAGGATATCATCACCCAAAAATTGTGGTAAATGATATTCTAATGAATTTTGGGCCCAATAGAGTAGATTCGAGTTTCCCCAAATATCAAATAAATTATGAATCAAACCATACTAAGGTTTTGGAAATGGTTTAGCAATAGAATAGAACTAAAAATATGGAGTTTTACTTCTCACAAAAATGATGAGAAGATTTTGTAATATAAATATCATACAAAAATATTTTAGATATTTATTTTAAGCTTAAGGAGAAAGGGAAAAAATATATTCTCTAACATCATATAGCCAGGATGTTTAACACATATTTTGACATTATGTGGAAAAGATGATGAGTTATAAATATTAACATCATTTATGTAAGATGATAAACATGTAGTTTTATTTTTTATATAAAGGATGATATTTTGTGTAGTTTAACAATATGAAAATTGTTTGTTAATATTTTTTAGATTACAGTCCTGATAATTGGACATATGATAACCACTTTGAAGGCTATGCTATATGTTTATTTTGAAAATTTACATTTTTTGGAGGTCTAATTCACTCTCATTGATACATGAGTTAGTTCCATTAGAGTATACTTTATGGATTATATAGGGGACCTCTAATTTTTATTCACGCATCAAAATATTCATTTCATATATCATTTGTGTTCTTAATGCCATAACCAAGTCATATAATAGTTATGATAGAATAAAATCTATCTTGCTGAATTCCCAAGTCACAGTATTTGGATTAACCTTGAAATTGAAAATAGATTGGAACCAAATCTAGTCAAGGGAAACATTCATTCATAGATATATCTAGTATGTTTTGTTTGATTACAACTGACCATAGATGATATTTTACAGCAAGGAAGTCTAAACCTAAAAGATAAATATTGTCTCTATTCTATACACCCGGGAATAAGGAGTCATCTGGGAGGAAGTTCAACTGGTCAACTGATATTCAAACATGGCATTGGAGATCTTATGAGTATTTTTATTTTGGATTTTTTCTAGAATTTAAAACATAATGTTAGATAGAGACATACTTAATTCCTTGATTTTTTAATTTTCATGTGTGTGATAGTGAGTAGTGCGATTAGACATGATATTATACCTAGATTATCATTTCTTCGACTTCGTGTTTTAGGAGATGGAATTATTGAATTTTATAATAGTGTGAGGGTAAATAACTAGAAAATATTATGGTATTTAATGAACTAAATTATAAACAAGTTCATGACCTCCATAAGGTTTTTTTCCTTAACTTATATCAAAAAAAAGTTAGTGGAATTAAGGATAATGTTATTTTTCTGGGATGTTGATTGTGGGTTGGGGCCTAAATCAGGTCCCAAAATTGCAAAGGGCCAATAATAAACACAATAATGTGATGAATTAGGTCATTAAAACATGAATTTTTATTGTATTTCGGTTGTATTATTCTTTATAGTTAATTCCATGAATCCATAAACCATGGTGGGATATAAGTATCCCTATCTGTGGATCGGATGTGAATGCTTGATCCCTAATTGTTGAGGGTTCATTTTCCAGAATGGAACTCCTAAAAAAACTAATGGGTTTCCATTCCATAGTTTTAAAGGATAATTATTTTATAAATAATATATCAGTAGAATCCAAACTCTATGTTGGTGCCATCATAGAGGATGAAATTTCCCACACGTTGCTGGATTTCTCATGCTCTTCTTGGTCTGATGGTAGAGTTATGTATTAGAGATTCAAGATGAGATTAGTCTTATAAATATATTCTTATTTTTTATATGGGAATTTTAGGTCCATGTATAGGAAGAACTTGTAGAAATTGGAATCACCTCCTGATTTTCATCAACTGTTAGAACAAGGGTGATCATTTTTTGATGCACTGTATATATGAATACTTTATCATAGTCAATATACAGGAGATATGTGGATATTTATGAAAAATAATACTTTGAAAAATTCTAGTATCATGGGACATGGGAATGTTTTTTCTTATAGGGAAACTACAAAATAATCTCATAGTTTTACTTGAGGAAAGAGATACACTACTACTTTCAGATAGTATAGTCCCGACAGATTTTCATGAGGACCAAATTAGAGTTACCTTTTATAGGATCTATGGAACATCAATTTCAAGGGCCACATATATATCATTTATGAGGTATTGATACTCATCCTAATTCTTAGTGCATTATTCTTACACGAGTTATTGGAATAACATAAATTCCTAGGAATGTGTGATAAAGAAAACTCTAAAGCCAACCCTATAGAGGGTAGAGTTGATGATTCTTTTCCTGGTTGGGCCCAAGGGGGAACCATCTATGTTCATCATCTGCTATTTTATTTCATGGAATTAGAGAGTATTCTCTTAATTATTATATCTATATCTTAGAGAAACTCTATATAGTTTGGATGTATGGAAATGATATATGTGATCTCTTTTCCGTTGACAGCATTCTAAGGGATGAATTGGATTTCAAACTACTAAATGACCACTTACCTATATGATGAATATCCAATCAACATAGTATAATTTAGGATATACATCAGGTGTTCAATGTTATATTTTAGTCAGGCCTCATGATGTTGTGTATAATGATGCAACCTCTAGAAATAAAATACCTAGGAAAATAAAATTCATCTTAAATGTAAAACATTTCATCTCAATATTACAAAACATGAAACATATACTACACTGAATTTTATTTTTTCCTTCAATAGTATTCTGATCTAAGAGGGAAGTGATCAATAATTTGAGGGATTTCACATAAAGTTCCAATGATTTTTCTATGGAAAGAATAATTTGAGTCATAGAACATAGTATACAATTTATAATTTCATAGAATACCATATTGAATTTCTCATCCCATTGATAAGAAATTACATTCCTCATATTCTTTGAAATGGTATTATATTTTATAGAAATATTTTATAAAAAACATTATATCTAAGATAAATGGACTTGGGATCCTTCCATATCATATAGATTGCATGGTGTGTTCATTCTTTTGATGACCATGGCCTTTTCTAAGTAGATTTAGATTTCTTTTTACGCTAAAATTTATCCATTAAACATCATATTAATAACCTCTAATACTAAATTAAATGGGTATATCATAAGGTGGAGGTATAAATTATGTCAAACACTTTCTCAAGATCATAGATAGAGAGTTTACTCTTGAGGTATTTGACAACAAAGTCATCCACAAAGAACTCCACCACTTTTTTGAAGACCATCCTGGATATATGATGCATGAAATACTGATATGTTTCTCTAGAGTTCATTAATACTAATTTAATACCATGGTAAAAATAAGTTCTTAATGCTTCTATAAATTTGGTGGCATCTTTATATAAGGACCATTTAGATTTTATTTTATCTTAAGTACCCATCCCTGATGAAAATAGACTATAATAAAGATATCTCATTAATATAAAACATTGTGACTAAGAATGGGAATTCATTATTAATGTAAATGGGTGTTGAGGTCTTGAATATTGATGGAGACATATATCTATCATATATGTTTCCAGGATAGGATAATACTGTATGATAATATAGGGTATTGAACATCCCTAATGAAGTTGCTCTTAATCATCTTATCAACATAGTCCACAACCGTGGTTGCATGGTAGGGGTTCATCTTTCTTATTTTTTATTCAAATCTATAGTGTTTGATTGGAAGGATAATAAATTGGATAAAAACCTGAGGATCAACCCTAGTATCTCTTTATAGTTCAACATTATTATATTGTGGTGATATTTCAAGAATGTAACATAATATTGTTTTTCTTCAATATATTTAACAAAACTGATTAATTTAAGTCATATATCTTTCTCGGGGTCATTTTCCACCTATGTCATCAGATCGATTATGGTAAAGTCTCCTTCTTAAAAGTAATGAGGTGATTTATTTGAGTCCTCTTAGTCATAGTCATTAGGAATATAAGGAGGAGATGAATAATAATTCATGGGATAAATCATTGTGGGATTATCATATTAGAAAGGGATAAAATAATTAGAAGTAGATTCTTGTATTCTAGGTTATATGAACTCTATAGTGATATTGGATATGTTTTTTCTCATGATGCCTTCACTAGAATGGTCCATCAATGATGTTCAAAAAATATGGCATAGATAAATTCCAAAAAGTTAATCATACCCACCAGTACATGTAGTGAAGACTTTAGTTAGTGACCATGGGATAAACCTTTATATATGGTATTATAGATAGATTTTTGGGCTTCATATGAATCTATCAATGGTATGAGAAAGTGGTTTTATAATACTACTCCTTATTCATCATGATTAAATTGTTCCCAAATTATATGATTTCTTATTATAGGTCATGGATAGTTATTATAAAAATTCACATTAGGTTCTTACAAAGGTTTAGTGAGGTGGTTTCCAAGCCATTGAGTGCATTGACACACTCAGACCCTTCACCCTAGGGGTACTTTCATTTCTATTTATAATACCTCACATCAAGTCATGGGATTGACATGATTTTAATAGAGTGGAATCATCATGGAGTACCACTACTAGACCAGAGAGGGATTATTTGATGCACTAGTGATATAAGGAAAGGGATTTTTCCTGAATGTGAATCCATTTCCTTCTTAGCAAGGAAATAAGAGAATGTCTTATGAGAATACTATGAAATTAATATTCAGTAAAAATTATCTTAATTTGTTCTTTAATTTTATCTTTTCAACTGTCACATTCTCAATCTTTTAGAAAACTAGAATATTTATTTTGGGAGGGGCTAAATGTGTTTCTATGTAGCATAGATGTTATAGAATCTATGTTAATGTGATAATGATATTGCAACCAGTTTCCACCAAACATTGGTAGACATATTCAGCATCTATCTCACATGAGATATAGAGTTGTGAATGTTCCCTTGGATAATAACAACCTTATCCACCAAGGAGAAGTATATGATGGATTTCAAATCCTAATGTCCAGAGTCCACTATGTAGTAAACCTTGATGGTGGAAACCACATTTAAAAAAAAAGGGGTTTTCCAAATCCTTAATAAGAACATAAAAAAACAATTTATGGATAAAACACATAAACTAATGAGATATGATATGGGATGTAATCCATGTTCGTGATAATGACATAGTTTTATTCCAGGAGAATGTTTTTCCCCCAATTGTTCTATCCATAAATTGAATCATAGAGGGTATAAAATGCTAAGACATTGAGTGATAAATAGTACCTTTTATATTATGATATCAATTAGATGGATATGGTTATGCCCTAGTTAGATGTTTATGGGACATGGATTTATATGAATGAGACAAATAGTTAACCAATCAGATCGAATGCTGGGAAATATTGAAGGATTCTTCAAGTGGAGTATATTCTTTCCGAGTCTAGATAAATTCATTTACTCTTTTCTCATTATGATATAAAACATCCTCAAGGGTAACACTTATATGTTTTCTTTTCCAAACTAGAATTTCTATTTTCCTGGGGAGTATCATTTATAAGTTTCAAAAAGTTCTTAATAGCATGCTTCAGCACTGTGCTCTAAACATTGGTCAACCAAATTGATCGAATTAATATATGAATACTTAAACTCTTCATTTGATAAGACCATTAGATTCAAACAGTTCAATTATCCCCCACCCACTCAATGGAGGGGAAATGAAGTCCACGGGAATTAAAAATGGATTTATCATATGAAATGGTTCCAAAACATCCATGAGAGTCATGTAGTATCTCTATCAATCCTTGGAGGTTAATGATGTAGATTTTGAAACTGGAGGATAGGGACTAACCACTGAGTGTTTTATCAAAATCATACAAGAATGAATTATTCTAGGTTATTGAATGATTAAAGTTTGGCATATTCAACCACTAAATATTTATGATCCTATATTGGATACCTTACACTATTTCCCAGAATCATTATCATCATTGGTGGTGGTGGATATGCCCATGAAAATTTCTAAAGGGTCGTCCAATTAAAATTTTACATGATCTACCAATTCATAGAGTCAATACTGGATATAAATCTATTTTTTATGGTGTATCCATGGAGCTAGTGGTTGGGTTGTTTTTTTCACTTATCCTCATAAAATATTTAAATTTTGGAGAGATAAAACAAGTTTATTTCTAGAGAAAATGTGATGAAAATATGAATTGGTAATACATGAAGGAATATACCAATTTATTTAAATCTATGAAAGGGATTTAGGGAAATTGAACTTATGGGGTCCCTAGGTGACATACTCATTATCAGGTTGTTCATAAAAGGAAATATTCATTGGGGAAACTTTGAGCTATATCTATTGGGGTATTGGAGTCTATGTAATGGAAGCTCAATCTTATCTAAAATGATATTATAAATGAACTATAGAGGGAGGTAATGGGAAGAGAATTTTCATGGTGAACTGCATTGATTCCTCTAGGATATTATCTATATCAAAAAATAGATTATTTACCTTGGATAAATAGGGTAGTTAAGGGTTAGAAAAATATTATCTTGAGTATTCTCCATAAACATCCCCCAAAACTATTCTACAGGAATCTGAACATCAAGAGAGTATGTCTATAATTTCCACTGTAAAATTCTTCCTTTTATGAATTCATTATCACCCTTCTTGCTCTTAGAGAGATCAGTACCACTCATCAAGCACAAGTATGAAATTAATTGGTATAGTAACTATTAGAGGATATCCCCCCCAATTTACCAAGACAAAATCTGCCATTGATAATAGAAATTTTTGGGTTTTTGAAATCTAGAAATGGATTAGTATGATCCACCCCATCCAAATATACATTCAATTTAGGTTACGACATGGAAATAGTTTTTGGTAGCTTCAAGGTGAGGAGTATGAGAATTGAATTTATCAATAGGAGTGGTGACAACATGTGTCTCCACCATATAGGTTGGCTAGCTTATGAAGCAAAGTTGTCATGATCCAAAAATGGAACATCATTTTTATTGACTATAGGGAGAACTACATGGAAAAATATTATTTCATGGCTGGATGGATAAACTTCCTAAAATACTGTTTCATGAGTCAATCCACCTTCTTCGGGACTATTACATCGACCAAGGAATACGAGATGAAAAGATTCAATCGAGAGAATGATGGGATCATCATAAAAACCAACAACCTCAAGATAATATTCTTAGATGTTAAAAAATAGATATTCTAGTATCCTTGAACATCATAGAGGAAACCAATGACCGTGTCATCTACTTTTGTTTCATATTTGGCCTAAGGAGAATTTTAGGATTCAACTACTGATTTTTCGTTATTATGGTGTCTAAGGGTGGATAAGTGTAACTTATTGAGATTTATTAGGCTCATAATGTGTCTCTACTAATGGGTTTAATAAATTCCTTCCTAAAAAATTAATCCACATAGGGTGGATCATCATCAAGTTCCACTTATCTAGAATCATACACCTATATAATATAAGAAATTGAGGTTTTTTATGATGGAGATCTGTCAGCATCATTCAATGGGTCATCATGAGGAACATATCATTACCATGGGAAAATAATTAATAATATTATATCATGCTACCACAATACTCAAATTTCTAAATGGGAAGATACCCCTTCCATCATCTAACATATCATAATAAGACACTTGGTATAGCCATAATGAACACTATGGTGGTTCAAATATGAGTAAAAAATATATTTTACTGTAAGCCCAACTTTGTACACCCTATAGAACTTCTAATGGAGTACTTATATATTATTATTAATTAATGAATATGACAATTGATGGTCAAAAATTCTATATAATTTATCCAATGTATTCAGTAAAATTCACACCAAGTATTCTTTTTGGAGAAAGATAGCAATGAGGAAATAAAAACACACAAGTGTCTAGAATAAAAATGATAGTTGTTTAGTGGTTATGATTTCACATAGGATGACATCATAATACACAATATCATGATTGAAATCTTTCTCTTGATCACCCAATCATCTTTTCGATAAAACCAATAATATTAGGATGAAATTGAAATAGACCAAATCTGCTACTAGTCTTCATCTAAGCCGGGTTGCGTATGATAAATTCATTCAAAATTTGTGTCATACTACTTAATATTTAAAAGAATCATAACCTATTAAATATTGTATAAAGTTATTTCGTCATATTCTTGACGAGGTAGATCATTAGGTACCCATATAATGAATAATTATTCCTCATTGGGTTAATCCATGTAGTGACTTTTTCTCTCCCTACCTCTAATGTATCATTAGAGAGAAGGGTTGATGCTGGCTAGGATGGATAGATTTTGAGACCCTAGATGAATAGAAGAATTACCTCTAAATTATATTATTTTTATAGGGACTTTAGGACTTGGTTGTCCGTATCTTAAGTGTTGGTCATACTCAAGTGTTAGGTACCTTCACCTAGCTTAGATAGTGGGGTGATATAATCCATACCCAATCATTAGTATCCTCAGATTATAAAATATTTAGGGTGACTAGGATTTCATCCCCCATCCTACCTATGGTGCTGATTCTAAAGTTCCATGCACATGATCTTCTAATATTCATGGATATTTTACATATAAACTATGGTTTCCACTATGGGGAAGACCTATATGATAGGTATTATCCTATATAATTTTGGGAGTACCTTCAAGGAATTGAACTATGCCCGCATGTGGAGGAAGAGAATGTTTGTTAGAAGAATTATTGGATGGACATCCGACACAGGGTTATTTTTCATGTAGAGGAACTACAGAAAAAATTATGTTGGATCTAGTAGCTTGGATAGTTTGCCAAGTATGTTTGGTGGGTGGATGATGTCTTGGTAAAAACCTAGTGAAAACATGTTCATGTATTGTTGTGAGAATCATAGGGGATGCATCCATAGTAGAAGGGGACACATGAACCTTAGGTATTATGTTCCATCAAAAATGATAATTGGTATTCCCCTGGTTTCAGAACCACATAGCCCACATCATGGAAGGTATAACATGTACTATATTGTATTTTTTTTTATATTTTTGGGGCCATACTATAATTTTAGTGAAATTGGGTGGTGGGAACCTTCTGTAGAGACTCCCTTGTAGGGAACGAAGCTAGTGAAATGTGAAAATATATCACATCGTTGATGTAGCGGAAATAAATATAATATTATTTAATGGAATGAATCATGAAATGTTTGGTATGGGTAATTGGTGATTTACCATTGCGTAATTCTTGCTAATGATGACTTTGGTGTGAAACCACAGCCTCCATGTCTTGTCAAGCCATATACTAAGTAGGAATGGCTATCTCCAACATATATTGGAATATGAGTTCTTTGATAACAATACACTACATGAAATAAAATGTGGAAATAGGGAAATGGAACTCATGATCCATGTGGGAGGTTGATTCCACCCCATGGGCCTTGGTATGTGGGATTTTGGTATGGTTGATACTCCTAGCCTAGGGACAATTTTTTATGGTCAGGTAGGTAACTTTGCATACCAGATGGTTGGTATCCTATTGGATCATATAGAACAAACAGTTACTATATTTTTGGGGAGAGAGATGACTAACATGACCAAAATCTGATATATCTAATGATGGAGAATATCCCAATATTACACTTCCTCTTAATTTCAATGGAGATTTTATTCACACTAGGATAACCATTCATCTTTCAACCACTTCTATCAAGACCCGTACTCATGTTAAATTTTATAGATGGACTATTCATAGTCTTTTTGGTCCTTTATTCCCACATTCCAATGACTAGAGGTCTTTTTTGACCAGTGGTGATGGTGTTGGAAACTTTAATGGAACAAAGTGATTTTATTCTGGCCGTTACAACCATGTATTCCTACATAAAGTTTGTCTACATGCCTGGGACTACTATATAGATTTTGGACATGTTTATGAATCCCTTTATTGATTTTATCTTCTAGTGGAAACCATTTAATTAAATTATTTTCTTCTATAGTCGGGTAAACACCTTCTATTTTGGGAGACACATATTTGGGCATCATTGGATATCATTGGATCAATTTAGAGTCATTAAATATATTTCTCAAAATTGGAAATGAGGGAATCCTATATTAACCAAGGATAAATCCTTATGCTGAGGACTCAATAAATAAACTTCTCTTCATGTGGGTAAACTTATGCCTATCAGATAAGGAATCTTATTATCATTTCCTAAGAAATACATGGATTCTTACTAAAGGAATCTCATGTTTTCCACATGAGGAATCATGTTTCCATCACATAAAAAAAACATAGGATCATTTCCCAATGATTCTCTAGATCATCACCTAACGTATCATGTGCTTATCACACAGTGTAATAAACCTAGTCTCATCACATAAATTTTAAATCAAGAGATCTTATTCTCATAACATCTGTTTATTATTGTTTTCGAATAATCCATCTCTTAATCATCACATGAGGAATCCAATGCTGATCATGAAAGGTGATTATCTTCAGATAAACACATGAGGGAAGGGATAATATATATCATTATAATCTTGAAGTCTATTCATACTCACCACATTATGAATCTCATGCTTATCACATAAGCCACCCTAAGATCATCACTTGGGTTTATGTTCTAATAAATTAGATGGGGTTCCAAACATGATCATAATGTGATGAAGGTTAATAGGGATAAAGATGAGTGGGGACAATAAAATATACATTCATCATGTATGGGCCAATAAAAAGATTAAATACCAATGGGAAGCATCCCATATATTCTCATCACATGTTATTATGGTATAAATTTCAGTTTCCACTGGGGATGATACCACATATTCTGGTCACGTATGCCCCAATAAAATGTTTAGTCTTTTTTAGTAATCACACCACATAATCTCGTCATGTATAGGCTATTAAAAGGATTAGAGGCTATTGGGTATGTTTCCACATATGCTCTTTTGGTATGGAATATCCATAATTTTAATTTCATGTGATGAAGAAAAATGAATATGGGGTCTTTAGGAATATATGGTGAGTGGTTTTATATACTAGCAAAATATTATCAAATATTGAAGATACCACCTCCAGTGGTAAAATAGATTTTTTTTTGTGTGACTGTAAATGTAACTAGTAGTATTCTTTATCACAATGGATAAGAGAGATCAAAACCAATATAGTTTTCATTAATTGTTTATGTTCATGTGTTAGGAGAACACCATGAATTGTAACATCATAAAGTAAGGATGTTTTCATTGTGAAATGATATATGATAAGTTTTGGTGTTTGTATTATACATTAGAATACCCCACAAGTTTATGGATCTTCTCTTGTTTGTTACATGTGGAAAAAAATTCTCTTAACAAATGGAATCATTGTCTCATTGTATAGGGTTCCCTATTTTTATCACATAGGGTATGGTTATTATTTAAAGTATTTTGTCAAGGGTAATGTTTTTTGTCTAATATCTAGGACAGATGATACTGGTTTTATTTTAGCGTCTTTCACTATGTAAATGAAATTAGTTTAACATATTGTGTTGAGGAAAATAATGTTGTTAAAAGGGATATAATGATATTTATAGTGGGTATAATGCACTATGCTATGTTATGAAGATTTTAGAATATTGGGTAGACCAATAAAAGTTCCCCTTATGATGTTATAACTAGACCTTACACAATATAAGAGGTCCCAATCTATCATTCGAATTGGGATAGAAAAAGTGTCACTTACGCACATGTTTCCTGCATGACTGTTTGTTGTGAGAGACTGGTTTTAGAGTGCCTGTACATAGTATAAAATTGAGTGAGTATTACCTAGCTCATTATTTGTATGTAGGGATTGTGAATAGGGATCCACGACAGTAGTTTTACAAATTAGTTATTTACTAATAATCCTTATTTGAATGTATGTGGGGACCAAAAGTGGTAAAATTATATGAAATTGTATATAAATAAAGGGGTATTCAAATAGGGATCAATTAAATAATGTTCAAAGAACATATTTATTCCATGAATGATTTGAGTTCTGAAAATCATAAGATCAAGATCAAGTTGGTTGTATAGAGGACTATGATAGGAGTTTCACAAACGATGGATGTTGTATGAAACCTAGAGTTGTGAAAATATCTCTATTCTTATATGAATTAGGTTTATAAATGATGAATATTTCATGAAATAATTTCCAACATAATCTAATATATTTAAGGACTTATGTGATGTATATCATGCATGTTTCCTGTGTATTGGAATACATAGGGGATATTGGGTTTCATGAATTCTCCAATGAACGAGTTTCATTGTATAGGAGTGTGACCCTTTACCTTCGAGATATTTTCTAGAAAATAACGTTGATGTGGTATTTGTAGGATTTTTATATCATATAATTTTTTATTTTTTGAGAATCTTCTTTGTGATCATACAACTTTTGGGACATAATGTGCACCAATTATGAATCTTAAAACTCAAAGTTACATGATTTGTTTACATTTTCTTTTTTAGATGCTTCATTAGAGGCATATAGAACATAATATTTATGTATTGATTTTTTTTATGGTCATGGGAAACTCATAGTACTATGAATTTTAGTTTCTTGCATGAAATTAAGTTATGTTGTGCTGGTTCATATAAATTTAATCAAAATTTTACCAGTTATTTTTTTCCTCTAGCTTGTCCTGAATATATTTCCCAATGTAATATCTATATATATATATATATATAATTTTTAAACCAAAGTGAAACATAAATTTCACTTAGTGATTTTATATTTTCTGGGACTCTCTATAAAGTTTATCTACCACTCGAATTGAACAAATTTCTTCTATCCCTAAAAACATAGCTTGTTGTTGGACCATTTTTCATAAACCATTACATATATGATTTATCCTTATTTTATATTCCTTATGATATGAATATATTAAATTTATGGTATCATTTTTCCTCTTTTCATCAATAGATCCCCATGGAAGATTGACCAATGATAATGGGGGTCAATTAGAAGTTTGCTGTTTCAAATTATATTCTTTTAAATTCATCCTCTTGAACTTTTTTAGGTTCAATATTCACTTAGTGATTCTCACAATCTCACTTAATATGTAGGAATGATAATAGATATCACAACACACTGTATTTAAATGGACTAGTTGAGTGGCCTACTCCTTGAAATGTTGGTTATACCCTATAATATGGATTCTCTACTATAATATTTTTATTAATAACAATGGACGACATATAATCACACCATATCATAACTCTTAAATGAAATGTATTAGATTGAATACATTTATGTGAATAGTTTTTTAAAATAATTCCAATGAATACTCTTCAATAAGAATTTAATTCTCTTAGTTATTTACCATTTCATTATTATATTCAAAGTGTGGGTTTGTTTTAATTCCATGACTCATTATGCATTGATTACACATTTTTGAAATATTTTATATCATTATAATATGGTGATCCCAACACATTGTGTTCTTTGTCTCAATGGATAGGAAACTTAGGGGGAAGTCCAATAGACTCTATGTGATTCTCAAATGATTGAACTTCGTGGAATAACACACATTATCACGTCATGAAACCCTTTGTTCTCATCAATTAAATAACTATGAATCATGATAAAGGGGGATATATGTGGGGGTTGTATTGTGGTATTGGTATATTGACCATTATGGAATGATATATAATTGTAACACTATGATTCTATGTTTGTAAATACCATAAACCATGTAGGCCAGATTCAGTTGTTACTTTATTATATTAGTTCCACATACAAGTGATCACATCCCAATGGACCAAATAGTTTAGTATAATTTAAAAACTAGATACATAATTAAATTTTATATTACAATTAAACAAATAAAATAAAATTTATTATTTTCATTGAGAGCACAATTACCCCCATTAGCATAACCATACATGTCATTTATAATAAACAACCAAGAATCCAGGGGAAAGGAAAAATAAGAACAGGTTGAGCTCAGACACTCAATAAGGGTATTCATAAAGTGTATGATATCATTAATATGTAATAATTAATCAATATGAAATGGTAAATAAAAGAAAACACATTAAATTTAATAAATATTATGAGGATGAATAATTATATAATAGGAAATATTTATGATCAAAGAATGCCTTATAAATAATCACATGTGCTTGAAACTTGTCCTTGGATATCATAAATAATAAAATAATTACTTTTACATAAATAAATAGTATCATAATGACTGAATTAATAATGATGTAAATCATAAATATGACATCAAGTCCTTATGCCAATATATCTTAAGAAAATGGGAAGGGCCTCTTATAAATATCTAATATAGTTTTTCTCATAACACCTATTGATCTGTCAAGGTAATATTGTGGGACCCACCCCTTACATACTAAGTTAAATTATTCTTCATATGAATAGTGGAAATATAATAAACATAAAAATTCATATTGAAAAACTATAATATAAAATGTTTATAATTTCTAAAGTTGATAAATATAATTATAAACCATATAGAGTAATCTAGAGAATAGTACAAAAATATTATATCCCCAGTAAAAATAAACAAAAACAATCTAGATAAATACTAATCATATTAACATTACAATTAATCCCTAATTTATAATAAGTAAACTATTGGTTTTTTCATTCATCAATAGATATACCATAAAAGTGTCACTGAAAGAATTCCTGATAAAAATATCATTTTCACTTTTAAAATCACATTTAAAAACAAAAAAATACATTATATTTAGGAAACTAATTTCATTTAAAATAATCCTATAAATTTATAATAGAATCAAAAAAAATATAGTATTCATGATGGTGGGTAATTCAAAACAAGTCGTTAAAAATAATACATTATCGCTATTGTAAAATTGTTAAAAAGTACATCATCCAGAAAAAATAGGAATATTTCTATTAAACCATTTTTAAAATTTAAAATGGATAAAAATGGATTTAAAAAATAATTGTATAATTGTAAATTAATATTTTGAAATCATTTTTAGAAAATATGGATATAGAAGGGAAATATTCACGACTGGGTAGAGAAGCATGATAGTTTTCCATAAAAAATATTATTTTGGTATCATGAGTGCTTAATGAGATTAATTTGATAGGAAAAAATATAATAAATAGTAATAAATATATGATAAGTTATTATATTTACTTTATTATAAAAATATAGAATTATTTACCATGGGGTGAAATGGACATAATTTTTTTCAGAATGATCAAATTGTGAAATATATCATTGTTGGTTTGTCATCTTTTGAATAATAACCCCCCTGAAAGAAAAATAGATTAAAATAACACATTATAAAACATGAATAAAAAATTCATCATGATATATCATATCAAAGGGGTACTATATATACAACATAAAATGTGTAAGTGGTGTATATAGAATGTCTCACATAATTAAAAGTGAAAATAGAAACACTTATCTCAGGTCTGATTTCTTTTTCATGTGTTCTAACTTCTTTTATAATAAATATGTATATATATTATAAATATTTTACATAACCATATTCATATATATATATATATCATAACATATATTATTCACTTATATATTTTTGTCACTTGTTTATTAACAATTCCAAATTAAAAACATTAATCATAGTGTTAACTGCTTTGTTTTCTATGTATATATTTGTTTGGTAGTTTTATTCATTGTAATTAGATAATTTTTATATCATATATATAGTTTTATTCATGGTATAAATATCATATATATTAATTTTTTATTATTTTATAGAAATCCATATTATATATATATATTACACCATTCATAGAGATGGTAAGCCATGCGTATCCATGAATGCAATTTCAATTTTTTAATATATGTAAAGAAAGAAATATAAATAATATTTAATTCTTCTCTTATTATTATATATATATATATATTAATTAAATATATAATTATATTAATCCATGTTGAAATAAAATAAAAATAATACCACATTTCGTTGTAAAAGTGGTTGTCTATACATAAGCACGAGCAATGTTATCGTTTTAGAACAGATTTGAATGTAAGAAGGTTGATATGACACTGTAATTTTGGAAGAATATTTGGGTCATTAATATCATATATATACATTATATCCATCATTATATCCATATGTTAGAGGTAGTAATGGAGAATTAATTACATCATTTCATGAAGCAGTAATCTATCATACACACAATTTATTATATCATTTCCCATTTGATGGAAGAGGTTTTGTATTTAGTTTTTACAAATAACATATTCACATACTAGTATAATTTATAAATTTGTGTCATTAATTTTTTCATATTTGGTGAATATTTTTGATGTGGTGGTGGAACGACGAAAATGCATATGCATCTTTAAGAACTATACCTATTCATCAGATAAGCTCATTTTGTTTATACCAAAAACCATCCTAGAGTGTTATTTTTATCATAATAGGGAATCTAGGTTGTGGGGAGGGATGTAAATAAAGTATTTGTGAATTTATTGACTGAAAAAAGGTCTCCATATGTGTGGATAGTAGAGTAAAGGGAGTGTTCTTTTATAAAATTGGAGGGGAACTTATTGGAAATTACTTGGAAATTCCCCAAAAGAATACAAAATGATAGTCATTACAAAGATTTTTTTTCCAAATGACCTTATATTCAAATTTAGTATTTTATAAGGTCAAAAAATTTCTAAAAAATTTCTAATAAATATGTTTTTATGTTACTGTAACACTTTCAATTTAATTTTAACCCCATAATGTATATGTTTTAATGATAACCATAAAAATTTATATTTACTGTTTTAATATTCATTAAAAAAATAAAATTAATTTCTTAAAAACTAATATTTTTTCCTGAATCCAAATATGGAATACATTTTTTTTAATTTAAATCACATATATGGAATTATTTCCTTTAAAATTAAACATGAAAATGCATTGAGATAAACGTCTTTTAATAGAATTTTTTTCTCAAATATATAATGTTTTAATATAAACACTAAACATAAAAATGGTTATAATAACGAAAAATGGATTAATTATAATAAAATATAACTAATTTCACTTTTAAAACAATAATTTAAAAAATGAAACTTTTAACAAACATTAAAGGAAAAGAAAATAAAAACCAGTATTTTTCAATGTTCATCAAAAAGTTTAGATTTTCCAAAAATTATATAAAATTAACTCTAAGATAATTTGAAAATGTTGATTTAAAAAAAATCATTTTCTCATATAAATTTCCTAAAATTGGAAAAAATTAATTTTAAAAAAACATTATAAGACACAATGGAATAGCTTTTTAGAAAAATATTGTTTTAGGCATAAAACTAAATTAACTATTTTACCATGATTAGATAAAATATTATATAAATGATAAAACATTTCAATATATGACATATAAATTTCATTAAAATCATTCACCAATAGTTATTACTTTAATTTATTAATATATAAACACATTGCATGAATATAAAAAACATTTCAGAAAAACATTTCTTTTACTTTCAAATGATTTTTATTTTATTTTTTTATTTCTAATAAACTAATAAAAAAAGAATTTATTTATTAATGTGTAAAATATATATGTTTAATCATTTATTTAGTTATATTCATAGTGAACAATATAATTACATGTTTATAATGGTAATATTTAAATAATATATTTTGTGGGTCATTTAAGCTCGGTGTTTTGTGTCATTCACACTATAAAACATAAAGTTATTCTAATAAAATATTGAGGTGTTATATTCTCCGCACATTAAATAAATTTCATCCTCACAATTTAATATTATGCCCACAAATCAAATGTTAGATATTTAAAAAAAATTTGTTGAAAATCCACATCTAAAAGGATCAATAAAACATCTTCTTGATAAGGAAAAGGGATATAAAAAATCATTTCATATAACACAAAACATGGTTTCCCAGAATAAAAAACACTAGTTGGATTTGATAATATATACATTGAATAATAGAGTAAATAAATATAGAGTGTGGTAGGGGACATTGGTCATAGTAAAGTAATTGATCGAGATAAATTTAACTACTAGAAAACCATAAACTAATGAGGTGTGAAAAGGCCATTGATTCTTTCAAAATAATGGTAAATATTTTAAAAAAATATTTCAAGATCCTTTTCCTAAATTAGATGGATTATTTTACTATCAACATATAGAACACTAGAAAATATATTTTCATGATATATTTTTATTTTATAATTACAATTTTAAACTTTAGTTGTGCTTTAATAAAATTATACAGCATTTCTTACTCCATTAAATGAATATGCAAGATCAATTTTTTATTACTGATGCACAAGAATTATCATTTAACTGATAATGTGTTCTTTATAAATTGATAACTCCTTACATATATCTCTAAATATATACCAAAAACAAAATGGTTAACATAGGTTACCAAATATAATACATTAAAATCTAGACCTCAACCATGCCACCCAAAGTACAACATAGTATTTATCACTCAAATAATTTAAGTAAATATAATTTAAAATTAATAAGAACATCATGTAGTCCAGTTGTGGGTAATTCACCCTTGTTAACCTTCAGTAGTGGGTTCAAGCTGAATGGTTATTCTTGATGTTATGAATTTTATCCCAACATGTGGGTTTCCCATTTTCTAAAACTAATAAATATAACTCCTATAACATTCCCAAAAATATGATGAACACCCTAATAAAAAACATTTTTCATCAAATTAATTTTTTACCACTATAATTTTTGATAAAACATATTTGTTTCATGAAAGTAAATAATCTTATTTTACTATTATTACCTTATCGTCAAAGACCATATTAACCCTAATGGTTATCAATAATTATAAACTCATGAATATATCATTATTTATCATTTAATACTTCATTTTGAACATAAGGTTTATATACACCTTAGCCCAATAAAATGTCTCCCAAAATGTCATTAATCACATGAAAATTCCAACACTAAAATTCTAAAGGGGTTTATAAGAAATGTATATTATGATCAACAAAAAAATAATAAACCCATGATGGTATCTATAAATCTTGAGTTAACATTATATGTTATTCTTCCAAAAATTAATATAATCCTTATATGTTTCATGATTCCAATAATCAAAATACCACACATAACTAAACTTCTAAAACAATATTAGTGAATACTAATACATAAATAATGATATCATTCAAATTAAATATTTGGCAAAAAATAAACTCTTCCTTGGTCTAGGAGTTAACATTTAGAATAGGGTATTGATTTGTATAATACATAGTTTTCCCACATTTAATACAACAAACTATAAATTGATCCCTTTGATGAAATATATTTCCTTCCATTATTCTCATCATTTTTCATTAGAAATTAATTTCATTATACCCTTATTTTCCGTAGATAAATTTTCTCATTCCTTTGATACATTCTTATTTATGTCACTTTCTAAACTTCTAATAATATAGAAATTGGAAATTATTTCATCTAGGGTCTCTACCACCCAAGCCCTTAGTGAACTCCACTTTTCCTTGTTTATATATTTTTAGAGTTTGTTAAGATATATGTCGTTAATAATATATCATGGTAACTGATTCATAAAAATAATTATATCTTTCACTCAAGTCATCATTCCATTAAGTTGCAAATAATTTCTACATTTTCTATCACATTGAATGTCGGCATGATTCCTTTGGGTTCCATCCATTAACTAATGAAAATATAAATATTTTAGAAACAATTATCATAATGAAAAACTATATAGTCATAAATAATATGTCAAAATTATGAAACTATATTTTCAATATAAGACACCTTAAGTTTATCCTAGGTCATACATTTTCATTATCTATTCATATCCTGTATAATATTTCATTATGAAAATTTAATTTACCTATGAATATTCCCTAGGAGTGCCAAACTAGGTGTGAAAAGGTTTTCATTGACATGAACTTGGTGAAAATTGAGTTAAATCCAAATTCTCCCTTTTAAGATTATTTATCTCTAGGTAAAAATATGAAAAATCAATATTCACATGTAGTATAAATATTGGGATTTATTTTTTAAAATTCCAAAAAATATATACAATAAAACATCTACGATTTTACCATGTAGTTTGTAATTCCCTTAATGTTATTAATAGTTCTATATTCCCTATTCAATTTTTTTCTTAAATCTAGTCCTTAATGTTTCTACTAAACTTCCTCTTATACAAACTACAATGATCCGGACCCTAGTTGCCCACAGTTGGTGTTTAATTTATCAAATTGCTGTTATATATAAGATATTTTATCCTAAAGGATAGAATAGATTAATAATATTGGAAAAATATATACATACGTTGATATCAAATTTCAACTGAAAATATAAAATACAACATAGCCTTTTATTTGAGAAAAACATTATTCACAACGTCATAACCCCGCATGTCAATCATAATACAATTCCTAAAATTCAATGGAAAGGAAACATATAAAAGTGGTGATCTAATATGATCAACAAAGTGTTGTTTATAATTTAAAATATCATTAATAAATATGGAATAATAAATATGGAAATGTAAATATCTGAAAACATATTCGATTTAATCAACAACTTTAGAATGAAGAATAATCTGGTTGAAATAAATTATGAGAAAATAATTCCACATAAATAAGGACATGAGCTTTAAAGTTATCCATTTATATAATAATTAATCCAAAAATAACATGGAAATGTAAAACTAATCTCATAATTATGTAATTCATAATTATATACATCAAAAACATGCCTTCAATGACTCATTTTAGGAAATCCAATAAAAATGGGTTTTTTCTTATCCAAATACACAGGATTGTATTTCTTATGTGACATAGTAATGTATTCAAGGGCTATAGTGGGCTTCACTGAACATTTAGTAAGTCTAATTCATTTCCCATATAAAATATGACAAAAATAATCAATATAAACAATAATAATGAAAAAAATGATAAAAACATTTAATAGTTTCACCAATCAATAATAATAGTCATAAATTATATAGTGAAATATAAAAAATGGTATCAATATTACAAATACCTGATCAAAAAATAATAAACCATCTATAGAAATAATTCATGTAGTAAAATTTCAATATATCTCTAGTGGATCATATGTAAAATATGGGTTGTTTTATTTCTATAATAGAAATACCATAAAAATGTCAATAAAATAATCTTTGAGGAAATTTAAATTTTCACATTGGAATTTAGATTTAAAAACTAATAATTTCCAACATATTATGAAAAATATGTTCTTTGAAGTTAATCATGTAAATTGGAAATTGAATCTTCAAAAAAGTGTGTTCGTGATAGTGGTTAATTGAATACTTATCCTTTAAAACATTCCTTTCTCATTATATTTAAAATGTCAAAATGTACAATGTTCAGAAAATGATAGGATGATTTCTTTTAAATAATTTTATAAAAAGTAATATTTGGATAAAAATGACTTTTAACAATCATATGAGATTAGTCCAAATATTTTTTGGAAACGTTTTTAGAAAACATGGACATAAAAGAGAATGATTACTGATCGAGTAGAAAAACAATTTCGGTTTACTTTAAAAACATTATTTTCTTTTCGCTAGAACTGAAGGAGATGAGTTTTAAATTAAATATTGTACTTAATATGAATTACCATATGATAAGAATGTACATTTTGGTTAAGATATAAATATATAATGTTTTCTCAATTCATGTCATGAACATAAATAAACTCAAATAATAACGAGATTTTGAAATAAACCCTTACCACATTGGAATATTTTGAATCATAAACCCAATTAAAGTAATAAAATAAAATGAAACATTAAATACCATGAATATAAAGATATTAATGATATAAAATGTCAAAGTGTTAGAATATGGAATGTCCCCTCCCTCCAAACATACTACAATGAAGAAATAGAGATATTGACCCTCGAGTTCTTCCTCTAGTAGGCATTGGGTTAGCAGAAATCACTAAGCGTATAAAAAACTCATAAATGGGAGGAATTACCCTCATTATAAAAACAATATTAGAAGATAATATAAATAAGACATAATAAACTCCTTGAAATAATATAAAAAACCAAAACTATCCCACAATTCATGTATAAATATAATATATATAGATAAAAGACTCAAAAGTAAATACCCAAAAGTTAAAGTTAATGTAATGATAGAGAAAAAGTCCTAAAACCTGAGTTAATAATTTCTATATGGTCTATGTAATCCTCCTAGATACCTAAAAATTAGATTATATAATTATTGTGAGCATATAAGTATACTTAGAAGGTAAAATCAAATAATCTTATATAGATGTGAAAAGAGCATACTAATGCACCCATGAGAAAATAGTACATCCAATATCACCAAAACATGTCATCTATCCAATCCCAGTCTCATAATGTAGAGCTCTCCAAATAATTAAATCCATGTAATATAACATAATATGAAACATATTGATAAAGGTTACCACACACCACTTCCCCATTGGGATATCTCTCTCCCAACCCAGTGTCACATGTCATGTAGCTTCTATCTATACCATATAACATCACATCACCCCACCCTATTTCACATCCATCACACAAAATCTCACCCAAAACAATTGTTCCTTCACACCACATCTCTCTTGAAGACACCCACACCATCCCATTAGAACCATAACTCGAAGAGTAGTGTATCTTGATCATGAAGGAAATCATCCTCATTCCATACTCATATAATAAACAACCCCCACCATAATCTATCTCATCCCAACTCACCCAAAGACAACTAGTCCATTACCTCACATATATTCTCAATAGTTCAATTTTGATTTCTGGTCGTCACAACCTATTCATGTCAACATCAAATAGAAGTGGGAGTGAGAAAGGTAAATAATCTATCCATCCATACTCCCCATCAAGATGTTGGGAAAACACCACCGAAATAAGATAGTTTTGTTACATGGTTATCGACAAGGGTGGTGCCTATAATGAAGATCAAAATTGTTGGTGTCTAAAAATAATTCTTTAGAATTTCATACTTATTCACTAACAAGTGTTGGTGCCTATAATGAAGATCAATCAAGGAAAAATATTTTCCTTGGTAAATTTGATCAATCAAGTGATCAATGTGATATAGAGGATACATTTTCTTGTTTTTTATAGCATTGATTTCCCTATAATCAATACGCATCCTCATGGATCCATCTTTCATGTCAAAAAATGGATAGTGGCTCCCTATGTAAAACACTGGGGAAAATAAATCCCTTATTACCCAAATCCTCTAGTTTTTTCTTCAACTCTACCAATTCCACTGTTTCAATTCTAAAGGGATTCATTGATATTGGCCTCACATTGAGAATTAAATCAATAGAAAATTCAACTTCACACTCTATATGAAGTCTAGGTAATTCCATAAGAAACACATCAATGTATTCTCTCACTATAGGTACATCCTCAATTTGAAAACAAATTTCATCAACACTAGATTTTGTTTTCTATTCTTCCCAAATAATTTCATTCAGTAGAGATAATGTTTGTGGATCTAGACAAGAATCATGTAAAGAATCTTCTACTCTAAAGATGATGGATTCTATATCTTCCTCACAAATCATAATTTCCCTCCTCTTTCAATAAATTTTTTGCATCATATTTTAAAATGAATTCAATATAATGGATTATATAAACGTAAAACATATGTATTATAATGAGTTCAGAAAGTACAAAACATTTATGTGTCATAATTTGGATTGGACGACACATATTCATTGCAATAAGACTTCTGTTATGAGTGCTGACTAACAACTGTCTTATTAAATCAAAATGTAAATGTGTAGTTTTCATAAAAAACTGGATAGATATAAAATAGTTTGATGATGCAGAATAAAATATGTCATTGTCTACATTTGAATATAAGAATAATGTACCTTCCACCACATCATTTGGTACTTCTACCTTCAATGCAGCGATCGTATAAGCTTTTCCATCACCACTCTTCCTCTTCTGTGTTATATTCCCCTAATGATTAGGGTGTTTCTGTAATGTCCTGTCTTGACTAACCATTAACTTGGTAGCTAGACCGGTGGGTCACATGACCTCAAGTGCGTCTCTCTATACACGATAGGCTACTGACTAGAAGTGAGAGTGTAAGGAGGTGACCGTGGGGAGACTATACCCTCATGAACAGAGTTTCACAACAGTATAAAGGAATATTAATAAATGAAAAATAGTGGATGAAATATAAATCAATGATAAAGGAGCTGAAGATTGGTAATATCCATTTTATAGAAGTGGTCAAGGCATGTTATACAACAAATTATTTCATGACATGTAGAGATACATCCTCAAAAGCAGTAAACAAAATAGTATTCTTTACAAGACAGAATAATACATGACTCAAATAAGAAAAAGAACTAAATTTCATAAGGAAAATATCCATTATCATCCTAATATCCAAATATTTCCTTTGATCCAAACTCCGGGTATGGGAATACAACAATAATCAAGGTCCATGATCTGTAGTCCTATGAACAAGAAAGGTCTACTCGGGTACCCCATTGGAGTGTCGACCTGAGTAGGGTGTGAGATATAAATCTCAGTAGGTCAGCACCACCAGTGTCATCCCTATCAAGATTGTGTAATATAAATTAAACATTTTTTTGGTATAGAGAGAAGATAACATAACTAAAAGAATAAACCAACACCCTTCCAGGTTAATAAGGGACACCTGACGGTGATTCCGGATTCAATTCATGGTTGGTATGTCTGATCATGAAAATTATATATATATGTGTGTGTGTGTGTGTAGCAGAATTATATATATATATATATATATATATGTAACTTGGGGTGGATCGGGGTATACCACCACCATCTGAATTCTAGGGGAGCTCTCATGGTCTGCCCCAAACCCAGGTCCAAGAGCCCTTTGTCTCTTGGCCTTCATGCAATAGTTTTATATTAAGTTGGATCGAGACATACCACCACCATCCAAATACTAGGGGAGCTCTAAAAGTCTACCCCAAACCCAAGTCCAAGATCCCTAAGTCTCTTGGCCTTCATGCAATATATTTATATTTGGGTCGATCGGTACATACCACCGCCATCTGAATTCTAGGGGAGCTCTCATGGTCTACCCCAAACCCATGTCCAAGATCCCTTAGTCTCTTATCCTTTAGGCAATAGATTTATATTACAGTGGATCGGGACATACCACTATCATCCTAATTCTAGGGGATCTGTCATGGTCTACCCCAAACCCAGGTCATAGAGCCCTTATTATCTTGGCCTCTATGCAATAGATCATAAGTGGCCTTCGAATGTGCAAACATTTATTATAATTTATTATGACCAATCAGCATGTGCATGCTATCAATACATGGATGGTTATAAAGTAATGCATAAGGTTGTACCTCTCATTCATTTCAATTAGTCCTACCATTTTCATAATATATTAAATCACACTCACATTCATACTTTAGGAAAACCATCTTAAGTATCTCAAACATAACATTAACATATAGATCACATACAAGTATCCCACGTGTCATTAATTAATAAAATCTTATGTATTTATAATAAAATGGATTTATATTCAATTCCAACCATGAGTAAAAAACTCTCATTCAAGTTATTATCATTTTGCAATTCCCTTTAAAACATTATAATTTACATATGGTGATTTTAAGTCATATAAAAGTTGTATGGAGAAACCAATCCTAGTTATGTTAAGTTCATTATCATAAGTTGTGCTAACTATATTACGTAGAGGTGTGGCCTTACCACCCTAAATCATTCCATTTCAAGGTTAACAATTTTTTACATTTTAAGGGAAAATATTCCACTAATTTGAAATCCTCCTACCCAACGTCATTACGCTCAATTTTCCTAAACATTGAAAATTGATTAAAGGCCTTGAAATTTAATTTAGAGGATGTCACCATATCATTTATGTTTTTATATCCATTATATTTACCTTACACATTTCAACTGAGTCATTACGACTTGGAAACTAGATGTAATCCACCTACAAATTTCAACTAGATATGGGTCGATCATCTAACATACCCTCTAATAATTATGGATTCAAATCACACACAACCTTAGTGCAACAAAGAGAGACAGTCATAAGAGTGTAAAACACTTGATGTTTCAATCACTTTTTAAAAGAAACAATTTAAAGCAAACCATCATACATTAACTAAGAATTCAAGTATGTGTGATTAATAAATTAATAATTTCATAATTTAAAGGGAAAGGGAAAGGGAACCTGCCTCATAGTGGATCCAAGACGTCCACTTCATATCTTAATGATTTATAAATAAGATTTTCTTCTCCAAAACTAGCATATGCAACTTCACCCACATGTAAGGACACATATCCCCTACATACACACCTGTAAGGCCACGGGAAAGCGTAAGGGGATCCCTACACATGAGCTTATATGCATATACCTATTGTTGCTAACCTACGCATGCATATATATATATAGATTGTCACACATATCCCCATATATTTATAATCTGTTTCATGGGTGATTATACACCTAATGTGGGAACCCATATATATATTTTTACATACCTATGAACATGTAGGCGAGCCTCCCTTGACCTGGTCACCCAAAACCGCACCAAACAGTTCAACGCACTACGCAAAAAATACCAAAAACCTTAAAACAACAAAAGGGCCTAATTTAACAGGTCAAACGAAGAAGAAACAACAAAAACATACCTCATAACTAATTTAGTAGATCAAAACAACCTGATCCTCCTTGCCTTCAGTGACAGTTAACGGACCACTAATGAACCCGACCCGAGGAAGCCTTCACATAACCTAGAACCAGAACAAAACCAATAATCTAGGTAAAATCTTAACCCTAGGTTCGTTTAAATCATGAAGGTCGATGGATAATCCATAATCAGCCTAGATGATGAATGAAACTAGAGCATAAGACCTTACCATGATAATTCAAAGGTGATTTGTGATGAAATCTAGCCAAGAAACAAAGACCAGAGGAGGGCCGTAGAAGGGGTTGAACGTGTGGCATAGGGGAGAGCCCTCTGGATGGGGTGTGACATGTATGAGGGAGAGGTGAGTGTATTTTATTTTTAGGTTTTATTTTTATTTTAATTTAATAATAATTAAATTCCCAAAAATGGGTGTCTCACACGGTTAAGCTGCAAAATTTGGTAAACCGTGTACCAACTGCAGGACACCCATCTACTTTAGAAATATCATCCGCAAGGTCTATCCTACATAGTTAGAATAACTATTTGGAATCCATTATCTCCCACACACAAGTCACATGGATTCTTGTAGTGGGAAGCATTGTTTCAGACAAACCGTGCACCCTCTACTATTTTTAAAAAACTTTTTATTCTGGGTCTGGTGCTTTTGAAACCCTTTGATCCACCTGGGAAAATTAATGGGCTATAACCAAGTCCAAAATTATTAATTTTAAGTGACCCAACTCTCATAATTATATTATAATTTTTGGTTTTAAAAATGAACCATTAATTAATTTAAAATTTTCAAAAACATTTTCTTTTTAGTCCGGTCGAAAGTGCAGCTTATTACAACCTTACCACCTTAGAAATTATCATACATAAGAAGCCTTACAGAACAAGACACACCTCACCCAACCTGAAGATTCTAGGATACTTAATTAAAATGTTATATTTGTGTTCTCAAATTCCCAATGCACCGTGAAGCACATCATAAGAATGTGGCACCTAATCCATTTAAAAACCCGAGTTAACACTTGATTTCTAACCGAGATACTGAGACGACTCTTTCCTGAGCTAATCTACCCAAATACACGAACTCGTTGTCATCTTGTCATGCATCCAACCAAAGGTAAGTCCCAACTTATGTTTTAACATTAATCTTCCAATTCCAACTATGACTCAACCGCCCTTTGAATGAATTTCCAAATCACGTCCTTGAGCATTTAGTCGACTCTCTAGGCATGATTTGAGAACAATCGAATGATTGATTTCTCCATTAACCACAAATCCCATGTTGAGATGGTTTTTCATGAAAATAATTGGTCAAAAAAACCTCACTCATCTTCCCTTGAATTTGTTCCATAAAACATTTCTTCACCAACAAACATTATTAAACAAGAAAGGGAAGGATTCGAGTCGCACGACCAACTATTCAAGAAGGCACCCAACTTAGATGGTCATTATTTTATCAGTTGAACCGTGATGATTTTTCCAAAGGTACCTCTCATTTAGAATGAAGACATACATCAAAGTACAAACCCATCATATGGTTATGTTTCTAACCATACCTGGAAGGAAACCATGCATCCCAAGTGTAACACTGAAAGAAAACCACCCACAGAAGCCTAATGGATATAAAGCATTCAGTACGGCGTAAGTCCAATGATATATTAGTGCATCTAGGGTGAAGAAAAGATAGGGGACATGACCATGAACTAAAAGAATACACTAAGAGTATATTTAATGGATTCCATTAAATCACACACAACTACTTCACGGAAGGAAGGTCGAACCACCACTGGACGACTTCAAATAAGGGTCTCATTTTCAACTACTGAAAACCCATCATTAACTGAACACATTCCTTTACCACCTGAAGAAATTATGTGTTTTTTACATATTCAACAACCAATCTCATCCCATGACAATGGTGTTTATCAGTGGTTTCATACACAACCAAACATAATAACCTTGTGTTTCCAATAAATAATTGACATGTATTTAAAACTGTAAAACATCAAAGGCATTCATGAATAAACCAAATATTCCTCAATGGTCCTCTTTGGTGGTCCTTCTACTTGGAAGGACCCATTTACCAGATCTGACATGACACATTCCATCTTAGAAGTTTCCTTGTCATCGATGGTATAGAAAATAAAACTATCCTCTCACAAGTTCTCTAGTATAAAAACCCCAAAAATGAATGTGTGGTGCTCTTCTAAGTCACACTCACAACATTGAAATAAAATAATAGAATAAAACCAATGAGACAGGCATGTCAAAACACCCAAGTATTTAGAAACTCATCCTAATCATTAGGATGGACCTTTTTATTTAACGCTTAAGTCACTTGTCACAACCCACCTTCACCAAGATGAGAAAATGGACACCTGGTTGCAAGGACCTTACTTCTTCAAGTTGAAGGAGATATAATGACCCCCGAGACCCGGCTTCAATAGGACCCAGAGTGGCGAATAGCACCAAGGGTATAGAATCACACATAAGATGGAAGGAATTACCCTTTTTATTTAGTAGGATTAGGAGATAAGATAATAATTCCCAATAACACCAAAGGTGGAATTACAAGTAAAGACAAAACAAACCATTCCCATATGCATGTTACAAAAGTAATGCTACAAAAGTACAAGTAACCCAAAAAGAATGTACCAAAGAAAAGAAAACAACAACAAAAACCGTCTCATCATACGAACTAGTATGATCCGACATGATCCCCGAAGTCCTCCTAGAAACCTGAAAGAAGTTTTATATACGTAGGGTGACAACACATGTATACTCTGTAGGGAAAACCCAAATCTCTCGTGCACAAGTGGGGAGGCATTCTAATTCACTGTGAGAAAAGAGATAACTGAAACAACTAGAAACGAAAACTGCCCACCCATGCCTCACCAAGGCACACTCCCTGAATAACGCATGGAATGTAATATAATAGTAATAACACATCAACATTTGGGTACCCCGCCCCACTTTCCCAATAGTTATTGAAGACATCCTATGCATAGATCCTCTCCCGCCATTCTCACTGCAGTCCCACTGCCATACCCCGCCCGAACACACCTGGGCCATCACCACACATCCCTCCCACAAACACCTGGTCTATATAAACCACACGTAACCACGCCCATAAACACCTAGGCCAGAACAACAACTACCATGCCCAAGGACACCTGAGCCACATCCCGAAGACACTTGGGAGACAACCTGCCCGCACACACCTGGGCCAACCACCACAACTACCCTTCCTGAAGAATCATGGGCTATAATGGACCTTAGGACATCACATCCTACCCTATGAGTCTTGGTCTATTCAGGAAAGGGAGAATAAAAGGATCTAATAACTAGCCACTCATAGGAGTGTTGGAAAAAACACCCTCCCCCATGAAATGGGGGTGTTCGGCACGAAGTGCTCAACAATGGTGGGGCATGAATAAGAAACATAAAAACTAAAATTATATGTATAGGTAACAAGAACTCATCCTAGCCTAGGGGTTCAAAAACCAACCTAAGAACAAACACACATGTTACTTTTCATTCATAAAAGGGCACACCACTCGTAGCCAAGTCATAACTCATTCCAAGAACAAATTCCCCATTGAAACCATTGTTGATTTCATGTTCACGTGATTCAATATAAGAAAATTCTTCAATACTGGGAAACTAATAGGCATAAACACAAGCTATGGAAAGGAAAATAGTCAATCAACACTTAAGCATTCACACCCGCTCCTCTTGTAAAGTTACAACAAAGGGATCTGTTAGATCCCTCAATGTACTGAAACCAAACCAAGCCCCATGATACACCCCCACATGGAATCAGATACACAACCCAAAACTGCACATCAACAGAGGACCCCATCCCCATCTATATCACCCCATAATTATCAAGAAGAACAAACAAACATACCACCAAGACAGAGCAAGGAAGCTTCCAGACTCAAGTGAATCATTCATTAACTTTCTTCTTTCTATTTGGTTAACTGGGGTGATCACACAAGAATTTTTGTTTATTGGGAATAAATTTAATCGGTCAAGTTTATGTGATTAACCAATTTTCATGTTAGAGTCATTTAATCACATGAATATCTAGAAAAATAGAGGTTCATTAGTGCGCACGAAAAGACCTCCAACAACCATGATTTTCAATGGACGTAAGCCCGTACAATTCACAACACATAATCAAGGATAATGAGTACAGTAGAAATAGAGCACACCCCCTTAATTCTTTAAGGGTCCCTTTATTATCATTATTAAGGTTCGGTTTCATCCAACCCCACAGAAACAATTGCATTCCCACCTCACATGATACACAGCTAAGAGAGGCGAAGGAAAAACCCTACTTGGATTGATCAAGGATCGACGTTTTAACTCTGTGTGTCAAGAACTAGGGATGCATGAATTGTAGGCGAGGAACTCCAGGGACACCATGGATGAGTAGGGAAGCTCCAGCTCAGGTACACCACATGCCTCAGGAAGGGGGAGGACTCCAAACATACAAGGAAGGATACCATCCAATAAGAACAAGGAATAAAATCTAGTGTGATATAAATATGAGATCCCGTTATTATGGTATATAGAATTTTGAATGGATTTAAAGTCAGATCGTGGTTTTCCACATGGTTAGGAGGTTAGGCATGATGGAATAAATTGTAATTTAATAATTCTCATAGGATATGTGGCCATAACAGCTGTTCGTTTAAATGGTTTCCCTTAAATCTCACCACAGGGATAGAACTGGATGTATGGGGAAAGGGTGTGACACCGAGGAAAAGATATGCGTTTTGTTAAGTTAAGGGTTGCCTGGATCTTGGGGGATTTTAGATATTATTTATGGGCTTTAATTGGCTTTGAAAGGATCGTATTAAATCATTTTTACGTCAAAAGAGTAGGAAAAGATGGAAACTAGAAAATGAACCAAGACCGCTCAGTGAGGACACGGTGCCACCGTCACGGTGTCAGTCACACGGTGCCACCGTCACAGTGCCACCATCAAGGTGTCACCCACACGGTGCCACCGTCATGGTTCCACCATCACCCTGTCACCTACACGGTGCCACCGTCACACTCTCACCCCCACGGTGCCACCGTCATGGTGTCACCCTCACGGTGCCACTATCAGGGTGTCACCCTCATGGTGCCACTGTTAGAGTGTCACCCTCATGGTGCCACCGTTTTGGTGTGAGACCGTGACCGGTGCCACCATTTTGGTGGGACCGTTTGATGGAACTATGTTTGGGAAAGGTGCTGGACCAGGAGGGTCCGGGCTGTTACATCACTCTACCTAAATATTACCCAAGACCACACTCTTAGGCACAAAACTCAACAATATAACTGAACGCAACTGGCTTTTTATTTAATTCAACTCTTCAATGGTGTTGCCTATATCCATGCATACTACTGGGGAAAAGAGAAGGGTTCAAATGACCAATGAAACACCAGACCATGTTTGAGGCGTGTCTAACTAGCTGAAAACGAGCACTACCCACTACTCAAACCCATAACAAGGACTTGAAATCAAAACAACCTATCTGATCAAGGGAGTCATTGGGATCGAAAACTCTAAAAAGAGGAAAAGTCATCCAAATGGAACCAAAAATCAGAAAAAATGACACGAGTAAGGCATTCAAGCTTCTAAGGGATCTACCTACTATAGATTATCCCCTTGTGAAGAATAAGTGTCAACCTAGGAATTTAGTCACAGTCACACAAGTCACTGTTCTCTAATCCAAACATTAATTCATTGATAAAGGAACAACGCCTACAGAAAACACATATAGTTTCTTTTAAATGAAACTCAAAGAGAAACTTGAAACAACCCATATAAGAGGGTTTTTCCAAGGTCACCACTAGAGGTTCAATTTCCAAGACCATTTTCATTTATACACATGTCATCTTAAAGCATATAAATATTTCATTTAAAATATCAAGTACAATATTTTTTCCAAAACAAAACTCAAGGTACATAATTTTGAACTAATGACCCAGGGGAAAAAATAGGAATGTTTCACAAAACATCCTTTTAAAACATTTAAACATTCTACGAAATCCCATCATAAAGATGAAATTTATCATAAAAAATTACTTTTTAATCATTAAGGTTACCTAATAGGGTCCCATTAAACCAATTTAACTCAGATCAAATTTGAATAGCTTGCACAATAATAACAATTTCAGAAAGAATTATGTAATTACATTTAAAGGTGGTTTCCATTTTTAAGTTCATAAATTTCACATATAGTTCATGGATTAAAAATTGACACCCATTAATCGATACCAAAATCCAATTCAGAGTTTAACACGATCCAAACAATGGTCTAGTGGTAGGGGTGGACACCTACCAACCTATAACGTGCCCATAAACCTTACATGTTGGCATTTGGATCCCTTTAGTAAAAAAATCACATTATATTTGAAACTTAAAAGCCTTTAAATTTCAAAAATATCCTTATAATGAATTTATATTATGCTAAAAATGGTTTGAATGTATCGATTACCATTACCTTGTTATAATTCTCCCATAAAATATTCAATTGAAAAATGAGTCATGTTTATTCACAAAACATATATTTTCATCCCATGTAATGATTACATTTTATCCAAACATTGCTTGTCATTGAAAGATGTAACACAGAAGAATGGAATATCATTCAGGTAAGGCATACTAAGAATATAGCTTGGAATATAACTTAATCAAATCAACAGGCATCCTATATATACAGCTATATGTCATGGTACTATGGATGGTGTGTTGATTTATATGTTTATAGTATGATGCATGGGATGCAACTTACTTATAATAATATAACAAGGGTAGAAATACCAGAAATTCCATAAATCATAAGTATTAGGAATATAAAAATCACTCTAGGTGAAATCATATCAATTGTGATAGAAAATGGTATGCATAACAATTCCTAGACCTGGTCACATGGTCATTTCCCGTACATGGGGTGACCATTCCTAGGAACGACTATTAACCAAGCATTGACACATTCCTAATCTCTTGTCTACCAACCCAAAACAGTAAGACAAAAGAAATGAAATAACCTTTGATACCACTTTTTAACATACCAGCCCAACTGACCATTAACCCAGTAGCTTGACTGGTGGGTCACATGACCTCAAGCGCATCCTTCCATACTTTAGAGGCTTCTGACTAGTAGTGAGGGTGTAAAGAGGTGATAGTGGGGAGACTGTGCCCTCACTAAAAGAGTTTCATAGCGGTATATGAGAATATAATTCAATGATAAATAGCGGATGTAGTATAAATCAATGATAAAGCAGTGTAAAACAAGTAATATCAATTTTATATAAGTGGACAATGCAAGTTATACAACAGATGAATGAATGACATGTATAGATACATCTTTGGAAGTAGTAAACAAAACATCATTATTTACATGATAGAACAATACAAGACTCTAATAAGAAAAAGAATTAAATTTCTATGGAAAATCTCTATGAGAATCATGATCTCTAGTTTAGTCATTTTCTCCAAACTCTAGGTATGGGCATAAAAAAACAAGAACGGTCTAAATTACACAGCCCTAGAAACAAGAAAGGTCTACTCAGGTACCCTAGTGGAATGGTGGCCCATGTAGAGTTTGATATATAAATCTCAGTATGACAGAACCACTAATGTCTAGACCTATCTAGATAGTGTAATATAAATTAAATAGTGTGTAGGTATGTAGAGAAGATAACAATACTGAATGAATAAACCAACACCCATCAAGGTTCCTAAGGACACCTGATAGCGATACTTTCTTCATCCCATGGATGGTATGTTTGATCATGACAATTATATAGATATATATATATATATATAGAAATAGTATATATATTTATATAAATAGATGTGTGTTGGTATGGATCGAAACATGCCACCGCCATCCAAATTCTAGGGGATCTCTCACGGTCTACACCAAACCCAACTCCAAGAGCCATTAGTCTTTTGTAATTTATGTAATATATTTATATTGGGGTATATCGGGACATACTACCACCATCCAAAATTCTAGGGGAGATCTCATGGTCTTCCCCAAACCCAGGTCCATGATCCCTTAGTCTCTTGGCCTTCATGCAATATATTTATATTGGGGTGGATCAGTACATACCACCACCATCCAAATTCTAGGGGATCTCCCACGGTCTACCCCAAACCCAGGTCCAAGAGCCCTAATTCTCTTAGCCTTCATGCAATAGATTTACATTGGTGTGGATTGGGACATACACCGCCATCTGAATTCTAAGGGAGCCCCCACAGTCTGTCTGAAACCTATGTTCAAAATCCCTTCATCTCAGCCTTCATGAAATTGAATTATATTGGTGTGGATTGGGACATAAAATCACCATCTGAATTCTAGGGGAGCTCTCATAGTCTTCCCTAAAACCAAGTCCAACACCCCTTAGTCTCATGTCCTCTTTGAGATAGATCATAAGTGGCCTCATCCTATGGAAACATTTATTATAATTCATTATGAGGCATCATCATGTGCACACTATCAATAGAAGCATGGTTATAGAGTAGTGCATAAGTCACTACCTCTTATGCATTTTAATTATTTATACCATGTTCATAATACAAGAAATCACATTCACATTCATACTTAAGGAAAACCATCATAAGTATCTCAAACATAACATTAACATATAGATCACATACATGTATCCCAAGTGTACTTAAGGAATAACATATTTAGTATTTAAAATGTCATTATTACATATTCAATTACATCCATGAGGAAAAACTTCTCATTCAAGCCACTAGACATTTCCAATTACCTTTAAAATTATCTAATTGACATATGGTGATTTATGGTCATATAAAAGAGGTATAAAGAAACCAATCCTAGTTATTTCAAGTTTATTATCATAAGTCCTGGTTACTAAGTTATCTGGGGGAATGGCCTTACCACCCTAATCTATTCCATATAAAGTTTAACAAATTAAAAAATTTCAAGGTAAATCATGCCATTAAGTTGAAATCATCCTTCCAAATGCCTTTATGCTCAATTTTTCTGAACTTGGAAAATTAATTTAAGGCCTAGCCATTTCATTTAGAGGATGTCACAATCTAATTTTAGTTGTTATATCCATTCCATTTAACTAATACATTTCCAAAGATTCCATAATACAGGAAAACTAGATGTAAGCCACTTGTAAATTTCAACTAGATAGGGGTCGATCATCTAACATTCCCTCTACCAATTATAGATCCAAAGCATATGCAACCTCAATGAAACAAGGAAACACAATCATAAGAGTCTAAAAAATTTGATGTTTCATTAAAATTTTCAATGAAAAACTTTAAAAGCAAACTACTATACTTTTACTAAAATGCATGTACATGCAATTAATAAATTAATACTTTCATAATTTAAAGGTTAAGTGAAACAGACCCTACCTCACAGTGGATCTGAGTTTCCCACTTTATCTCTTAGTTCCTTGTAACTAAAATTTGTTACTCCCCCACTAGAACATGAAACTTCACACACATGTAAGGAAACCTAGCCCCTATTCACACACATACATGGATATGGGCATTCATAAGAGGATCCTTACACATGTGCTTATATGCATATACAAGCCACCTCTCACATACACATGAATATATATATATATATATACACATCGTAACACTTATCCCAATAGATTAATAATCACTACCAGGGGTGATTATACATGTAATGGGGGAACCCACATATATATATTTTCTTACCTATGCACACGTTGGTGAGTCTCCTTTGACCGTGAGATGAGAAACGACACCAAACAGTCCAACACACTACACAAAACATACCATGAACCATAAAATAATCAAAGAATCTAATTTAATAGGTGAAAACCATGCAACAACAACAAAACATTACCTTAGAAAAATATCAGTGGACTAAAACGACCCAAACTACCTCACCTTTGTCGGTGGTTGCTGGAACATGAACAAACACGAACCAAGGAAGCCTTTTCATAATGTAAAACCGTAAGAACATAAAAAATCTAGGTTAAATAATAACCCTATTTTCATTTTAATCTTCTAGGTTGATGGGTAAGCCAGAATTGGCCCGAAAGAGGAAGGAAACTAGGGAAGAGGATCTTACATTGATGATTCAGAGGAGATTTTTAGAGAATTCTAGCCAAGAAGTGAAGACCGATGAAGGGTCATGGAGGGGGTTGAGTGCACAGTGTAGGGGAGAGCCCTTTAGCTGGGGTGAGTCGCGTATGAGGGAGAAGGGAGAATATTTTAGTTTTAGGTTTTATTTTTATTTTAATTTAAAAATAATCAAATTCCCAAAACTAGGTGTCATGCATGGTTAAGCCGCATGGTTTGGAAAACCGTGCACCAACCATGTGGCACCCCTATTCTTAAGAAATCACATCTGCACAATCTATCCCACATGATTATAAAAACTGTGCATATACCATGTGTAATCCACTATCTCCCAAAAACAAGTTTCATGGTTTCCAATAGTGGGCCGCACGGTTTCAAACAAACCATGCACCCTATACAGTTTTCCAAAAATAATGTTTTCCTATTATGGAGCTCCAAAAACCCTTCGAGCCACACAGGAAACTTAATGGGCTTTACCCAAGTCCAAAAACATCACATTGAAGTTACCCCACACTAAATTTCCGTTCCTAAGTTCAGTTTAAAAAACATGTTTAGTAGTTTAAAAAGGTCAAAAACCTTCACTTGTTAGTCTGGTCCAAATTGAGGATCATTACAGTTCTCTTTCATATTTCCACATATCCCAATAGTTGAAACAATAGATTGTATTTTTCTCCTTCTTCCCCTTTAATTATTTAATATGAATACCCTTTTCTTTACACTTATAAATACACACAGTCCCTTCAAGAATTTATCATATTAATTTCTCCCAAATTTATCACAAGGCGGGGATTGCTTCATTCCCTTATTCTTCTTTGACACATTCAATTTTTCATGGTGTTTAAAATAACTCTTCTTCTTTTGGTTTCCTTTTAATTTGTAGGATATCAATAATTCCTTATCTATTTTGAGGGCATATAAAATTATCTCATCATATGATGAGAAAGACTAAAAAACTACCACTGTTCGGAGTTTTGGATTAAGATCATCAAATAAGTGTTCAATATTTCACTATGTGTTGCATATATAGTCCTTAGTATACCTGGATAACATTATAAATGTATCTTCATAATATTCAACACATTCAACTTTTTTTATTAATATAATGAAATTATTCTTCATCTCAATTTCTTATCATGAGGGAAGTATATATCGAAGAATGCCTCCAAGAATTTCCTCCATCACATGAGTTCTATTTCTTCTTCCTCTTTATTATTTTGTATTAAAGACCACCACTGATCAACATCACATTGGATAAAATAGGCAACAACTGTAAAATTTTTCATTTCACTACATCCTATGGCTGTAAATATTTTCCACAATGAATTAATCCACTCTGTAGCTATAATTGGATTAGTAGTCCCACTAAAAAATGGGGTCTTCTATCTCAGAAATATATATAACATAATATATTATCTTTTTCAAATATGTTACTCCATTCGTAAAAGGTTATTTTTCATAACCAAATTATGCTTCCAATGAATAGCCATAATTTTCTCTATCCCCATACTAGCCATATCGGTATCCTTAGGAAACATGTTTCTACATTTTCTATGAGTATTGATAACATTTTTCTGTTTAATATCTATTTGTAAACAATGTAATACATTTTATTAGCTCATAAAACCACAATATATAATTCGATAACATAAATTTAAGCATAAAAAATCCTAGAATAATAAAAATTATTTTCTTCAGGGACATCTTTACATTTAAATACTTAATAATGGTTTGTAAAGAAAATGTGAATTATCATAAGCGTATCCCATGGGAGTGTCAAACTATGTACGTAGTGTGGATTGTAGTCATGTATTAGGTTCTTCTGACTCAGGCCCAACACACATTGTCGGAGTTGTTACCCTAATGTACATCTGTTCTAGAACCACATCCATATGTAGTATCTAGACAGGGATGTATTTCTAAGAATACCCACATAATCTCTACCTTATAAAAATTCTAACATGTTCATAAATACTTATCCTCAGAGTCTATCTAAGGGTTGTGTTATCTAATCTAATTCTTTTTTAATCTAGATTCCAAGGATGTTTCTAAACATCTTTTGATACTAACTATAATGCCCTGACCCTAGAATCATGGAACTGGTGAATTATTTTATTACATTTTCATGATTATAAGGAATCAAATCATGAAAAATTGAATAATTTAGAAGTTTTGGAAAGCCATATTATATACATGATAACCATAATACATTAGGAAATTAAAATAAATCATGATATAAAATGAAATGAAATAAACTAAGTCCTTAAAATATTATTGAAAGATTTATTCTTCATTACCTAGAGAAAGGAAACAAAATAAAGGTGGGTTAAAATACTCAGTAAGGGTTAGTAAAGTGAAAGAAATAATGAATTGATGATAATAATAAACATAGAAAGGTGTGTAAATGATATCACATGTCATTATAAGAACTATATAAGGAATAATAAATATGGAAAGTTATGAAACAGAAACACATTCCATTTAATCAATAAACTAATAATTGAATGCATACATAAATATATAACGGAAAAAAGTGGGGATCTTACCACAGTTTTCTGAAGATGGTGACTTATTTTATTACATTATCATTTAAACAAGGAATATGGATCCTAAAAGACTGTGTATGTAACACCACGAGATTTTATGAAAAATATTCTTTTTAATTTCATTAATGTCTTGTGTTATACACTACACCAAAAAGAGCTTTCACAACACACATCTCTGACCTGGCTTGAATTACACGCAATCACGACCTTCCACGATAGCGTGTGTTGTACGCAACACTAAGTTTCGCTAAACAACGATATGCTATTAAAATATTATTAAAACTAGCTGTTATGAATAGTAATAACCACTTTTTGAAATTTTGTAAATTTTATTATTTTTTTTTCAAAATGGACTTCATTTTTGGATCCGGAATATCGAAATTAGCTTAGGGTGAAATTTTGGTAATTTTCGGATAACTTTCATATTTTGATGAATAGTGGAAATTATTAAATTTTAATTAAAAACAAATTTTCAATCGAAATAATTAATAGTGATAAATTATTAATTTTAGTGGTTTTAAAGTATATTTAGAATATATTTTTACAATTTAATACAATGATTGTCATTGGACGTAATTTCACATTTAAACCACTTATAAACAAGTTTCAATCTTTTGATAGTTATTATCTCTTAAAAACACGCCTTTTGTTTTGACGATGGGAATTAATTTTTAAATTAATTAATGCAACTGATATTTTTTGAATTTGGTAAAATTGAAATCATTTTTGATTTCATAATATCAAATATAGCTTAGGCCTAATTTTTGGTATTTTTCTGAAAACATTCAATTTTTGATGAATAGTGAAACCACTAAGTGGTAGTTAAAAAAACTGAATTTTTCATAAAACATAATTTTACCGCTTCTGTGAGTGGAATTTCAAAAATCCGAGAGACATGGTTGACGTCAGTAAGTAAAATTTGGTTCAATGAGATGAAAATATTTTTTTGGTGAATAGTAACTTTTTAGTTTTTTTACCACGGTTAAAAGTAAATAGGGTAATTAAGGGTAGAAATGATATTATTATTATCCTAACACATGTCCCAATTCTATTCGACAAGTGTAATTCGACCAAAAACAAACTTAGGAATAAAATATGACCATTTAGGCCCACTTGGATTAGATTAGGACATTTATTATTAATTTATTTAAAGAAGGGTTAAAAGAGTTAAAATCAATGTTTATTTACTAAAAAATATTAATATGGGGTTATACATAAGATAAATTCGACTATAAATATTAATTAGAAAGTTAAAAATATTTCCAACATAATGGTATTTTATTTGTAAATTTTAGACTTTAAATAATTTAATTTAATTATGACACAACGATGATGCAGTAATTATCTTATTAATAAAATATTGACATAATTGATGTTATAAATACCCAAATAAAAATAATTTGAGACTTTTTATGAATTACACTATTTTTATAGGTTAATATGACATTTTATTATTGATTTAATTTACTTGGTTCGAACTCATAATTCTGTTATGAATTTCATAAAAATCATGTACCAAATAGTGTCAAAATTGACATAAAATTGTTTTAAAAAAAAATATTATATTATTAATTGTTATTTTATTCCTAAAAATCTATGGTTCAGCCAAATGACTTAGATAAAGTTATATATATTAATAATAAACAATTTGGGGCTCGTTTGGCTGCTTATAGTAAGTTTATTAACCTTATATTGTAAGAACACAAGAAGACACGGTAAAACTAAAATTATTTAACTTAATGTTAAATCTAAATGATAAGGTTAAAATAGGAACCTAAGCTTTTCTAAATTCTATTGGATGAGAGGATTTCGACCCATCCCCACCTTAGCCTCGAAATAAATCAATTTGGAGCTATTTAAAACTGAACTTGACTTTATAATAAAATAATATTTTTAGTTATTCCAAAGGTTCCCCTCTCCTCCCTTATAAAAGGGCACCTCCTCCCTCTCTTCCTAACACAACTTTGAGCCTTCAAGCTCAGCCAAACCCTGCCAAATTCTCTTCTCCACTTCCCTAGAAACATCCTAGAGGTTCTGGTCTTCCTCAAAGACCAATTTACTGCCCTAAGAGGAGGTCTCAAATATGCGCTTCAAAGAAGAGGTAATTTCCGTTACCGATTCATTCACCTTTATTTCTTCTTCCACTCCTTATTCTTAGGTTGTTTCATTATGAATTAATAACATCAGTATCACTCATATAATGATATGTTATTATAATTATGAAACAACCTCATTTCAACATCTATCCATCCTATGGAAAACGAAATCACTACGCGTGCGTACGTACGGAATACCGTCTCTACACCGTGGTGAAATCTATTTTCCACCACCACCTTACATGGATGGGTATAATGGTGTAAAGAATAACTATACATAGTTATTAGAACATCATATTGATTCTGATATATTGTATCATCCACTCCAATTCAATTCAATAATTATGGAAACGATATCATCGCTCGTGCGTACGTACGGACTACCGTCTCCACGACGCGATGAGATTCATTCTCCATGATAACCATTTAAGAGTGATTATAAAGTATTTATAAAAAATAATAATGAAATATATGACATTATAAAGCTACTGGATTTATGTATATATGTATGTCATCTACTTCATTCCATTCAACTCAATAAGGAAATGAAAACAGCGTTCATGCGTACGTACGGCCTACCGTCTCCATGAACGGTGTATTTCATTCCATTTACTAATTTATTATATATATGTATATTCTGAATATATATTATATATAAATAATGTTTTATATTATAGAGTTAAGTAATTATGATCTATGAAATCATATGAATAATTACAAGTCAAAACACGGACGACAAATGAAACAATTTTACCCAAAATGCTCTTTAACATAGAATTTAAAAAAGAAAGGGTAATATAAAGTCATAAGTGAACCATATATGATATCATAACAATGAGTATGATTCTGGAATAAGTCAATAACATTATTTATATCATTATACAGGAGGTTCGGACACCTACGAAGAAAATCGGACCTAAGTTAAGGGAAAATATCACAATCTCATTTTTATCCGAGATTGTTTATACTTTGAAAGTTACTGGGGTGTATTTTATCATCCAAATTCATGTTTCCTCGATATGTAATATTATTTCCATCCTCCTACAATTGTTTAAATCCAATTTTACCCTTCTGTGAGTTCTTAGTAAAAGATATGAAAGGAATCTCTTGTCATTTTTCGTACGAGGTACTTTTTGACTTTTCCGAAAAAAGTACGAGAAGAATGTTTTTTTAACTTATACGGCATGAATGGATTTTTAAAACATTATTTCCAAGAAGCTTCCTTTACATGTTTTCAAGTTTTTTTTATTCAACTTCTTCTAGATTACAATTTTATGACATGTTAAGAAAGGAAAAAAAATTTGAAGAAGAAAAGATATTTTCCTCAAGAATGGAGTTCAAGTGTTTTATCAAAATTATTTTCCATCTAAGATAATAAAGGGTTTTGTTTCTATAACTATTATTACATGGATTTGATTATGTTGTGATGGAAATATTTTTATGAATTCCTTTATCTTATACGAAATGTTTTATGATGTCATGTTGTTTAAGATGCCCATTTTTATTACATGGGTTATGCAATGATGTATGATTTAAGATTTTGTGGAACACATAAGAATGGTATCATTATGAGATGGGTGGGAAATATATCTCCCTCCAATGAATTGGGTAATGATTTTATATCTCATGAGATAGAAATGGCTGGAACAGTAGGTTATACCGGTTCAGTGAAACAGGACTGAAACGAGGGTGAATCGGTTCAGAAAGGGACTTTGTCCACTAAGATAGTCTTGGCAATGAGTCTTGACTAACAAGAAATGATTCTCTATGATTATGTGTGTATGACACTATGTTTCATGTTTTATGTTATGATTATTGGGGTTTCATTTCACTACTATGATTTATCCCATGTTATGAAATTATGCTCTCTTTTGTAGGTTAAGATTTCCAAAATGTTATGTTCTTATGAATATGATGTGATTGATATTTATTTTGTTCACCCTTACTGAGAATTTGAGCTCACACTTTTATGTTTTCTTTTCCCCAGGATATAAATAAAGGTTTTAGGTTTAAAAAAAGGAATATCTTTATGGGAGATGTTGAAGATCTTTCACCACGATTAGAAGATTATATTCCGAGTTTCCAAAGACACTAAACTATTATGATCCTTATGTGTGTGTTTTTGTTATGTACTAAGTATTCAGAAAAAGTAATGTATTGTCCATGTACATCAAGCTTTGGGTCTCTACAGTTGGTATCAGAGGAAAGGTTTAGTCAACCTTTGAAAACTAGGATGCGAAAATGTTGGTGAGATCCCTAGATATATTTCTAAGGTATGTCTAGGGATGTCCCTAAGGATAAGTATACATATAGGATATAGTCCTAGAACTATGGTAACGATATTAGATTAAACCAAAGATGTTAGATATTGAAGTTACCCCCCTTTATTATGATTTTTGCCTCTCACACTATTCTTTTTGGGTTTTAGAAAATGGCTGGAAAAAAGATGATTCACGATAATGGAGGATATGATGGACAATGGAATGATATTCTTCATGAGCAACCAAATGAAATGGGATTTGGAAGTCCAAGCATCATTATTATGCCGAATCAACAATCTCATAATATGATCAATAAAGTAAAATTTGGTAAGTTTCCTGACTCGGCTAATAAGAGAAAGATGGAGTTTCATGATGATCATAGAGGAAATAAAGTTCAATTTCCCCTGTGTAAATCATATGGGAAGAGGCATCAAGGAGAATGTTTCAAAGGAACTGGAAGATTCTTTGGGTGTGGAAAAGAAGGACACAAAGCCAGTAAGTGCAAAGGAAAAGGTTCAGTTAACACCAGGGATGAGGATAATGGTATTGCTACGACATCAACAATTGTTAAATGTTTTAAATGTGGAATGTACGGGCATTATGCAAACCAATGCCCTAAGGGAAAGTCTCATGAATTGAATCAGTATGGTCGTATGGGTAGTATTTATGTTGATGATGATGAAGAGACTACAAATGATATGTGACATGAAAGAATTGTTGATGCTCGGTCAATGGTTTAAGAATGTAGTGGAATGATGACATGTTTATCATGTGTAATGTTGTATAAGTAATCTCATGGTACTATGGAATAAAGAGACATCTAAGGATTGTCACACTGTTGTCTTTCCTTGAGTTTTGAAAGTGTATGATTAATGGTACCAGAATCCATGAAATGTTATTCAGATATTTTTGGAATGTAGATGATATGGGCATAATGAAGGGATAAGACGATAATGAGATGTTTGATTGTATTCATGAGCTCATGATTGATATAAGGACTAAGTTATATCATGGTTTGAGTATATAGAATTTTGAGTATTTTGGTATTCATGTTTTCCCAAAGGTTCAATGGGTATTCAAGAGAATACATGATTAAGGACTTTGAATGTTTGGAATGTGACCAACATAACATATCTTATGATAAATGGGGATCAACGATGGTATTAAATCTCTGGTAATCGTTTTCACTATATTATGAGAGTGGACTGCAGTATTTTAGATAAGAATAAAGATTAGAATGGATTATGTTGGACATAAGTTGGGATAAAACGTTTTTTGATATTATTGATGGGATGTTATAGTAATATAGCTTTAGAAAAAGGACAACCTGCAGGACGGGCGACAGCCCATCGCGTCGGACAAGGCTGTGGGAATCGAACCCACAGCCGAAGTGCGACTGGCCTTTATCGCCTACCACTGGCCTACAGGAAGTCCCTGGTTAGTAGAAACTAGTTTTATTTTATTAATCGGTATGATATATGAAGTATAAGTTCATTTCAGGAACCATATATGATTAATCTCACTATAGAATAACTTATGTATATTTAATAACTTTTGCTAACCTTTTGTTTGAGACAGAAGGAATGACCCGTCATTCTATCACATGATCTGCTAACACTTCACGAATAACAAATTCAACTTCATTTACTTAAGAGATGAATTGGAAATTGTTCAAGGCACGAACAACAGTGAGATTGTACCAAAATAAAGTAATTATTTATTCTAATTCAAATTCTTCAACTTTAGGGAAAAAATCTTGAAAACCAAAAATGTTGTCCTAGTGCTCTTATATCTGATTAATCAGATGGTACCTTAGATCGTCACAAATTTATGGATTTGTGATTGTTGACTTTTCCATAGCCATGTTCTCTACCACTCTCCATCAGAACATGATGGTTAGATTTCTCTTCCATATCCATATTTTCACCTATGTGGAATCCCAGTGATTAGTTTATTTCGGTAACCATTATGTTTCATACTTTTGTTTTTAAAGATTGGTTTTGGTATTCCTTTTTACGATGTGGGTTTCTGTTAAAGAATCTTTCGAATAGTAAACCATTTATAACCTCGACGAATTTCAAGGGTGAAATTCATTTTAAGGGGGGAAGAATGTAACACCCCGAGATTTTATGAAAAATATTCTTTTTAATTTCATTAATGTCTTGTGTTATACACTACACCAAAAGGAGCTTTCACAACACACATCTCTGACCTGGCTTGAATTACACGCAATCGCGACCTTCCACGATAGCGTGTGTTGTACGCAACACCAAGTTTCGCTAAACAACGATATGCTATTAAAATATTATTAAAACTAGCCGTTATGAATAGTAATAACCACTTTTTGAAATTTTGTAAATATTTTTTTTTTCAAAATGGACATCATTTTTGGATTCGGAATATCGAAATTAGCTTAGGGTGAAATTTTGGTAATTTTCGGATAAATTTCATATTATGATGAATAGTGGATATTATTAAATTTTAATTAAAAACAACTTTTTCAATCGAAATAATTAATAGTGATAAATTATTAATTTTAGTGGTTTTAAAGTATATTTAGAATATATTTTTACAATTTAATACAATGATGGTCATTGGACGTAATTTCACATTTAAACCACTTATAAACAAGTTTCAATCTTTTGATAGTTATTATCTATTAAAAACACGCCTTTTGTTTTGACGACGGGAATTAATTTTTAAATTAATTAATGCAACTGTTATGTTTTGAATTTGGTAAAATAGAAATCATTTTTCAGTTCATAATATCAAATATAGCTTAGGCCTGATTTTTGGTATTTTTCTGAAAACATTCAATTTTTTGATGAATAGTGAAACCACTAAGTGGTAGTTAAAAAACTGATTTTTTCATAAAACATAATTTTACCACTTCTGTGAGTGGAATTTCAAAAATCCGAGAGACACAGTTGATGTCAGTAAGTAAAATGTGGTTCAATGAGATGAAAATAATTTTTTGGTGAATAGTAACTTTTTACTTTTTTTACCACGGTTAAAAGTAAATAGGGTAATTAAGGGTAGAAATGATATTATTATTACCCTAACACATGTCCTAATTATATTGGACAAGTGTAATTCGTCCAAAAACAAACTTAGGAATAAAATATGACCATTTAGGCCCACTTGGATTAGATTAGGACATTTATTATTAATTTATTTAAAGAAGGGCTAAAAGAGTTAAAATCAAAGTTTATTTACTAATACATTTTTAATATGGGGTTATACATAAGATAAATTCGACTATAAATATTCATTATAAAGATAAAAAGATTTCATACATAATGGTATTTTATTTGTAAATTTTAGACATTATATAATTTAATTTATTTATGACACAACGATGATGCAGTAATTATCTTATTAATGAAATATTGACATAATTGATGTATAAATACCCAAATAAAAATAATTTGAGACTTTTTATGAATTCCACTAATTTTATAGGTTAATATGACATTTCATTATTGATTTAATTAACATGGATATAACTAATCATTCTGTTATGAATTTCATAAAAATCATGTACCAAATAGTGTCAAAATTGACATAAAATTGTTTTTAAAACAAATTTTATATTATTAATTGTTATTTTATTCCTAAAAATATAAGGTTCGGCCAAATGACTTAGATAAGGTTATATAGATTAATAATAAACAATTTGGGGTTCGTTTGGCTGCTTATAGTAAGTTTATTAACCTTATAGTGTAAGAACACAAGAAGACACGGTAAAAGTAAAATTATTTAACTTAATGTTAAATCTAAATGATAAGGTTAAAATAGGAACCTAAACTTGTCTAAATTCTATTGGATGAGAGTATTTCGACCCATCCCCACCTTAGCATCGAAATAAATCAATTTGGAGCTATTTAAAACCGAACATGACTTTATAATAAAATAATATTTTTAGTTATTCCAAAGGTGCCCCTCTCCTCCATTATAAAAGGGCACCTCCTCCCTCTCTTCCTCACACAACTTTGAGCCTTCAAGGTCAGCCAACCCCTGCCAAATTATCTTTTACACTTCCCTAGAAACATAATAGAAGTTCTGTTATTGCTCAAAGTCCAATTTTAGTGCCCTAAGAGGAGGTCTCAAAGAGGCGCTTCAAAGAAGAGGTAATTTCCGTTACCGATTCTTTCACCTTTATTTCTTCTTACACTCCTTCTTCTTAGGTTGTTTCATTATGAAGTAATAACATCAGTATCACTCATATACTGATATGTTATTATAATTATGAAACAACCATATTTCACCATCTATCCATCCTACGGAAAACGAAATCACCGCGCGTGCGTACGTACGGAATACCGTCTCCACGCCGTGGTGAAATCTATTTTCCACCACCACCTTACATGGATGGGTATAATGGTGTAAAGAATAACTATACATAGTTATTAGAAAATCATATTGATTCTGATATATTTTATCATCCACTCCAATTCAATTCAATAATTTTGGAAACGATATCATCGCTCATGCGTTCGTACGGACTACCGTCTCCACGACGCGATGAGATTCATTCTCCATGTTAACCATTTAAGAGTGATTATAAAGTATATATAATAAATAATAATGAAATATATGACATTATAAAGCTAATGGTTTTATGTATATATGTATTTAATCTACTTAATTCCATTCAACTCAATAAGGAAACGAAAACAGCGTTCATGCGTACGTACGGCCTACCATCTCCATGAACGGTGTATTTCTTTCCATTTACTAATTTATTATATATATGTATATTCTGAATATATATTATATATAAATCATGTTTTATATTCTGGAGTTAAGTAATTATGATCTAAGAAATCATAGGAATAATTACAAGTCAAAACACGGACGACAAATGAAACAATTTTACCCAAAATGCTATTTAACATAGAATTTACAAAAGAAAGGGTAATATAAAGTCATAAGTGAACCATATATGATATCATAACAATGAGTATGATTCTGTAATAAGTCAACAACATTATTTAAATAATTATACAGGAGGTTCGGACACCTACGAAGAAAATCGAACCTAAGGTAAGGGAAAATATCACAATCTCAATTTTATCCGAGATTGTTTATACTTTGAAATTTATTGGGGTGTATTTTATCATCCACATTCATGTTTCCTAGATATTTAATATTATTTCCATCCTCCTACAATTGTTTAAATCCAATTTTACCCTTCGGTGAGTTTTTAGTAAAAGATATGAATGGAATCTTTTGTCATTTTTCATACGAGGTACTTTTTGACTTTTCCGAAAAAAGTATGAGAAGAATGTTTTTTTTAACTTATACGGAATGAATGGATTTTTGAAACATTATTTCGAAGAAGCTTACTTTACAAGTTTTCATGTTTATTTTTAATCAACCTCTTTTAGTTTAAAATTTTATGACATGTTAAGAAAGGAAAAAATGTTTTTGAAGAAGAAAGGATATTTTCCTCAAGAATGGAGTTCAAGTGTTTTATCAAAATTATTTTCCATCTAATATAATAAAGGGTCCTGTTTCTATCCCTATTATTACATGGATTTGATTATGTTGTGATGGAAATATTTTTATGAATTACTTTATCTTATATGAATTGTTTTATGATGTCATGTTGTTTAAGATGCCCATTTTTATTACATGGGTTATGCAATGATGTATGATTTAAGATTTTGTGGCACACATAAGAGTGGTATCATTATGAGATGGGTGGGACCTATATCTACCTCCAATGCATTGGGTAAAGATTTTATATCTCATGAGATAGACATGGCTGGAACGGTAGGTTATACCAGTTCAGTGAAACAGGACTGAAATGAGGGTGACTCGGTTTAGAAAGGGACTTTGTCCACTAAGATAGTCTTGGGAATGAGTCTTGACTAAAAAGAAATGATTCTCTATGATTATTTGTGTATGCCACTATGTTTCATGTTTTATGTTATGATTATTGGGATTTCATTTCACTACTATGATTTATCCCATGTTATGAAATTATGCTCTCTTTTGAAGGTTAAGATTTCCAAAATGTTATGTTCTTATGAATATGATGTGATTGATATTTATTTTGTTTAACCTTACTGAGAATTTGAGCTCACCCTTTTATGTTTTCTTTTCCCCAGGATATAATGAAAGGTTTTAGGTTTAAAAAAAGGAAGATCTTTATGGGAGATGTTGAAGATCTTTCACCACGATTAGAAGATTATATTCCGAGTTTCCAAAGACACTAAACTATTATGATCCTTGTGTATGTGTTTTTGTTATGTACTAAGTATTCCGCAAAAGTAATGTAATGTCCATGTACGTCAAGCTTCGGGTCTCTATAGTGTAGTTTAGTAACTTTGGAAAAAAGATATAGACATAAGTTTAATATTACATCTTGAAAAGAAACACAATATAGAAATTCCTTTGAAAACATCCATGTATTCTAGGTTATCCTTGTAGTTAATTCATAATATACTTATTCACATCCTACAAAAAATAAAACATAATAAAGAAGTGAGATAAAATGTTCAGAAAGGGTAAAAAATACAACAGAAGATATCAAAAACATAAACAGTAGGCATGGTGAATAACTAAAACACATGCCTTTAAAAATAAACTTGAACATAATATGGCAGTAATAATAGTTGAATAAATAATGTCATAATAAAACATAATCATGGGTATTCTACAAGTCAAATAACCACATGAACTATAAATTACAAGTTTCATAATGAGGGAATATATACTGTGGGACCTCATAACCATACAGTCATGGCCTTGTGCCCATACCATAAATTACCATACTATCAGATCTTCATGCCATGACTCTAGTTTGTCTCATGAGACCTACCAATGCACCAAGGGGCTATATAGCGCCCCAAACAACACTTAATAACTCCAAATGAATAGTTATAAACATAAAAAACATATACATTCATATTGAAACTAACATATTAAATGGAAATAAATTTCCCCAATCATTAAACATAAACACTAACCATTCAGAATAATATGGTGAAGTGTGTAAATATATAGCATACACTATCAAAATACTCATAAACCATTAAATGAAATATGTTGTATGATATCATAAAATATTAATCCCAATAAGATTCAAAAAGTGTTTTTAAATAGATAAAACTGCTCTTATAAAAGCAACAAGTATTTCTTGAGACAAATAATCTTTTACTTTGAAAAGACAGTTATATTGGAAAAATATTTATATAAAACAAGAATTGAAATAATAAATTTTTCTCATAATAAAATTATTGATTTTATAAAAAATAATGGTGGCTAAAAAAATATAATATATTGTACTTTAAATTAGGAAAGAATTGTAGAAGTTCCCTTTAAATAGGCTTGTTTATCAAGAATAATTTTTGAAATATTCTTTTAAAACATTTAACTCTCAATAAAATAACGAATGATTCTGGTTGGTGCACATATATAGGTAATTAAAACATAAATTTATGAGTCAATATGAATAAATAATAATTTCATTGAGATAATAATATAATAAGAGTAACCAGAATAAAGATGGGGGTTTGGGTAGAAAACCCTTACCTTATTTCTGGATATGTTCCACTCTTGATCTTAAGGTCCTAGAATATGAAATTAGAATTATTAATAACTTAATAAATAACATATTATACATTTATTTGATATATTATAATTTTATAAAGTTTAGTTATGGTCGTTTTTATGGGTTAATAGATTCAATATCATCATTTTTGAGTGCTCGTTTCATTAGTTTTCATGATCAGTTCGTTTGTATGGAAGTAAATATAAAATAAGAATTGAACTAAAAAATTGATGTTATATTTTATTTAATTTAATAAAAAATATTAAATGATATTACAATTCATTTTTAACTCTGGGTGAGGAGGAATCATTAGATAAAATTTTAATGATAAATGCTTGGATTAATTTGGTGGCTTTTCGATCACCATGAATGTATTTTGTTTTATAAATTAATATCACGTGTAAAAAATGATTACATAACTATAAATAGAATATATTGAATATATTATGATCTATTTCAAACATAAAAATGGTTTCATGACCAAAATTGAATATGATAATAGAATTTGAAAACCCATCTTCCTCGAATGTGATAAATTAACAAACCTCGGATGGTATTTTCATTTCTTGTATAAAATGATAGAAAAAGAGAGATAATGATGAGTTATTCCATTATAATAAGAAATTTCCAATACATGTAAGTTATTTTAGTTATAAAAACATTTTTAGTAAAAGAGGTGATGAAATAAAAAGAATTAAAGGAACATGAATGAAAATAAATGAAATAAAAATGTGGAATTTACCTCTTGTATTTATCTTCCTTGAGAGCCTCATTAGGGGAAAGGATTTGGTCTTTTGAAGAGACAAATGGTTTTTTTACATGTGTAGGAATTTCTTAGGATATTTTATCTGAATTTTGACATGGAAAAAGGCTTGATAGGAGTGAAGAAAAGAGGGAGTGATGTGTGGTTTTTATAGTGGAGGAGAGGAGGGAGTTTCAATTATTTTAATAATTATTTTATTATTTTTGTTCAAGACTATGAATAGTATTTATTAATGAGACTAAAAATAGTAATATGTTTATGTGAGTTTAAACCAATGGGATTTTACATCATCTCTTACTCAAGAATGATTCATAAATTCATTTATTTATCATATTTCATACACTATCGAATATCACTATTCACCAAAAATTCAAGTATTTTCCAAAAATACCAAAAAATAACCATAACAATATTTCAACATATAAAATTAAAAAATGAACTCCATTTTATAAAAATAATTTTATAAATAATAGTAATTTAATTTTTAAATAAATCATTATTTACTTGAAAAATACATATTTTAAAATTAAATCTACTTTTATAATACTTTCAAAAATTACCGGAGGTCTCATGAAATTATCTTAGACTAATAGGAAAAAAATTATAGAATAATATATTTTATGAAAATTAATTTTATTTTAAATAAATTTATTGATATACAATTGTAATTATATATTTATTACTCAAAATAATATCAACACTTATTTAAAAATTTTTAAAATATTCATTCATAGTTATATGGTGCCTAGATTTTGTTTATACTCACATGGGTAAGGTTATTATTCAAAAGGGTACATTAAAATTCATTAGGGTATGTTACAATTTATAATGTTATGTTACTATTCATAAGGGTAAGTTACTATTCACCAAAAATTTATGTTTCTCTTATCAGACCCTAAATATCTTACTGAATGAAACTATTTATGATAGTTTTTTGAAATTAAAATAGAAAATGTGGAAAAATTATGTTTAATGGATAAGTTATAAAAAAGTGGTGTTTTGTAGAGGCTCATCGTTTCATGCATTCAATATTAAATTTGTTTATAAATCCATGAGGTGTTACATACTCCACCCTTACAAAAAATTCATCCTTGAAATTTCAGAATGTTACCCCATAAAAATATTTGGGTTGTTCTTTATCATATGTTCCTCAGGTGCCCATGTTACCTCTTCAATTTTATGTTTTTTCCAAAGTACATTTACTAGCTGAGTGCCCCGATTTCTCAAAACATGTTATTTTGGGTCCAGAATCCAGATATTCTTCTCATAGTAAGATAAGTCTGGCTCAAATTATATACCTTCAAAATTGAAAACACGTGTTAGGTCTAGCATGTACTTTCTTGACAATGAAACATGGAACAAATTTTTTACTTTACACAGGCTAGGTGACATTTTCATATGAGAAGCCACAAGTCTATTTCTCTTAAGAATTTCAAAAGGGCCAATATATCCGAGGCTTAGTTTCCCTTTCTTCCCAAATCTTATAACACCCTTACATAGATAGAGTTTTATGAAAACATGATTTCCCACTTGAAATTTCAAATGCTTCCTTTAATTATCAGCATAGATATTTTTTCCTTCTTTGATCTTTTTTTATATGGATTTGGATAGTCTTCACCTTTGTTTTTTCTTCCTCCAGAATCTCTAGACTCACAAGCTTCCATTCACTAAATTCATCTCAACATATTAGAGTATGACATCTTTTTTCATACAATGCTTCATATGGTTCCATTTGAATACTTGAATGGAAAGTAATATTATTGGAAAACTCCCCCAAAAATAAATAATGATTCCACATACCTTGAAAGTAAAGTGATCATGATCTTAACATGTATTCTAATGTTTGAATCATCCTTTCTAATAGGATTTCATTTTGTGGGTGATAAGCAGTAATCAAACAAAGATAATTATATAAATCATTCTGAATACTTTTCAAGAATTTCAATGTAAATCTTGGATCATGATTAGACACAATTCAGTTAGGTTCTGCATGAATTCTCACAACATCATTGATATAAATTAGTGCAAGGTGATCCAGTGGATAATCATCCCTTATAGCGAGAAAATGTACAAATTTTAAGTTGATCCATAATTACCCATATTGAATCATTATTTCTTATATTTATGGGTATTATAGTGGCAAAATCCATGGTGATATCATCTCATTTCCATGTAGTAATAGGTATAGGTTTCATGACTCCTCTAGGATGTTGTTGTTCATCCTTCACTAGTTGAAGGACTAAACATCTTGATACATAATCAGGAATTTCCCACTTCATGTTGTCCCACAAGAAATATTCCTTCAAATATCTATACATTTAGTGCTACCAGGATGTATAGAGAAATTCTAACTATGGGAATAATCCAATAACTCTGTTTTTAGTTTGGGTATAGCTGGAACAGAAAGCCTCTTCTCAAATTTTAGAATTCCATCTTCGTATAAGAAGTCTTGTAACTTCCCATCATTCAGAACAGTAATTTTCTTTTGAAGTTTCTCATCATAGGATTTAGAAATTAAAATTATTTCCAACAAATATGGTTGGGAAACCAATTGAAAAAGTATAGAGGTTTCACCTTCTTTGATAATTCCCATGTCCATCCATACTATATCCTTGAATACATAATCCCTTTCAATCCTTATTTTGTATAGAAATCTGTGATCCGTCCTTCTCAATGAACCATATAATTTATTTTCCTTTCCTATGTGGTAGTGTATGGAATAATCATAATCCTTGAGTAGTTAGAGCCATATCCTTTTCCTCATGTTGACTTATTTCTATGGGAAGATACATTTCAGATTCTTTTGATCCGTATATATCACACATATTTCACCATAGAGATAGTCTCTTTATATTTTTAGATCAAATATCATAGAATCTAACTCAAGATCAGGAGTATGATAGTTTTTTTCATGAATTTTTAACTAACTTGATGCGTAGGAAATAACTCTATCATTCTGTATAAAGAAAAAACCACGTCCTTTATTTGATGAATCACTATAGATCACAATCCCATCATTCCCCAATGATAGAGTTAAGATCGGAGCATTCACTAATATCCTCTTTAATTATTTGAAATATTCCTCACATTATTTTATCCATATGAACATAACCCCTTAAGTAATCTTGTTTAACGGGTTGGCTAATCAAATGAAGTTCTGAACAAAATTCCCATAATAACCTACTAATCCAAAGAAACTATGTACCTCTGTTATGTTCGTTGGTGTAATCAATTCTTGTACAACCTTTATCTTCATAGGATCAAAAGATATTAATTCCTTATAGAATCTATGGCCATGAAAGGAAACTAATTGAATCCAAAATTCACACTTTCTAAACATCCCATATAATTCATTTCTTCTAGGAGTCATTAGAAAAATGCCCAAGTTATTTTCATGATCTTTATAACTTTTAGAGTATACCAAGATATCATTAATAAATACCACAAGAAATTCATCAAGATATTCCTTGAAAAACCTATTCATTAGATCCATGAAAATAGAGGGTTAATTATTCAATCCAAAAGGAATTACAGTAAACTCATAGTGCCCATAACTGGTTTGAAATGCTGTCTTTGGAATATCTTCCTTCCACACAAGCAAATGATGATATCCAGATCAAAGTTCAATCTTCATGAAATATTGTTCTCCATGAAGTTGATAGAATAAATCATCAATGAGAGGTATTTGATTCCTGTTATTTATTATAATATCATTGTTCTCCCTATAGTCAACACACAGCCTCATAAAACTATCTTTCTTCATTAGGAAAAGAACAGGGGCTCCCCATGAAGAAATAGTTGGGAGGAAAAATCCATTATCACTTAATTACTCTAGTTATTTCTTTAGTTCTAATAACTCCACAATTTCCATTCGATAAGGAGTATTTTATATAGGTCATGAACCAAGAATTAAATCAATAGAGAACTCAACTTCCCACTCCGGAGGATATTGAGGTAAATCCTTTGAAAACGTATCAACATATTATTTCACAATAGGTACATCCTCTATTTGACGATTCCTTTCATCACCTATAGATATTGCATTCTCCTCCTCCCCAATAATAGAATTTAATAGATCAATTGGGGGTGGATCTAAATAATAATCACATGGTGAGGTTTCTTCACTAAAGATAAGGGATTCTACACTATTCTAAAAAAAGTTAACTTCTTTCTTCTTGCAAAAGATTTTTGCGTCATAATTTGAAATCCAGTCCATACTGAGGATTATATTAAATTCGATCATGGGTATGATGATATGTTTGGAAATAATGAACATTTATTTTTCATAATGGGGATTGATCAACACATATTTGTTTCAATGATACGTCCCTTAGGATTTTTTACTGACAACTAATTTATTAAATCAAATTAGAAATATCTAATTTTCTTTGAAAACTGGGAAGATATAAAAGAATGAGATGATCCAGAATCAAATAAATCATTGGATGAGTTTGTGGAATTGATTAATGTACTTTCCACTACATCATTAGGAACTTCAACCTTAGCAGTTCTGAAAATATATGCTTCTCCTTGCTCCCTTGTCCTTCATTGGGGAAAGTTTCCTTGAAACATACGAAATTCATGTGAATAATGTCCCATATCTTTAGAATTAAAGCATTTAACATTAGAAGCTTCTTTTACTCCATTAAAATCACGACAACGATGGACTTTTTATCCACAATTGTAGAAAACACCCATTCCCTTTAGGAATGAACCCGGGTGTTTCTTCCCAAAATTTATATAGGGTGGAAATTAAATTCATCTCATCTTCCCTATTTCCTTATTTCCTTTTTCGGAGTTCTCATAATCCATATTCTTATATTTCATTACTTTGAAGTCATATGACTTAGAAAATTCATTTTATGTCCCGATAGCACCTGAGAATATAACTTCATATGATGAGAAATTATGGGAGACTGGTTCCCTTCGGAGGAATGGGTTTAAACCATCAATGAATAGGGAAATATTGCTCCATGGATTACATATGTAGTCCACAACATGACTTTTAAACCTGGTAAAGTTATATTCATACGTGGAAAAATTTTCATCCTCCTTCTCCCTCAGATTCAAGAATTTTCTTTCCATATATACTTATTGTTCTGGGAGAAAATATTTTTTCTGGAAAATTTCCTTAAAACCCCTCCATTACATATTTTAAATTTCTGAAACATCCTTTGTGTTTTGAATAAACTACCACCATTGATCTATATCTCCCGATAGGTGATAAAACTCTATGATAACCTTCTCTCTTTCATTTCTTTCCAAAGTGGGAAATATATTTTCTAAGGAACTTATCTAATTCTCTACTATGAATGGGTTTGTAGTCCCATTGAATGATGGAGGATGTTTTCACATAAATAGGTCTAACATAGATCCTCCACATTGTGGATTTTTATTCTCCATAATGGTAAGGTTATTATTCATAACATGATTCAACTATCCCAGTATAGTTATAATTTTCTCAGCACCAGTTGTAGCTCTAGATCCAACATCATTATCTTGCATAGGAGGGAAACCTCTGCACTGGATACACACATTCATGCATTTTTCATTCCATCTACTAGGCAACATTTCTAAATAATGGCATACACTAGATTAGGTTATTAATAATAATTTATAATCTCAAATTAGAAAAATACATAGCGCAAAATGAAATCATATCTATGGATAATATCATAATCATGATTTCATTGAGGAAAAATTTACATTTAATTCCTTCATAATGGGTTGTAAAGAAAATGTGAATTATCCTTAGAATATCCCCTGGTAGTGTCAAACTAGGGTCTTATTAAGGCCCTTTTTCATATACTAGGATACCCTAGGTCAACCCCAACACTTCTTGTCAGAGTTGTTACACATAGGTACATCTGTTATAGAACCATGTCCAGTTTTAGTATCCAGACAAGGATGTATTTTCAAGAAAGATCCACATAATCTATTCCTTACCAAAATTCTAGGATTTTCTTGTATTTTTATCTTCAAAGACCATATTTGGGTTTTTCACCAATCTACGTTTTCTAAATCTAATTTCCAATTTTTATACTAAACTTCATCTCATACAAACAATAAGTACTCGACCCTAGTTTCATGGAACCGATGCCTTATTTTATTACATAAGAATGTAAACATAGAATATGCATCTTGAAGGACGGAGTAGTTTAATATCATTGGAAAAAATATTCATTCATCAGTTCAATATCACAAATTAAAAATAAATACAATATATAAATTCCATTGAAAAATACATGACTCCAAGGTTATCCATATAGTTCATTCATAATGTAATTCCTCACATCCTGGAAAAAAACATAAGAAAGGGGTGAGCTAAAATTCTCCGTAAGGGAAAGAAATATAGTGGAAGATATCATAAACATAAACATTAGGCATGATGAATAACTAAAACATATTCCTTTAAAAATAAACATGAACATAATATAGCAGGAATAAGAGTTGAATAAATAATTCCATAATAAAACATAATCATGGTTGTTATAGTAGTCGAATAAACATATAAACTATCAGTTACTAGTTTAATAATAATGTAATACATAATGCAGGAAATCAAAGCCATACCGTTAAGGCCTCATTCTAAGACCATAAACAACAATACCATCAAGGCCTTGTGCTAAGACTCTAGTTTATCTCATTGGACCTATTGATGCACCAAGGGGATATAAAGGCTCCCACCGGAAACTTACTAAGTCCAATTTATTCCATATATGAATTGGGATAAACATAAATAACATATACATTTATATTGGAACTAACATATAAAAGGCCAATAACTTTCCCCAAACATTAAACTTGAACACTAACCATTCAGAATAATATGGTGAATGTTATCAAGATAACACATAAACTGTCAAACTACTCTTAAACCATTAAATAAAACATGGTGGATGATATCATAACAGGTTAGTCCCTATAATATTCAACAAGAGTATTGAAATGTGTAAAATTACTCTTATAAAATCATCGAGTAATTCTTGAGATAAATACTCTTTTACATTGAAAAGAAGAGTTATTTTTGAATAATATATGTATAGAACCAGGATTTAAATAATATAGTTTTATCATAATAAAATTATTTATTTTATAAAAATAATGGTGGCTAAAAATAGATTATATAGTGTACTTGAATTTAGTAAAGAATTTGAGAAGTTCCCTTGAAATAGGCTTGTTAATTGGGAAGAATTTTTGAATGATCCTTTTAAAACAGGTAAATCCTCATAATGTGAGAAAAGATTCTAGTTGGTACAAATATATAGGAAATTAAAACAGAATTTATGAGGAGTAAATATTAATAAATAATAATCTCATTTAGGTAAGCTGAGAATAAGAGTAACTTGAATGAAAATGGGGGTTTGGGTAGAAAACTCTTACCTTATGTCCGGATATGTTCTGCTCTTGAAATTAAGGTCCTAAAATATGAAATTAGACTTATTAATAACATAATTAAGAACCTATTAGACATTTATTTTTTTATTATAATTTTATCAATTTCATATGTGTTCATTTTTAAGGGTTAATAGATTCAATGTCATCATTTGTGAGTTCTCGTTTCATTAGTTTTCTTGATCGGTTTGTTTGTATAGATGTTAATGTAAAATAAAAATCAAATTAAAGAGTTTATATTAGATGTTATTTATTATCATACAGAAGATTAAATTATCATATAATTTTTTTGGTTACATTGGGCGATGATGAATCATTAGATAAGATTTTAATGATAAACACTTGATTAAATTTTGTGTTATTTCAATCACCACAAACTCATTTTGTTTTATAAATTAATACCATGTGTACAATATGATTAAAAAAAATTAAATAGGATATATTACATATACTGTTATATTGTTATACAATAAAAATGTTTTCCTGACTTGAATTGAATATGGTAATAGAATTTGAAAAACGATCGTCCTTGAATGTGATAAATTAACAAATATCGGATGATATATTCATTTCTAGTATAAAAGTATGTTAAAGGAGCGATGATGATGAATTATTCCATTATAATAACCAAATTATAGTACATTTAAGGTATTTTAGTAATTATTACATTTGTAGTATAATACTAGAGGAAATAAAAACAAAGAAAGGAACTTGAAAGAAAATAAAACAAATGAAAAGAGGAATCTACCTATTAAATTTATCTTCCTTGAGAGCCTCTTTACGAAAGAGGATTTGGTATTTTCAAGAGACAAAGGGTTTTTTTAAGTGGAGAGGATATTTGGAGGAGATTTTATTATAATTTAGATAAGTAACAGGTCTTTACAAGAGTGAATATAAGAGAGAGTGAGGGGTGGTTTTTATGGTGGATGAGAGGAGGGTTTTTCCATTATTTTAATCATTATTTTATTATTTTGGATCAAGACTATGAAAAATATTGATTATTGTGACTATAAATAGTAATAAGTTCATGTGAGTTTGAACCAATGGTCATTTATATGATCCATGACTTGGGTATGATGCATAAATACATTTATTTAGCATATTTTGTAAATTATCGAATTTCACAAGTCAACAAAAATTCTATTATTTTGAAAAAATTAAATAGAATTCACCCTAACCATTTATTTATGTTTAGAATTAAAAAATTAATTCCATTTTAGGAAAGTAATTTTCTAAATAATATAAATTTAATTTTAAATAAAATCATTATTTACATGAAAAATATATATTTTATATTAAAAACTCATTTTATAATACATTAAAAAATAACTAAGGTCTCCTAAAATTATCATAAATTAATTGGGAGAAATATTTATTGAAGAATACATTATATGTAAATTAATTTTATTTTAAATAAATTTATTAATTTAAAAATTTAATTTAATATTTATTACTCACAAAAATATCCACACATAATTATTAATGTTTTAAATATTCCTTCCCATTTATATGATGCCTAGATTTTTTTTTAAACTCACATGGGTTAGGTTACTATTCAAAATGGTAAATTTCTAATCATAAGGTTAAGTTACTATTTTTAAGGTTAAGTAACAATTCAAAAGCGTAAGTTACTATTCACAAAAAATTTAAATTTTCCTTATCATACTCTAAATATACTTCTGAACACAACTATGTATATTGGTTTTTCAAAATTCAAATCACAGATGTGCCAAAATTATGCTTACTAGCTAGGTTATAACAATGTGGTGTTTTGTAGAGACTCATTGTTTCATGCTTTAAATATTAATTTTATTTATAAATACTTGTAGTGTTACAAAAAATATCAAGGATAAATAAAAATGACATAATTATCAATAAATTTAATTCTTCAATATTGGTGCTCATGTTTATCGAGAAAATGATACCTTTACTATCAAGATAATAAATTTTAAACTATTCTTATTTGGCAAACTGATTCATCTTACGAGACTATCAATGTATCTTCAGGCTTGCATTAACTAGTCCCCAACTAGTAGGGATTCCCTTAAATGGTCAGCAAACTGTGTATTTCATGTATAATCATTCCTCATATATTTAATGATCAATTAAATTAATGAAAAACATGCCTCATAAAATATCTTTATTGAATAAAAGATACATATTTATTAATGATTCCTCAGTTAAAAGAATTACTATCAAAGTGAACGTATTATGTAAAAATGGAATATGGTATATGAAATAATAATATAAATTGAATGATAGTATGGATATCAATGATGAAATAAAAATTATCATAATGAAGTTATTATTTAATGGGAAATTTAACAATCACAAAAGAAAGTGCTACTTCAAAAAATAACTTTTACCACTTGGTAATTATCAATTAAAAACCTATTGAATGAGATAATTCAAAGTAAAACCATTAATATGATGAAGATAAAAGGATTCATGATAAAATAAATCCAAATGGTTAGTAGATAAAGAACATAAAATAATTAAGTGGTAAAAATGGTGCATGCCTCTGTCACAACCCATCCTCGGGGCCCATGCCATGACTATGCCAAGCCCGCATTCCATAGGCCAGGGGCTGGCGATTAGCACCAAAGGCATAATCCTGATAAAAAGGGAAGAAATTGTCTTTAAACCTGTAACACACACAGGATGAACACATGCTATATAAGCAACAAGTACTAATATAGATAGGAAAAGTGTACTGAAAGTATGTGGGCCAATATACAAACCCAACTGAACAATAAGTACAAGAAAAGGGAAAACAACTCTTGGATCGTCCATCGAGAAATCCTACCTGAACGGTAAGTACATAACTCAAACAAATCGTCCCTGCAGTACATCCTATCTAGTTCAGCTCCGAGTAGCCTTCCGTCCGTCACCCTCAGCCTCAATCACTACTGAGTATCGTATTCACAGAACACAATAAGGTTTCGGCGAAGCCCTTGCAGCGGTGAGTATAACAATACTCAGTAGGGGACCCCAAGACCCCAGTAGGTCTCCCAGAATCCAAAAAGGATAAACCACAGTAGAAAGATACAATCACGAAGTATCAACCAACCCTACTTAGGTATATGCCGATACATATACCTATGTTATCAATCATAGTCCGACTCCATCTCTCGAGACCAAGCACAACCCGGTCCACAAATGAAGTAAATTCAATCACCTTGATGATAAAGGTTGGAAGACATGACTCAGATCACACAGGTATACATATTTTATCGAGTGATAGAGATGATCAGATGTAGTCACTGATTCATCTATGCTATCAGACCCACATAGGATAAAGGACCAGCTAAGCTATCAGACCCACATAGGATAGAGGACCAGTTATTTTATCAAACCCACAACGGATACAGGAACAGAAGTCAGAACTGTCGGACCCACAAAGGATCCTGGTACAATAGTCATCGTTATCGAACTCATGGAATATTCTGGTACATTAGTCATCATTGTCGAACCCACGGTGGATCCTAGTACAGTATCATAATTGTTGAACCCACGCAGGATCTCGGTACAGTATCGTCACTATCGAACCCATGAAGGATCCTGTCATCTCAGTCGTAGCCAGCCCTAGGGTTCCCGCACATAGCACACTCGATTCTGGGAGGTTCCTTTTGTCGAGCCAAGTGTTGATACATAAACTATCACTAAGTCCTGATTTTATGTATCCTGTAGTTTTGTCTCATCATAAGAAACACAACTCGACAGACGATGCGTCAATTGGACGCCCAGTCTGAGAGTTACTGGCATTTCTGTTCCAGGGGCCCGGTTGGATTTACGCTTGATCCAAACCTGGCCATATTCCAAATTTTCCAAAACTCATTTGGATTATCCCAAAATGAAATCTTTGTCGTGAGGGTCCCTGTTCCGCAGACGACGCATCAACTGGACACATGGTCTAGGAGTTATTTGCATTTTAGCAAAGACAGACCCGACACATCAAGCCCAGTGGGCTGGCGGGTCGTCTCAACCCGGCTCGACGGGTCCGACCATGCTGGGGGTTGGCATGGCCTGGTGAGGTGTAGCCCACCCGCAGACCCACCCACACTGTGGGCTGGTTCGGTTCTCTTGGTGGCGCCATGCAGTGTCGCCTCCTCCTCTACACCGGCTAGTCGTAGCTGGCCGGTTCGGCCCAGTGCACGTGGCCCATGCTATAGGTCATGGTTCTCCTCAATGTGGCTCCTTCCGGTGCCACAGTTTTCTAGCCCGTCCGGCACGTGGCTAGATATTTTTCCTAGAAGAGAGGCCCGCGAACACGGGCCGCGTCCTCCTCCACACGGCCGGTTCACGGCAGCCGTCACCGCCTTCTGTCGCCGCCGCCACCACCACTCGAAAAACCACCTTCTACGGACCACTGAGTTCACATTGGTGGTCGGAAATTTTATCTTTCTGCTCTGGGGGTCCTCCCAGGATGCATCCCTCAGCGCTGGACCCTCTGGATTCCGTCACTGCCACTTTGGTCCATCTCCCATGAAGAACGCAACAACCCGAAGAACATCACAAGATCAGTAGAGGGAATCAAGCCATGTTCGGATTAGCCCGCACCCTCCGCATTAGAGGATCATAATAGGGTTCAATAAAGATCATGAACAAGACCGATCCATCCCAGAACTGAACCCCGCATGAAATTCATCCCTTACCCGCAATAACGATGGAACTGTGGATCATCCTCTTCATTGGCTAGCCCACATTCATCGTTTAGAAATAAGAACGGAGAACGTCAATCCCAATGAAGGTAAATCCCTCTACCTTGAATTTGTCTTTGTATTTTGATGAGTCACAGAAGATGGACATTACGGAAGATGAACGTCATTCTGTCAACGTCGGAGGAGGTAGAGCTCGGTGAAGACGAGTCAAGACGACGCTGATAGAGAAAATATTTTCAATTAATTTATATTTAATTTCATTTTCCTAAACACACAAAAGTGTTCGTCTAAGATGAATTGTTTTATTTTTATAATATTGGTGTTATTTTGAGCTGGATAATAAAAATGGCCCATTTCGTATTTTTAATAGTTTTAAATTATTTCTGCAGTTTGTCAATAACATTGTCTACACTAATCTAAATTTCAAAATTAATTCTTTTAAAGATTCTACGCATCTAGGGATGCATTTAGTATTTCTGGATTAAAATCTTAATCGGCCATATGGAAGCTCAAAAGAAGCTCAAAAGTGGGAGCATTAATACTGTTCACAAAACTGCCGATTTTTGGTGTAGGGTCCACAACTCATTCATGGTGGGCCCAAATGTTGTGAACTGTGGTGGGTAGATGCACAAGGAGTTTTGGAGAATCTTTAATGAAGGAAAGTCCATGCGAATTGGCCGTTTAAGGGGTCGTTAGATCACCCTAATCCGGAGGATTGCGATTTGGAGAGTCTGACTGGAGAGAATAAATTTGCAGAGTAAAATGGTCATAACACTAGGAATACATGTGTACATTCACTGATATATTTAGGGGACACGCCCAAGATAATTATAAACAACATTCAAGAAGGGATCAATGCGTGAAGATGTCATTTAATGGGTCTACAATGCGTCAACATTCGGGGGAAAATTCTGACTATAAAAGAAGGAGAGCTCCACCCTCTCAAAGCATCCCATTCTCCATCCCATTCCTTCTAGGACACCAAGGAGAAGAACTTCTCACCTTTCTCTTTTATTTACTTTCTTCATAGATGTTTTGTAATGCCTTCTCATTCCCCATTCATCTTGATAACCCTTACCATGGTGGGGTAAACATTTGGAGTGATTGGAGAAGGTTGGTTTTCTACATTGTAATGCTTGAGTTCTTGAACACAATTGAATAAATTTCTTTCTTCTTCAAATTTGTTTTCCATTTCTTATTGCATATTTTATTATCAAATTCAATCGTTCTTTAATATTAATTCTATTATTGATTTTTCCTTGGTAAAATAATTATAATCTCCCTCCACTAATTTCTGGTTTATATACGATGGAATGGACTAGAGATTAGTGGTGAAGTACTCGACGATGGTCAGTACGTATAAAAGGTGTAGTGAATGTTCTTGATTTTTTGGGATAAAAAAACCTGGTCGGGTATTGCCCATTTAAATTAAGGATATTCAATTTAAATATTTTACACATGGAAATAGATTTGACCAAACCGAGATCTTGGTAAGGTTTTCTCTCACCATCATAATTTCACAAGGAAGTGAGAGTAAATGATTGTGGAATCTCACTTTAATCAACAAAGAAGAAGAGGGTTGAATTAAATTGAACAAGGATAACGTTAAAATTAGGAAACCGACCCCGACCTAATCACCCTTTTTAATATCATAGTTTTTCAATAATTTGAATTTGAATTTCCATTCAATAATTTTCCTATCAAATAGACCATTTTTCCCTCATTTTGAAGTGAAAAACTATTTTATGTGCACACCTCTTCGAGAGACATCATAGGTGAACCACATGACTACATTTTAACTTAGGAAAAAAATTGTTTTTCCACGCCCTATGAAAGGTGTGTGTTAGACGCCCTTGGTGTACATCGTGGGCAACTATGCTTCCCTTCCTTGCCCTAGTTGAATAAGGAAGAAGATGATTCTCTATGTTCTTCAGAGATGTGGAGCGTTCTTTATTTGAAGAAGTCGTTTCTCCAAGAGTTCTCCCAAATCTATTATGTGTCCACCCCAAAAATAAAATAATATCCTCTCAATTAAATTATTCATTCCATGCACTCCAAATGGAATTCAAAAGAATTAAAATCTCTACAAATTAATTAATTAATTGTTGGAGCTCAATTAATTAATTAATGGGTTTTTGTACTTTAATGAGAGAAGGTGAAAGGTTCAAAATTAAATGAGAGGATTTGGATTTATTAATTTCAAGAGAAGTTTAATAGACTTCCCTCAATTAAATGAAAGTTACATGGGGGTTAAAGGCGGTTCAAACTAGAGTGGGTCCCACCTAGGTATATCCTCCCAAGGAAGGATAGGGTGTGGTGGGCCCCACCTATGACCTCCACTTGGTGGTTTTAACCCCCAATCAAATAAAAATATTTACACATATTTTTATTTTATTTTATTTAGAATCCCCAAAAATTAACTTCCAACCTCGATAAAACACAACTGCGGTAAAGGTCTCCTTAAGTGAATACCAGTGCTGCGAGTTCAGCAGTGCCATTAGATTTTAATTCTGAGCACCGGTTCAAAAGATATAAAATTATGCAAGTACGTTTACTGAATGTTCCCGAGAAAAACTTCATAAATTGATTCCTGGCACACCGGGCCTCAGAATCAAGCGCCGTCAGAAACTACGGACTCGTAAAAATCACATGTATTAAAAAACAATTCATGGAATTTCTAGGTCATTAAATTTTCCCCACCTCAGAGCTTTACATCCCATTAAGATAAAACTCATACTAAAGGAACAAATGAGGGTACTAAGCACACATCTAAGACTCCCGATCCCATGTGCTCTCATAGAGGTTCTCATGATGCTAGCAAATACGCCCCATAGGAATCAACCATCTACATAGGACCCAAAACTGTTGATCCTCCATCTCCACTGGAACCTCCATGAATGTCACCCCATCATCGATGTCCAACTCCCCATGGACGATGATGTGGGATGGGACAAGCACGTATCTCCTCAGCTGAGATACGTGGTAGACGTCGTGCACCCTGGGTAACTGAGGTGTAAGAGCGAGGTGGTAAGCCACCTCGCCTACTCTGTTGGGGACCTGGAACGGTCTGAGGAATCGTGGAGACAACTTGACACCTCGGTCAAATATCCATAGACCTCATCGAGGTGAGACCCATAGAAAGACGTGGTCTCCATCCCCGAACTCCAGTGGTATTCATCTCCTATCAGCATAGGACTTCTGCCTGCTTTGTTCAGTCTTCATCCACTCTTGGATGATCTGCACCTTTCCACCATAGGCTGCACCATCTCTGGTCCTACAATTGCTGACTCCCCTGGGTCAGTCTAGCATAGAGGTGATCTTCTAGGACGGCCGTAAAGTTCCTTTTAAGGTTCCATCCCAATGGTGTAGTGGTAGCTGTTGTTATACGAAAACAATACCAAGGGTAAGTGATCCTCTCAGCTACGACCGACGACGAGGACACATGCACGGAGCATGTTCTCAAGAGTCTGAATGTTCCTCTTAGTCTGACCATCTGTCCGACGATGGAAGGTGGTGCTCAAGAGAAACTGCGTCCTGAAAGCCACCTATAACCCCTTCCAAAGACAGGAAGTAAAATGAGCATCTTGATCGGAGACGATCGTCAATGGAACACCATGAAGCTATATGATATCTTGTATATAGAGGCTTCCCAACATCTCTACTGATCCCTACTCTCTGGTCGGTAGGAAGTGGGCCGACATGGTGAGTCGGTCGACAATCACCCATATAGAGTCGTGTCCTCTGGATGTTTGTGGATGTCCCGTCACAAAATCGATGGATATCCTGTCACACTTCCACTCTGGGACCTCTAAGTGCTGAACCAAGCCTACAAGAACCTGGTGCTCCTCCTTCACTTGCTGAAAAGTGAGGCATCATGAGAAAAACTCTACTACTGACATTTTCATACCTGACCATCAGTGCTATTGTCGGAGGTCCTGATACATCTTCGCCACTCCTGGATGTACCACTAAATGAGATGTGTTGAACTCCCGCAAGACTTACTCATGAAATGCAACTGGTACCATGATACATCCTCTCAAGAGAATGACGTTTTCCCAACCTTCATAAAATTCATCAGCTGCCTGCCCTATGGATATTTTAGCACGTCGAGTCTCACAGTCAACGTCCCCACACTGTGCCTCCCTGACTCGCTGAAGAAGTGGAGGAGTGACTGTGAGAGACTCCAGAAATGATGCTCCATCTCTATCCACAAAGGATATATTAAATGTGGCCAACTGCTCTATCGCCTCTCCTAGTAGATGAATTCTTGATCTTATACTAAGATCATCTGCTACAACATTCCTCATCCCAGGAGTATAGACTATCTCGAAGTCATAGTTCTAGAGGATCTCGATCCATATTCATTGTCTCAGGTTCAGGTCCTCCTGTGAGAAGATGTACCTGAGACTCTGGTGGTCAGAGTAGTCTGTAAAATGTTCTCCCATAGGAAAGTGTCGCCACATCTTTAAGGCAAAGACCACTGCTACCAACTCCAGGTCATGGGTAGTGTAGTTCTGCTCGTGCTGTCTCAGCTAACGAGAACCATACGTGATCACTACTCACTCTGACATTAGGACACACCCAATTCTAGTCCCTGATGCATCGCAGTAAACTATATAACCAACGCCCTCCACCGGTATCCTCAAGATGCGTGCACTGTTCAAACTCTGACCTAGCTTCTAAAATCTCAACTAGCATCTCTCTGACCACATGAAGGGTTTCCCCTTCTTATTCAATGCTGAAAGCAATGATGCAACTCTGGAGAAGTCTGCACAAATCTCCAATAGTACCCAACCAGTCACAGAAAACTCTGTACCTTCGTCACACTTCTCGGTGGATTCTAAGCAATTACTGCCTCGATCTTCCTCGGATCCACTGCAAATCAAGCCCCCCGAGATGACGTGTCCAAAGAAGTGAACCTCTCGAATCAAGAACTAGAACTTCAATATATTAACATAATGATGGTGCTCTCGGAGTGTGTCCAGTAACAGCCACAAATGGTAGGCATGCTCCTCCTCAGTAGTCGAGTAGATCAGAATGTCATCGATGAAGACTGTGACAAATCAATCGAGGTATGGCTGGAAGATAATATTCACGAGACTCATCAACACTAATGGAGCATTGGTTATGCCGAAAGGCATAACCAAGAACTCATAGTGGCCATACCGACAGCTGAAGGCCATCTTCTGCACATCCTTGTCTCAAACTCTGAGATGGTGATAGCCTGACCTAAGGTCTATCTTCGAAAACCATCGTGCTCCGTTGAGCTGATCAAAGAAGTCATCAATCCTTGGAAGTGGGTACTTTTTCTACACGGTCACCTGATTCAGGCTATGATAGTCAACACATAGTCACATTCTCCCATCCGCCTTCTTTCCGAACAAAATTGGAGATGACCAGGGTGAAATACTGGGTCAGATAAATCTATTCCCCTACTAGTCCTCTAGTTGCACCCGTACATCAGGAAGTTTTGTGGGAGCCATCTGATATGCTAGAGTAGATATTGGTACCATCCCAGGGTATATTTCAATGTAGAAGTCCACCCCTCTGTGGGGAGTTATTCCTAGAACATCATCAGGGAAAACATCCGTGTATTGATCCACCGCTATAGGAAAACTTGGGCTCCACACATCAACTGCTCCGAGGATGAGACTAGCCAAATGATGTGTGATTGGCCGCCCCCTTCTCTGTGTAAGTCTATCCTGCGCTACAGAGGCTCCATTCTCGCCGGTGAAGGTGAACATGGTCCCATCCATGCAGATACACCACACTTTGCGCCTAATATAGTCAATCTGAACATTAACTATGGATAAACAGTCTATAACCAAGATGGTGACGTATGGCCTCTATTCCAGTACGAGGATATCCTAGCCAAAGCTCTCGCCTCATATAGTAAACTCACACCCCCGAAACCAGTTTGTAATCGTCGAGTCTGGTCTTGTGGGAGTCTCTAGTCGTAAGGATCGAGCCAACGGCTCCGTCAGAATCTCTGAGCTCTGAACGAGGGCATTGGTAAAAAAATAATGACTCAAACCTATGTCTATAAGTACTACAGAAAGGGTGATGTAGACATTGATAGTACCTCGAATCATATCAGGTGCGATGTTGTAGTAGGCCTCGACTACCTGGAGCTGAGCCCGCCTCTATCTGCCAGCTCCCGGGGGGGGTAGAGTCTTGAAACGTTGTCCACCACCCAATGCTCTGCCAGATCCTCTCCCACATCTGCCAGCGCTTGATAGACCACCATGGTCGGACGTCTACCTCTCCTTGGGAGGTCCCTCTACTATCTACTGCTCATCTTCATGGCGGGTCAGGAAGTCACGAGCCATGTGGAACTGCCCTCCATATGCATAGCACTGTCTGCTCCTCATATAGGTGGCTCTTTATCATGTGACCCAGACAACCCAACCTGTATCCTGGGGTCGCCCACTTGATGGCCCGGTCTGCTTGTTCTTCTGTGACATCTGTCTACTGTTGGCTACAGAATACTCCACTATGTGTTGCCCTGTGGTGGGTCTCGCTGCTGGTGACTGCTCAACGAGAAAACTCTCAACTAGAAGGGCTCACTCCAGCACCCCTGCCTACGTCGGGATGCTATGGGGGATCCTCGAAGCCCTGATCTCATTCCCTAGTCCCTAATCAATGGTCTGGGACCTGAATAACGGGTCCCATACCATATCTATGGAGTAGCGCGAGAGGTCGGTGAACCTCACTGAGTACTGAGCTACTGTCATGCTGTACTGATGCAGATGAAGTAACTCTTAAATCTGCACTTCACGAAGGGTGGATAGAACAAACTTTGAGAGAAAGTGACTCTTGAAGTCTGTCTTGAGTAATGATGCCTCGTCATTCACATAGAGCATCTGGCTCCACCATCTGCCTGCTGCTGCATGCAGGAGACTCGCGACAAGGATCACCATGAGGTCATCTGGTTTCCCTACCAATCTGAAAACTCTCACGACAGCCTCTAGCCAATCCTCACCTAACTCTGGGTCTATCTCTCCTCGGAACCTGGGTGGCCTCTGGCGCTCAAACTCATGCAATGCACTCAGGTGGTGTGCACTCTCTAATGCTGGAGCTAGTGGTATTGGTGGCCTAGCGGGTAGTGGTACTGTTGGTACCTCCACTATGATGGGGACCTGCACTATTGCCTCATCGCTCAGTGGGCTACAATCTCGTACGTAAGTCGGAACCCTAGCTGGCTGCCTTTGTAGGGCCATCCAGAAAAGAAATAGGCGCGCCATAGTTAAAACAATATACTTGGTGATCTGAGACAAATTAATCATGAAGAAAACTTTTTCAAAGGAAACACACACGCAATTAGTTTTTTCATGCACTGAGTCGGAAATCAGAAGTTAGAGTCCTAGTGCATGGATACGTCGGCCGCCGCACCAACACTAGTTTCCCTAAACTGATAACCACACCCAAAACACATAGCACTATTATCGTTAAAATAATCAGAGTACACGTTATGTGGTAGAACTGATTCCTTTGATACCAATTTGTCATGACCCATCCTCAGGGCCCATGCCGTGACTACCCTAGGACTACCTTCCCTAGGCCAGGGGCTGGCGACTAGAACCAAAGGCATAATCCTGATAAAAAGGGAATGCATTGCTTTTAAAACTGTAACACACACAGTCTAAAAACAATCTGTAGAAGCAACATGTACAAATGTGGAAAAGAAAAGTTTTTTGAAAGTAAGTGGGCCTATAGAAAACCCCAACTGAACAACAAGTACAAGAAAACGAGAAAACAACTTCAGGATAGTCCACTAGGAAATCCTACCTGAAGGGTTGGTACAGAACTTGAACAACTCTTCCCCGCGGTATGTCCCGTCAAGTCTAGCTCCATGCAGACTTCTGTCCGTCACCCTCTGCCTCAATCATTGCTGACCATCATCTGCACAGAACACAACAAGGTGCCGGCGAAGCCTGTGCAGGGGTGAGTATAAGAATACTTAGTAGGGGAACTCGAGACCCCTGTAGGTCTCTCAGAATCCACAAAGGATAAAACAAAGTAGAAATATACAATCACGAATCATCAACAAAACCTACTTAGGTATATTCCCATACATATAGCTAAGTTATCAATCACATTCCGGCTCCAAATCTCGAGCCCAAGCACAACCCAGTCCACAAAGAAAGTAAATTCAATCACCTCGATGATAAAGGCTGAAAGAAATGACTCAACTCACATAGTTATACATCTTTCTTAGAGTGATATATATGATCAGATGTAGTCACTGATTTATCTAAGCTATTGGACCAACACATGTTATAGGACCAGCTAAGATGTCGGACCCACACAGGATACAAGACAAGCTATTTTATTAGACCCACATAGGATAAGGGAACAAATGTCAGAATTGTCGGACCCACGGAGGATCCGATTATAGTAGTCATTGTTGTTAAACCCATAGAGGATTTTGGTACAGCAGTCATCACTGTCGAACCCATGGAGTATCATGGTACTGTATCGTTGCTGTTGAACCTAGAGAGATTCATGTCATCTCAATCGCAACCAGCCCTAGGGTTATCGCACACAGCATGATCGATTCCGAGAGGGTCCAATCCTTGATCAAAGTTTCAATACATCAAATATCATGAAGTCCTGATTTGATTTATCCCATAGTTCTGTCTCAAAATAAGAAACCGAACATGAAAGACGGCACATCAATCGGACGCCCAGTCTGAGAGTTATTGGCAATTATTTTCTAGGGGCCCGGTTGGATTTACGCTCGATACAAACCCGACCATTTTCCAAATTGTTCAAAACTCACATAGAGTATCCCAAAAGGACCGCCTCGTACCGAGGGCTCCAGTTCCATAGATAGCGCATCAATCGGTCACACAGTATAGAAGTTATTCACATTTAAGCGAAGACGGGCCCGACCCGTCAAGCCCAGTGGGCTGGCGGGTTGTCCCGACCCAGCTCGGCGGGTATGACCCGACTGGGGGTCGACCCGGTATGGTGGGGCGCGGTCCACCCGTGGACCCAGACCAAACTGCAGGCCGGTCCGGTTTTCTCGGCGGTGCCGCCTCCTCCTCTTCCCAAGCTGGTTGTAGCCACCCGGTTCAGCCCAGTGCATGCGGCCCATGTTGCGTGCCACGGTTCTCCTCCACACGGAACCTATAGGTGCTACGGTTCTCTATCCCGTCCGGCATGTGGGAAGCTGGTTTTCCAAGTCGAGAGGCCCGCAGACGTGGGCCGCGTCCTCTACCACGCGGTCGGTACACGGTCGCCGCCGCCTTCAGTCGCTGCCACCGCCGCTCAGCTACCCACATTCTACGGACCACCGGGTTCGCTCTGGTGGTCGAAAATTAGATCCGTCCGTGCCATGGGTCCTCCAGGGATGCCGCCCTAGCACTGGAACCTACAGATTTCATCGCTTCTACTTTGGCCCATCGCCCACGAAGAATGCAACAAGCTAAAGAACATCACATGATCAGCGGAGGGAATCTGTCCATGTTCGGATTGGCCTACACCCTCCGTATTAGTAGATCATAACAGGGTTCAATAAAGATCATCAACAAGACCGATCCATCCCAGAACTAAACCCCTTATGAAATTATTTCTGTACCCGCAAGAACGATCAAACCGAGGATCAGCCTGTTTGTTGGCTAGTCTGCATTTGTCGTTTAGAAATAATAATGGAGAACGTCAATCCCATGAAAGGTAAATCCCCCTACCTCAAATTTTTCATTTTACCTTGATGAGTCGCAGAATATGGACATCGCGGAAGACGAACATTGTTCTGTCAACGTCGGAGGAGGCAGATCTCGGTGAAGACGATTCAAGGCGATGCTCTCAGTGTACTTTCTAGGTAGCGGTGCATCCCTTCGTTGCCCTGGTTGATGAAGGAAGAAGATGATGCTTCACCTTCTTCGTAGACGAGGATCGTTCTTCATTGAAGAAGTCGTTTCTCCAAGAGTTCTCCCAATGCTATTATGTGTCCTCCCCAAAAATAGAATAACAGCCTCTCTATTATTTTATTCATGCCATGAATTCTAAATGGAATTCAAAAGAAATCATATCTCTACAAATTAATTAATTAATTGTGGGAGCTCAATTAATTAATTAATGGGTGTTGGATCTTTAATGAGAGATGGTGGAATGTTCAAAATTAAATAAGGATAGGGGTATTTATTCATTTCAAGAGAAGTTTAATAGACTTCCCCCAATTAAATCAAAGATACATGGGGGTTAAAGGGGGTTAAAACTATAGTGGTCCCCACCAACTTATATCCTCCCAAGAGAGGTTTGGGTGTGGTGGGCTCCACATCTAACCTCAACTTGGTGGTTTAAACCACCAATCAAATAAAAATATGTACACATATTTTTATTTTATATTATTTAGAATCCCAAAAAATTAACATCCAACTTCGATAAAATGCAACTGTGGTAAAGGACTCCTTAAGCGAATACTAGTGCTGTGAGTTCAGCAATGCCCTCAGATTTCAATTCCAATCACCAATTCAAAAGATACAAAATCTCGCATGTACTTTTACTGAACGTACTAGAGAAAAACTTCAGAAATTGATTTCGAGCACACCGGGCCTCGGAATCAAGCACCGTCAGAAACTGTGGACTCACAAAAATCAAATGTATTAAAAAAATTCACTTAATTTCCGGGTCTTTACACATTCATTGAATGAAAAGTGAGACAATAATCTCTTACCTTGCATTTCCATTTAAGAAAACTGACTTTAAAATCTTGTATAATGGCTTTAAGTTAGCTAATAAATTATTAAATAACCATATTAATTATTATAATATCATATATTATTATCATATAATATCTTATAATCTATTTGATAACAATATTTCATTATTATCTCTATTCCACGTGTTAATTTCGTTGTTTTTCGACTATGATTTAATATGTTACATGTTATTACTGTTAATTAGATGATGGTTTATCATATATAGAATGTAAAAAATTATGTAAATATCATATATATTCATTATATATTCATTTATAATAACCCATAATTTTTGGAGATAGGAAATGAAATGAACTATTTGTAGAGGTAGTAGGTCGTGCGTACACATGAATGATACTTTTATTTGCTTATCGAATATTATAATAATTAAAATTAAATTATATATAAGTATATGTATATTATAATTAAAATATTATATATATATATTTCTTATATTTACTTATTTAAAAAAACATCCTTTATTCATCCCATTGTTAGTGTGAATGAATCACTTCGATATGAGGGGTGGTGGTCCACACTTCCACAAACGATGTTATCATATTCCCACAAAGTGGAGTGCATATAAGTATATGTTATAAAATAAATAAATAAGTATAAAGTAATTATAAATATCATATATAAAATATATATATATATATTTCCTATCATAATTACCCAACCATGATAGGTAATAACGTAAAATTGAATAATATTGTTTTGTGAGGCGGTAGTTCATTGTACACAAGAAAAAAAATATTTGTTATCCATTAGTCGGAAGTGTGTGAAAGTCTAGGTAGAACCCTTAACATAAAAAATGTAAATATATTTAGGTTAATTTTTATTTGATACAACCATGTAATAAAAATAATTTAAGGATTAGTGAAATAAATAAAACTTACGAGTTTGAGGAAGGATGTTACCTCTTATTTGGGTAACTCCATTTGGTTTGCACAGAAGGGATTAGTTAAATGGCCTCCTAACCAATTTTATGCTTCTGGGATTAGGGTGGGGATATTTAGGAGATATTTTGGAAAATATTTATTGTGAAAAGTGTCCTTATATGTGTGATAAAGTTGGAGGTGTGGGTGGATTTTTTTAGTGGAGGAGGAGTGGCATTCTTATAAATTTTGTTGAAAGGGAATTCCACCCTCATTTTTTCTATAACAAGTTGCTCCAATAATGTTCCAATGTATGTAATAAGGATTTTAGAATATATAAGTATGTACATAAAATGTATTTTTTAAAAAATTCTAGGTCATTTTGGCTCTTAATATTAAGGTTTAGTTCCTTGTTAAGGTAATTTTTATTTTAACCACATTATATAATTTTAATAACATTCAATAATATTTTTGGTCAAAACTAAGTTTGACATATTATAAATTATAAATTATTATGATTATAAATATTGGATAAATTTTTTCAAATTCCAATCATATAAATGAAAAAATTAATTTAAAATTAATCATGCAGATGGGACGAGAGTGTGGGTTTTTAAAGTAAAAATTCTAAAAGCTTACTTTGTTTTTATATTCAATTTCAAAGTGGAATTTATTCAAAAAAATATATTGGATTAAATTATATAAAATTTATCTAAACAATATTAAAAACTTGTAAAAAATATAATTTAACCTTATAAATAAATTAGAAAAAATTATATTTTGAATTAAGAGTCAGTATTCTTCTCTATTCATCAAAAAATGAAACATCATAGAAAAATACAAAAAAGTTTCCCTTAAGGAATTTTTATGATTCTATTTAAATTTTTTTTATGGAATATAAAATTTATATAAGTTCCAAAGATTGGATTTAAAATAGGTTCTCTATCAGAATGCGATAAAACTTCCATTCAAAAAATATAGTAATTTATGTGTAAAATTAGGTTTGTTTTAATCTTATACATATCAAATATATTAAATTAATGTAAAAATCTTTTATTGGTTATATAACATATTAATTTAGAATAAAAAATCTCTTAAATTGTTATAATTTGATTGAATGTGAACATTGTTACTAAATAGTGTTTTATTTAAATCGGGTTTTTTGGGTATTGAAAAGATGTCAACAAATTAAAATTTAATCTAAATGGAACACATGGTAAAGTATTGCGGTGCTACATTATTACCTCATAAAAAAATTTCATCCCTGAAATTCTGGGGGTATTACCTTCAAAAAATTATTAGGTAGTTCTCCTTCAAAAAATCCTCTTCTTCCAATGTTTCTTCAATAGTTTTTTTTATTTTCCAGAGTAATTTTACTAGAAAAGTTATCCAATTACTCATTACATTATCTCTAGATTCCAAAATCTAGATGGGTTCATCATAGTATGAAAATTAAGGTTCCAAATTTATCTCATCAGAGATGAGGACATGCATTATTTCATGTGTGTACTTTCGTAGCATAGATATATGGAACACATCATATACCATTGGTATAATTGGAGTCATTTTTAATGGATAAGAAACAACTCCAACCCTTCAAATAATATTCAAGGGTTCGATGTAACTGGGAATTAGTTTCCTTTTCTAACTGAACCCTGTAAATCCCATACATGTAGATACTTTCAAGAATACATGATCTCCCCCATTGAACTCTAAATATCACCATTATTATTGGAATAAATTTGTTTCCAAATTTTAGATGTTTTAAAATGTGCAGAAAAGCCTTTATATTTATTTATTTTTCTTCAATATGTTTTGGCCTTACAATATTCCTTCCACCAACTTCATCCCAAAAAGTTGGAGTATGTCATCTCTTTCCATATAATTCTTTGTATGCCTCCATTTGGATACTTGAATAGAAACTATTATTATAGGAAAACACTTCCAAATGTAATTATTAATCTCACATACCTTTAAAGTAAAGTGATCAATACCTCAACATATCCTCTATTTTTTGAATTGTTATTTTTGAATATCCATCAATTTGAGGATGGTAGACAGTACTTATATGACACTCAGTGTCAACAGCCATTAGAGGACTTTTCCAGAATTTAATGTAAAGTCAGGATCTTTATAAAAAAATTGATAGAGGTGCACCATGAAGTCTTACAAATTCATTAATATAAAGTATTATGAGTTGATCAAGAGGAAGGTATTCCCTTAGAGTGAATAAATGGGAATTTTTGGTTAGGTGGTCAATGATAACCCATATTGAATTATTATTTCTAGGAGTGTTTGGTAGTCTCATGAAAAAATCCATAGTAACTTCATCCTATTTCTACACAAGAATAGGAAGAGGTTTCATGAAAAATCTATGGTGATTCCTCATAGCATTAACTTATTGAATAATCAAACATATAGACACATAATCATAAAAATCCCGCTTCAGGTTATCCCACAAAAAATGAAATTTCAAGTCCTTATGCATCTTTATGCTACAAGGGAGTATAAATAAACATTAGTTATGAGCATCATCTAACAATTCCCTTTTTAGCCCATGTATAGTTGGAACACATAGCCTATTTCCAAATTTTTCAAAACCATTATCACAAACAATGTCTGATAGTTTTCTATCATTCATAGCATTCATTTTCTTCTAAAATTTCTCATCATCAGATTGATAATTATATATCCTCTCTAATAATGATGGTTTTGCAATCATTTGAAAAATGGTTTATTTCTCTGCTTCCTTATAAATTCTCATATCCATATTTACTAGGTCAATGAACATAGGATTCTTCTCAATCCTCATTTGGGTTAGAACTCCATGACCCTTCCTAAAAAACACTTTTACTACCTTATTTACGCTCCCTAGGTGGTAATATATTATGAAATCATAATTATTGAGTTTCTTGATCCATCGCCTTTGTCGCATGTTGATCTCATTTTTTGAGAATGTGTATTTCAGGAATTTATGATCTGTGTATATCTCACATCTTTTACTATAGAGATATGGTCTCTATATCTTCAAATAAAATATTACAACTTACAACTCAAGATCATGGGTTGGATATTTTTGTTTGTAAGTCTTAAATTTCATTTGTACAAATGAAATAACTTTATCATTTTTCATTAGGACACAACCAATTCCATTCTTCGATGCATCACTCTATATGGAAATCCATCACTCATAGATGGTAGATTCATGATCAAGGAATTGACTAATCATACCTTTAGTTCAACAAATAATTCATCACATTCCATTTTCCAAATAAACTTAACACCTTTTCATGTATTCTTATTAAATGGGTTAGCCAATTGGGAAAAATTATGAATGAATCATTGATAGTAATCTGCCAAACTAATGAAACTACGTACCTCCATTATGTTTTTTGATGTAGTCCATTATCTAACTACCTTTTTCTTCATAGGATCAACTGATATTCCATACATAAAGAAAACATGGCCAAGAAAAGAAACTTCTTGAATCCGTAAATCAAACTTACAAAAATTTATATATAACTATTCCATTCTAAGAGTCTAAAGAATGATTCCTAAGATTTTTTATTGGTATTTTTAGATTTTATAATACACCAGAATATCATCAGTGAATACAATAAAAAATCAAGATATTATTTGAATACTTTGTTTATTAGTTCCATAAAACAAAGGGTTCATTATTAAATCAAAATGGCATTACATTAAACTCATAATGTCCATGCCTTATCTGAAAAGTTGTCTTCAGAATTTCACCCTTCATTACTCAAAATTAGTGATACCCAAAATAATGATCAATCTATGAAAAATATTGGCCTCCATGAATTTGATCAAACAAGTCATAAATTCATGGTAGAAGAAACTTTTTATCTATTTTTATAACAACAATTTTCCTATAATCAATGACAAGCCTCATGGATCCATCTTTATTCTTATCAAAGAGGAAAGGGGATCCCTATCGTAAAACACTAGGGTGAATAAGTCCAATATTATCCAAATCCCCTAGTTTTTTAATTAAATCTACCAATTACACAGTGGCCATTCTATATGGAGTCTTCGATATTGGCCTTGCATTGAGAATTAAATCAATGAAAAATTCAACATAATGTAATGGAGGATGTCCAGGTAATTCCACAGAAAATACATCATTGTATTCCTACACAATATTTACATCCTCAATTTAAAGACTACATTCTTTTTCAATAGATGTTTTTCTTTTCATACTCAATATTTTTATTTAGTAGAGCTACTGTGGGGGGGGGTGTTGATAATAATTAGGTGAGGAATATTCTCCTCTAAAGAATATGGTTTCAACATATTCCTCAAAAATTGTAATTTCCCTCCTCTTGTAATAACTGATTCATCATACTTTGAGATCCATTCCATTCTGAGGATTATATCAAAGTCAACCATAGGTATGATAATGAGGTCTGCAATTAAATCATATTTATGTGTCATAATAGGGACTACCTGACCCATCATCATTGCAATGAGACTACCCTAGGATTTTATACTAAGAACTATCTTATTAAATCAAAAGGAATATGTCTATTTTTTTAGAAAATTCTGTTGATATAAAAGAGATTGATTCTCCAAAATCAAATAAGGCATTGGATATATTTAAAGATATGATTAATGTACTTGACACCACGTCATTGGTTCTTCTACCTCCACTATAGTGATCGCCTAAGCTTTTCCATCTCCCCTTAGCCTATATTGTGGTAGATTCCTCTAACATATAGTGAATTATCTTGTGTAGTGCCCCATATCCTTAAAGTTGAAACACTGGAAAAAATGTTTTTCCTTTTCCCCAATCATACTATAATTTGATAACCCATTTCCACACACTTATAAAAAACTCCCAACCCCTATAAGAATTTCCCATAATAATTTTCCCCTTGTTCTGAAAAGGTGGGAATTATTTTATTACATTTTTATTCTTTGAAACATTCCATTTTTCATGGTGTTTGGAATACCTATTCTTCTCATGGTTTCCTATGAATACATAGGATCTCAATAATTCCTTCTCTATTTTGATGTCACATAACACTACCCCTTTTTATGATGAGAATGTCTAAAAAACCAACAACCTTCAAATATTTGGATTAATACCTTCAAAAAATTAGTTAATCATGTATTATTCATTAAGTATATAGTTTTTATCATACATGGATAAACTTGTAAATGTTTCTTTATAATCTAAAAAACATTCTTTTGCCTTTTCCTTAAGCTAATAAACTTCCTCTTCGTCACAATTTGTTGATCACGAGGGAAGTATTTAATGAATAATGTCTCCTTAAAAGTCCTTCATTCCATGAGTTCTATTTATTCCTCCTCTATAGTATTCTTGATTACAGACTAACATTGATAAAAAACCTTAGGGAAAATTGACCACAAGTATAACCTCCTCCATTTCACTAAATACCATGTCCATAAATATCTTCTCCAGATACTTAATCATTTTCTCAACTAAAACTGGATCAGTATTCCCACTAAATGATTGGTTATTCTATATCATAATGTGATCTCACATAATGGATTGTATCAATGTAATAGTCTGATCCATTCAAGAAAGTTTTTTCCCATAAACAAATTAATCATCCCAAGAATAGATATAATTTTATTTGTTCCAATACCATCTATATTGGTTTTCAAGGAAGGTAAATACCTATATTTTCACAAGAATCGATACCATTCACACTTCTAGGATCCATTTCTAAACAATGTAATACACATTATTAACTCATAAAACCATAATAAAATATTACATAACATAAATTTATGCCTCTTATACATACAATCATAAACACTAGATTCGTAGGGTACATCATTACTTCCAAATCCTTTATAATTGTTTGTAAAGAAAATGTGAATTATACTAAGTGTATCCCCCAATATTATCAAACCATGGGTACATTAAGTTATGTTGTCATGTACTAGGTTATGCTGAGTTAGCCCCAACACACCTTGTTAGTGTTTTTAACCCTAGGTGCATCTATGTCAGAATCGCATCGACTTGTAGTATCCACAAAAAGATGTAATGCTAGGAAGACCTATATAATCTCTACCTTAAAAAAAGTCTATTATGTTATTCCATACTTATCCTAAAATTCTATCTTATGTTTATGTTACCTAATATATTATTTTTAAATATAGTTTCCATTGTTACTGCTAAAATTTCTTTGATACCAACTGTAGTTCCCTAACACCAGAAGCACAGAGTCGATATATTATATTATTAAATTATCATGATTACAAGGAATAAAATCTTGAAGTACCAAATATATAATTTTTTTTGGAAATACATATTACATACAAGATACCCATAATATATTAGAAAAAATAAAATAATTCAATATATAAAATAAAATGAAAAGAAATGTGTCCTTGAAATCACATTAAAATATTTATTATGCATAACATTGAGAAATGAAACATAATAAGGAGGAGAAAAAATTCTCAATATGGTTAGGTAATGTGGATTAAATAATAAATTAATGAGAATAATCAACAAGGAAAGGTAATTATCTGATAAAACATGCTATTAAAATAACTTGGTAAGGCATAGTCAATATGGAAAGGTAAGAAATTGACACACGTGCCATTTAATTAGTGAAATGAGAATATAATTCATCTATATATATTTTAATGAAAAAATATCATGGAAAAATAGTAATAATTGAATTATCATTAAAATAAATGCTTCAATATTTTATTTCATGTATCTAGGAACATGATACCATTATTGTCGAGATAAGAATGTTCAAACTGTTTAGATGTGGCCAACTGATTTATCTCATGAGACTATCAATCCATCGTGGGGATTTCATTAACTGGTCTCCAACATGTAAGGATTTACGTAAAAGTACCAAAAAACATATATTTCATGTATTCATAATTCATTATATATTTAATGATCAATTTAATTAATGAACTAAATTACTTATCAAATTTCTTCATTGAAAAAAGATACAGATTTATCAATTATTCTCCTGTTAATTAAATAACTGTCAAAGTGAAAATTGTATGTAAAAATGTTATATGTTTTAGGAAATAATAATATCCATTTAATGGTAATATGGATACCCTATATTAAATAAAAATTATCATTAGGATGTTATTATTTCAATATAATGTAAACAATCACCAAATAAAGTGATATTGCACAGATAACATTACCACCTAGTAATTTTCAAGTCAAACCATCTTGAATGAGATAATTCAAAGTAAAAAAGTTGAATACCTTGAATATAAAATGATCCATTACATATTAAATCAAAAGGGTCATAATATACACTACACAAAATAAATAAGTTGTTTAAATGGTGTATCCCCATTGAACAAAAATTGAGACAAGAATATGTTACCTACTGTTTCCTTTTGTGTGAACGACCTTTAAAATCCTGTATAATGGTAGTAATAGTGTTAATAAATTACTAAATACCTATAATAATGTTTATAATATCATATATTATCTTATTATAATATCTTATTACCCATTTGATAAAAATCATTCATAATTTTAACTATTTTGGGTTTAATTTCCATGTTTGTCAAGTATGTTTTAGCTAGTTACTTATTTTAATTATTAATTATATCATGGTTTCAACATTTATAGAATGTAAATCATTATGTATATATCATATATATTCAGTATGTATTAATTTTTTATAACATATAATTTTTGGATATAGGAAATAAAATGAATCATTCATGGAGACAGTATGTCGTACGCACGCATGAACGTTACTTTCATTTCCTTATCATATTTTAAAAGCAAGAAAATTTAATTATATATAGGTATATTTATATTATAATTAAATTATCATATAAATTTAATATATGTTGCATATTTTTATTAAAACCATCCATTTTACATCTTATGTGTAGCATAAACGAATCACATTGCTTTGAGTGGGAAGAGTCCACACTTCCACAAACAATGTTATCATATTCCAAAAAATGGAGTGCATAAAGTTAGTGTTATAAAAGAAGTAAACAAGTATAAAATTTTTTTAAATATCTTATATAACATATATAAATATTGTTTATATCATGATTCCCAACCATGATTGTTGGTTAAGGAAAAATAAACAACTTCATTTCATGTGGTGGTAGTTCGAGTACATAAGAATGGTATGTTTATTACCCATTAAATAAAAGTGTATTTAATTGTCATAAAAAACGATAAAAAAATATTAGTATATTTTTGATACTTTTTTTCTATATAATCATTTAATAAGGATAATTGAAGGAGTGGAGAATTAAATATAACCAAAGAGCTTGAGGATGTATTTTATTTCTTATTTAGGTAACTCCTTCTGGTTTTCACCAAAAGGCTTCCTTAAATGGATTTTGATGTTTGTTTTTCAAAAATGACGTTTATTTTGACATATAAAATTTATAAATATTCCAAAAATTGTATTTAAAATAGGTTCACCATCAAAAGGTCGTAAAAATACCTTTATAAAAATATATTATTTTATGTGTAAAATTAGGTTTGTTTTTATCATATTCCAGTAGAATATATTAAATGAATGTAGAAGTATTTAATTTTATATATAAAATATAAATTTACTATATAAACACTCTAAAATTTTTATAATTTTTTTGACAGTAAAAAATGTGACTATGTAGTGTTTTGTTTAAATCAATTGTTTTTTGTATTGAAGAGCTATCAAAAAAATAAAATTTATTATAAACAGAAAATATGGTAAATTCTTGGGGTGATGCATGTACATTATAAGAATAGTAGAAGAATGTGTTACTGGGTGATATATTAAAATTTATTTTAATAATTTTGTCTTGAAACCAAGAGTTAGGATATTTCACATCAAATTTATGATTTTTTATTTAATATATGAAGAAAAAAATTTGGGCTTATGAAATTTCATCATTTTTGATTGTTGATCATTCAAAAAGGCCCTTCTATATTTCCTTTTTTGTTATTTTGATGGTCCAAGGGTAGAATCCCACTAGTGGTGATCCACACATGCTTCAATTGTCTCTGAGCAACGCTTCTCATTCTCTGGGTGTTAGAGTGGTGAATTGAATATTTTGGGTTGTTTCTTCTTGGTCACTCGTTCTTTGGTATTGATGAAATTATCCCTTGGGGTTATCATTATTGATAGTTAGATAGTAGGATGAGTCAAGAGATAATTCGTCTTGCCCAACAATTTTCTATTCCCAAACATGGAATTAGTTTTGAAAAAAATTACACAGTAGACATAGCCCTCTATTTATATAGTTGGGATTTCTATTACAAAATTTAATTTCATAACATCCATTAAATATTACTATAAAAATTAATTAAATACCATGCCACAAAATAATAATAATAATAATATTATTATTATTTTATGGTGAACCAACTTGCACAAAATGGATATATAATATTTAACGACTCATAAATAATTATTTTATCACTAGACATGGTCTTGGTCTGTTCAAACTCCTCTTTCATTTATTAAACACAAAAATAAAAAATTTATTCTCTTAAATAAATATTTTATTCACAAACTAGGGAATGAATATTTATTAAATATTCAATAAAATAAATAAATATATTTTATTCACAATTCAGTGGATAAATATTTATTTAATTTATGTGATCATTATAGCTTAAATAAAATTATTTCTTAGTCATGAGAGTAATATTTATTCAATTACTTTAATTCAAATAGAATTTAATAAAGGCCACCAGAAACACTTAGTGTGTGTCCCTTAGGATTATTTCTCATTGGCATTAGGTGAGGTTACTTAAATTCCAAGATTACTATCTAGCAACGGGTTAAGGAACCTTAGAGAAAGAACTTAAAGTCGCAATGACGACAACCACATACGAATTATAACTCTGTAATATAATATCTTTGTCACATAATATCATCAATTATTTTTTATAATGGATTCATAAACTTATATTCTTGATACATAATTTTTTTTACTATTAGAAATAAACACGTTGTTACACCACGACATGGAATTTAGGGAGATGGTCATATTTCAATCAAAGGGATGAGATATAAACTGCTATAAATATGGAAGGGACAAATTATTTCATGACTCATACATTAATAAAATGTAATATTTGATGCACCAAACATACCTAACTTCCCAAAAACATATGGTGTGATAGTTTTCATTATAAAATCTATGTTCACTAGTCATGACATGCATTAATGATAATCTAAAAGTCTAAAGACCATTACACATGCTCACATATAGGAATATGTGATGACACCAAAACATATGGAATTCCTACTGGAGGATCTACTATTTTAATATCCCATCACGAAGATTACTAAGTGAAAAATTCATGAGAAGAAGCCTCATTTTCTTATGAGTACTCATAGCTAATATTCTATATAATATGTGTCCCATCAATGTATGTTATCCAACCTGAGAACTATATTAAGTATATTGTCATATCACTTCAAGGTTATCATCATAATGGGGAACTACTATGACTTTAATAATGCGAAAAATAATATAGGACATTATTTCTTTATGATCATGTAGAACAATGAAAAATATGTAATAAATGTTTAATTTAATATTTAATACTTAAAATATTCATGTAATCAAAGTAAAAATAGTTGTTTCTAGGACACCAAATATAAAAAACTACCACATGGACTAAAAAACAACCTATGACATTAAATATGCTATACCTCACATGATAATCATGTTTCTGGTGATTCAAGTCTTTAGCCAAGTGGTCCTGTACATTTTCATTCATTGAAAGACTACCCACTAAAAGATCACCTCTCTAAGAAAAATACCTCAAAAGATGATACGTGAAAAGTATTTGTTTTGTCTGCTAATGTGACCATGCTTCTTTTTAGATAGCCACTGCTTTAGTGTTATCACAATAGAGTGTGATGGGATTATTAATTCTAGGTACCACATTATCCTCTTTGATGAAATAACAGATCCAAACTAGTTTATTATCTACCTTATAAGTTGTAACATACTCCAACAATGTTTTAGAACATGCTACCACATCATGCTTTGAGCTCTTCCATCTCATAAAACCTCTATTAAAAGGGATGAAGTATCTCATTTGTGACTTCATCTTGTACACATTAGTCTAGAAACTAGCATCTTCATATCCTCTGATGACTAGTTCCTCATCTACGAAATAATCCAATAATATATCCTTATTACACCTTAGATGCTGAAGTATAGTATTGACTTCCATCCAATGGTGGTCACCTGGATCATCTTGATATCTTCCTACATTACTAGGAGACAACTGTCCTAATATATAGTGAATAATACATGACTAACCCAACCGCAGAAGCATATGGAACCCTTGTCATTATATTTATTTTCTCATGGGTCCGAGGAAACATTTTCATAGAAAGTTGAATGTCATGTGATGCTGTAAAGAATCCCCTATTGGATTATTCTATACTGAATTTCTTATATATCTTTTCAATTTATGTAATTTTACTTAGGTCGTGGAACCTCTTAGATCTATTATGATAGATCATCATCCCGAATATATATACTACCTCGCCCATGTCTTTCATGGAAAATAATTTTTTCAACCATGCCTTAATAATCTGTAATACGAGTATTTCATTTCCAATAAGTAATATTTCATCAATATATACTATTAATAAAATGTCTGGACTCCTACTAAACCATTTGTAGATACAAGTCTCACATTCATTATTTATAAAACTAAATTATTGTAATGGATTCATCAAAATAAATTTTCCAAGAGCTATATTATTAATTTATTCTATAAATGATTTTTCAAATTGCGTGTCATATTGGAATCCTTTGGAGTCACAAACCATTCAGGTTGTGTCATGTAGACATCCTCCTGAAGGTTCCTGTTAAGGAATTCTGTTTTGAAATCCATTTTCTAAATCTCATAGTCATGGTAAGACTCAATGGAAGGTAGAATTATGATGGTTTACAACATTTCAACTGGTGAAAAGGTTTCAATATAGTCAATACATTGATGCAATTTAAACCCTTTTGTAACCATTTGTTTCTTATAGGAACTAACTTATACTTCAATTTATAGTTTCTTCTTACTTACTCATTATCAACCAACAATATTTACATCCACCGGAGGATCTACCAAATTCTAGAATTGGTTTTTTTACATGTAATTCACTAAATAATTCATAGAATCTTGCCACATGGGAACATATGTTCCATTTACTTCTTCCTTATATGTTATAGGATCATTCTTATCAACTAATAATGATTCACCATCCTTGATATTTATAAATCCATATCATTTAGGATCTCTTACATCTCTTTTACTCCTACATAGTTTTTGTGTCTCTGGAATAGTTTCTTTTTCCATAAGGCTTGTGGAATCTGATCTGGTACCTACTTTTGTGTGGCTTAAGCCATGAAGTGATTGATGTTTATCTCACTACCACTCTCTCTTTTAGAGATGTGTTCCCTATCAAGTAATATGTTATCTATTTATACCATAACCCTTTTGTTCGAGGGGTTGTAAAGGTAATATCTCCTTATTTCCTTTTGTTATCTTATAAGGGTACACTTTTTGCCTGATGGTGAATGTTTTTTTACCAAAAGAGGCCTTAAAAAATTATTCTATTAACATACATGTAAATTTGATAACATGGTTTATTCTTCCACTAAAAAATTCATATGGAATACTATTTATCAATTTAGTTTGTACTTTGTTTAGTATGTGTGTCACTATTTGTAATGAATATCCCAAAAAGTATAATGGAAGACTTGCATGACTCATCATTGATCTCACCATGTCCAACAAGGTGTGGTTCCTCCTTTTTTTACACCATTCCACTAAGGCGTGTAAGGAGGATTGAGATAGGATATGATCCCAAACTGCCATAAGTATTCAATGAATTTTTTATTATGTTATTCTCCACCTCGTTTTTAGCAGAGTTTCTTAATCATCCTACCATGATGGTTCTCAACTTCATTCATTTATTCAATGAATTTATCAAAAGAATATAACATATACCTCATTAAGTAAATATATCGATATCTACTAAAATCATCAATAATAGTTATGATGTATAAATACCCATCCCTTTTTTCAATAGGAAATAGTCCACACACATTGGTATGAACTAATTCAATAAGCTCTTTAGAACTTTCACATTTCCCTCTAAATAATGATTTGTTCATTCCTCTTTGTAAACATGTGTGACATACACTAAGTGGTTTTAGTTTGAAATAATCTAAATATCTATCCTGATGTAATTTTTTATGCATATTTAAATACATGACGAAGCCGGTGATTCCAATTTTGGGTGTGGTATGATTCATGTGAAGTAAATTCATTATTGATATACATTACTTGGTTCATGTAATACATCATGTAAATACCATTATGTAAATATTCCTTACCATAAAAATTTCTATCTTTAAAAAAGATTCAGCATTTATTTCCAAATTTTAAAATGAATCCATTTTTGTCTATTATGGATATAGAAATAATGCTTTTAGTAACTAAAGTCACATAATAAAAACCCTTTAAAACAATGATCTTTCTGGTTGGAAATGTTGGGTGGTAGTCCCTGAAAGCTACAATAGTATGTTTAGATTCATTTGTTTCTCTTAGATCTACCTCCTCAACGAAATTTTTTTTAATCTACTTGGTTCCTATATTTGAATACATATGGGAGCACCAATAGATATATCTAATACCAAATTTTTATAAATAGATAAAGTGCACTCGATAAGAAAATACACTTGAATCTTACCATTTATTCTTTAGATGGGTACATTTTTTCATCCAGTGGCCTTACTTTCCACAAGAAAAACAGATAGAATCTTATTTTCTTGCTTCCCCTTTGATCTTATTCTTCTTGGAAGGTTGTTAAGATGCTTTGTGCTTTAATATTTTTAATTTACCTTTCAATTTTTTCACCATAAGGACATAAGAATTTTCACACTTTATATATTTATCTACATGGATAAGGAGGATAAGACGATCTGGAAGAGACTTATCAATGTTGTTAATATTAAAATTCACAACAAAACTGATGAAGCTCTGAGGGAGTGATGTCATAATAAGATCGGTGCCCAGTTCTTCGGAGAGTTTACACCCTAGAACCTCTAGGCACCCAATACAGATAATGAGATTGACTTTGTGAGGCCCGACTGGGGAATCCTCCCTAATCTTACTCTGAAATATCTCCATAGAAATCTCAAACCCTTCCTTTTTAGCTCTCTCGAGGTAATGACCACGAAGGTGCTCAAGTATGCTATATACATACATGTTTTTGTGAGAATTCATGGGTTCATTAGACATAGATTAAATAACCAATCATTGAGCATCGATCGTGTTGTTCATATGTTTTTCATATACTAGGAACTCTTCACCACTCACCTCTTGAGTAGGCATATCAGGCATTGAGGATTCTAGCATGTAAGATTTCCGTTCATAGTGTAGAACAACCTGAAGGCATCTAAACCCATCCTATAAATTACTTCCTATGTGGAGATTGTATTTATCCAATATTGATAATAGGGATAGTGATATTTTCATTTTATACTAAATTTAAAAGAGCATATTATTAATACTTTTTTTGATTGTACAATTTCTGAGAAATAATTATTTAATTTTTATTAAATCTCCCTCTATTTTATCACATCTCAATATCCCTCACCATTGAACTTGGGATATCTCTTTTATAGGAAATTCTAGTTTAAAGGATCCTTAATCCCCTTTTTATAACCCCAACAAGGGTTTGTCATGCTACATTGAAGGTATTTAGGACAGTGAGTCGTTACCAACTTTGAGCTTGCAACTCCTTGATCTGTTGAGTAGACTCCCCAATCTTGAAATCATGACTTGGATTTTCTCAAAACATGCCTCCAAATTAAACTACGTCTAGAGTAGGATACTCATATTTTTTGAAAATGGTCAATTCAACCCTAAAATTTCATAAGAACTCCCCTTATAAAATTAAGTGTCCTAACAAGGGTTGGTCAAACACATAGTTCTATTGAGTTTTATACCTAATCAAGTAATAGAAGGATTAGTCTGACTTAATATTAGATTGAGGTGTTTTATTTTATTATTCATAAATATTTTATATTGTTTTATTTTTTACATGTACTTTTAGTATTTATTTGTATTTTTAGTTATTTAATTAACCATGTTTGGATAAAACATTTATGAATAATTAATTTTATTTGAATTATATCATTTCATATTAATTCATTCCTTTACGTGATCTTGGTCTTTCATCAATAAATAATAATTTTATGCATTATACAAAAAATAATTAATTAATTAAATGATTTGATAATGAGATTATCTAATGGTTGATTTAATGATAATACATTATATCAACCTATCACTTGGGGGAAATAACTCATTAGGTCAGACTTGGCATGATCTACAACATTCCACATGTCCACCTATGTATTAGTGTCTTGGAATCATTATGGTTCCATATTCAACCATCCCCACGTGCCTTGGGATGCTTCATTAATTACAAATATTTATTACTTACATGTGGGAGAGGGGAACCAAGGGATTGGTTAAAGGGAATTACATAAATATCCTTGAACACATATGTCGAACATAATAATGGAGGGAGGGATGAATCGAAGGCCATATTTTAATTTAATATTAAATAATTACAAAACCATGAAATAAATTTAATTAAATAAATTCCAACACATACATAGGTCTTAGTCAAGATCATTAATGGTCACACATGCAATGAATACACAAAATAAAATGGTTATTATTCGTCTATTAATTATTTTATTATTTATGATTAACATGATTGAATTAACTAACTAATTAAATAATTAATTCCCATTTATATTTCTAATAATAAAATATTATTTGGAGACACCCGTCATTAATGGAGTTAATGGAAAATAAATAGAAAAACCAATAATGAAATATTAATTACACTAAATTAATTGAGCATTTTGAAATTCTTTAAAACAATTATTAAATTTTCTAACACATAATGGTGGGAAAATAAATAAAATAAAATTTTAATGGGATAATTTCAAATCTAATGCATTTTTAAATTTTTTTCTGCTAATGGGAGACTAAATTGAGTGTACATGTAGTTACATGCCATGTAATTCAGTTTTCATATATCCTTGTAACATGCCCGGGGCTTCGGTGTGTGGACTCGGTCAGACTACATGGTATGTAAATGCCAATTACACACTCTTTATCCTATTTTCATGTTCCAGGTAGGCCCGGTCAACACGTGGTGTACAAAAAAAGAATCATGTGTAATTAATTACTCAGTTAATCTAGATACATTATTCATGGGTATATACCATGTGCTATGGCCGCACGCAATGTAACCCAGTTTTACTGGCCAACGATTTGGAACTTCTCGATGGAATCTCCGATCATTATTCATTTATTCATAAACCTTTAATAAAATGAAACACTAATCAAACATGATTAATATATCAATAAAATTTTATTTAAAATATTATTAAATAAATAATAACATAAAATAAAATCTAACCACAATTGTTTATAGATCAACAATCAAAAAAAATAATTATAAATTTAAACATGACCCCTCTGATACCACTTATTCGTTTTGAACTCCGTGGAAGTGTGTGTTGGTGGGTGATATATTAAATTTTCTTTTAATAATCATTGTCTTAAACCAAGAGCGAGGATCTTGAACCTCAAATTTATAATTAATTTATTTAATATATGAATAAATTAATACACGGCCTTCTGAACTTTCTTCATTGATGATTTTTGATCATCCAAAAAATTCCCTTTTAGACTACCTTCATTGGGATTGTGAGGATCCAATGGTAGACTCCCTCTATCGGTGATCCAAACATGCATCAATGGTCTTTCAGAAACATCAATCATTATCTGGGTGGTTGCATAGGGAATCAAATTTCTTGCATCATTCATTCTTGATCACTCATTCTTTGATCTTAAAGAAATTCTCTCATGGGTTTGTTATTATTGAGAGGGAGAGAGGAGGAGGAGTTGATAGAGAATTATTTATGAGCAAAAAATCTCTATTCCCAAACATGGAATTGGTTTCGAAAAAATTACTCAATAGATGTAGCCTTCTATTTATAGTGATGGGATTTTGGTTTAAAAATTTAATTGCATAAAATCGATTGAAGGCAATTATAATTATTAATGAAATCCCATGAAACATAATAATAATAAAAGTATTATTATTTTCTGGTTCTCCAACTTGCAAAAAATGGATAAATAATATTTACTGAGTCATAAATAATTATTTTATCACTGGACACAGTCTTGGTCCATTCGAACTCTTCTTGTATTTATTGAACACCTGAATAAATATTTTATTATCTTAAAAAATATTTTATTCACAAAAATAGTAAATAAATATTTATTTAATAGTAAATAAAATAAATAAATATATTCTATTCACAATATGTTAAATAAATATGTATTTAATTTATGTGATCATTATAACTTAAATAAAATTATTCCTCTATCATGAGAATAATATTTATTCAATTAAATAAATTCTAATAAAATTAAATTGTGACCACCATAAACACTTAGTTTGAAACCCTCTAGGATTCATTCTCATTGGAATTTGGTCATAATGCCTAAAGTCCAAGATTACTATCTATAAACGGGTTAAGTCACCCAAGAGAAATAACTTAATGTCGTAACGACAACAACCACATATGAATGCTGACCATGTAACATAATCCCTTCATCAAAAAATCTAAACAAAGAGGTTTCATAATAGTTTCATCAAATTATATACTTGATACATCATTCGTTAACTATATAAAATATACTTATTATTACACCATGTCCATGGAATTAAAGGAGATGGTTTTATTTCAATCAAAGGGATGAGATATCAACATCCATAAATATTGAAGGGAAAATCCTTTATTGATTTCTCCATTAATAACATGTCATTCATGATGCACCCAATGTACTCTACTTCCTTCCAACATTTTTCATGAATATTTTCATCATCAAATATAAGTGTGTGAGTCCTGACATGAATTAATGATAATCTTAATGTCTAAGGACCATTACACAGACTCATAGATAGGAATATCTAATGACACCAAAACATGCCGAATTCCTACTGGTGTGTTTGTTCTCATAATCTCCCATCATGGAGATTACCAAGTGCAAATATCATGAGAAGAAGTCGCATTTTATTACAAGTACTCTCACCTGACAGTCTGTATACTTTGTATCCCATCATTATATGTTATCCAATAACAGAAAAATATTACGAATATTTTCATAGAACATCAAGGTTCTCATAAAAGTAGAGAACTACTATGACCTTATCAATGCAAAACATACTCTAGGAAATTATTACATTATGTTCATTTAGAATAATGAATAACTTGTAATAAGATGTTTTGCATAATATTTAATATATCAAATAATCATATAATTAAAGTACACATAGTTGGTTCTAGGACCCCAACTCTAACAATACATTATCCCCTCCTAAAAATATGTATTCCTCGAAATTTAAAGGTTCAAATTTTTTTGGATACTTCTCCTTTATAAAATCCTCTAGTTACCATGTTTCTTACTATATTTTGTGCTTTCCCCAGAGTACTTTTACCAGAAGATTCTTATGATTACTCAAAACGTCCTCTCTAGAATCAAGACTCTGGATGGTTATTCACAGTATGAAAGTTCATATTCCTACTCTATCTCATCAGAGATGAGAATATGCCTTGGGATAGGCATATGATTTCATATTATATAAATATGGAACACGTCATGTATCTTTGAGATTTTTGGTGGCCTTTCTAAATGATAAGAAACAACTCCAACACATTTCAAAATATTAAAGGGTACAATGTATTTGGGACTCAGTTTCCTATTTTTACCGAACCTTACAACAATCTTCCATGGATATAATTTCAAGAAGACATGATCTCCCACTTGTTTATCAAAATATTTCCTCTGATTATTGGGATAAATATTTTTCCTTCTTTGAGATGCTTTAATATATGACTGAATGACCATCAACATTTTTTTATTTCTTCAACAAGTTTTGTGACTATGTTATTCCATTCACCAACTTCTACCCGACAGATTAGAGTATGAATTAACATTCCATATAATGCTTTATATGGAACAATTTGGATATTGGAATGGAATATATTATTATTAGAAAAATCTACCAAAGGTAAGTACTAATAACACACAAATTGAATGTTGAGCATGCTTGACCTCAACATGTTCTCCATAGATTGAATTGTTCTTTCAAACTATCCATTAGTTTGAGGATGGTAGGATGTTCTGAAATTAAGCTCAGTGTCAAGATCCATCTAAATAATTTTCCATAATTTCGTGATAATGTGGGGATCTCAAAAAAAACAATTGATAGAAGTGCACCATGAAGTTTTAAAAATTCATTAATATAGAGTCTTATGTGGTTTTCAAGAGGAAGATCTTCTTTTATATCAAGTAAATTTGAATATTTGGTTAAGCGATCAATGATAACCCATATCGCATCATTCCTTCTAGTATAATTTGGTAGTCTCATGAAAATATCCTTAGTAATTTCAACCAATTTATAAATAGGAATATGTAAAGGTTGTAGAAATCCTTTATTATGTTGCCTCACATCATTTACTTATTGACAAACTAAACCTCTGGAAATATAATCAGAAATTTCAAGATTCATGTTATCCCACCAAAAATGATCCTTCTAGTCCTTATACATATTTGTGCTACCATGGTGTATAGAGAAATTTGAGCTACGAGAATAGTCCAACAATTACCTTTTTATTTCCGGTATATATGGAACACATATCCTTTATTCAAATATCATGACACAATCATCATAATAAAAGTATTCTTATGTTCCATCATTGATAGTTTTTATTTTCTTCTGAAAGTCCTCGTTATTAGATTAAGAATTTTTTAACCTCTTTAATAAATATAGTATTTTAATAATTTGAAAAATTATTTATTTCTACCCTTATAAATTATCATATTCATCATTACTAGGTCCATTATCATAGGCTTCTTCTCAATCTTTATTTGGGTTAGAAATCCTAGATCCTTCCTACTCAACACATATACTAACTAATTTTTGTTCCCAAAAGAGTAGTGTATTGAGAAATCATAATCCTTGAGTAGTGCGAGTTATTACCTTTCTGTCATGTTGAGCTCTTTCTATGAGAATATGAATTTCAGGCTCTTCTGATCCTTGTATATCTCATATCTTTAACCATAGAGATAATGGCTTCATATCTCCAAAGTAATGAGTATACCTACCATCACAAGATCATGGGTTGTATAGTTCTATTTGTGAGTCTTCAATTTCCATGATTCATATGAAATAAATTTATCATTTTTCATTAGGAAACAATAAAGTCCCTTCTTTAATGCATCAATATATATATATATGAAAATCCCATCACTTCCTGATCGTAGATTCATGATCAGGGAATTGACTAATCTTCTCTTTTTTTCAACGAATAATTATTTTTAATTTATTTTTCAAAAAAAAACATATCCCATTTTGACAAAGATAATATTCTAATAATTAATTATATTTTTTAAATGATTTAATCATTTCCCAATAATAAATTTGGGCTTATTTGAATCATTTCATTATTTTTGGTGAGTTTTGAGCTTATGTGTGAAAATTGGTTAATTCTGGACATTTAATAGTTTTAGGAGTCCTCTATATTTCAAGAATAACTCCAAAAATATTCATCCAATTCACTTGATTCATTTTTTTAGGATGTAATTTTTCCTTTTCTACATATTATTCTTTTGGAACATGTTCCAATTCAAATTTCTACATGCCCAAACATTTCGGTCAATGTGAGAGTTTATTCTGGACGGCAGAATGGACCATCACTCATTCAAAGAATCATATCTTGGACAACAGACCACAAAATGGAGTTATTATAGCTGTTCCCGAAAGAAAAAATTACTAGGAAGCTTCAAATAAAATTTCATGGATAAATGAGTTCATTAAGGCCACCCTTAAACCGGCCAAATTTTGGTTGGTGGAATAGTGATCGGTGGCCAGAATAAGTCAAGTCTACTAAATAGGCCATAACTCCTTCCACACGGCTCCAAATGCATTAAAACTTCTTGGGTGGATGGCCAACTCCAATTCTCACCTCATATAAGAAGGGACCCCGGCCTCATTCAGCCAGAGGAGGGAATAAGTGAAGTGAACTTCTGGAAGACATATTCTGGAGGATTTATTTTTGAGTTCTTCATTTCTCTCTTTCTTTCTTCATGTTCTATAATGCTTTCTTCTTCCAATTTCATATCAATTACCCTTACCATGGTGGGGAAAACATATTAGGTGATTGGGTGAGGGAAGGTTTTATATTTTTAATGCTTTGAGTTCTTACATTTCATGGAATAAAATCTCCCTCTCTTCTGTGAAGTTGTTTTCAAATTCTAAATTCAGAATTTATTATCTTATGTGATCGTATTTGATTTTCTATTTTGTTGTTATTATTGCTTTGATAAATGATAATTTTATCCCTCAATTAGATTCTTGTATATATTCTATAGAATAAATATCAGGGCTTAGTTGTGAAGTACCTAGCGATCGCTAGTACGTGTGGGAGGGGTGGTGAATATTCAGGATTATTTATGATAAACAATACTCAATTGGGAATTTCCTTATATAATTGGGGGTGTTCACTACAAATCTATCACACAACGGAAGAATTTTATAACAAAATAGAATTTTTTTAAACCATTTAACCAAATAAGTGAGTTGAAATAATTATGGAATCTCACTTAAATCAACTTAGAAGAAGAAGATTGAGTTAAATGGAACAAGGATAGTATTGCAATTATAAAACCAACCCCGACTTGATCACCCATCTCATTAAATAGTTTTTAAATCATTTGAATTCAATATTTGTATTAAATCACTTCCTCAATTTCTTCCTTTTGTTTCATTTCTCTCTTTTATTTTAAAACCAAACAATTTCAAAAACACCCAACGTTTTCTCTAAATAAAAAGTGACAAATTATTTTGTGTGAACTCCTCATCGGGAGAAAACCTAGGTTAACCACTATATTATATTTGAAATTAGTAAATAGAAGTTTTTTCCACACCCCAGAACAGGTGTGCGTCATACTTGCCGCCGTTGACGGGGAGGAAGTGCCTCAAAGTATAAAAAACTGAAAAAAACTTTCTTGAATGACCCATAGTTCAAATAACCCATTAATTGAATTTGATCCAGAAATTTATCGTATAATAACCAAATTGAGAAAAAAAAAATTTCAAATACAGTTTAGAGAAATAAACCTCACGGATTCATGTGATACTTCAAGTGATCACTCTGAACCTACAATAATGGCTGATTATCCCAATCAAACTCTGTGTGATCTTTGGACACCTCAATTTTCTAATCAAAATAACCAACTCACTATCCCTGACATAGAAAATTATTTTGAACTACGAATTAATATGATTCAAGTGCTACTAAAATTTCATGGTCTTGTAGGTGAAGACCCAAATCGACACATCCAAGAGTTCACCTGTGTCTGCTCCAGTTTCAAACCTCAAGGAGTCGCATAAGAGCAAGTAAAGTGGAGGGAATTCCCTTTCTCACTTGAGGGACCAGCAAAATAATGGATGTACAATCTCCAACCAGTGGAGATAAATTATTGGGAATATATCAAAATAAGCTTCTAGAAGAGATTCTTCCCTACATCCAGGATTACAGCAATAAAAAGAGAAATTTATGTCATACATCAATCGACTGGAGAGACTCTCTATGAATACTGGGAACATTTCAAGAAACTCTGTGCAAGATTCCCACAACAAGAAATGGAAGAGAACCAATTTCTTGTGTTCTTCTACAAAGTATTGCTCGACAATGATCTCAATTTACTAGACACCTCATCTGGAGGAGCCTTGATTGACAAGTCACCAACATATGTCAAAGGCCTGATTGAAAATATTGCGCAAAACTTACAGAAATTCAGAACTAGAGGTACAAGAATTAGGGGCATCCATGACGTAAGAACTTCTGACTCATCCTTACCCTTACATGAAGAAACACGTAATGAAATGACTAGTGTGATGAGACAACTTTCTATGAACAAAGTGAAGGAACAACAAGGCCCGAATCAGGTATGTGGTTTATGCTCTTCTAGTTATCATTACACTGATCAATGTCCAGAAGTGCAGGGGACTTAAAATTGTGCAGTTGCCTATCAAGAAAGGCAAATCAAGTCAAATAAACCACGTCAACCCCAACAAGGATAAGTATTTAGATACAACCAGGATAGGACTACATTTCAAAATCAATACCAAAATCAACCTCCATTCCAGCAGCAGCAATACCAGAATCCTCCACCATTCTAACAACCCTATAAACAGTCATTCCAGCAAAAACCATATGAACAACCTTCAACAAGTTCTCATAAGTACAACCAAGAAATGGATATTGAAGATCTAAAGAAGATAGTGGAGAATTTAGATAATAAATTTGAAAACCTTATGGATAATCTAACCAAAAATCAAGGAAAACTCCCAGCACAAACAGTTCTAAATCCCAAAGAAAGCGTGAGCATCATTACAACACAAAGTGGAAAAGAGATAATGTCACCAGAACAATGTGAGGATGATTATTCTCAGAAACCTAATGAAGAATAACACATCCATCCAAAATAAGTAGACCAAAACAAAAGGAGAAAGAATCAGTTTTAGAAAGGAAAGACCAGAAACACTGTTGCAAAAACAACAAAGGGAGAGAATGGATATCCAAGAACCATTCCCTTATGCATTAGTTGAGTCAAAGAAGGTTGAAGAAGGGAGACTTCAAAAATAAATCTAGTAAACTTTTCAAAAATTTGAGATCAATATCCCACTACTTGATGAAATCAAAAAAATCCCTATGTATGAAATTTTTTTGAAGGAGTTATGCACAAAAAAGAAGGCGGTTGGATGGAAATGAGAGAATCAGCATAGGAAGAAGTGACTCATCACTGATCACGCCAATGATACCACAAAAATGTCATAATCCAGGGACATTCTCTATTCCAAGAACTATTGGTTATTTAAATTTTACTAATTCATTATGTGATCTAGGAGCTTCAATAAATGTTATACCTCACTTGATATTTTCATCTTTGATGATCGGAGAACTAAAACCAACTTGAGTGGTGGTCCAATTAGAAAACAGATCCACCGTTTTCCCAGCTGGAGTTATAGAAGATGTACTCGTTGGAGTAAGTGGATTGATCTTTCCAGCAGACTTTTATGTCCTTACCATGGAAGAAGATAGAGCTTCAGGCCCCTCTCCCATTATCCTAGGGCGACCCTTCCTTAAACCAGCAAGGACTATAATCAATTTACATGAAGGAACACTCACAATGTAACTTGGAGATAGTAAAATACACTTCAACATTCTTGATGCAATAATGAATACTTCCAGTAATCACTCACTTTATGTGATCTCCCATGAAGAAGGTATAAAACCAATCGAAGATTTAGGTATGCTTCTTGACTTCTTATCATTAGGAGAACATTTTTTATTTGAAAATTCCAACTCCCAAGAACCTAAAAATCCTAATCTCATGTTAGAGGATGAGGTAAAATATGATTTTTTTGATGATTTTTAAAACGAAAATGAGATGATACTAGAGATTCTAGCCTTAGGAACAAGAAACCTTAATTCAATGGCATCAGTTGGACAAACCCATGTCTTGAACTTAAGCCATTGCCAAGTGATTTGAAGTATGATTACCTCATGGAGGGAGAAAAATTTCCAGTAATAATTGCCAATAACATATCCCATTCACAAGAGGAAACTTTAATTGACCTACTCAAAATAAATGTCCAAGTTCTAGGATGGAGTTTAGGTAATATCCCTGGAATCAATCCCAAGGTCTGTTCTCATAGAATATTTTTAGAAAGTGATTCCCAACCAGTTAGACAACCTCAGATAAGTCTCAATCCCACAATCATGGAGGTTGTCAAGAAAGAGATAGAGAAATTTATAGCAGATGAAATCATTTACCCAATCTCTGATTCTCAGTGGGTTAGCCCCATTCATGTAGTCCCAAAGAAAACCGGCCTAACAACTGTCAAAAATGAAAGAAATGAATTGATCCCCATGAGAGTAAAAAATAGATGGTGAGTGTGTCTAGATTATAGGAAGATTAATCAAGCTACCCAAAAGGACCACTTCCCTATTCCATTCATCGATCAAAATCTAGAAAGGTTAGCTGAAAAAACCCATTACTATTTTGTAGATGGATTCTTAGGATACTTTCAGGTATCGATCACCCTAGAAGACCAGGATGAGACAACCTTCACCTGTCCATTTGGTACATTCTCCTACAAAAGGATGCCTTTCGGGCTATGCAATGCCCCAGGTACATTTCAACGGTGTATGGTGAGTATTTTTTCAGAACACATTGAGAACTGCTTGGAGGTATTTCTTGATGATTTCACAGTTTTTGGTAATTCATTTGATCATTTCTTAAGAAATTTGGAAAAACTTTTGAAAACATGCACTCAAAAGAATCTTGTCTTAAATTTTGAAAAATGTCATTTCATGGTTGAAAATGGAATAGTTTTGGGACACATAATATCACAAAAAGGGATTGAGTTTCATAAATCAAAAGTTGAAGTAATAAATTCCATACCCTATCTAACCTGTTTGAAACATGTTAGATCATTTTTACAACATGCAGGATTTTACAGAAGATTCATCAAATATTTTAGTAAGATTTCTCTCCCTCTCTCAAGATTACTACATAAGGAATCTGACATTAATATTGATTATGCATGCAAGAAGTCATTGGATGAACTGAAGAAAAGGTTGATCACACCTCAAATAATTCAACCACCCAACTAGGATTATCCTTTTGAGTTACTTTGTGATGCATCCAACCAAGCAGTGGGAGAAGCTCTATCACAAAGAATTGAAAAAAAAGCCTCAAGTAATATCATATGCATCAAGGACCTTGGATTCTACATAAATAAATTACAAAACCACCTAGATGGAGTTCCTTGAAATTGTCTTTGCACTAGATAAATTTCGATCATATCTTCTTAGAACTAAAGTTGTTGTTTTTTCTGATCATGTAGATCTCAGGTATTTAATGAAAAAGGCGGATGCAAAGCCTAGTCTAGTAAGATGGATTCTACTCTTACAAGAGTTCAATTTTGTAACACCCCAAGATTTTATAGTGTGTTATTTCTTCAAAATAATTCAATAACTTTCACTACACGCAACATCAAGTTCAATTGCACCATGACTTACAAAAAAAAGCCATTAAAAGATGTCATGAATAGTAATAACTAAATTTTAAACTTTATATAATCCTTATAATTTTAGAATCCATATTATGAGTTTCTTAGTCATAATGCAAGAACATATTCATTTTCAGTATTGCCCTTTTATCAACTTTTGATAGTGAAACCTTTTTAAATACAATATTTTAAACTTTTTGACTAAATGGAGACATCAAAAAATTTAAAATGAAACATCCCAAGCTTCCACGGTACGCTTTCCTTTGAATAAAACAGTAGCGTGTGTTGTACGCAACTTCGAGTTTTAACACACACCACAACCGATCAAACTAGCCGTTATGAATAGTAATACCTAAATTTTGAAATTATATATATTTTATATTTTGAAATGGACTTCATTTTTGAATTCGGAATATCGAATTTAGCCTAAGGTGAAATTTTGGTACTTTTCGGATAACTTTCATATTTTGATGAATAGTGAAAATTACTAAATTTTAATTAAAAACAACTTTTTTAATCAAAATAATTAATAGTGATAAATTACGAATTTGAGTGGTTTTAAAGTATATTTAGAATATATTTTTACAATTTAATATAATGTTGGTCATTAGACATAATTTTACAATTAAAACGAACATAAACAAGTGTCAATCTTTTGATAGTTATTACCTCTTAAAAACACGCTTTTTGTTTTGACAGCGGGAATTAATTTTAAATTAATTTCTGCCACTTCTGTGTTTTGAATTTAGAAAAATGGATTCCATATTTGGAATCAGGATGTCCAAATTGTGTAAATAGGTAACTTTTATTTTTAGACATTTTGAATAATTACTGTGGTAAATATTTTATTTACCATGGTTAAGGGTAAATCCGGTAAATAAGGGTTAAAAAATAATATTATAATAATAGAAAATTAACCTAAAACGTGTCCTAACCTTATTGGTGGACACATACCCGACCATGATCATCCTTGGGTCAATTTGGGGACCCCTTGGAGCCACTTGTATGTGGTAGAGACACTTTATATTAATAAAGTTAAAATAAAAATAAAAATGGCATAAGCTTACATCTTTTAGAAGAATAATTTTTACATAGGGTTATACATGTTGGATTTTCGATTATAAATATTCATTAGAAATCTAAAAAGATTTCCTACATAATGATATTTTATTTATAATTTTTAGACATCAAATAAGTTAAATTATTAATGACACAATAATGATGCAATGTTTACCTCATTAATAAATCATTGAAATAAATAATATTATAATGATTAACATAATATCTAAAACCTGTCCAATTCTTATTGGTTGGTGTTATTTAGAATATGAGTCATCTTATCTTCGACCTCAATGATTTTTGGACCATTATAAACCGAATACAAATATATTATAAAGTAATACTTTCACACTTTCCTAAAGAGCCCCTCCTCTCCCTTATAAAAGGAGACCACTTCTACTCATTCCTTACACCTCTCAAGCCACTTGGCTCGTCCAAAATCTTCCCAACTAAGCTCCCCACATCCCTCTCCTCCTCCTTGAAGCTTACCCTTAGGTAGAAAGCATTTCAAGAAGTCCTTTGGTTCCAACCAAAGTGAGTTACCTAAATTAAAGGTAACGTTTTCTCTTAAAATATTTTCATTTATTTTGCTTCTCCAACCCCCAAACTCTTTTTATTTACTTTCTTTTGTAACAACACCAGTATCCTCAATATACTAGGATGTTGTTATAAGAAGGATTCAAACTACACATACACACAACTCCATCTAATGGATGATGAACATAATGTTTCTGTGGATGGCAAACTAACGCCTCACGAAACGATGATTGTTCAAATACATCTTACCGCCTCTCATGGTGGCCATTATGATGGAACTGTAATTAAATATGATATTAATGATATATATTTTATATATAAGCTTCTGTAATTCCATTTTTTTCATACCATTATTCGTTTCATGTTGTATATACATACGATAATTTCATTTGAGGAAGTGCGGACTACCGCCCCCTTAAAATGATATGACTCGTTCATACCACACATGGAACGTATAAAGGATGGTGTTAATGAACTTAAGTAACATATATAAAATATTATATTATACTGGAATAGTAATATACCTATGTATCATTTGGATTCGATTCTTTTAAAATAAAAATTAAATGGAAGTAGCGTTCGTGCGTACGTACGGACTACCGTCTCCACGAACGCGATGAGATTCATTCTCCATCGTATCCATTCAAGTATAATTATCATTTAATGATTTAAAAATGATGTTTAAGGACTTGATATCATTCTGGATATGAATAAGATACAACAAACATGACTTATGTAACAAAACATATAAAAGAAAATGAGTAAGTTAACACACGAAACGACGATAATACTAAGATATTATCAAATCAATATTAAAAGATCATATATAATATCATATTAATGTATATGATTATTTTATAATTTAATAACAATTATTTCACCATTATACAGGAGGTTAACCTACCCCAACCAAGGAAAAGTACAAGGTAAGGGTTATTTCACAATCTCTTCATTATCCGAGGTTGTATTATACGTAATAATCTACTGGGATCTCTTTATCATCCACATCCATGTTTCTTCGAAATGTATTTCAAAACATTTTTTACTATTTCCAAGAATATGGTTTAAAGTCATTTATACCCTTGTTTGACTTTTTATAAGAGGTTTATAAAGGAATCTTTCCGTCGTTTTCAAAACAAGGTCCTTTTTAACCTTTTCGACAGAATTGAGGTAAGAATGTTTTTTTAACTTATACAGCGGGTGCGGTTATTTTCCGCCGTTATAAAATCGTCGAAGCTTTCCATACAAGATTATAAGAATATTTTCAAAGAAAATGTTTTATTTTATATGGACCTTAAATGATTTCAAAATAAAAGGAGATACTTCTTTAAAAAGAATTTTGATTTCATCTATGTCAACATCCTTTGATGGATTTTAAGATTATTTGAAGTTGATTTATTATGATACAAAACTTCTATATTGTATTGAAGGTTTTGTGATATGTTTGACTGTGGATGTGCTATTTTTATACCATTCATAGTTTATGGTGAAATTATTGACATTTCGTATGCTAGTTTTAATACGAATGTTTATGTTATGTTTAAACCTTTTTATATGGGAATGCATTGGACTTAATAAGTGACGGGTGGAGCCCGCTATAGCTCCTCGATGCATCAGTAGGTCTCATGAGACAAACTAGTGTCTTGGCACAAGGCCTTGACAAAATCTTATTTGTAGTCTTGGCACGAGGCCTTGGCTATGTGGTTATGATAGTCTGGCATTATGCATTCCAACATTATGAAAGTGGTTATTGATTTTGCATGTGATTATTCGATTAGTAGAATATCCATGTGAATAAGTAAATGGCATTATTTCATTTTACTTTTGCCATACTATGTTGAAGTTCATGTTTAAAAGGCTTTTGTTTTAGTAATTCATTGCCTTAAATGTTTATGCTTATTTTGATTGTTCCACTATATTGTTATCCTTACTGGGCATTTGAGCTCACCCCTTTTATATGTTTTATTTTTCCCAGGTAGTGAAGAAGTAAATTATGATTGACTTGCAGGGATATTATGAGGGGTTAATAGTGTGGATATGAAGACTTTGTTGTTGTAGTAGTTTTTCACTTTGAAATGTAATGTAAAACTTTATGAATATATCTAGTGTTTCCAAGGCTACTAAACCAATCGGTCTTTCGAGATTTGATCTTTCTTGTGATCATGCCAATGTTACGAAGTAATGCACCGACTCTGGGTAGCTGGGGTCGGGGCGTTACAGTTGGTATCAGAGGAAGTTTAGTACAAACCTTGGAAGCTAGATTTAGATAAACTCTGATTAGAGCACATAGACCTAAGATGAACTTTGAGGATTAGTATAGAAGAACTTTCTAGAATTTTGGTATTGTAGAGATTTTGTGAGTTTTCCGAGCAATACATCCCTGTCTGGATACGAGCAGGTAGAGGCGGCTCTGGCACAGATGTACCTAGGGGTAAAACCCGAAAACACCGCTTTGAGCTAGACTCGAACGAGAACTGGTGCACGACAACGGGCCTTACTGCACTCTTGGTTACGACACTCCCGGGGGATATGCTTAGGATAACTCTCATTTTCTTTACAAATAATTTTGAAGGGATTATGAGTATATACTTCCTCAAAGAAAACATTCTTATGATTATGGATTATATCCATAAATAGTTCAATTTATGTTAAGTGTTTTATAAGTATGGGATTATGTATTTTCATTCATAAACTGATCTAGTGTATGCCATTGTTTAGAAATGGCACCCAGTAGAAGGAATGAGAACTCCAGAAATGCACATGATCCAAAGAGAAGGAAGGATCGTATCTTTCATGGTCTTAAGCTAGAATTTATAAGAGAAATAGTCTCCCATGTATTATCATCATATGAAGAAATAATATCATGTGTTGATAAGATAAGTAAAGAGTTTACTGAGTCCTATGGCTTTGAAGGGAAGCAAGAGAAGAAAAGGATGGAAGAGAGAAAGATGGATAAAGGGAAGAGGGAAAAGAAGAATTTTCCCATATGTAGTAACTGTGGAAAGAAACACCCTGGAACTTGCCTGAAAGGAATGGGAGTTTGTTATAAGTGTGGAGGAAAAGGGAACAAAGTACATGACTGCAAGGGTAAGAAAATGGTTTCAAATGTACAATGCTTCATTTTCGAGGAGTTTGGACACTACGCGAACCTATGTCCCAGTCATCAGACTATGCCGCAAATGATGCTATTGGATAATAATCAAGTTATGATACTACCACAGATGAAGAGGAATGATTAGAGTTATTATGTTGATTATATCAATTGAGTGTTGTATCAAAAATGTACTTGTTATAATAATTATGGAGTATATAAGGATTGTACTGCAATACTATTTCATTAAAGGACTTGAGATGGTGTGAAACAACGAAAAGTGACTCAGTAGCAGGTTAAATTTTTGGAAAATATATGGTTGAGAGAAAGATAAACCATAATATGGTTCAGATACTGAGGTGGTGATTTTAGAATAATACATGATTGATTTGGATAAATTATATTGGATATTATTGACTACCTTGGAACTGATTAATGATTTGTATATTCCATCATTGTTGGGGTTTAAAACATTTTTGGATTAATGAAGTATATCCAGCATTCTATATGGAATAAGGGAGCATGAATATAATCAATAAGGAATATGGTAATACATGATGAAGGTATTCATATGCTATTACGGGGTAAAAAGGATCTATATTATGTTTACCTTCCTTATAAATGTTGGACTGTGAGTTTGGATAGAAGTATTTTGGATAGTTCTAGTTTGGATTATTTTGGATTTCCATAAAAGGACGACCCGGAGGTCGGGCGGCAACCCGTCGCTTCCGGCAAGGCTGCGAGACTTGAACCCGCAACCGAAGGGCGACAAGGGTGTATCACCTACCACTGGCCCACGAGATGTCCTGGATTAAATAATGTAGTTTTTATTAAGAGATATTGTAGATGAATTATAAATTCGTTTATTTTGGAACCCTATACAAATAGTGTAAATAGAATTTTTTACATTCTATTATCTTTTAGAGTGAAAGATGAGTTTGTGGTAGAAATTTATTAATGGATAAAACTCTAATTATAAAGTAAGTATATCTCCTTATGATCTTAGCCAATCTCATAAATAAATTCCGCAACATTAAGAAAAGAAACTTAGAACAAAAATGTTTTCCTAGATGATACCTTAAATCATCACTAAATTATGGCTTTGGGATTGTTGGCCTTTTCATAGCCATGTTCTCTACCACTCTCCATCAGATAATTGATGGTTAGATTTTCCTTCCATATCCATATTTTCCTACATGGAACCCTAATATGTGTTATTTTCGGTAATCTTCATACTTTCCACTCTTTATTTTAAATAGAGGCCTCATTAATTCATTTTTCAATGTGGGTTTTCCCACAAATATATTTTTTATTTTCAACCTTTTATTTTCGAAGAACAATTTCAAATTGCGAGGATGCAATTTATTGAAGGAGGGGAGAATGTAACACCCCAAGATTTTATAGTGTGTTATTTCTTCAAAATAATTCAATAACTTTCACTACACGCAACATCAAGTTCAATTGCACCATGACTTACAAAAAAAAGCCATTAAAAGAGGTAATGAATAGTATTAACTAAATTTTAAACTTTATATAATCCTTATAATTTTAGAATCCATATTATGAGTTTCTTAGTCATAATGCAAGAACAGATTCATTTTAAGTATTGCACTTTTATCAACTTTTGATAGTGAAACCTTTTTAAATACAATATTTTAAACTTTTTGACTAAATGGAGACATCAAAAAATTTAAAATGAAACATCCCAAGCTTCCACGGTACGCTTTCCTTTGAATAAAACAGTAGCGTGTGTTGTACGCAACTTCGAGTTTTAACACACACCACAACCGATCAAACTAGCCGTTATGAATAGTAATACCTAAATTTTGAAATTATATATATTTTATATTTTGAAATGGACTTCATTTTTGGATTCGGAATATCGAATTTAGCCTAAGGTGAAATTTTGGTACTTTTCGGATAACTTTCATATTTTGATGAATAGTGAAAATTACTAAATTTTAATTAAAAACAACTTTTTTAATCAAAATAATTAATAGTGATAAATTACGAATTTGAGTGGTTTTAAAGTATATTTAGAATATATTTTTACAATTTAATATAATGTTGGTCATTAGACATAATTTTACAATTAAACCGAACATAAACAAGTGCCAATCTTTTGATAGTTATTACCTCTTAAAAACACGCTTTTTGTTTTGACAGCGGGAATTAATTTTAAATTAATTTCTGCCACTTCTTTGTTTTGAATTTATAAAAATGGATTCCATATTTGGAATCAGGATGTCCAAATTGTGTAAATAGGTAACTTTTATTTTTAGACATTTTGAATAATTACTGTGGTAAATATTTTATTTACCATGGTTAAGGGTAAATCCGGTAAATAAGGGTTAAAAAATAATATTATAATAATACAAAATTAACCTAAAACGTGTCCTAACCTTATTGGTGGACACATACCCGACCATGAGCATCCTTGGGTCAATTTGGGGACCCCTTGGAGCCACTTGTATGTGGTAGGGACACTTTATATTAATAAAGTTAAAATAAAAATAAAAATGGCATAAGCTTACATCTTTTAGAAGAATAATTTTTACATAGGGTTATACATGTTGGATTTTCGATTATAAATATTCATTAGAAATCTAAAAAGATTTCCTACATAAAGATATTTTATTTATAATTTTTAGACATCAAATAAGTTAAATTATTAGTGACACAATAATGATGCAATGTTTACCTCATTAATAAATCATTGAAATAAATAATATTATAATGATTAAAATATTATCTAAAACCTGTCTAATTCTTATTGGTTGGTGTTATTTAGAATATTAGTCATCTTATCTTCGACCTCAATGATTTTTGGACCATTATAAACCGAATACAAATATATTATAAAGTAATACTTTCACACTTTCCTAAAGAGCCCCTCCTCTCCCTTATAAAAGGAGACCACTTCTACTCATTCCTCACACCTCTCAAGCCACTTGGCTCGTCCAAACTCTTCCCAACTAAGCTCCCCACATCCCTCTCCTACTCCTTGAAGCTTACCCTTAGGCAGAAAGCATTTCAAGAAGTCCTTTGGTTCCAACCAAAGTGAGTTACCTAAATTAAAGGTAACGTTTTCTCTTAAAATATTTTCATTTATTTTGCTTCTCCAACCCCCAAACTCTTTTTATTTCCTTTCTTTTGTAACAACACCAGTATCCTCAATATACTAGGATGTTGTTATAAGAAGGATTCAAACTACACATACACACAACTCCATCTAATGGATGATGAACATAATGTTTCTGTGGATGGCAAACTAACGCCTCACGAAACGATGATTGTTCAAATACATCTTACCGCCTCTCATGGTGGCCATTATGATGGAACTGTAATTAAATATGATATTAATGATATATATTTTATATATAAGCTTCTGTAATTCCATTTTTTTCATACCATTATTCGTTTCATGTTGTATATACATACGATAATTTCATTTGAGGAAGTGCGGACTACCACCCCCTTAAAATGATATGACTCGTTCATACCACACATGGAACGTATAAAGGATGGTGTTAATGAACTTAAGTAACATATATAAAATATTATATTATACTGGAATAGTAATATACCTATGTATCATTTGGATTCGATTCTTTTAAAATAAAAATTAAATGGAAGTAGCGTTCGTGCGTACGTACGGACTACCGTCTCCACGAACGCGATGAGATTCATTCTCCATCGTATCCATTCAAGTATAATTATCATTTAATGATTTAAAAATGATGTTTAAGGACTTGATATCATTCTGGATATGAATAAGATACAACAAACATGACTTATGTAACAAAACATATAAAAGAAAATGAGTAAGTTAACACACGAAACGACGATAATACTAAGATATTATCAAATCAATATTAAAAGATCACATATGATATCATATTAATGTATATGATACTTTTATAATTTAATAACAATTATTTCACCATTATACAGGAGGTTAACCTACCCCAACCAAGGAAAAGTACAAGGTAAGGGTTATTTCACAATCTCTTCATTATCCGAGGTTGTATTATACGTAATAATCTACTGGGATCTCTTTATCATCCACATCCATGTTTCTTCGAAATGTATTTCAAAACATTTTTTACTATTTACAAGAATATGGTTTAAAGTCATTTATACCCTTGTTTGACTTTTTATAAGAGGTTTATAAAGGAATCTTTCCGTCGTTTTCAAAACAAGGTCCTTTTTAACCTTTTCGTCAGAATTGAGGTAAGAATGTTTTTTTTAATTTATACGGCGGGTGCGGTTATTTTCCGCCGTTATAAAATCGTCGAAGCTTTCCATACAAGCTTATAAGAATATTTTCAAATAAAATGTTTTATTTTATATGGACCTTAAATGATTTCAAAATAAAAGGAGATACTTCTTTAAAAAGAATTTTGATTTCATCTATGTCAACATCCTTTGATGGATTTTAAGATTATTTGAAGTTGATTTATTATGATACAAAACTTCTATATTGTATTGAAGGTTTTGTGATATGTTTGACTGTGGATGTGCTATTTTTATACCATTCATAGTTTATGGTGAAATTATTGACATTTGGTATGCTAGTTTTAATACGAATGTTTATGTTATGTTTAAACCTTTTCATATGGGAATGCATTGGACTTAATAAGTGACGGGTGGAGCCCGCTATAGCTCCTCGATGCATCGGTAGGTCTCATGAGACAAACTAGTGTCTTGGCACAAGGACTTGACAAAATCTTATTTGTAGTCTTGGCACGAGGCCTTGGCTATGTGGTTATGATAGTCTGGCATTATGCATTCCAACATTATGAAAGTGGTTATTGATTTTGCATGTGATTATTCGATTAGTAGAATATCCATGTGAATAAGTAAATGGAATTATTTCATTTTACTTTTTCCATACTATGTTGAAGTTCATGTTTAAAAGGCTTTTGTTTTAGTAATTCATAGCCTTAAATTTTTATGCTTATTTAGAATGTTCCGCTATATTGTTATCCTTACTGGGCATTTGAGCTCACCCCTTTTCTATGTTTTATTTTTCCCAGGTAGTGAAGAATTAAATTATGATTGACTTGCAGGGATATTATGAGGGGTTAATAGTGTGGATATGAAGATTTTGTTGTTGTAGTAGTTTTTCACTTTGAAATGTAATGTAAAACTTTATGAATATATCTAGTGTTTCCAAGGCTACTAAACCAATCGGTCTTTCGAGATTTGATCTTTCTTGTGATCATGCCAATGTTACGAAGTAATGCACCGACTCTGGGTAGCTGGGGTCGGGGCATTACAGTTGGTATCAGAGGAAGTTTAGTACAAACCTTGGAAGCTAGATTTAGATAAACTCTGATTAGAGCACGTAGACCTAAGATGAACTTTGAGGATTAGTATAGAAGAACTTCCTAGAATTTTGGTATTGTAGAGATTTTGTGAGTTTTCCGAGCAATACATCCCTGTCTGGATACGAGCAGGTAGAGGCGGCTCTGGCACAGATGTACCTAGGGGTAAAACCCGAAAACACCGCTTTGAGCTAGACTCGAATGGGAACTGGTGCACGACAACGGGCCTTGCTGCACTCTTGGTTACGACACTCCCGGGGGATATGCTTAGGATAACTCTCATTTTCTTTACAAATAATTTTGAAGGGATTATGAGTATATACTTCCTCAAAGAAAACATTCTTATGATTATGGATTATATCCATAAATAGTTCAATTTATATTAAGTGTTTTATAAGTATGGGATTATGTATTTTCATTCATAAACTGATCTAGTGTATGCCATTGTTTAGAAATGGCACCCAGTAGAAGGAATGAGAACTCCAGAAATGCACATGATCCAAAGAGAAGGAAGGATCGTATCTTTCATGGTCTTAAGCTAGAATTTATAAGAGAAATAGTCTCCCATGTATTATCATCATATGAAGAAATAATATCATGTGTTGATAAGATAAGTAAAGAGTTTACTGAGTCCTATGGCTTTGAAGGGAAGAAAGAGAATAAAAGGATGGAAGAGAGAAATATAGATAAAGGGAAGAGGGAAAAGAAGAATTTTCCCATATGTGGTAACTGTGGAAAGAAACACCCTGGAACTTTCCTGAAAGGAATGGGAGTTTGTTATAAGTGTGGAGGAAAAGGGCACAAAGTACATGACTGCAAGGGTAAGAAAATGGTTTCAAATGTACAATGCTTCATTTGCAAGGAGTTTGGACACTACGCGAACCTATGTCCCAGTCATCAGACTATGCCGCAAATGATGCTATTGGATAATAATCAAGTTATGATACTACCACAGATGAAGAGGAATGATTAGAGTTATTATGTTGATTATATCAATTGAGTGTTGTATCAAAAATTTACTTGTTATAATAATTATGGAGTATATAAGGATTGTACTGCAATACTATTTCATTAAAGGACTTGAGATGGTGTGGAACAAAGAAAAGTGACTCAGTAGCAGGTTAAATGTTTGGAAAATATATGGTTGAGAGCAAGATAAACCATAATATGGTTCAGATACTGAGGTGGTGATTTTAGAATAATACATGATTGATTTGGATAAATTATATTGGATATTATTGACTACCTTGGAACTGATTAATGATTTGTATATTCCATCATTGTTGGGGTTTAAAATATTTTTGGATTAATGAAGTATATCCGGCATTCTATATGGAATAAGGGAGCATGAATATAATCAATAAGGAATATGGTAATACATGATGAAGGTATTCATATGCTATTACGGGGTAAAAAGGATCTATATTATGTTTACCTTCCTTATAAATGTTGGACTGTGAGTTTGGATAGAAGTATTTTGGATAGTTCTAGTTTGGATTATTTTGGATTTCCATAAAAGGACGACCCGGAGGTCGGGCGGCAACCCGTCGCTTCCGGCAAGGCTGCGAGACTTGAACCCGCAACCGAAGGGCGACAAGGGTGTATCACCTACCACTGGCCCACGAGATGTCCTGGATTAAATAATGTAGTTTTTATTAAGAGATCTTGTAGATGAATTATAAATTCGTTTATTTTGGAACCCCATACAAATAGTGTAAATAGAATTTTTTACATTCTATTATCTTTTAGAGTGAAAGATGAGTTTGTGGTAGAAATTTATTAATGGATAAAACTCTAATTATAAAGTAAGTATATCTCCTTATGATCTTAGCCAATCTCATAAATAAATTCCTCAACATTAAGAAAAGAAACTTAGAACAAAAATGTTTTCCTAGATGATACCTTAAATCATCACTAAACTATGGCTTTGGGATTGTTGGCCTTTTCATAGCCATGTTCTCTACCACTCTCCATCAGATAATTGATGGTTAGATTTTCCTTCCATATCCATATTTTCCTACATGGAACCCTAATATGTGTTATTTTCGGTAATCTTCATACTTTCCACTCTTTATTTTAAATAGAGGCCTCATTAATTCATTTTTCAATGTGGGTTTTCCCACAAATATATTTTTTATTTTCAACCTTTTATTTTCGAAGAACAATTTCAAATTGCGAGGACGCAATTTATTGAAGGAGGGGAGAATGTAACACCCCAAGATTTTATAGTGTGTTATTTCTTCAAAATAATTCAATAACTTTCACTACACGCAACATCAAGTTCAATTGCACCATGACTTACAAAAAAAGCCATTAAAAGAGGTCATGAATATTATTAACTAAATTTTAAACTTTATATAATCCTTATAATTTTAGAATCCATATTATGAGTTTCTTAGTCATAATGCAAGAACAGATTCATTTTCAGTATTGCACTTTTATCAACTTTTGATAGTGAAACCTTTTTAAATACAATATTTTAAACTTTTTGACTAAATGGAGACATCAAAAAATTTAAAATGAAACATCCCAAGCTTCCACGGTACGCTTTCCTTTGAATAAAACAGTAGCGTGTGTTGTACGCAACTTCGAGTTTTAACACACACCACAACCGATCAAACTAGCCGTTATGAATAGTAATACCTAAATTTTGAAATTATATATATTTTATATTTTGAAATGGACTTCATTTTTGGATTCGGAATATCGAATTTAGCCTAAGGTGAAATTTTGGTACTTTTCGGATAACTTTCATATTTTGATGAATAGTGAAAATTACTAAATTTTAATTAAAAACAACTTTTTTAATCAAAATAATTAATAGTGATAAATTACGAATTTGAGTGGTTTTAAAGTATATTTAGAATATATTTTTACAATTTAATATAATGTTGGTCATTAGACATAATTTTACAATTAAACCGAACATAAACAAGTGTCAATCTTTTGATAGTTATTACCTCTTAAAAACACGCTTTTTGTTTTGACAGCGGGAATTAATTTTAAATTAATTTCTGCCACTTCTGTGTTTTGAATTTAGAAAAATGGATTCCATATTTGGAATCAGGATGTCCAAATTGTGTAAATAGGTAACTTTTATTTTTAGACATTTTGAATAATTACTGTGGTAAATATTTTATTTACCATGGTTAAGGGTAAATCCGGTAAATAAGGGTTAAAAAATAATATTATAATAATACAAAATTTACCTAAAACGTGTCCTAACCTTATTGGTGGACACATACCCGACCATGAGCATCCTTGGGTCAATTTGGGGACCCCTTGGAGCCACTTGTATGTGGTAGGGACACTTTATATTAATAAAGTTAAAATAAAATTAAAAATGGCATAAGCTTACATCTTTTAGAAGAATAATTTTTACATAGGGTTATACATGTTGGATTTTCGATTATAAATATTCATTAGAAAGCTAAAAAGATTTCCTACATAATGGTATTTTATTTATAATTTTTAGACATCAAATAAGTTAAATTATTAATGACACAATAATGATGCAATGTTTACCTCATTAATAAATCATTGAAATAAATAATATTATAATGATTAAAATATTATCTAAAACCTGTCCAATTCTTATTGGTTGGTGTTATTTAGAATATGAGTCATCTTATCTTCGACCTCAATGATTTTTGGACCATTATAAACCGAATACAAATATATTATAAAGTAATACTTTCACACTTTCCTAAAGAGCCCCTCCTCTCCCTTATAAAAGGAGACCACTTCTACTCATTCCTCACACCTCTCAAGCCACTTGGCTCGTCCAAACTCTTCCCAACTAAGCTCCCCACATCCCTCTACTCCTCCTTGAAGCTTACCCTTAGGCAGAAAGCATTTCAATAAGTCCTTTGGTTCCAACCAAAGTGAGTTACCTAAATTAAAGGTAACGTTTTCTCTTAAAATATTTTCATTTATTTTGCTTCTCCAACCCCCAAACTCTTTTTATTTCCTTTCTTTTGTAACAACACCAGTATCCTCAATATACTATGATGTTGTTATAAGAAGGATTCAAACTACACATACACACAACTCCATCTAATGGATGATGAACATAATGTTTCTGTGGATGGCAAACTAACGCCTCACGAAACGATGATTGTTCAAATACATCTTACCGCCTCTCATGGTGGCCATTATGATGGAAATGTAATTAAATATGATATTAATGATATATATTTTATATATAAGCTTCTGTAATTCCATTTTTTTCATACCATTATTCGTTTCATGTTGTATATACATACGATAATTTCATTTGAGGAAGTGCGGACTACCACCCCCTTAAAATGATATGACTCGTTCATACCACACATGGAACGTATAAAGGATGGTGTTAATGAAATTAAGTAACATATATAAAATATTATATTATACTGGAATAGTAATATACCTATGTATCATTTGGATTCGATTCTTTTAAAATAAAAATTAAATGGAAGTAGCGTTCGTGCGTACGTACGGACTACCGTCTCCACGAACGCGATGAGATTCATTCTCCATCGTATCCATTCAAGTATAATTATCATTTAATGATTTAAAAATGATGTTTAAGGACTTGATATCATTCTGGATATGAATAAGATACAACAAACATGACTTATGTAACAAAACATATAAAAGAAAATGAGTAAGTTAACACACGAAACGACGATAATACTAAGATATTATCAAATCAATATTAAAAGATCATATATGATATCATATTAATGTATATGATTCTTTTATAATTTAATAACAATTATTTGACCATTATACAGGAGGTTAACCTACCCCAACCAAGGAAAAGTACAAGGTAAGGGTTATTTCACAATCTCTTCATTATCCGAGGTTGTATTATACGTAATAATCTACTGGGATCTCTTTATCATCCACATCCATGTTTCTACGAAATGTATTTCAAAACATTTTTTACTATTTACAAGAATATGGTTTAAAGTCATTTATTCCCTTGTTTGACTTTTTATAAGAGGTTTATAAAGGAATCTTTCCGTCGTTTTCAAAACAAGGTCCTTTTTATCCTTTTCGACAGAATTGAGGTAAGAATGTTTTTTTTAACTTATACGGCGGGTGCGGTTATTTTCCGCCGTTATAAAATCGTCGAAGCATTCCATACAAGCTTATAAGAATATTTTCAAATAAAATGTTTTATTTTATATGGACCTTAAATGATTTCAAAATAAAAGGAGATACTTCTTTAAAAAGAATTTTGATTTCATCTATGTCAACATCCTTTGATGGATTTTAAGATTATTTGAAGTTGATTTATTATGATACAAAACTTCTATATTGTATTGAAGGTTTTGTGATATGTTTGACTGTGGATGTGCTATTTTTATACCATTCATAGTTTATGGTGAAATTATTGACATTTGGTATGCTAGTTTTAATACGAATGTTTATGTTATGTTTAAACCTTTTCATATGGGAATGCATTGGACTTAAAAATTGACGGGTGGAGCCCGCTATAGCTCCTCGATGCATCGGTAGGTCTCATGAGACAAACTAGTGTCTTGGCACAAGGCCTTGACAAAATCTTATTTGTAGTCTTGGCACGAGGCCTTGGCTATGTGGTTATGATAGTCTGGCATTATGCATTCCAACATTATGAAAGTGGTTATTGATTTTGCATGTGATTATTCGATTAGTAGAATATCCATGTGAATAAGTAAATGGAATTATTTCATTTTACTTTTTCCATACTATGTTGAAGTTCATGTTTAAAAGGCTTTTGTTTTAGTAATTCATTGCCTTAAATGTTTATGCTTATTTTGAATGTTCCGCTATATTGTTATCCTTACTGGGCATTTGAGCTCACCCCTTTTCTATGTTTTATTTTTCCCATGTAGTGAAGAAGTAAATTATGATTGACTTGCAGGGATATTATGAGGGGTTAATAGTGTGGATATGAAGACTTTGTTGTTTTAGTAGTTTTTCACTTTGAAATTTAATGTAAAACTTTATGAATATATCTAGTGTTTCCAAGGCTACTAAACCAATCGGTCTTTCGAGATTTGATCTTTCTTGTGATCATGCCAATGTTACGAAGTAATGCACCGACTCTGGGTAGCTGGGGTCGGGGCGTTACAGTTGGTATCAGAGGAAGTTTAGTACAAACCTTGGAAGCTAGATTTAGATAAACTCTGATTAGAGCACGTAGACCTAAGATGAACTTTGAGGATTAGTATAGAAGAACTTCCTAGAATTTTGGTATTGTAGAGATTTTGTGAGTTTTCCGAGCAATACATCCCTTTCTGGATACGAGCAGGTAGAGGCGGCTCTGGCACAGATGTACCTAGGGGTAAAACCCGAAAACACCGCTTTGAGCTAGACTCGAACGGGAACTGGTGCACGACAACGGGCCTTGCTGCACTCTTGGTTACGACACTCCCGGGGGATATGCTTAGGATAACTCTCATTTTCTTTACAAATAATTTTGAAGGGATTATGAGTATATACTTCCTCAAAGAAAACATTCTTATGATTATGGATTATATCCATAAATAGTTCAATTTATGTTAAGTGTTTTATAAGTATGGGATTATGTATTTTCATTCATAAACTGATCTAGTGTATTCCATTGTTTAGAAATGGCACCCAGTAGAAGGAATGAGAACTCCAGAAATGCACATGATCCAAAGAGAAGGAAGGATCGTATCTTTCATGGTCTTAAGCTAGAAATTATAAGAGAAATAGTCTCCCATGTATTATCATCATATGAAGAAATAATTTCATGTGTTGATAAGATAAGTAAAGAGTTTACTGAGTCCTATGGCTTTGAAGGGAAGCAAGAGAATAAAAGGATGGAAGAGAGAAATATGGATAAAGGGAAGAGGGAAAAGAAGAATTTTCCCATATGTGGTAACTGTGGATAGAAACACCCTGGAACTTTCCTGAAAGGAATGGGAGTTTGTTATAAGTGTGGAGGAAAAGGGCACAAAGTACATGACTGCAAGGGTAAGAAAATGGTTTCAAATGTACAATGCTTCATTTGCAAGGAGTTTGGACACTACGCGAACCTATGTCCCAGTCATCAGACTATGCCGCAAATTATGCTATTGGATAATAATCAAGTTATGATACTACCACAGATGAAGAGGAATGATTAGAGTTATTATGTTGATTATATCAATTGAGTGTTGTATCAAAAATGTACTTGTTATAATAATTATGGAGTATATAAGGATTGTACTGCAATACTATTTCATTAAAGGACTTGAGATGGTGTGGAACAAAGAAAAGTGACTCAGTAGCAGGTTAAATGTTTGGAAAATATATGGTTGAGAGCAAGATAAACCATAATATGGTTCAGATACTGAGGTGGTGATTTTAGAATAATACATGATTGATTTGGATAAATTATATTGGATATTATTGACTACCTTGGAACTGATTAATGATTTGTATATTCCATCATTGTTGGGGTTTAAAACATTTTTGGATTAATGAAGTATATCCACCATTCTATATGGAATAAGGGAGCATGAATATAATCAATAAGGAATATGGTAATACATGATGAAGGTATTCATATGCTATTACGGGGTAAAAAGGATCTATATTATGTTTACCTTCCTTATAAATGTTGTACTGTGAGTTTGGATAGAAGTATTTTGGATAGTTCTAGTTTGGATTATTTTGGATTTCCATAAAAGGACGACCCGGAGGTCGGGCGGCAACCCGTCGCTTCCGGCAAGGCTGCGAGACTTGAACCTGCAACCGAAGGGCGACAAGGGTGTATCACCTACCACTGGCCCACGAGATGTCCTGGATTAAATAATGTAGTTTTTATTAAGAGATCTTGTAGATGAATTATAAATTCGTTTATTTTGGAACCCTATACAAATAGTGTAAATATAATTTTTTACATTCTATTATCTTTTAGAGTGAAAGATGAGTTTGTGGTAGAAATTTATTAATGGATAAAACTCTAATTATAAAGTAAGTATATCTCCTTATGATCTTAGCCAATCTCATAAATAAATTCCTCAACATTAAGAAAAGAAACTTAGAACAAAAATGTTTTCCTAGATGATACCTTAAATCATCACTAAATTATGGCTTTGGGATTGTTGGCCTTTTCATAGCCATGTTCTCTACCAATCTCCATCAGATAATTGATGGTTAGATTTTCCTTCCATATCCATATTTTCCTACATGGAACCCTAATATGTGTTATTTTCGGTAATCTTCATACTTTCCACTCTTTATTTTAAATAGAGGCCTCATTAATTCATTTTTCAATGTGGGTTTTCCCACAAATATATTTTTTATTTTCAAACTTTTATTTTCGAAGAACAATTTCAAATTGCGAGGACGCAATTTATTGAAGGAGGGGAGAATGTAACACCCCAAGATTTTATAGTGTGTTATTTCTTCAAAATAATTCAATAACTTTCACTACACGCAACATCAAGTTCAATTGCACCATGACTTACAAAAAAAAGCCATTAAAAGAGGTCATGAATAGTATTAACTAAATTTTAAACTTTATATAATCCTTATAATTTTAGAATCCATATTATGAGTTTCTTAGTCATATTGCAAGAACAGATTCATTTTCAGTATTGCACTTTTATCAACTTTTGATAGTGAAACATTTTTAAATACAATATTTTAAACTTTTTGACTAAATGGAGACATCAAAAAATTTAAAATGAAACATCCCAAGCTTCCACGGTACGCTTTCCTTTGAATAAAACAGTAGCGTGTGTTGTACGCAACTTCGAGTTTTAACACACACCACAACCGATCAAACTAGCCGTTATGAATAGTAATACCTAAATTTTGAAATTATATATATTTTATATTTTGAAATGGACTTCATTTTTGGATTCGGAATATCGAATTTATCCTAAGGTGAAATTTTGGTACTTTTTGGATAACTTTCATATTTTGATGAATAGTGAAAATTACTAAATTTTAATTAAAAACAACTTTTTTAAAGTCCCACCTTATACATTTAATCCTTGTAGCCCATATAATCCATGAACAAACTGTTAGGTTAGCCACATTACCAGCCAATTTTCCCTATCCAACCTACTCTTGAAGTGAAATTGCATAATCTAGTTGAACTGAAGTGTGGGGGGAGGGTGACTTTTTTTGTGCTAACTCATTTAGAGATACTTTTTGTAGAAACTAAAATTTTTAAGAGTTGTTCTTATTTCTGAAAAAAAAATCATTCAGTTGAAAGCTGTGCCTTTTCTGGAGCTTTCATGTATGAGAAGTTGTGCCTTTATGGAGCTTCCAATGGAGAAAACATTTGTGCCTATCTGGATCATTCAAGAAAAATCACGTTTGAGATGATTGAAACTATTGTTTATGAAATGATGAATGGTGTAAAATTTCACTTATTTTTCATGCTAGTGGAGCTGATTTACTTCTAATGAGATTGAGTAGGATACCATATTTAAGTGAAAATTAGAATAATGCAATTTTACTTCAAAAAGAGCCAAACCCTCCTTATTCAGCCTCAGAATTTTTCACATCTTAATCCTACCAACCATAAGCCACAGAACAACCCTATTAAGTCCTCATGATAAAATTATGTCCCTGAGTCACATCGGGTGGAGATGTCAGAATTTACCAAATCTATGGTGACCCTTGCAGGAGTATTGGATGAGAAAGACATTGCTAAAAAATTGAAATTTCTGTGATGAGAGAAAATGAAAGTGAGGTAAGTGTTTTGTGTGAATGGGAGAAGAAATGAAGAGGAAATATATTTAATGAACTTAATTCAGAACTTGAAATAATTATTTTTTTTATGAGGCATGATATATTTTGTTTCCTGGTATTAAATTGTTAGATCTCATGATTATGTGTTTTAAATTTGCTTTGATTTAATTTCTATGTTTACTTGTCCAGGAGTCGAAGTGCTAAGTGTGGGGGAATTGACAAAGATAATATTTTAATAATTAATTATATTTTTTTATATGATTTAATCCATTCCCATTAATAAATTTGAGATTATTTGCATCATTTCATTATTTTTGGTGAGTTTTGAGCTTAAGTGTGAAAATTGGTTAATTATGAACATTTAACAATTTTATGAGTCCCATGTATTTCAAGTATAACTCCCATAATATTCATCCAATTCACCTTATTCCTTTTTTTAGCATGGAACTTTTTCTTATCTACATATTATTCTTTTGGACCAAGTTCCAATTTGAATTTCTACATGCCCAAACATTTCGGTCAATGTGACAAATTATTTTGGACGGCAGAATAGACCATCAGTCATTCAAAGAATCATATCTCGGCCAACTGAAAACCAAATGGCGTTATTCAAGATGGGTCAGAAAGAAAAAATTATGAGGAAGCTTCAAATAAAATTTCATGGAGAAATTAGTTCATTAATTCCATCCTTAAACCGGTCAAATTTGGGTTGGTGGAATAGTGATCGACGGCCAGAATAAGTCAAGTCTACTAAATCGGCCATAACTCATTCCACACTGCTCCAAATGAATTAAAACTTCGTGGGTGGATGTCAAACTCCATTACTCACCTCCTATAAGAAGGGACCGTGGCCTCATTCATCCAGAGGAGGGAATTACCGAAGCGGGCTTCTGGAAGACAGATTCTGGAGGATTTATTTTTGAGCTCCTCATTTCTATCTTTCTTTCATCAAGTTCCATAATACTTTATTATTCCCCTTTCATATCAATTACCCTTAACATGGTGAGGTAAACATATGAGGTTATTGTGGGAGGGATGGTTTTATATTTTTAATGCTTTGAGTTCTTACATTTGATGGAATAAAATCTCCCTCTCTTCAGCAAAGATGTTTTCAAATTCTAAAAACAGAATTTATTATCTTATGCGATCGTATTCGATTTTCTATTATGTTGTTATTATTGCTTTGATAAATTATCATTTTATCCCTCAATTAGATTCTGGTATATATTCGATAGAATAAATATCAGGGCTTAGTTGCGAAGTACCTAGCGATCGCTAGTACGTGTGGGAGGGGTGGTGAATATTCAGGATTATTTAGGATAAACAATACACGATTGGGAATTGCCTTATATAATTGGGGTTTTTCACTTCAAATCTATCACACAATGGAAGAATTGTATAACAAAATAGAATTTTTTTAAAACATTTAACCAAATAGGTCAGTTAAAGTAATTATGTAATCTCACTTAAATCAACATAGCAGAAGAGGATTGAATTAAATGAAATAAGGATAGTATTGCAATTATAAAACCAACCCCGACTTGATCACCCATCTCATAAAATAGTTTTTAAATCATTTGAATTCAATATTTTTCTTAAATCACTTCCTCAATTTCTTCCTATTTTTCATTTCTCTCTTTGATTTTAAAACCAAACCATTTCAAAAACACCCAATGTTTTCTCTAAATAAAAAGTGACAAATTATTTTGTGTGCACTCCTCATCGGGAGACAACCTAGGTTAACCACTATATTATATTTTAAATTTGTAAATAGAAGTTTTTTCCACACCCCACTATAGGTGTGCATCACATTTACATGTAATCTTGGTTAATAGGTTAATAAATTGGGAAACATTATGAACAAATATCTGATATTAACCTACCAATCAAATGAAATTACATACTGAGGTTATGTGTTTTGATGTTGGAAATAATATAACATTCCTTTCTATTTATATTATCAACTGATATTCCATACTAGGAGACAATATAGCCAAGAAAATAAACCTCTTGAAGCCAAAAATCACAATAACTTAATTTTCCATATGACACTTCAATTCTAAGACTCTTAAGAATGATCTGTAAGTGATTATCATAGACCTCATTGCTTTTAGAATACACCAGAATATCATCAATGAATACCAAAAAATCATCAATATGTTCCTTAAATACACTATTCCTTAGTTCCATAATGAAAAAGGGTGAATTATTCAATCCAAATGGCATTATAGTAAACTATTAATGTCCATACCTCATCTGAAAATCTATCTTCAGAATATCATCCTTCTTCACTGGATATTGGTGATACCCAGAATAAAGATCAACATTTCAAAAATATTGGGATCTTTGATGTTGATCAAATAAGTCTATAATACAAGGTAGATAATTCTTATTATTTAATTTAATAGCATTTATTTCTCTATAATCAATGCACAACCTCATAGATCCATAGTTATTCTTAACAAAGAGGACATGGTCTTCCTATGGTGAAACACTTGGGAAAATAAATCCTTTATTACCCAAATCCTCTAGTTGTTTTTTTGAATAAACTAATTCCACAATTTCAATTCTATATGGAGTCTTTGAAATTTTCCTTGAATTTGAAATTATATCAAATAAAAATTCAACTTCATTATCTGGGGGATGTCTAGGTAATTCGTCAGGAAATACATTAATGTATTCCTACGTAATAGGTACTCCATTAATTTTCAGTCTACCTTCTTCATCACTATATGTTTTTTGAACTTTATTCCCTAAGAGATTCATTCAGTGGAGATATTGGGGGTGATTCTAGATAATAATTTGGTGAGGAAGATTCCTCTATAAGATGATGGATTCAACATCTTCCTCCAAAAACTATAATTTCAATCCTCTTGTAATAAATTTTTGAATAATATTTTGGGAGACAATATATATAATGGATTATATCAAATTAAACCATAGTTATGATAATGAGGTCAGAAATTAAATCACATTTATGTGTCATAATTGGGACTGCTCGACACATCTTCATTGCAATGAGACATCCCTTAGGATTTTTGACAGACAACTCATTAAATCAAAATAGAAATGTCTAATTTTCATAGAAAACTAGGTAGATATAAAAGAGTGTGATGATCCAAAATCAAAAAGAGGCATTATATAAATTTTAATATATGATTAATGTACCCACCACCGGATCATTTGGTACTTCTATCTTCGATGTAGTGATCACATAAACTTTTCCATCTCCCTTTTTTACTATTCTATGGTATATTCCCCTAATGATTAGGGAATTATCTTGTGTATTACCCCATATCCCTACAGTTTAAACATTGGATAGAATTTGATTCCTTCTTCCCCTTTTATTCTTTAATATAATGAACCATTTCTCAATACTTATAACACACTCCCAGTCCCTTCTAGAATTTCCCTTAGTGATTTTTCATACATTTCTCACAAGGTGGGAATTAATTCATTCCCTTCTTCTCTTTTGACACAATCCCATTTTCATGGTATTAAAAATACCTCTTATTCTCTTAGTTTCATTTGAATATGTAGGATTTCAATAATTCCTTCGATATTCCAATGGAACAAAAAATTATATATTCATATGATTAGAATTTTTGAGAAACCACTGGCCTTCAGATATTTTCCTTACGTCCTTTAATGTATTTGTGAATATTTCACTTCGTGTTTCATATATTGTTTATAGTATACCTAACTAACCATGAGAAGGTAGATTAATCACCTTTATAACTTTATTTTTCCTTTTTATTTACACTAAGGAACTTCCTCTTATTCTCAATTTGTTTATCGAGAGGGATGTATTTATTAAAGATTGTCTAATTAAAATTACACCATTTCATAAGTTCTTTTTCTTATTTCTCCCTATTATTATGGACAAAGTAGAACCTTTTATTAGCATCACCTTGGATAAAATAGACTACAAGTGTAACGTTTTCCATTTCACTACATCCCAATGCGGTAAATATATTCTCTAGAGACATAATCCACTGCCAAACTACAATTAGATTTGTAATCCTACTTAATGATGGGGGATTATATTGCATAAAGTGGTCTATCAATAGAGATTATCTCTTTGGAATAGGCTGATACATTCATGCAAGGTTATTTATTGTAGCCTTATTAAGATACCGTAGAATAGCGATAATTTTCTCTATTCGAATACTAGCTATATTGGATTACTTAGTAGGGAAATCTCTACATTTTCCACGAGTGTTGATATCATTTGTCCTTCCAAGAACCATTTATAAATTTTTTTAATACACTATATTAGCTTATAAAACCATAATATATTATTACATAGCATAAATATATGCATTGTACATTAAGATATCAGAAACTTTGTTCTCTTTTGAAACATCTTATCATTTAAATTCTTCATAATGTTTTGTAAATAAAATGTGAATTTTCCTAATCAAATACCTAAGAGAACCAGGCCAGGTTCATAGTAAGGAACGTTTTCATATACAAAGTTATTCCAAGTCATGTTGGACACACCATGTTAGAGTTTTTACCACACGGTACATCTATTCCATAACCACATCCACATATATTATCCAAATAGTGATTTATTGCTAGGAAGTCCCACATAATGTTTACCTTAACAAAATTATAGGATGTTCATCCATACTTATCTTCAATAACTATCTTATGGTGTGTTACTGAATCTATGTTTTCTAAATATTGTTTCTAAGATTACTCTTAAACATACTTTGATACCAACTGTAATTCCCTGACCTCAGAATCCTAGAGTCAGTGCATTAATTTTTTACATTGATATGATTACATGGAATCAATTACCAATGGACCAAATAGATTATAATTTTTTGATATCCATATTACATACATGATACCCATAAAACATGGGTAATATAAAATAAAACATGATATAATATAAAATGATATGAATTGTGTCCTTGAAAGCTTATTCAATCATTTCTTCATCATAACCTGGGGAAAGAAAACATAATAACGGTGAGATCAAATGCTTAGTAAGGGTAAGTAAAGTGTAATACATAATTAATTTATGGTAATAATCAGCATGGAAATGTAGTTAACTAATAAAACATTCCCTTTACATTACAAGATAAGGAAAAAATCAATATGGAAAGGTAAGTAACTGAAATACATGCCATTTAATTAATAAATTAAGAATGTAATTCATACATAGATATTTAAAATAAAAAATATCATAGATAAATAATAATAAATTAATTATCAATAATTAAAACAATTTAATATTGGACATCATGTTTCCCAATAACATGATACCTTTTCTATCACAATAATACTGTTTAATCTATTCTAATTGGCCAAATGATTGGTCTCATGAGACCACTAAGGAATTATGAGGCTTGTAGTAACCTATCACCAAAATGAAGGGATTTCCATAAATGGTTCCCAACCCATATATTTAATTTCCTATTCATTCCCCATATATCCAATACTCGATTTCATTAACGAACAACATGCCTTATCAAATATCCATATGGAATAAAAGATACATATTTATCAATGGTTCCCTAGTTAATCAAATAACTATAAAAGTGAACACAATATGTATAAAATGGTATATATTTTAGGAAATAATAGTAAACATTTCGTGGTAATATGGATATTCTAAAAAAACATCATAAGGAAGTGATTGTTTCAATGGAAAGTTAACATTCACAAAATAATGTAATATTACAATGATAACATTTAACAATTAGTGATTTTCATGTCAATAAAACATGAATGATATAAATAAAAGTAATATAATTAATATCATAAAGATAAAAGGATTCATGAAATAATAAATAAAAATGTTTAGTATATAAAACATATAAAATAATTAAGTAGTGAACATTGTGTATGCCTCATGGAATGAAAAGTGAGAAAACATTCATTACATTGTGCTTCCTTTTGTGTGAATATGATTTAAACTCCTGTATAATGGTTTTAAGAGTGTTACTAACTTATTATAGAAAAATATTCATGTATATCATACATTGTCTTTTATAATATCTTATTACCCTTTTGATAAAAATATTTCATTTTTTTACAATTTCGGGTGTTAATTTCCTAATTTTTCGATTATATTTTTACTTGTTACTTGTTTTTATTATTAATTATATCATGGTTTAATATCTAAAGAATTTAAAACATTACATAAATATCATATATATTTTTTATATATTCATTTATAATGACTTATAATGTTTTGATATAGGAAATGAAATGCATCATTCGTGGAGACGGTAGGTCCTACGTACGCATGAATGTGACTTCCATTTCCTTGTCATATTTTAAAAGATATAAAAGTAAATGATATATAAGTATATGTATATTATAATTAAATATTAATATCCATTTCATATATGTTACATATTTTTATTAATTTCATCCTTTATAAATCCCATTTAAAGAGTGAACAAATCACATATCTTTTTGGGGTGGTAGTCCACACTTCCACAAACAATGTTATCGTATTCCCAAAATAATAGTGTGCATAAAGTTATATGTAATCAATTTTTTACCTATTTATAAATACATAATAAATATTGTTTATAAAATATATAAATATTGTTTCCATTATAATTCCCAACCATTATTGATGGTAAAGGAGAAAACAAACAACTTCATTTCATGAGGCTGTAGTTCACCGTACACAAGAATGGTAAGTTCATTAGCCATTAGATGGAATTGTGTGTAAGTGAAGGTACATCCCTTAACATAAAAACTTATAAGAATATTTAGGATACTATTTTTTATATGACATGGTAATAATTATAATTTAAGGAGTAGAGAAATAAATAAAACTAAAGAGCTTGAAGAAGGATGTTACCTCTTATTCGGGTAACTCTTTTTGGTTTTCACCAAAGAGATCCGTTGTATGGATTTTTTACCAAGTTTAGGATTATAGGATTATGTTATGGGTGTTTAGGAGATATTTTGGAAGATATTCGTCCAGAAAAATTGGATTTATAGGTTTTAAAAAGTGGGAGGGTGAGTGCCTTTTTATAGTGGAGGAGGAGTGGAATTCTTATAAATTTTTGGAAAGGGAATTCCAGCCTGGATTTTCTTATTAAATGTGGATCAAATAATGGTAACCATTAGATAAAATGGTGTATACATTCTAAAAATCACCATAAAATTTTTTGGGACATTTTTCTATGTCATTTTGGATCTTAAGATTAATGTTTAGTGTCTTGTTAAGATAATTTTTCTCTTAATCATTGTAATTAATTTTAATTCCATTCACCAATATTTTTAGTGGAAAAATAATTTGACCATACTAGAAATTATAAATTATAATAATACCAATTATGGAATACATTTTTAAAAATTCCAATCATATAAGTGGCAGAGATTAATTTAAAATTAATCCAACATAAGGGATGGAAAATAGAGGATTTTTAAAGTAAAAATGTTCAAACGTTTTATAGGTTTAAAATTAAAATTCAAACTAAAACTGATTATAATGACATAAATTATATTAAATTATATAAAGTTTATCTAATTAATCATTAAATGTAATAAAATTATAATATAACCTTATAAATAAATTATATAAGAAAGTAGATGTGATTTAAAATTCTATATTTTTGAATATTCATCAAAAAATGAAACTTCACAGAAAAATTTAAAAAATCACCCTGACCTATTATTTATTTGTTTATATAAAAAATTATGTTTATTTTGACATATAAAATTTATAAAAGTTCCAAAAATTGGATTTAAAATAGGTTTTCCATCAAAAGGTGGTATACCTGCCTTTATTAAAATATAATATTATATGCATAAAATTAGTTTTTTTATCTTATGCCTGTCAAATATATTAAATGTATTTAAAAAATATTAAATTGGATATATAAAATATTAATTTACTATATAAACTCTCTAAAAGGTTTCTAATTTGATGGACTGTGATAAATATGACTATATAGTGTTTATTTAAATCAGGTGTTGTGTGTATTGCAAAGATACCACTAAAATTAAATTTACTCTAAAATAGAAATATGGTAAAGTATTGGGGTGATACATAAATTCCCCAATCTGAGTAGTAGGTTCATGGTATATTTTTATAAGGATATGATGGGGGTGACATGATGGGAGTTTCACTTACTCACAAAGAGATATGGGTTGAAGCAGAAATGTTTTTTATTATTTTTGTTATGTATTATACACATGACCTATATATCACCACCCCCACTCCCCATATCTTATTACATAATGTTTGAATCACTTGATTTATTATTATTAAACTAGATAAAGTTAATTTTGTATATTTTTTAATTTTTTAACTTTATTATTTATTTCATTTATTTGTAATTATTTTTCATTTTTGATATAAAATGTTTGGTAGAAACATTAAGAATATAATTTTCTTACATCGAGACATGAATTTCCAAACAATGGTGAGGTCTTGTTTTTTTCTTAGGGTGAACCATTTATTCAACCATTATTCATCATTTAGTGAATGAATTATTTAAAATGTAATCTATATTTCATGGAAGTTGTTTTCAACTTGGGGTGATCAATAAGGTACCAAAGGCCTTGAATCAGATTGGCTTAGTAACCAAGGAAAAGTATCCCAAGTTGGTTCATTAAAATTACACTAATTATTGAGATGTATTTTGATATCATATAACCCTTTACATTATATTAAATATATATAGTATTTTAATATAATAACTATTTATTATAACATTTAAACATTAAAACATAAAAAATTCAACAAATAGATTTGAACAAGTTACATATTTTCAATGTTTTTATTCCAAATAGAGAATAAATTTTCTTAAATTAAATATCCAAATATGAAAACTTTATATTTAATATAACAAGACATAAAAAATGAAAAAAATTGTTTAATGGAAGAAATTTTTTTTGTATTGAAAGAATATATTACAATTAAAATATTTCATAAAATATAAAATGGATTTTAATAAAATATTATAAATTTTATAAATATAATTTTTTTTATAAATTATTATTTTCAAAAAAATAATTATATAATAGTTATAACAATTTTAATCTACCCATTGGATATATATATTCTAAATGGGAAATTTTATACATCGTAACTATATAAAAATTATATTACCCTTTACAATTCATTTTTATAAACCAAAATACCTATATAAAAACTAATAATCCAATTCAGTAATTTATCTCTAAAAATTTGTCCCACATTTCTAATGTTCTCCATTATTTCTATCCTTATAATCGACAATATGATTGTCATTAGAAACCACTAGAAATAATAATTACATAATGTAATTTATTAACTAGTATTAATCTTACAAATTTTATTTTCTTATAATGTTCCATATATCATTCATATAATATTAATAATCATTTAATTTTATTTTTTAATGAGATATCATAATCAAATAAAAAAAATTAATTTCAATTTTTTAATTTATGTGGAATTTTTTTTAAAAAAATTTAATTAATATTTATCCTGAAGTATAGTGTTTTATAGGGTTGAAACGAAACATATTAAATAAGTATATCTAGTCAATAAATATATTGTTAAAATAATTAAAACAATATAAAGGTAATCATATGACCAATCCTATTTTTGTAATTTATAAAATCAAAATTCCTCATTAATTATAACATATTCTAATTTAGTTGAGCAATCAGATAAGAAACATTTCTATTTTTTTTAATTTTAATCGAATTTTAAAGGATAAATATCTAATATAATAGATATATTTCACCTATTATTTTATTATTATGTCCCCAATAAATTATTATACTTAAATTATATGAAAAAACTATATGTGATGGATAAATACACTATAAAATATATAAATATTCCGCATAGAATCTCCTTTTCCTTGAGTGTGTCATGCCATGTCATTATGGTTCATTATAATTGATGAAACCTGAATCCTTAGGGAATTTATAATTGGAATAGATTTCAAACATATTATATATACTGGATTTATAAGGAATCAATGTTATCTTGATGGTTATATTTAACAGTGTTTCTTGGTCTTCAGAGAAGATTCAGGTTGTTTGAGTGAACATGGGCATGGGTGTAATCTGTATTTTAAAAATGAGATATATAGATAGCTACATGGTGGGGTCTAATTTCGTGCCTAATGATTTTTTTTGGGGGGGGGGGTGGTTAATTCTAGGTTTTCAACTGGATGTTCATTGACCCCATGAGTTTTTTGTAAGATATTTTTTTATGTATAATTAAAATTATTTTTAAAACCCCTATTAATACCACATTACCATTAAATATTAGACATCTGAAATAATCTAACCCTTACTTTTTCATTTCTACCCTCTCCCACATCACTTATAAAACATTCAAATCTACATCTCTCACCTGATTGAAAATTCATCTATAATTATAGGCATCGATAAGAATTATTTATGCCTGTCTGATGAATTTTATAATAAATTTTTATGTCATGGTAGTATTCCCTTCAAAATAACCAATTTGGGATACTTTTTAAAAAATTTAAACTTCAGGAGAGTAAGGGAGATTCAACTGGTAATAGTAATTTTTGTAAATTAATTTATATCAAATTTGGTGGTTATTTTAATAATAAGTAATATATAACATGTTTTTATGTCCTTGGATTTTCAATACTTGGGGTTTTATAATCATACAACCTAATATTGGATTAAAATTTTTAATATCATAAGATAGCATTGGTAGAGTCTATTCAGAATAAAATTAATTATTACACACATGGTTTTTTGAATTATTGACCCTCTAGAGATATTTCTCTACTGGAGAAACCCCTAGTTATCTACAAAAAACATCAAATGGGTTGTAGAACATGTGATAAATTTTAAGTAGGCTTTGATGGTCCTCAGTAGGTAATTTAGTGATTCTTTATGAAAGTTATTCCTTTTTTATCTAAACTTGTAATTAGACATGTGTATTATTTGTTAAAGTATTGTTTTTTATTTATAGACCATGAAAGAATCCAGGGTGTGGTCTATTGATGTTGGTGTGGGTAAGGATTTTTTGTTTGGCCTACGTGGCTTGAATTTTCCAGGATAACAAGGATTAGCAGATCCTAGAGGGACAACAACTCTTCAAGGTTATTCAATGTGAAATATACCTATAGGGGGTCAGATTATGTATTCCATGGGGCCTTTAGCTTTCCTTTTTAAAGATCGTTGGATAATTTAAATCAAATAAATTTAGTCAAAACTCATGTGTGGTAAGAATATTATATAGAAGGGAACTATGTAGTGGATGTTTGAATGAATGGATATTATTTTAGAAATTTTCCATTCTTTTCTCATGGTTGGGTGTCCTTAAAATTCCTTTTAAAATTATAATCACTATAGGGAGATTATTATGGTGTGAGTGACCAAAGAAGAAGGTAGTATAAGTTTCTTATGACTATAGAGATTTTTTTTATAGGTTAGAGATGGTGATCACAAATATTCTAGAGGGAGTAAATATACCATATTAAAATATTAATGAAATATCAACAAAAGTTATTTATCATGCATAAAAATAGAAAATATATATCAAAAAAGTAAATAATGAATTCTAATAATTATAAATTAGTTTTATTAAAAGTTTTTCTAGACCTATTCTTATGCATCTATACTCATTGAGAGATATATTATTCACTACATTATTATTGAAGGGAATTTTAACACAAATATAACCTAATTTTTGTAGTGTAAGTATAACCAAACGCACATGAGTTTTTTCTGGGATGGATAGCCCATTTACATTACACACTTTATATAGCAAGATTCTCCACTCGATTAATCCTAGATATAGAATCCAGGTGTCATCACCCTACGATAGAAAATGTATCTACTAGAAAAATAATATTAAAAATATTTAGTAAATGGTGGGAGAGATAAAAATAATTTTAATATATTGGTATAGAACAAGGTATAATGGTATAATGAAGAAAGATGAAGCATTACCTATGGTTCTTTGAGTAAATCATTAATTGAACTCATCAAGGTCGTAGTTGTAATCAAATATATTATTTTCCCCCATGTAAGATATTCCAGTTGATGAAAAAGGTTATCATATGATCACAAATTCTCATATCACATTGAATGCATTAAATTTATCAATGAAATATATTTTTGGAAGCATTGTTATATTTTTATCCATTGAATGAGTCTCAAATCCCATTAAATAAAAAAATAACATCAACACAGACAAAAAATCAGTTAGCAAATTCAAATTCATATAATATAACATAATTATTTGAGATGGATATCCATATATAAATTATATTTCAAAAATAATTTTCCATTATAAAAAACTAAAGAATAATTCAAACCCATTTTAATTCACTGATAAACTATCCAAAATAGCACACTAATACTCATTTAAAGTACTATAAAAATAATGAAATTGTTATCTTTAGTAAATTCACATTTTATTTTTGAAAATCCTTCCATATAAAAATAGATATTAGATAATGATCATAAAATAATATCACTGCACTAAATACTGTAAATGAATTTGAACAATATTTTTAGCAATAAACAATAATTTAGAAAAAATTTAAAACAAATTTTTTACTCATAATAAATTAATTTGAAATATTTAAAATTCATTTTGTAGGGTTATGTGAGAATGAAGGAACAATTTAAAACTCTATTTTAACGAGTAAAAAATATTTCTAAATTACTTTTCATAGTTTCCAAATAATATATATGTAATTATAAAAAATATTAAATAATTAATTAATTAAAAACAAGTCAGATCCTGAACTTTATTATAAATAATTAATTAATTAATCCTTATATTTTCCTTAAAATTATCGGCCATTCATATTTAAAGATTTCAAATTTTTTATGTTTAGTATAATCCACATAGTTATCCATTACAGTTAATAAAAATTCTATATAGAAAACGATGATGACCTATAAATTTTGATAGAATTATTTCATATACTTGTTTCATGGTTACTTAAAGAATGTAGACCAAATATATAGCTTCTAGGTGTGCATCTTGAGGGGAACATAATTGATGCATAGTTTATTAAACTATATTGGCAAATAGTATGTGTTTTCTAGATCAAAAAATATTATAATATAATTAGAATAATAAAAAATAAAAACATCACACCCCCACCCAAGTTCTCCATACAGGTGAGGTAACCTAACCCTTTAGTGCCCCCTCATGCACAACTCATCCCCTATACATCCCCTCTTTTCATCAATGATATTCATTAGTTTCACCATATTTTAGGATCAATAATTCATGATAAAATATCTTCTTCCTTCCAATTCTCTTCTAATTCTTGTTTATATCTTCAACTATCACTACACCTCACCCTATTCAAAACCCTAGTTTTGGTTTCAATTATAATGCTTATATTTTATTTTATTATTTTGGTTCCTAAGGCTCATGAGGATTGGTGAGATACCCATTCCAGTGAGATTTATTTAAGGTAGTCAAGTTTTCTTTATATTTAAGGTGTGTTTTCCAATGTTCGGATCTTAAATTTCTAAACCATCAATTACTTCAAATTTTATTTATGTTTTTTAGAACCTATTAAAATTATAACTTATGATTAATATTTATATATATATATAATTGAATTTTGTTCGGTTTATTTTTAATTATAAGTGTTTCCTTATTTTTGGTGTTGGATAAAACATGGTTTTTTGCAGCAATGTGCTCCAATGGTTTATAAAAATTTCCGATTCAAATTTAATAGGTAAATAAATAAATTTTTATATAACTTCCATTTTAAATTTGATTCCAAAAATATTTATATGATCATAAGTAATATATTAGGTTTTTAATAAAGAATTTATATCATCAAGTGTTTTATATTTTTTTCTATAAAAAATTATATTTCATTTAGTTATTTCCCATGGTGTATATCAATATTAAATCATTGAGAATTATACAAATTTAAATAAATAATCTATATATATATATATATATACTTTCATTTAAATATTCATTAAAGGATGTGTGAATATGTACCTTAAGATAAAGAGCATGTATATATATCTAAATGATTTTTTTATTGTTGGAGAATGGATTATAAACTCAAATATTATATATAGAACTAGTTTTTTGAAAATTATTTCTCTAAAATTAAATTTTCAGTGATTTTATAATAAAAAATAAATACAATTTTAAAATTATAATTCCCTTTTTGACATTATAAAGACATTAAAAAATTAAATTCACTCAAATAGACTCCCAAATAGTTTTTTATATATTGGACTTAGATTTTATATGAATTGGATATTTATATGATTATAATAAAGGGTCTCCACATTAGTAGAATATAGAGGTGGGGTGAGGATTTATGTTTTCTTTCATTTCAATGGTGTTATATTTTGGTTTTAAAATAAAACTACACCTATGTATTTTTGTTATTGGTATAGAATATGAGAACCCCAGGTACATAGGTGGCTTTCATAGGACAAGTGTACATGGAAATGGTCCCCCCTCCCTAGACATTGGACTGCACAAAAACACTAATTAAACTATATAATGTTGTTGATGTGGTTACCATTGTATGATTATATTAATCCTATAATGTATATCATTAAATAGAATGGTATAGTATGGTTTGATCACTGAGAGTATAAGGATCCTAGGATGAGGCCCTTTCCATTTTTTCCCTACAAGTTCCCATAGTTCATAATCTTATGTACTATTTTATCTACATTGATATATTATGGATTTTCACTTAATAATTTATTCTCATTTCAATATATTTTCGTTTTATTAATGATTTACCATATTATGATTTGTATCTATATCTCAAAAAGTTGTTTTCCAAATTGTTACTGAATGGTAATTCAAATGTGATTTTAAGGGTTTTTCAAGAATGTATTAAATTATATAAACATTTATTTAAAGAAAAACTATAATTAATGGAGTTATATGAATGGTAAAGAAAATTCAAGTGACGATTTTCATTTAAGGAATACATATCAAACATCTTATAATGGTATCTTGATTTTTTGTTATTCTATAAGATCAAATTTATAGAAAAATATTTTAAATTATATTTTCAAACAAGCATGAAAATGGATCTTTAATTAAATGGTAATAATGTGGAGTAGTATGTTGTGAAATATTGGGAATTTTTATTCTCATTCCTATATATTCCATTTTTGGTTTAGTATATGGATCAACTAAATGTCTCCCCATGAGAATTAAAATTTGGTATTTTGATGGGGACTTGTAATGTCATGTAGAGTTATGTTACTATTTATTTATTTTAGTCTCATATCATGGAACATCCATCTATGCATTTACTAATTTCTATAGTTGGAGGTTTAATATTATTATGGTGGTTAAGGATATGAATTTGATTTTGGCCTTTCCTCTTGTAGAGGGTGACTGGGGTGAGCAAATTGACTTTTTCTTTAATAGTTTTTCTTTCATAATATACTATTTGTTTTTATATTCTTCTACCAATTTGTTTTGGAATGGATTTCCTTCTGGTAGATGTGTCAATATAAAATTTTATTTAACTTATAATTTTATTTATAATTATTTATTGGGATAAATCATTCCCACTTGGTTAATTGTAATTCCTTTCACTAGTTGTATGCTATAGTGATTGGGAATGCTCCTCGAGCATTATCAACGACTATTCTGGGTGACTAATAGTGGGATGTTTTGGGATGGATTCTAAAAAATGTTATAAAATGGACCATTTTATTTGGAATTAATTGTTTATTGGAGATAAGATCATTAGATATCAGTAGGTAGTCATGGATTTTTAAGTGATCACAACTGCTCATTATGAAAAATTATTTTCCATGAGAAGTTGGTATTTATTTTTTGATTTAAATTTAAATTTTTATTATTTCTTATTATATTTGGTTAATTTTTATTGTGTTTCAAATTATGATAATATAATATTGATTTCTTAAAGGCGTTATGTGTTTTTGGGTGTGACGGGAGTTGAAATGAAGGTACCCAAGAAAGTAGTTATGGCCTGGAAAACTATGTGTACCACAATTACATGGTTTGATATCAGTGTATGTGGTGATGATATTATTGGTAAATGGCCTTCCCAACCTTCTGACCATGGAATTTTTCATCACTAGACCAAATCTCAATTTAATCTCTTTTTGATCATAAATTATTTTGAGTTATGTATAGATTTTTTTTGTATTGGTTATTATGAGATTTCATAATGTATTTATATCTTTTATAATGTGAGGGTTAGTTTTTGAAATGATAATAATGAATATGCTTTCATAAAATGAGTGAATGTGAGTTTCATGATAGCACATATGACTTTATGTGTAAATAGTGGAGTTTTGTAAATTAATAATAGATTTTATTGATGAATTAATCTGTACATTATGTTTACAAGTGGATAAACTTTTTTATAAAAATATGATGTTTTTAAAAATATTTTGAAGAAGAATATAACACAATTTTAAAAATAATTGTTAAACTTTTGAAATTATTTTGGAAAAGAAATTTTTATTTTCATCAGGTTTCAATTGTTTTTTGGTAGTGGTTGATAATAGTTTTACATTACTGTTACATTAAAATCTATTGGGTTTTAAATGGTTTCCCTTTTTTTATAAAAGTAGTGGATTTTAAAGGATTTTTAACATGGTTCATAATATTTTATAGTTATTTTTGTTAATTTTTAATACTCTTTAGAAAGATAATTTTTTATCTTGTCTAATAGTTGTGCCAATTTATATGGATTTAATATTTTGAATTATTTATTTCATTACTATTTAGAATATTACTGATATGAAAGTTACTTCGGGCTAGTGTCCCTCTAATAATTGGGGTCTCCCTTTTAGTGGTCAAATATAATTTGATTCTTAGATAAGAAATCATATATATTTTTTCTTAATTTCCTTTATATCATCAATATGATGTATTTTTCCATGAGCTGGGAAATACATTGAGGGTGTTTCAGACAAGGTGATTTTTCAAGTATTTTGGTGTCTTCCCATGTGCCAAATGTTATCTTGTATGTACTATTAATCTATGCTTTTTTATTATCACATGATGATCTTTGATCTGGCCTTTTGTTAAGTTTGTATACGAGGGGAATATGGTTGGAATCCCAAAAAATTCTATTATATTTTTTCATAATAAGGTTTTTGAAAATAAGGATGTTGAAAAAAGGATGATTTTGTTTATGAGAATAAATTTGTTTAAGGTGATTATTAGAGGATTGTTGATAATGAGTGTTATTTATTTATGATTAGATATTCTACTAAGGAATCTGGATGGCTTTTATGATGTATTCATTATAAACACCATGAAAATAGAGTCTAAAAATAATATTGATTATTTAAGGTATTATATAATAATTTAGAATGGTAAAATTAATGGGCACATATATATTTAAAGAACCTTGGAAAATGTTGTGTTGAAGTTTCACAACATAAGAAACACCCCACTATAATTTGTCATGGTATTGAAGGTTATGGAAATGACTAGTGAGACCATTCCCATTGCATAGGACATAGTAGAGAATGAATTACCAACAAAAAAAAATATAATGGTATTTCACCATAGTTCTTACCATGGTGGAATTCTAGAGAACATATATAAAAAATTACAAGACCAATATCGTTGTGGTGTAAGTCCTGCTTGATAAAATTGGGAGAAACGTTACTAGGGTAGTGTCTTTATTAAATGTGAAGCAATAAAATGAATAACTTCAGTTAAATAGTTTCATAATAGGATAAACCAATATGTATATGAATACATAATGGTCTTGGAGGATCCTTGTGCAACAATAGGAAGCCTATTATGGGTGTCGTGGTGTCTGATGGTGGTCATGGTCATCAGGTGGATCTATAGGAAAACTACTCTATTTAAAGAGGACCACAATGTAGAACTCATAATATTGTGGTAAAAAGGTCCAATTTATTTTCAGCAAGGCATTGTGAAGTAAATATTGATGGGTGATGCATATAATTCATGAGAATTCATTATGAATAATCTTGGACGTTTCTTGAATGATTACATAATCATGTGTATTGGTTTTATAACCTGATTCTAAATTAATGGAATATAGTGTGTAACATTGAACATGTGAATTAAATGGTGATATAATTATCAAAAAATAGGGGTGGAATTTAGGCCACGAATCAGCTATGTAGACTACATTTATGTAAGAATTCATGGTGGAAGATTATGAAGAGTTAATGTTAATTTTCTTATCCCATTATTATGATAATAATTGTCAAACTCAGTTGGTCATGATATATAATTTTATAATTGGGTAGACTAGAATGATGTATAAAAACTCAAGGAAGATTTATTATAGAAATATCTACATGATAGTGGAGTTCATATGGAGGTTCTTGAAAGAATAAGATGTTTGCAACCATTAAAGATATTTATAAAATAGAAGAAGGATTTATTTTTCTGAAAAACTTTTAAGGATGGATTCCAAATTCATTTTTTAATTCTGATTCATTATGAAGATATTGAAAAGGCATTATAGAGTATATCAGTAGGGTAATGATAGAGAGTCATGCAATTCTTAAAGATGGATGGCATTCAACTGATTCTGGGGAAGTGACTTGTATATACATAAACTATGTTGAGGATGTGCCTTACAATGGAATTGAACATTGTAAGGATAATTTGACGTAGTTACCATTGATAAGTAGTGCATTTTTTATAAATCATAGTAATTGTGAGAGGCCCCGATAATGATCAGTGATTTTTATTGTCATTTAGTGCATGGAACATTGAAATTTAATGTTCCTTTCACTATATATATATTTTACATTATGAATATTTTCCAAATGTTTTTATTGTAGTCTAATGTATATTTAACAAAAGATAGAAAAATTAACCTCAACATTGAGGGGTCAATATTAGGATAGGAAAAGAGATAATTTAACAAGTAAATAGTTTTAATTATTTATAAAATTTCATAGCCATATTCACCAACCACCCCTACCCGCACACCCTAAATGAAATATCGCTTTAAAACCCTATTATGGGACTAACAAGTGGTATTAGATCCTAACATAATTCATTTTTCAGGGATTTTTCAATCCTCAAACAAAAAATCATGTGTTGTTAAGAGAAACTGAATATATAGTTAATGATCTTGTATTTAATGGAAAAAATATAAATGAATGGAAAAATGAATTCATTGATGACATGAAAAAATCACTTGGAGTTCAACAAGAAATTTTGTTGAAAGGATATGTTATGTTAAGAATAAATATATTTATCATAGAAATAGATCAATGATACATTGTGATAGATTCCTTGGTGAAAAATTAATTAAAGGAAGTCCTAATAGATAAATTTTATAAGGAAGTTTGACATGAAATGTAATCCAAAGATTTATAGATTAAATTTGATTAACTCCAAAGAAAATGTGATAAAGAGTACCTCCTTTATAAATTAATGAAAAAAATAACAATATGAAGTCATATCTGAAGATTAATTCTTCTTCCAAAATAAAAAATTCAAAATATAATGTCATATATGATTCTAACACTGGTTCTAGGAATATATGTGTAATTTTTACACTTTTTTGCAGATAAAACGAATATTTAATTAATATATAGAATCAAAATCATGTTCCAAATCAAATAGGTGTTTATTCAATGTCCAAGAAGTTATTCAAATTGTAAATGAGAACGTATAACACTGAAATTCAATTCATTATGTTAATTTTTCTATGATTGGAGATATTTTCATAGAAAATATCTTTTTTGGGAGTGAATAAGTGTCCCTTAATTTCAATGATATGAAAATAGATGAATATATTAAAGGATAATGGGGAATTTTTGATGAACTATACCAATAGATGATAATGAAAATGGACATGGAAAATAAATTCAATAAGAGAATAATTTGACTTAAAACCCAACAATAGGAAACTAGAATCTTTAGAATAGATTATAATTCATGTTTAAAAGAGATAACTTTTGAAATAAAGGGGAAGGATAAGTAAATAAAGGGGCCTGAGGAGAAGTTAAACACATTCAATTAAAATAAAAATACCCCATTTATGAAAGCTTCGACCTGAATAATAATTCCATATTTGAAACCTTAAATAAAATACATATATTCCATGTAATTGGATATTCAAAAATTAAGAAGGAACTAAAGTGATACTTGTGGGGATGAATTAGGAGAATCAAACGTATTTGTTTAGAAGAAAAAAATCCTAAAAATGTGATAAAATAGCAAAAAAATTTAAAGTGGATAAACTAATTAAGTTAGGATTATCATGGTTTCTATATTAATTATATAGAAGATGGTCACATCAAAAGGTATTGTAGTTGGACGAATTATTGGAAGAGTACTAAATTCATATAGATACAGTCAAATCCTATTATTTAGAATGATAATTATTACCTAATAAAAATTCATATTATATAGGATAATAGGTTCAGTGTTTTGGAGGATAAGAAAGAGGCTCAATGAAGGGTGTTTCACACATTAATATCAAGATACTCAAAATAACTCTCTTAGAAGAAATGAAAGACATTCCTGAAGAAATAAATAGTTACTACTATTTGTAAGAAAGGTGAAAGAATAGGTAAAGTAGCATCCACTGATGAATAATAATCATTCCAATATGGAACACTTTTCTACTAGGGAAATATTTTCCCAACGTGGTTCTACACAAACTAAAATGACCCAACCCTTATTAATGATATTTTTCCCTGAATAAATATTTTTTATATTATATGCTTTATTATTATACACATAAAACTCCAAGAAAACACCAAAAAAATATTATATTAATGGATATCTTTACATTAGTCGCATATAAAACTCATGAAAATACCAAATATTATAAGTGGAAAATATAAAATAGAAAATTTAGAATTGTAAAATTTAGATCATCCCAATCATCTATAAGAATCAGTCCCAATAACAAATCTTTGGAAAATGGTAAAAATATTATTAAACTAACAGAACTTTTAAAACACGAAAATATTAAATTTGTCTAAGAGTTATAGTGATTGTTTTTTGAAGGACTAGAGTGGTGTTTATAGGAGGTAATATAATTATAAGAATAGAAATATGACCATTGGAAACATAACATTACTTTAAAGAGTACTTACCGAACTATTTAGAAAAGTAACTTCACCTTATGAATAGTAAATTTTCCTCAAAATCATAAATTTTACTATAAATAATATTTATCATGAGTAATATAAATATTTAATTGTCACAAAATAAATATCTAGGAAAATACTTAACAAAATTATGAGTAATAATATAATAAACTTTAATTTAATGTATTTAATAAAAATGATAATTTTATGTTAATAATTAAAATTACATAATAGGAAAAATATTTTAGAACAAATTTAATATTTAGAATACTCATATAAAAATTTCACAAGGGTGAATTTTTTATAATTTTCTTACAAAATTAGATTTGTATATGAATATTAAAAATAATGCATTTCACTTACCAAATGTTTTATGAAATAATAATTATGTAATAATTAAAAATATATATTACAGTATTTATATAAATACAAATTCATTTTCATATAATAAATGAGTCATTTAAAAATAATAAACATGATATCCACACAAAAAGAGTAATTTATATTGCCAGAAGTCCAAAGTGTCCACCTAAATAAACTTTCCCATTTTTCTATATTCCTTTTTGTTAAAATAATAAATTATAATTAAAAGTTATTTTAAAGGAATAAAATCATATTATTTTTTTAAAAATATATTTATTAATATAAAAAATATATCTATTTATTGTTTTTCATTAGATGTACTAATTTATTCCTTATTATAAAATAAAAATACCTATATATGAAACTATATAAAAACTGCCTTGCACCTCTTGGAAAACCAATCCTCTCTGAATTACCGTTACAAAAAAAAATCCCATTATCCCTATAATAATAGTCTTATAATGCTTAGTTATTTTTTTATTCACTCAAATCCATGATTTTAAGGAAATTAGTGTCGTATAAAAGAAGTAACACTGAGAAGAGTGTATGTTTTCATTAACATTTTCACCCACTTTCCTTTTCTCTTACTTATTGTCTCTATTCCATTAAAACTCAAATCATATGAAATTAATAATCTATTATGTCAAGAAAAATTAGTTTTATAATCTACTATGATTATTATATCTCTATCATATTTTATTTCATACTTCTATTTATCCTCTTTGGATAATTTCCCATCAATGGTCGGTTAACCACCTATGAGGACATTAAAAACTCTCTACATATTGCCACATACATGGTTGGATAGTTATAATTATATATAATATATAAATAGGTAATTAAATGTATTCTATTAAACTATAATTTATATTAGTTACCTATAAATTACATTGAACAAACCAATTGAAATTGAAACTGAAAATAATATTTTACCAAAAACATTACATCAAAAAATTCATTATTAATATATATTGTTATAAAATTGATTCCAATATTTATAATTCATAAATAGTGAAACAAATTAATATAATTAACTTATGGTTTCATGTATTAAAAACATAATTTTATTATATAGGAGGTGTAAACTAGATGAAACATAATGGTGTTTAATGTAAGGATATTCTCAAACATAACTCATTCTTTTAGGTTATTGCTTCATTCAAATTATTTTTAGTACAAATATTTATGTAATTTCCTTGATTTTTTATTATTAAATTCATTTATCCTTTAATTATTATAATATATATATGTTTATACCTTTCTAAAATAATTTCTAATCCCATTTTTATCATATTTTAAATATTCTTTATTTTTCTAAAACATATCATTGAATACACTTGAACTTTTTCGTCTTCAATGAATACTGATCATTTATATAGATAACTATGATCCCCCTTATGAATTTTCCAACCCAAAATGTTATTTTATGAAGTATTATATATGAAATACTTATTAAAATCCTTCCATTTCATGGGTTTATTTTATGAATAATATTGATAGTTGTTCTCTTTCCATGTGTAATGCATCAGAATAAAAAAATTATGATATGATGTGTTGGCATGAAAATATATATTTCTCAAATGCATTAGGTTAATAGATATGGCTAGTTATATTACATGTATTATTCATGAAAATTATTCTAACACTGTTTATAATTATTATGTTTTGATTTAGGCACATTTTTTTGTAGGAAAATGATTCTATATTTGTTCTCAACAATTTTTGGTATTTGAACACTATGTTAAGTTGTTTCATTATTATAAAAATTACACATTCCATTACTTTTTCAAATTATTGTCCTATAATAATGATTGTTATCCCATTTTTTAGATTTGATTACGATGATTATGCTCACCAATGTACAATTGATTTGTGTCCCTTGTTCCTTTTATGTTATCCCTCCCCTTATAGATCTTTTAACTAAACCTTATCCGAGATGTATATTATTAGGTTATTACATATACAAAGTAGATCCTTAATACTTTTAGGATGATAAGGAAGATAGATTTAAATCATTTTTATATTTTATAATGTATATGTGGTTTATGAACCTTATTTCCCCTGATTCTAAACTAATTTATATTATAAATTATTTCCATTAAGTTATTTATCAAAAAAATTATGTATTACTCAAGTAAGAAAAATTTCAGTCATTATAGTTTTTGTATCGAATCATATATAAGATACTGTAAAATTTTGAATTAAAAATTATTATTGAAAAATAGAAGGATAAATAAAATTATATATATACATCCTATGTTTGAAAATTTATATAGGTTTTTAGATTCTTTGAAATGAAATCCCTATATGGATATTAAAAGTGGATGTGACTCTCATATATGTACATAATGGTAATGACCGTGAAGGGAATCTTGTGTATTAACTCGAATTGTACGTAGTGAATGACAAAGAGGCCTTGATTTACACATTATTTGAAACTCCTTGGGGATATGCTTATATTAATCATATGATCTATAAAAACCATTATGATGGTTATATTTCTAAGGTATTTATTTAATTAAATGTTAGAAATGATTAATGTACATGATCCATGAAGCATTGTTTGAGAAGTTTTTTATACCAAACATAGGTATCTCATAAGATATGAAATTATAATTAATTTAATCATTGGATAAATTTATATTTTCATACTTCATTGAATTTTTTTTTCTAAAAACTATTCTATTTTAAAAAATATTGGGGATCAGTAGAAACTAGACCAACAACCGATTTGAGGGATAGTGAAATGATTTTCCAAATTAAATTCAAATTATAATGACATGTGGTCTTCAAAACATCTAGTTCATTCTTACACAACAATATTAGGCTATTCGCAATAGAGTGAACGATATTTTATATCTTCTTTTTCTAAAGAAGGAATAACTATCTGTTGAGTCCTTTATGTGGAAATTACCATTGATGATTAACAAATATTCCTATAAACATATCATATAATAGTAGTTTTACTAAATTGAAAAAATCATTCAAGTGGTTTTTTCATTGTTTTTAGGGATTTTAGGATTTTTTTATTTTATTTTTACGCTGTTTAGGATTTTTAGTGATTTTAAGGGGTTTTTGGTATTTTTTGGTTTTTTTGGGTTTTTATTTTTTTGGGGTTTTTACAAGGCCATAAGTGTTTTTTATTTTTTATGGTTTTCTTAGGGGTTTTAGGGTTTTTTTTAAATTTTTAAATTTTTATTCATTTTTAGAGATTTTTAGGATTTTTATCGTTTTTATAGTTTTTAGGGATTTTGATAGATTTTATGATTTTAAAACTGTTATGGTTTTTTGGTTTCTAGGTGTTTTTTGGAGTTTCTTAAGGTTTTTATTATTTTTTATATTTTTTATGTTTTTATGAGTTTCAATTCTTTTTAGAGTATTCAGTGGTTTTTAGGTTTTTATGGGTTTTTAGGGTTTTTGAGGGTTTTTAGAGAACTTTTTTGATTTTGGGGGTTTTAATTTTTTTAGGTTTTATGGTTTTATTAGGGTATTTTATGGTATTTTATGGTATTTTATAATTTTTAAGTATATTTAGGTCTTTATAGAAATTTCTGGTTTTTAGGGTTTTTAAGGATTTTGCGTGTTTTAACGGATTTTTTTGAGTTTTTTGGGTTTTTTTCATATTTGGGATTTTAGTGTTTTTTTTGAGTTTTTAGGGGTTTTTAATGTATTTAGAGTTTTTTTAACTTTTTTAACGTTTAACGTGTTTTTAGAATTTTAATTGGGTTTTAAGGTTTTTATGGGGTTTTTAATGTTTTTAGTTGCTTTTATGTTTTTAGGGGGTTTTCAATTTACATATGTCGTATATGGGTTTTAGAATTTTTTAGAATTTTTTTGGGTTTTAATTGTTTTATGTTTTTAATGTCTTCTTTGTTTTTTTCATGGTTTTAGGTTATTTATGTTTTTATATATTTTTGATGATTTTTATTATTTTTATTATTTTAGAGTTTTATTGATTATGAGAGTTTTTAAGGGTTTTTAAGGGTTATAGAGATTATTAGGGTTTTTAGTATTTTTATGTTTTGTAGGGGTTTTGAGTGTTTGGTGGTTGTTAATGTTATCTTATTGTTTATTAGGATTTTTAGTGTTTTTTACATTTTAGTTATTTTTAGTTATTTTTTGTATTTTTATGGTTTAATATTTTTTAAGGATTTTGAGGGTTTTTAGTGTTTTTCTGGTATAGGGGTTTTATTGGGTTTTTTTGTTATTTTGATTTTTTATGTTTTTTAGGGGTTTTTATGTTTTCTAGAGTTTGTAATGTTTTAGGGGTTTAAAGGGTTTTGGTGTTTTCATTGTTTTTAGGTTTTTTATAGGTATTTTAGGTATTTTGGTTTTTAGGGAGTTTCATGGTTTAAGGTATCTTAGAGTTTTTAACATTTTTTGGCTTTTTATGGGGTTTAAGTGTTTTCATGTTTTTAAGGTTTTATTATGTTTTTTCTATCTTTATAGGGTTCTGATGTTTTATAGATTTGATGTATTTTTATGGGTTTTTTGTGTTTTTATGGATTCTGAGGGTTTTATAGATTTTAGGGTTATTTAGGGTTTTTATGGGTTTTAGGGTTTTAAATTTGTTTCAGTTTTTAGGGATTTTATATGTTTTTAGGGTATTGATATTTTTTAGGGGTTTTAGGGTTCTTAAGGATTTTTATTTTTTTTAGTATTTTTTAGACTTTTATGATTTTGGTGGTTTTTCTTGATTTTGAGGGGTTTATGGTTATTATGGGTTTTTATGTTTTAAGGGCTTTTTTGGGTTTTTTGGGTTCTTTGGAGGGTTTTTATGGTTTTAGGGTTTTTTAGAGTTTGTTAATTTTTTTTGGGTTTTAATGTTTTTTTGAGTTTTTTGTTTTTTTAGGGTTTTATGGATTTTTAAGTTTTCTATAGTTTTAAATGGCTTTTGGGGTTTCTAGGGGAAATAGGGTTTTTATGGTTTACATAAATTTTTGTGTTTTTAGTGGATTTAAATTATTTTAGGTTTTTATCCTGTTCATAAGGATTATCAGGGTTTTAGGTTTTTAATAATTTTTAGAGATTTTAGTGATTTCATAGTATTTTTAGTGTTTTTAGGGTTTTAGAGATTTTAATGGTTTTTAAGGTTTTAATTGTTATTACGGTTTTAATGGTTTTTGGGGTTTTAGGGTTATTTTTTGTATTTTTTAGTGTTTTAATGGTTTTCATAGTTTTTGGATTTTTAAGGGTTTAAAGTATTTTTATAATTTTTAGTAGTTTTATGTGTTTTAAGTGGTTTTATGGTTTTTAAGGGTTATATGGTTTTTATGGTTTTTAGGGTTGCTTTGGGGTTTTAGTGTTTTTTAGAGTTTTAAGTGTATTCGTTCTTAACGTTTTCTTATTGTTTTTTAGGGTTTTAGGGTTTTTTATGTTTTTAGGGATTTTTAGGCTTTTTTGGATTTTAATTGTTTTTTAGGGATTGTAGGGATTTTTATAGTTGTAGGGTTTTTTTTGGGGTTTTGTGGTTTTTTCTATTTTGAAGGGTTTTATTTGATTATTTAGGGGTATTAGGTAATTTGAGAGTTTCCTATCATTATTAGGGTTTTAAAGTGTTTTTAGTGTTTTTAGTGGTTTTAAGGATTTTATAAGATTTTAAGGTTTTTAAGGGTATTGGTGGATTTTATGGTTTTTGGGGGTGTTGGGTTTTTGGGGTCTTTTAGGGATTTAATTTTTTTCTAGGTTTTTAACTTTTTTTTTTTCAGTTTTTCAGGTTTTTATAATTTTTTATGTTTTTAGGGTTTTTACTGAATTTTAGGATTTTTATTGAAATTTGGGAGTTTTAGGCAATTTTAGGGTTTTAGGAATTTATATGGGTTTTAGGGTTTTAGAATTTTTACGGTTTTATGATATTTATGTGTTTTAGTTTTTTATGGTTTTCTTAGGATTTTTAAATGTTTTTATGGGTTTTATTTTTTTAGGTATTTTTAATCATTTTTTAGAATTTTATAGTTTTTAAGGTTTTTATATATTTTGAAGGTTTTTGGATTTTGGTGTTTTTAGGTTTTTTTAGGGTTTTTAGTTTTTTAGGGTAGTTGGGTTTTTTTGGATTTTTTAGTATTTTTAGAGGTTTTTAGGGTTTTTATGGTTTCTGATTTTTAAGAATTATTTGGTTTTTTATGATTTTATTGTTTTTAGGGTTTTTAGGGATCTTCAGGCTTTAAAATGTATTTATTTTTTTAGAGTTTTATGATTTTTTTGAGTTTTTAGTGTTTTTTTCAGTTTTTTTGTGTTTAAAAGGTTTTTTGGTTTTTTTAAGTTTTTTTGGGTTTAAAGGATTTTTCAAGCATGTGGTTTTTAGTGATTTTAGGGGGCTTATAGGGTTGTTTAGGGGTTTTACAACTTTTTGGGTGTTTATTGTTTTTAGGGGTTTTTTTTGGGTTTTTGGGTTGTTTAGGTTTTTTAGAATTTTTAGGTGTTTATATTGTTTTAGGTTTTTTAGGTTTTTAATGTTTTCCTATGTGTTTTCAAGGATTTATGGTTATTTTATGTTTTTAAAGATTTTTAAGGATTTTTTGGATTTTTATGGTCTTAAGGGTTTTAGTAATTTTGAGGGGTTTTAGCGTTTTTAGGGTTTTTAGGGTTTTCATGGTTTTTTTCGGGTTTTAGAGTTTTTTTGATTTTTTAAGGTTTTCAGGTTTTATTGGGTTTTTATTGTTTTTATGGTCTTAAATGGTTTTTTATAATTTTTAGTGTTTTTTCCGCTTTTTTATATGTTTTTAGGGGTTTCTATGGATTTTTATGGTATTTATGGGTTTTATGGTTTTTAGGTTTTTTCATTATTTTTAGGGAAGTTTTTGGGTTTTAAAATTTGTTATGTTTTTATGGGTTTTAATTGTTATTAGGTTTTTAGGTTTTTTCAGTTTTTAAGGTTTTTATGGTTTATTATGTTTTTAGGTATTTTCTTTGATTTTTTAGGATTTATATGGTTTTAAGGGGTTTTAGGGATTTTAAGGGTTTTAGGGATTTTAGGGTTTTAGCATTTTTTATGTTTTTAGGGGTTTAAAGATTGTTTAGGTTTCTATGGTTTTGTTAGGGTTTTTTTTGGGTTTCAAGATTTTTGACGTTTTTATAGATTTTTAGGGATTGTTTATGATTTTTTTGGATATTATTTATTTTTCGAATTTAAGGGATTATAGGGTTTTTAGGGTTTTTTAGATTTTAGGTTTTTCAAGGAGTTCAATAGTTTTTTATATTTTTATGGGTTTAATGTCATTTTAGAGTTTTTAGTGGAATTTTATTTTTTATGTGTTTTTTGGGCTTTTTAGTTTTTTGAGGTATTTTTGGTTGTTGGGGTTGTTTCGGTTTCTAAAGGCTTTTAGGTTTTTAGTTTTTTTAGTTTTTTTAAGATTTCTTAGATTTTAAGGTTTTCTTATAGTTTTCGAAGGGTTTAATGTGTTTTTACATTTTCAGGTATTTGTTAGCATATATTATCTTTTTTAGGTTTCTTAGGGTTTGTAGAAATTTTTAGGAATTTATAGGTTTTTTAGAGGATTTATGATTTTTTAGGTTTTAATGGATTTAGGAGGGGTTTTTAGGGTATTTCAAACTTTTATGTATTTTCATGTATTTATTTAGGAATTTTATTTATTTTTGGATTTTTAGGGATTTTAATGATTTTAGGGTTTTTAGACTTTTTATAGGTTTTTGGTATTTAGGTGTTTATTTATTTTTTTTGGGGGTTTTAAGATTTTTTAGTGTTTTTATCATTTTTAAGTGATTAAAAGGTTTTAACTGTTTTTGTGCGTTTTTAGGGTTCTTAACAATTTTAGGGTTTTTAAAGGTTCAAGGGGTTTTAGGGCTTTTAGGGTTCTTAGGGGTTTTAGGGTCTTTTAAGAATTTTATTTTTTTCTAGGTTTTATGGGTTTTAAGTGTTTTTTGGTTTTTATGGTTTTCTACGGTTTTTCTAGGATTTAGGGTTTTTTCGTTATTTTGGGATTTTTAGAGATTTTTTTTGGATTTTATGGTTTTAAGGGTTTTAGGTATTTTAATTTTTTGTAGGGTTTTTTAATGGTTTTTTTGGTTTTCTTGGGTTTTTTGGGGTTTTAGGAATTTTTTGATGTTTAAGGTTTTGATGGTTTTTTAAATATTTTCACATTTTAACGGGTTTAAAAGTTTTTTGGATATTTTTGTGGTTTTTTGGAATTTTAATGGGTTGTTAGGGTTTTTTGTCTGTAATTGTTTTTATGGTTTTTATGGTGTTTAATGTTTTTAGGTTTTGGGGGGTTTTAGAATTTTTTAGGTTTTATAGGGGTTTAAATGTTTTTAGGTTTTTAAGGCTTTCATAGTGTTCTTCATGGTTTTTAGGGTTTTTTATGTTTTTAGTGATTGATAGAGATTTTTTATAATTTTTATGGTTTTTAGGGTTTTTATGTATTTAAGGGATTTTGAGGGTTTTTTGGTTTTTTAGAGTTTTTAGGGTTTTATGTTTTTTTCGGTTTTAGGGTTTCTTTGAATTTATAGGGTTTTAAGTTTTTTTAGTTTTTTTAACATTTTTAAGGGTTTAATTCTTTTTAAGGTTTTTATTGGGGTTTTAAGGGTAGTTATGTTTTTATATTTTTAGTGGTTATTTGGGTTTTTGGGGGGTTTTAAGGTTTTCAGGGCCTTTTAGGGTTTTAATCATTTATTATCTTTTTAGGGGTTTTATGTGTTTTTAGGATTTATTTGTTTTCTTAGGTTTTTTATGGGTTTTCAGGGATTTTTCCATTTTAGGGATTTTGTAAGATATTTATGTATTTAAGGTATTTTAGTTTTTTTTAGGGTTTTTAGATTTTTACCATTTTTTAGGTTTTATAGGGGTTTAAGTGTTTTAGGTTGTTATGTATTTATTGCTGGTTTTTACGGTTTTTAGGATTTTTTACATTTTTAGGGATTTTTGGGCACTTTTATGATTCCAATGGTTTTTGGTGTTTTTATGGATTTTGAGGGGTTTTAAGGTTTTGGGTTTTTTGGGTTTTCAAGTGGTTTTTTTAGTTTTTTAGTGTTTTTAAGGTATTTGTAGTTTTTATCATTTTTAGGGTATTAAAGGGTTTTTATAATTTAATGGGTTTCTTGGGTTTTCAAGGTAATTTAGGGGTTTTAATGGGTTTTAAGAGTTTTATGGTTATTATGGGATTTTAGGGTTTTTAGGTGATTTTCAGGTTGTTATCATTTTTAGTTTTATAAGGGTTTTAAGAATATTTAGGATTTCAATATTTTCTTATGGGTTTTCATGGGTTTTGGGTATTTTATGTTTTTTGATATTTTTTGGATTTTAAATCATTTTTATGGTTTTTATGATTTTTAGGGTTTTTAGGGATTTTGAGGGTCATTATGGGTTTTTAGATTTGTTTATGATATCTTAGGGATTTTAGTGTTTTTAGGTTTTTATGGATTTTAATTATTATAAGGTTTTAAAGGTTTTTGATATATATTTTTAGGGATTTTAGAGTTTTTTTACATTTTTTGTGAATTTTAGGGATTTTTTTGGATTTTTACAGATTTTAGTGTTTTGGGGATATATTGGGTTTTTTTGGTTTTTTGGTTCTTATGTTTTTTTGGGGGGTTAAATTTTTAATTTTTTATTTTTTTAAGTTTATTTAGTGTTTTTAAATGTTTTTATATATTTATGTGGTTTTTATAATTTGGACTAGTTTTTAGTGTTTGGTGGGTTTTTAGTGTTTTTTATGGTTTTTATGGGTTTTTTAGATTTTAGGGTTTTTAGAGTTTTTAGCATTTTTTAGGTTTTTAGGGTCTTTCAGTGTTTTAGTTTTTTATGGATTTCTTAGTTTTTTTAGTTTTTTATGTTTTTTTATGTTTTTAGGGATTTTTAGGGCTTATTTACGATTTTTATAGTTTGTAGAGTATTTAGGGATTTTGAGGGTCTTTTGGGTATTTTAGGGTTTTAATGTTTTTTTTGGGTTTTGAGGGGTTTTTTTGAGTTTTTTAGTGTTTTAAGGTCTTTAGAGTTTTGTAACATTTTTAGGGGTTTAAATGGCTTTTAGAGTTTTAGTGTTTTATAGGGTTTTAGGGGTTTTAGGGTTTTTAGGGTTTTTATTGGTTTTTAGGGGGTTTTAGGGTTTGATGGTATTTTATGGTTTTTACCAATTTTTACATTGTTAGGGGATTTATGTGATTCTAGGTTATTATGGGATTCTCTGGGTTTTTATGGTTTTTTGGGGTTTTATATTTTTAGGGATTTTTAGGGATTTTTAGGTTTTTTATTATTTTTTAGGGTGTTTCATCCCCGAATAACGTGTGGGGTTGGAATGGAAATTTTTTGGTGTTGGTGAGACATCATTCACATCAGAAACATATATCCATGTCTTTTCTGGGAAGATTCCAATAGGGTTTGTTTGTAGAATAAGAAACATTCAATGGCTCTCATATCTCTGAAGACTCATGGACCTACTTTCCAAAGTCAAGTGCTCATAGGGAAACATGGACAACAATACATAAGAACTCACATTATCCAATAGGATGGGAGTTCAGGCTCATCACACACTATGGTGGGGGTGGAATTGTTTCCTACATTGGGACTCTTAAATATTTAAGGAGTGTTTGTGAATCCTTTATTGACTACCAATTATGATGTAGGTCACCCTTGAATTAACAATCAATTATTAACATCTATGTGATTTATAATCATATGTACATATCTGAGGTACTTCATCAATGGAGATATCTATGTGTATCTAAATTTCTCCATTCATTTAATGTATTTATTGCATACGAATTATGGATTCTATGGTTTTTCATTATTAGGATGTTGGTTTTAAGCCATGTAGTGGGACTCTCTGAAGTTTATCATCAACAAGGGTGGTGAGGGTTGTTTGGATGACAAGATTGAGCCCATAATATGGGATTACTATATATCCTTATGAATGGAATAAAAACCCCCATAGTTCAGTGCCACTTAACAATACACATCATACCTTTTAAGGTCATGTGATAATGACCAATCCTTTTAGTTTAATGTCATGCTGCAAGGATGTTTATGTAAAAGGATCCTATCAGATTTTGGTGTGGGACTTATGATGATGCAGACCAAGGAATCTACCAGGGATGCGGGCTCCCAAGGTTTACATAACCTTATTAGGAATATGTACGAGAGAGAAATATGTTTGATTTGGGGTGTCGGGTTTGGACCTTTGAGAGGCATCGTACGAATCCCATTTGGATGGGAATCAACGACCACATAGTTCGGTTTTGAGGACCCATGCATATGGAACCCCTCTAAAAGTTTTTACTATAAGGAATGTGTCCATTTGAGGGTATTTAATAATTATTTTAAGGATTACACCATTTATAAGGATACCTTAGTGGCCGGATACATGAGTTTGAGGACCCACACCCAGGGAGGCCCTCTGAAAGACGGTGAAAGGAAGATATGTAAAAGTCTCTCTTCCAAAACATGCATCTTACTGTGTAGATTTCGTGATTGTAGATAATATATAATTCCACATGATTCATGATTAGATGTTAAAAAAGAGTAATAAGATGATATGAAAAACCACATGATCATTCTTCCACTGGTGGAAGAGGCCATGGTTGTAGGTTAAGAATAAAGGACTTTGATGTGACTGTATCTTCCAATTTTGTACCCAAGATAGTCACATTAGAAGACCTTTATAGATATGGGCCATAATAAAAGGATATGATCTTACTCAATGAGGGATTCCATGATCCTAGTTCCTAGAGAAGAGATGATAATTAGCCACTAGACCTCAAATGAAAATGCACGTGTGATCCTCTCTCTCCCCGCCCAGAACCAAGGGTCACTAGTCTTAGCGATGACTATGGAAGAATGTAATCCAAGTCCTGATATCCAAGATCAAAAAATTTGTGCAATTTCCCCCATGTTTGGGGGCCACATGACCATGTGGTTTCATATCTGGATTCATCCTAAGGACCCTATCTGTCAGGTTGGACATGTGTGGGACCCCTCTAACCAATGGAAAGCATTTCTAAGTGAGAGACTTGCTACTGTGTCTCTCTCAATGTTCATGCAAGTCTATAGACTATAGTGAAAGATTTAATTTTTCCCCCTTAGAGGAGGGATCCAAATTAAGGGAATCCCCACCATTCCTGGCTTGAATGAGAGCTTCGAAGGCGTCTTGCATAGGTCAAGGTTTGGAAAGAAAGAGGTGGCTCAGACTATACCTAGGAGGAGATTGAAGTGTTTCATGTAGTGGGGGTATAATTGTGTGAGATGGAGATTCCTTAAGTGATTTACAACTTATGAAACACTTTCTTAGGGACATAATATAGGTACCCAGGGTCTCCTCAGGTTTCTTGGAAGGATCTTGTTCAAGTCATGGATTTGGGAAGGGACTTTCACGCAAGTTTCTGTCAACTAGGGGAAAGGGGTCCTCATTCAGGTGTCTTGTGTTTCAAACCTTGGAGGGACTTTTATCTCCATATAACCCTCAATTACCTCTTCTCTTGGGTTTTGGAGAGCTACATAATGGATTTTAGAGGACATGGGCGAAGGGGCTATGCGACCATAGCATTGAGGAATCTTGGGTTTTTTTTAAATGTTACAAATAAGGATCCCCAAAGTCCTATTTATAGAAAAAAATGGGACCCTAGTTGAAAGTGGTTCTCTATGAAGGTACCTGTAATCAGAACCTAGTGTAGGTACCCCACACAGGGGTTGCTGATCCTTCAGTTCCACATTGGTTTGGTGCATGCAGGTGCATCACGCAATGGTGGCAGTACCTTCTGGGATGTGCAGGCAGGGCATATACCGTCCTCTTGGTGCATAGGGTTGGTGCGCACAGGACCACCAGTGAGAACCACATTCTTCATATTGTGGGTATTTCACCCCCACACCCTTGATCATGATATGTACCATCCTATTTTTATGGCCCTTCAAATCTGTCCCATCGCTACCATAACTACCCCTCATTAAAAACAAAGTATCTCACTATGAACTTTTAGATCCGGTTCAAAGAAATTTTGGGTTATGAGATAGAAAACCCCACATATCATTCCAAATACATGGCCTACTCTCAAATGGAGGTTCTCACCACTAGTCCATTGGATTGGGAAATGTTCCTTAGGACTCTCCATCCTTTAGTGAGTGAGAATTATTTCAAAACATGTAAATACAATAAGATCCTTATTTCGACATAAAGATTTATCACTATTCAAACCTATAATTTGGAGTCTAAGTGAGGTTCACAACATGAATTATACATAAAAGTGCATGGAACACATTTTTTGGTGTCAAATAAAATAACCCCTTTGAATTATATTTGAATGAAATGAAAAGAATCCGGTTGTAAGGTAACTATAGGGAACATTAATGTATTCTAACATAAGTTGGTCAGATATGGAGCTATCTCAACTATGTAAGGATACTATAATATTTACCTAAGTCATATGGACTTTCTATATTAGTTTTAATGTAACTAAAATCATATGGAAACCCCTAAAAAATTCTTTTGCATCATCAACCTAATGTTTTTCCTTAGTCCAATATAAATAATACATAGTAGGTGAGACCTGGATTTTTCTTAGAGTTCCTTTTTCGGGTTTTCGACCTAAAATGTTTGGGTCCTTTTATCTTTTAATTTCACAATTCTTTACCAAACCATGAAAATCATGGGTCTAGTGAGTTTAGACTAAAATTTTACCCAAATTTCCTTTTATAGGGTTTTTACCTGGTGAGTATTGTGTTTCTTTTTATGGTATGTTTAATGTCTTGAAATCCGAACCATGGTGATTGGTGTTTTAGGTTGAAGGGATTTTTCCATGAGTTTTGGAATGACGACCCAAACAATTCTTGTTAGTAAATAATTCTCTAACATTTTTTAGATATATGAAGGGTAATTTTGAGTCATGATTTTCTGATTCCCATATCTAAAACATGATGCAAGAAAAGTATGTGAGGAATGGTCCTAGGAAATGTTTGAAAAATTATTTCCCACAAAATATTGTTGGGTATCATGGAAATAAACGAGGTCTCTCATGAGGATGAATGTGACACTGCATTGAAAATCCATTTGTGGGAATAATTATGAAAAGAAAACTAGGGTGTGTTATTGCATTGTTAAACAAAGGTATTCCCATGGATTTTAACATTATATTAACATGGGCTAGAATATTTGTGAAGATACAGATTTCTCAATAACACTAAGAGTGATTTTCTAAAGGAAGGTTTCTATGAATGAAGAGATATTCTATATTGTAATTATCCATTAATGGTAAATTTCTCCTATATTAATTTGGCTTGTATAAAGGAGGGTAGATTTCGTTAAATGATCAATGTTAGGGGGCCATTCCCCTCTCTAACAAGGGTTGAAGCATCATTCAATCTAATGACATGTGACCAGTACATGTACCTTGATGTTTAACATCTTAAAATGAATATGTTGTAATATATTTTAACATATTTTGACTAGGATGTTATGATATATAGTTTCATTTCATACAAAAATTACATTGTGGTATATAATTTAAGGTCCTCTAGCTCTGGACAAAAGATTAGTGATTATCCCTTTCATAGTAATATGCCCCAGAATGTGCCATCTTTTTCATGTAGGAAGGCGGAAAGTTGTAAAATATAATATATGGTTTCCATATGTAAATAGTGATATGGAGTAAGGCTTGCATGTAAATAAAATATGTCTCTCATAATAATGGATGTTCCTCTATTTGAAAAACTCTTTTGTGGGTGACTTCAAGAAAACCCAACTAGGGTGTATTACTTTATGGTCAAAAAGTTTCATCCTATGCCCATTAAAACCTTGTTTTTGTGGGGGAAACATATACAGAGTCAACTAGGGTGTGTTCTTCATAGTCAAACAAATCTATCCTCGGGACACTGAAAGTCTATTACTAGTGGCCAACGGATGTTAAGGGAGATTTGGATTTCCCCAGACACAGAGTTTGGTTTGTGGAAGGAATGTTCTTGAATACGAGATGATCATTTCATGTAAAAATTACCCACGGTGTTCTAGGTAGGCCTAACCCAAACATAGGAAGAGATAAATTTTTTTACTATGACTGATCACGAATCACAGGTTTCAAAAATCACTATGTATCCCATTTTAATGAGAGTCAAGTTGTACGTAGTTCTGGGAAAACTGTTCAATTTAATGTCTTGCTGTTATGAATTGTCGTGAATTTTAATATCATGTAATGATGATGATGTGGTGTTTATATTTTTAGGTCATATTACAATGAACATGGTATTAGGGAAACTATCATTAATATGAGGCCTACCATACCAATGTTCTTCCAGAATACTTCAAACATGAGGGAGGAAGTTGTAAACCAATATATTGGGGGTTCTAGAATTGGGAAAATTTACATGCCACAAGAAGGAAAGGGATTATCATGGAATGTGGCCGAATAGAGGGTTATAGAATGATTTCGTCAAATATTATAGAGATAGAGGATGATTCTCCTAGGGAAATGTATGTCTCTAGATGAAAACCCATTTTTTTGGGTGACTTTATGAAAAGCCAACTGGGATGTATTACAATATAGTCAAATAGTGGAAGCATGTGGATGATAAACCCTTTGGTGGGAGACGTATACATTTCCAACTTGGATGTGTTAATATGTATTTAGAAAAAGGTGTCTTCAGGATTCATACATTTTATTATCAGTAGCTAGATAAAGATAATAAAGATTTAACATTGTCCATGATTAAGATAATGACATGTGGAAGGAATATTTCAAAGAATAAAGTAATCATTTTTACTGAAATTGGTCATGATGTTTAGAGACCCTTGCATAGATCTGACTCATATTTAGTGAGGGACATTTCTATTTCCTTGAGGGAATATTGAACATTGGAATCCAAATTAAGATCACATGAATAGATCATTGTTTATACGTAGGAGGTGGGAATTTTTATATAACCATGTCTAGGACAAGGACATGTGGTCTAGGTGTTACTATGTTTCTCATTGGAATGATAATCAAGCCACACGAAGTTTATGAGGGACAATGCAATTAAAAGTCTTGCAGAAAGGAAATCAGCCATTAAGTTTAACATTATATGGTAAGGAAGATATGATGTCTATAGTTTTATATCACATGACAATGAACATGGTATTATTGAAATGATGGGTAATATGAGGCCCACCGGACCAATTTTTTTGCATCACACTTCATAAAGGAGGGATGAAATTGTAAACCATGATCTTATGGGTTATTGGATTGGGAGAAATGACATGGGATAAGAATGTGAGGGATGATTGTGGACCATGGTCCAATAGTGGGTTCCAATATGATTTCATAAAGGCTTATTGAGAAAGAATAGGCTTCTCCTAAGGACGAATGTGTCACTGGTTGACAAACCTATTTTTTGAGAAACATTATGCAAAGCCAACTGGGGCGTGTTACTGTATAGTCAAATAGTGGAATCATATGGCTGATTGGACCTTTTGGTGGGAGACTTATGAAAATCTAACTGGGGTGTGTTACTACTTACTTTGAAGAATGTGTCCTCAAGTTTAAGACATTGTACTCTCGGTATAGCTGGAGAATGATTATGAAGATCTGACATTGTCCAAGATTAAGAGTATGACTTGTAGAAGGAATATTTCTGAGAAAAATTGAATCATTTGGACCCAAATTTTCTATAAAGTGTTTATTAGTTTGCATAGATCTGATTCATATGCTAGAGTGGGAATATCTATTTGTTTAATGTATCCCTAAATGAGGGAACCTAAATTATGTTATCTAACATAGATCATTGTTTCTATGAAATAGAGGGGGGCATTTTTCTTTACCCCATGGATGTGACTAGTACATGGGGTCTAAGAATCACTATGTATCTCATTAGAATGAGATTTGAGCTGGATGTAGTTCTTTAGGGACCATACAGTTTAATGTCATATAGCCAGGACATCAGCCATGCATTTTGATGTCATGTGGTAAGGATAATAGTGACTGAATGTGAATAAAAAATGTTGAGGATGGACCAGGGTGTAGGACCGGGATGTCACTATGTATGTTGTGGGATTGAAAATAAATTCACACATTGTTCTTAAGTAATCTGTCATTTTAAATTCATGTCCCAAACACATCTGGTGTGCCTTTTAGTGTCTTTTGACTAGGACCATAATATCCATGATGTAAATTGATATGCCTTGATCATGCTCAGAATCCTCTACAATAACTCCTAATCTCATGTGATCAAAAAAAAGTGTGAGAAATAAGAAGCAGAAAAGGTTTCCTTTAAAACACAAAGGTTATATAAACTGAAGGATAGGGGCATTTTGATTTGGTAGTGGCTATAAAAGGATTTATGAACCAAGAATCACAACATATCACTCCAAATAAATAATCAAGTCATAAATAGTTCATCAAAGGATCTATTTGTAGGTCTGACTTGTTCGTAGGGAGGGGATATTTTTGTATATTTTGGATTGACCCAGAATTAAAGTCTCTGGATTCACTACGTATCGTGTAATGGTTGGAATCAACCCACACATAGTTCTTGAATGAAGTTGTATTGGGATACCAACATTGAAGATTATGACCTACACAAAAACGAATTATAATGTTACACAATTATAAGTCATGCCACAAGGATGTGAACCATGTATTTTTTTATTGTCTATAAAATATGTTTTTATACAATTTAACATCGTTTCACTAGGATGTTAGGCTATGTAGTTTTTTTTATTGTAGCATGGAATCTTATTTATTGTAGTTTTAGGTCATATGACTATGACTATATGGCTTGACTTTTAAGGTCATACATATAAGACCACAATATTTTTTAGTTTAATGTCATACAGTAAGTATGTTGGTGTCATGAAGATTATCATCTTAGGATGTGGATGAAATTTCATGCTTTTAATGTTTATATGATAATGAATGACTACGTGGTTTAATGTCATGAAGTTGATACGTATCAATATTCTTCCACATGATGTACTTTTTGGGAAACCTCAAATTAGTAGTGGTCATAGTGAGATCTATATTCATCTAGATCAAGTAATATGATTTGTTAAAGTGCATATTATGTAATTTATATGGTCCCTCATACATTGGATCAAGCATTAGAGGATTCTTTCCTAGTATTATTGCATTTATGAAGAACAATACTAGTTCTCCTTGGACGAAAAAATAGAGGAATAAATTCTTGTTAAAGGATCATGCTATCCAATTTTTATGGATCTCCAAGTGATGTAAGATATAAAATATTTTCTCATTGAGTTTCTCCAATTCAAAAAATCATTTCTAGGATTTCTCATCATTGGATAGTTGATCGCAAATGGAAATGTTGAGTGAAGTCAATTTAACCTCAATGGGTAGGACTACTTCTGTTCAGTATATGATTGAATATAGAGTTTCATGTTTCAAAGTACTAGTTATGGTCATATAAGCCCAAAATTCATGAAAAACCTTGTCATGCGAAGAATTTTTATCCTTGTCCACTATCTTCTACAGTATGTTCAAAAGGATCTTATTGAAGGCATCTATCTATCGATTAGCCACGACATGATAGTGGTATGAGTGGTTGGATTTGATATTATACTCTTGATATAGCTTCTCCAACTCAATAGAGAATAAATTGGCATCGTTATCAGTTAGTATTGTATGGGGGACAACAAATCCTGTAGTGATGTCAGATTTCACGAAGCTGAAAATTCTTTTAACCATGACTTCCATAAGTGGTATTTCCTCATCCCATTTGAAGAATAAGTTGGTAGCAGTTATGATGTATTTGAATTTCTTGATCATATCTAGATTATATGACCCTACAACATCCATTCCCCATATGGAAAATGGTCAAGAGAATTTGGATATAGGTATCAACTATATGGGGTTTTTTGATGAAGCTGACATCCACTTGGTAGGAATTAAATTTCCTGGTGAATTATATGTTATATTGCATCAATGAAATCCAAAAGTATTAAATCCTTCATATTTTATTGGAAACCCAAAACCCTGAACAATTGGAACTATAGGCTCTCACATGTACTTCTTTCATGATAGTAGCGGTCTATTCTCCATCAATGCATTTGAGGATGACTCCATCAATGCTTTGTTTATAAAGGACTATTTTATTATTTGGGCCATCAAAAAGAGTAATATTTGTCACTCATTGTTGGATTTTCTCTTTTATTTATCTTTATGATAAGATAACTCAATTTTGAAGGTATTCCATGATGGGAATCATTCAACTCGTCATGGGACCAATTGGTTTTGTAATGGGACTGACCTCATCGATCTCTTCTATTCTAATATGAACAAAAGGTGACACCATTTGGTGGTGTTGAATGAAAATGGTAGTTTCATACATGTTTGAATAAGATAAATCTATAGCTACATTCTCCAATGCATCTTCTTGTCCATTATGCGATCTTGGGATGTGATTCAGTGTTGGATTTGAGGGGAATTCTACCATTAACCATCATATATAGTCAAGAAGGGATGTTTTCACTTCTTTACTGATGGAATAATCCCCATTGATCTATTTTATTAACAACTCTAAATTTCCTTACAACTATAGGTGGTCCACAAGTATTTGAAGTGTCAGTTCTAGGTTTTCAATGATGCCCTGGTATTGTTTTCATTGTTTATACATCCTTCTAATAATATGAAGGAGTAAATAAAAACTTACTGTGTTGGAGAGATGATAACGACCCAAAGATGACTTTGTTGAGCTTAGGGTCTTCCATTATCTTCCCTATTGGAATTTTGGATGTAACATCAAAATACATTTCTTGTATCTGGGGGGATTATTGAATAAAAAATATCTCTCTATCTTGGAATTCAGTATAAAACAATATTGATTCTATAGTTGAGTGGAGTATGAGAAAATCAGTCAAAGAATATCATTTTACCACCTTCTAAGGCACGAAATGTTTGTAAAACTGTTGCAGGATAACCACCAACTGTTCCAAATTTCATATCAACATAGGATGGTTGAGGATATATTTGAGTGGGTTCTTGTGAGAGGCCAAATAGGCCTCATGGTATTTTTGGTAGTTCCTTAGTTTCTGAATTGTGAATGTTAATGCCTAGAATATTTTCTTGATGTCTAAATAACGAGTCTCAGTGTCGAGTTTGGTTCGACTTAGATAATAAATGTTTTTTTTCATTCCCATAATTGTTCTTCTTTGTGAGGAAATCACCCAATGACCACTCTAGGAGTGTTATGTACTAAATTAGTGGATTCCCTTAAATGTCTAGAATTATTATTAGTGGACTTAAGAGATACATATTGAGACCATCGAATGCTTCCTAACAATCATGGGTCCACTAATACATGACCCCCTTCTTCTTCATAAACCCAGTGAATGGAAAATAATAAATGTGAGGATGGATATAAATCACAAGATGTAACAAATTTTACAATATAAACCCCTAAAAAGTTTCAGGTTTCAAGGAGGTTACATACTAAATATAGCCTTTTTCTTCTAGGGTTGACTTTGAATTCATGATGGCGCGTGATGAAGCTGATAATTGTTCTTGAGGTTGCCCTGAAGGAAAAATTAAAGGGGTTTATCTTTAAGATATGCTATCTGTTTTTGTTAAATATGGTCTGAATATCATCCAATTCGTCAAACAATTGTCGATACATAACCACCATATCATCAACATAGCATTCAAATAAAATCCCAAAAAAGGATTTGAAGATGTTATTCATAACACTTTGTTATTTCATGTGACTATTATTCATGCTATAGGAAATTACCCAAGAGCATTATACTCCATAAGGGATCCTAAAGGTGATGGATTATTCATCTTATTAGTCAATCAAAATTTTATTATAGCCTAAATAGCCATCCATGATGATGAGGGATTGATATAAAGTTGTTGCATCAATCAATAGTTTAGTGATTTGTACTAGGAAATCATCTTTCAAGCTATTATAGTTGAGATATTTATAGTCAATGAAGTCCCTAATTTTTTCATTCTTTTTCATTACTGAGTCTATATGGTCCAGTAATTTTAGATACTGATCTTCCTGAATGAATTTGGTATTAATAATCCTGTCAACATCAGTCTTAATTTTGGATGTGGGAGTCAGGTGGGTCCTTCTGGCTGCATGTTTATATCCCTAGTGATTTTTAGGCAAGCCCAAGTGGTGAGTGACCACCTCAGGATCAAGGCCTATAATATTTGTGTAATTAATGTTGAACCCATATCTTTTTTTCTTCAAGAAGAAGGTATATACCTATTTTTCTTTGTTAGTCATGGTTTCTCTTATTGGAGTGTGTCATGTATCATCTTTTGTAACTAGATTTATTTATCTATGTTCTTATATAGTGATAGGGACACCTTCCTCAGATTCTAGGGGAATCCCCAATTCTTCATCCTTTTCCACTTCCTCATCCTTCTCCTCTTCCACCTATGACTTATATTGAGGGAAATTAGGAGACAAAGAAAATAATTCAGGATTATGAGAGGTGTTAGTATTTTTACATTTAGAAGAAAAAGAAACTAATTCTAACCTAATTAATGATCCAAGGTCTTTTTGAAGCTCTGAAGGAGAGATAAAGTATAGATAATGAAAATCCTCATTTTCCCACTGTGATGTGACAACCAATTTGTAATCACATGATGAGGTGGTGTTTTTTTGAATCTCATGTAATTTAATGAGGGGATTCTCACATAAAATTTTCTTACGTTCTGGAGAGTCATCGACTTCTCCAACACTACACAGTTCAGTTTCCAGGACCGATATCATGGAATTTTCTGAAAATGAGCTTGAATTCAGACCCACTCCATAGATCTAATTGATGGGCATCCAATAATCTTCACTAAGATTCTTGAAGGGATTATCTTGGGTCATCTCTAGGCCATTTGTGACCTTGATTCAAGCAACACTATCAATCATGGTCTATTTCCCATCCCTATAATATAATCCTAGATCAATGTATATTTATTCACGTGAATTAAATAGGGATTCATCACCATAAAATGTCCCAATTTGACCATTAATATGATATTTGAGGCATTTTTGGTATAATAGGGAAATAACTACATGTTGATGTAACCAAACCCTTCCTAGAAGAGTGACTAATTTTGTATCTTATCGATCAACCAAGAATTATGACTCATAAACAAGATCCCCAAACTCAGTCATGAGATTGATTTCATATAGAAAATTTTTCTCACTCTTGTTATAACCCTATAGTGTAAAAGTTGGTGGGTATAACTAGGACTCATTGTAACTCGGTAGAAAAAGTGTTTAGACTAGAATGAGGTTGAATCCTGAGTCATTTTAAATGAAGTATCATCAAATATCAATGTTATTTATTATTCTCACTGCATTAAAAGGTCAGATGTATTCTATTATAATGACAACATTGTACTTCTCCATGAAATTGATGGTCATGTGACATTATTTAGGATCTATCTATGCATGATATACTTCAGAAGTAGTAACATTAACCTCATATTCATGAGGACATGAAAAATCCTCTACAATTGCTTCTTAGAGGGCTTTTGATAGAATCAAAGCATCTAGTATTGAAAAAATGGTCGGTACTAAGTCTAATTTTTTTTCAAATTTCATAATTTTGGTCTAATGGTTTGTGATTCCTAGTATGGGGATAATATTTTATGGGAATTTTAGAAAATTAATTACCTGATGTAGGTAGATTAACCATTAGAATAAGAGTTAAAGGTTCTTTTTCCAATGGTGGGTTAGGTCGAATAGGTCTACCTTCATTTCAAAGAGGATTGGGAGATGGCATCCCTTATAGTCAATCTTCTAGGATGATCAGGTCAGGGAAAAACATACCATGTCTAGAGGAATATTATTTCTCATCATCATACCATTGGAGGGCTCTCCCATGAGTTTTGATTGTGTTGAGTGTTCGAGTAGGTATGTGGCTAGAGTATTGACTCCAAGAATTACCATGCCTTACCCTATATCCTCATCTCTGGAGGCCTCTTCCCCTAATTCCCCAATAATATGGGGTGAATTCAGGTTCATAATCCCACACATCATCTGAAAATGGATTCATTGAGTGAATAATGTTAATGGAACCGAAAAATAAATCCACCTGTGATGAGTACTTCTTCTGGTGGGTTGAATCTTGTTGTTCTATTTAACGGGGTAGTTCTTGTGCATCAAGGATTAAAGTTATGAATTCTGATAGAGTCAAAGATAACTTCATCATTGGTATAGATTTATCTTCATGTTTTTTCTTCCTAAAATTCTATCCATTTCATTACTTGTAATGCTAACTTTTAGAGGATTATGGAATTGATGGAGTCAGATATTCCATAGTGGAAGTGTTCGGGGCATAATTAGTTGTTTCAACTATTTTTGTAGGATAACATGATATGGGTTTATTATCATTTAGACCATCTAATCACTGAACTTTTTATTACCCTTTGTGTTAACATTCTTCCATTCATTATACTCCTCTAGATTTGTTATATAAACACATGCTACCTATGCAGGTGGATTTCCCAGTTTTACTTTCCTAGAGTCTACCATTTTCTGTAGAATTTCATTGATATTTAAACACTCGTGGATGTAGTGAACCAATTCCCGATGGAATGGGAAATAGTGTGGGACATCATAGACGCCATCTTGGTTGGGATTCTTAGGCTTCAGAAACCTGATAAAGTTCTTCTCTAATGTCAAGATGAAGTAACTGGGCACTTGGTCATTTTAGAAAGAATAATTTTTTTTCTTCATTGCTCATATTTCTTTCACCTCTACACTCTTTTTTCATCTTGAAGGGGCGGATGTTTTTTCTGATGCTCTTGAGGAGGAATCACATGATATGGGGTAGGATTTAGATTTAGAGAGAGTGTAGGGGTTAGGTGATTTGTAACAGTAGTAGCCTCTTCCTTCCCCATACTCTTTCCATGAGTTGATGGAATTACATGGGTCTTATCCAAGGTTCGTGTGATGTATTATTCCATTCTTCGAGAAATTTAGACAAGACCCCAAAACCCTCCTATATATTCGACAGGGATGAGTGGTGTGTGAAACTCATTGTGAAGACTCTATATACAAATTAACAACAATTCATCATAAGGATTTTATAAACTTAGTGAGTGTATCAATTCATTCCACCAAAAATTGAAATTTTAAACCCTCTCATTCTATGACTTTTTTTTATTTTGATAGGTCGAGTGCCATTGTCTTATTCATAATTGAGATGAATTGGAGGAGAAGCTTATGATGGAGTCTTTCCATTCTGTAATTGACTGAGCTGAAAAACAGGTGTACTATACAATGGTTGGCCCATGTATTCTTTGCATGAAGAACCTGTGTTTCACTACTTCCTCTTGTCCTAGGGTACCCATCATGGGATCCCAACTAGACACAAAATGTGTAAAATTCTACTCTATATCCTATGAACCATTTGAAATTGGAAATATTGGGTTTCTAATGGTCCAATGTGTATGGAGAGGATCAAACGATTCATAGTATGTATTATTTTTTAGATGCATCAATGAATTCCAATCCTCTGTATATTCTAATCAATCCATTATTGGCTTAATGGTATTGATGATCCCTTGATGAATGCTTGGCTATCAGGATCTTGAACAGATGTTGCAACAGGTTGGAAAAACTATGGTATCCCCCTCAGTATCGATGGTGGGTAACCTACATCAGTATGTATGGAAGGATGCTCCTGACCTTTTTATGGTTATATTCCCAATTGATGGAAATCATGATCTACTATTGTGGGATACAGATATATTGATTTTAGGAACCCCACATTGAGTTTATATTCTAGCTCTATCTCAGTTTCTGCAGTGATCCCTCTTTATTGAGGTATGCCAGTTGAGAGTGTGAGTTGAGGCTCTATTTATAAAAAATACCCAATAATAATGTTTCCTCATATTATATTTTCATTGGCCATTCTTAATTATTTAATCTCTTTATCATGGTGAGTTAACCTTTCCTTGATTTTATGTGGTTCAAACTCTTCAAGAGGTGGGTGAGGTGAAACCTTACTTTTACCCTTTTCATTGGAAGATTCTCTAGGTGAAGGTAATGATGGAGTGGTTGAGGGAATTAAAAAATTCATAAAATGCCTCTTGTATTGAGTACACACACCTCCTTTAATAATTTCAATGAGAACAATATTATGAACCAAAAACATTTCCTCATATTCCTCCATATTGACCTCATGTTTTATATGATCTTCAGAGGTGGTTTCAATAAAACTTGTCAATGGATAACATGTTATATTAATTTCATAAGTCATTTTATCATACAACCCTTTTTTACCCACCATGTGGCCTTGTAATTTTTTTCTGGTTTTCTTGGAGCCATTTAGAAGATAATTACTCCAAGGTAATCTCTATAAAATTTCACCATGAATGTTCCCAGTGAAGATTCAAGATCAAGTGATGGTATGAACTTGTAATATTCATTATTCAACATTCCCTATAATTGATAAAAGATTTAATTTTGATAAGGAGGGGGAGGTTGAGCTGAAAAATCCCTTGGAAATATTGTTTTGGGCTGTTCGAAGCCCATTTCCATGGCCTTTCAATCTAGGTTTTCCAACCATGAAGGTTATGTTAAAAAATCCCCCATCCATAGTGGCATGGGTTGCTCTTAAATTTCAGTGGTTTCTAATTTAATGGATATCTTCTTTATTTTATGGAGTTATTTTTTGACATGAGATGGTTGCATCATAGTTTTGTACCTGAGATTCCTACCTTTGAATACATTTTCACTATTTGTGGAAGTAGCACTATCTGGTGACTAACATCCCATAAGTTAGAGACCTGCTCAATATTTTCATATGATTGATGCAAAAGTCATTAAATAGTTCACTCCCTTCTAGATAATGTTAGTGGGAATCGATTAGGGCATAATTTTTCTGAGCATGCCTTTGGTTGTGAATAAAATCCCTTTATTAATGTAATCCTGAAGTTATGACATTGCATGATGTCATATTTTGTGTAATTTTATGTTTAGGGAGAGTAATAAATGAAACTCTCCATGTTCACTCCATCCTCTAATATGAACACTAGAAGGGGAGCCTTCAATTAGATGACACAATTATTTTAATGCTTCAAGACATGGGCACTGAAGGGCCCTTTCTGTTTTCCCAATTTTTGGGTTTCGTGAATCCAGGAGAGACACCAATCAATTTGATGGTTTATCCCTTCTATTACCATGATGTGGAATATATATTTATCGTAAGATAATAACATTCTCTCAAGTGACGGAGAGTGTTCCATATATTGTGTCGGATGTCATACACACAATATTCTGACAATGCTTCTCGAATGTTGAACTAATGGGTGTCTAGTAGAAATAATATGACATGTATTTCATCCTTATCCAACTATTTTCTCATTTTCTATGTCTCTTCTTCATTATTCCCTAGAGGATCCGCATCGTGGTTAGACCAAATTGGTTTCTTTTCTTCTGTGTTTTTTTAAATCGTTAGATCAGTGGGTACTTCCTATGTTAGCTTGAATGTCGGGTTATATAAGGTTGTTTTAGAGAGTGACTATATCCTTCACATGTATTCTAAATGAGAAAGTATTTCACTTTTCAATGAAAAGGCATCAAACATAACTGACCTCATTTTCTCACGTGCCTTACAGTATAATGGATTTCTCATCATTAAATTTCCAAGGGGATAACCTTCTTGATTAAGTGAAACACAACAGTAGAGAGAAAATTAGTTGGGAATTCCATTATGGGTAGGAATACCATTATGGATTTATGTCTGACTTCAAGGGAAATTACTATTGAATTTACCTTGGGGAAAAACATTACAAAAGATGATGTAAAGTGGAAAACCTTCTTATTATTTTATCATCTGGCCACATGGAGGTTTGTTGTTACATTCAATAAGAGATGGGATCTCAAGAATGACCAAATTATGGATATAATCAATATTTCATGGCGATGTTTCTAGAGAGTACCTTCATAACTTCTAATATTATTCCTATAATTTGGTAATTGGAGAGTAAGATCCTAAACTAACATAGATAAGAATTGGAGACTCCATCATTTAGCTAAGATGGATCATAGATCGACTCCTCATTTTCTAGTTTTATCTAGTGAGGATTATTGTTGGATTGCATCTTACACATGACTAGGACCTCTTGCTGGGGAAAGTGTTTTTCATATAAGGAATATGGTTTGGTTAGATCACGTGTTTTTGTTGGAACATTCTAATAGGTTTCTAGAATTTGGTAGGGGTTTGTTCCTACCTCATAATGGATATTGAAATATTCTAATCACCTCCCATCAGAATGGGGATGTGGACTAGATCTGGTTATCTATATATCATAAGGTAATTTGTCCCACAAACCACTTAGATGGGAGAAGAGTTGTGTGTCTTCTCTAGAGTGATATTTTAGGAGTTACTCCATTTTTTGGGATGGATTTGTGCGTACACCACTCCACCATTGTCATTTATGTTATAATATCCTATAAGGATTATAGGATGTGAGTAGTGATTTTTTCCTACCCTTTCACCATTATCAATATATGATTGGTTACATTAGTGGTTGTAACAAGTATATATTCGAATTCCATGGATAGAAAAGAGGTGTCAGACTGTTCTTGTCCTCTATTTCCTTCCAACGGGTACTGAAATTGCTCAGGTGAGGGGATATATATTTGGGTCTACCCCATGTTCTTCATTGGGACATTCTGAATTACTTATTTTGATGCTATTAGATGAGACTGCTAGAAGGCTTGATTAATGTGGTATGGTGTGTGTTCCTACTCACATCCTGTCACTAAATACTAATGGGTAGTTTCTTTGGACACATCTAGACGAGGCTACTAACAAGCTTTATTGAAGTGGGAAGGTGTTTGTGCTTTTAAAAATTTATTGGATGGGGTTGATTTTAGGATTTTCTAGGTGCAGGCAGGTGTTTATGACTTCTCTCCATTTTTTGTTATATTTTGTTGGTGGGTTTCTATGGATGCCGCAAGACGAGTCTACTGGTAGTCTTGATTTGTGCATGCAATATTTTTCCTTCTTATAGGCAGTTTTCAATTAATTTTGAATGCAGGCTTCTTTGGAGGGGACAAAGTTGTATCCTTGTCCCCCATTGACTAGTCACTTCCATCGGGGGTCCACCTTATATGACTAGGTTTGGATGACTAGGCCCGAACTCCCGAGGATAACACCCTCATCATACAAAGGATTCACTATCATGCAGCATTGGCGACGATGACTACTGGTATGATCCCTTTGAAAGGATTCTTGTATATTTTATGTGAATCCATTTGTCGCCTCTTGATATTTCTTCCTAAGATAGGGTAAGATATGATTTCTACATTCCAAAGATAAGATCTAGAAATAGTTGGGGATGGTAATTTGTTCCATCTACTTCTGGACAACTGTTCGTCACTGGGTGAACGATTATTGGGGATTCCTGAGATGGAGGGATTACTAGGATTCCTCCAAGGTTGGGATAGTACTAGTTATATGGTTCTCCCATACGAGCGCATTTGAAAACTAGATTTGAAGAGGTTGGGTTAGAGATTAAATACTTATTTATATGAGGAAACAACATGAATGGTATCCTAGGAATATGTCTATGACAACTGATGGTTCGCCATTTTGATTGAAGGGAACTCTTGTCTAATGTTCTTTAAATATAGGTGACAAAAAAACCCATTCAAAGAAGCATATCAATAAATGAATACATGCATAATTGATTTTATTATTTGGACCTCTTTTATTTTTGGAACGAAAGGGGCCAGACATGTGAGTAATGAAATCATATTGGTCAAGGATTCTCATCAGATTCATCATTTTTTCTTCATCCACAAATACTGTGTGGCATTGGAATGGAGTTTTTGTGGTGTGAGCAAGAAAAAATCACATCAGACACATATACCCACATAATCACAAAACGGTTTCCAAAAGTGATTTTTTGTGGCACGGGAAATACCCAATGGATCTCATATCCCTGATGACTCATGGAACTAATTTCCAAAGGTATATAGTCATTTTGAAAATTATCCAATGATACTTAAGAAATCAAATTTGTTGAATGGATTGGATCTCAGTCTCATCACACCATTTGGCGGGGGATTGTTGCTTACTTAGGGAATCTCATATAGATTGAAGATATGTTCATGAATCCTTTATTGAATCCCTAGTATGATGTATGTAAACCTTCAATTAACAATCACTTATTATCATGTATTGGATTAAGAATCATTTTTATGTATCAATGGTTCTTAGTCAATGAAGAAATTGGTATGTATCTAAGGTTCTCCATTGATAGTACCTCATATCATGCATATTAGTGATTCGTTGGTCATTAATTATGATGATGCTAGTTTTAAGCCATGTTGTTGGGTGGTCTATAATTTTTCATCGTCCAAATATATGGGAGTTATTTTTATGTCAGGATCAGACCCATGATATGGGCATCCTATCTACTCTTATAAAATAAATCATAACCCATGTAGTTCATTTCCACTAAACATGACACATCTTACCTTTTATGTTCATGTGATAAGGGCCAACCTATGTAGTTTAACGTCACGTGTCAATGATGTCTAGGTGAAAGGTTCCTAGTCAAATTTTGTTATGGGACTTATGGAAAAGTGGCTTAAGGAATATTGAAGTGATGTGAGATCCCAATTTGGACATAAACTTACTAGTAATGTGTCCCATATATAAATAGGGTGGATTTGGGGTGTTTGGTTTGGATATTAGGTAGGCTCCTATGTATCACATTTAGAAATGAATCAAATACCATGTAATTTATTTTTTCGGATGCATACCTATAGAGGACCACACAATGTTTGTCTCATAAGGAATGTGGCCCTTTGAGAGGATTAAAAAATTATTTCTGGGCTTACACCATTTAAGAGGATTCTCTAGTGGTAAGATATTGGCTTTGAGGAACTATGCCTATGGATTCCCTTTAAAGTAAAGTGATAGGAAGATCCATAAAAAAATTATCCTCAAAAATATGTATATGATTATGTGTATTTACTGATCATAACTAACCTCTAATACCAAGAGAGTCCTGATGACACTACATGTTAGGTAGGATAAGTGTGGGCACCTCTGACCTATGGAATGCATATCTGAATGGGAGACACAGTAGTGTGTCTCTCTCCATGATCATGCTTGTATGAAGGATTCAATGGAGGATTTAATTTGGTCCCCCTCAGGAGAGGGATCCAAAGGAAGGGAAACCATGACATTGGTGTCTTGAAGGATGGATTAGAAGGCACCTCACTTAGGTCAAGGTTTGGTGAGTAAGTGGTGCTTCCCAGAAGACCTGGGAGGATCATTAAATGCTTTCATAGGGGGTAAGGCTGTGGGATATGAAGGTTCCCTAAGTGAATGACCAATTGGAAAACCAAAATTGGGTGAGGCATATCTAGGAACCAAGTGTCTCATCATGTGTCTTTGGAAGGTTCTCATGCATCTCTTAGGTTTGGGAAGGGACCTTCACTCCAGTGCAGTGCAACATGGGGGAAAGTGTTCCTCACACAAGCATATTGTGGTTCATACCTTGGAGGGAATTTTATCTCACTATACCCATTAATTCAATCTTATCTTGGGTTTTGGAGAGCCACTTGAGAGATTTTAGAGGACCTGGGTGAAGGTATTGTGTGACTATAGATTCGAGGCTTCTTCAATTTTTTACAGTCTATCAGATGATGAACCCTAAGGTCATATTTATAGGAAACAATGGGACCTTGGACAAAGTAGTTTTTCATACAGGTACCCAGCATAGGTACCCTATGTAAGGTTGTTAAATCCTTAAGTTCACGTAGGTTTGGTTCACACAGGTACCTCACTCATGGGCATCTTCTCCTTGTGTGTTGCGTAGGTATGCTTACTCCATCCTCTTAGCATGTTGGGTTTGTGACATAGGACCACCTGGGTGAACCCGCTACTCCTTATTGTGGGGAATCACCCCACCACCGTTATTCCATATCAGTATTAGGTTACGGCCTCGACCCTTTGGGATAATCCCTTTACTACCATCACTAGCCCCTATGAAAAACAAAGAGTTTCAACAAAAACATTTTGGGTTGGTTTGAGGATGATTTGGGTCATGACACATGAAACACCACCTTTTATTCCAAATACGTGGTTTACTCTTAGAGGGAGGTTCTCACCACCATTCCATTAGATTGGGAAATGTTTTTGATGAATCTAGAACACACTATGTGTGAGAATTTTTACATCACATGGAAATACAATATGCTCCTCTGGACATAAGGACACATTTCTACTCAAACTAGATATTTGTTGTTTAAGTGAGGATCACATAATTAATTTCATGTAAAATTTCATAAAACACCTTTTTTAGTGTTAACGTAGGATTTATATTTCCTTTTAGGGTTTTTATGGTTTTAAGGGACTTTTAGGGTTTTTAGTATATTTATGTTTTTAGAGGTTTAAAGTGTTTTTAAGTTTTTAAGGTTTACTTATGGAATTTCAGTGTTTTTAGTATGTTTTACATTTTATGGATTTTAGATATTTTTATGATTTTTATGTTTTTTTCAGGTTTTTAGGGATTTTGTGGGTTTTGTAGGGGTTTTTTGTTTTTTTATATTTTTAGTGTTTTTTTTTTGTTTTTTAGGGGTTTTATTGTTTTTAGAGTTTTCAAGGTTTTTAGGAGTTAAAGGGTTTTTATATTTTCTTAGTGTGCTTATAGGGTTTATGGGTTTTCAAAGTTTACTATGGTTTTTATATATTTTTATGATTTTTAGGGATTTTAGTGTTTTTTAGGATTTTGGGTTTTTAGTGTTTTTCAGGTTTTTTGGGGGTTTAAGTGTTTTAATATTTTTAAGGATATTTTATGTTTTTTTATTATTTTTTTTCCAATTTTATCTATTTTTAGGGATTTTCAAGGATTTTAATGGTATTTAGGGTTTTGGGGGATATTGAGGGATTTTAGGTCTTTTTTGGTTTTCTATGTTTTTTTTGTTTAAGGGTTTTCTGATATTTTTAGCAGTTTTAAGGTTTTTTAGAGTTCTTCAATGTTTTTAGGGGTTTAAAGGGTTTTTAGAGTATTTAATGGTGTCTATTATTTTTATGTATTCTTAGGTATTTTTTTAGGTTTTTTTAATGTTTTTAGGTGCTATAGCGGTTTCAGGGTCTTTTAGGGTTTTTAGAATTTTTATAGGTTTTAATGGAATTTACATGTTTTTAAGTCTTTATGTTTTTCTTATGGGGTTTAAAGGTTAATAGAGGGTATTTAAATTTTTATTTATATTCAGTTATTTTTTATGAATTTTATTGTTTTTAGGGGTTATAGGTATATTCAATCATTAGTGTTTTCTATGGTTTTAAGGGTTTTTTGGGTTTTTGAGTTTTTTAGGTTTTTAAGGGGTTTAAGGTTTTTTAGAGTTTTTATTATTTTTAGGGGTTTAAATGGGTTTTAGTTTTTTAGTGGTTTGTTAGGTTTTTTATATGTTTTTAGGGTTTTTTATTTTTTTACTAGTTTTATATTTTTGGGGTTTTTAGGGTTTTTAGGGTTTTTAATGTTTTTAGATTTGTTAGGTTTAGTGGTGTTAAGTGCTTTTAGGTTTTTAATGTTTTATTATAGTTTTTCAATGTTTTAAATTTTTTATATTTATATTTATTTTTAATTAAATTATAATATTATAATGGGTTTTTAGGGTTTTTAGGGAAATTGAGGGGTTTTCAGGTTTTTTAATAATTTTATAATTATTTTATGTGTTTAGTGGATTTTTCTATCTTTACAAATTTTTAGGTTTTTATGGATTTTAAGTGTTTTTTGGGTTTTTAATCTTGCCTTGAGGTTTTACGAAATTTTTAGGTTTTTTACATTTTTTGGGACTTTTAGGGATTTCCTATAATTTTTTTGGATTTTTCGGGGGTTTGGGATTTTGAGAGTGTTTAGGGGTTTTTAAGATTTTTTTTTCTTTTTCTTCTTTTTGGGGTTTTAGTTTCTTTTTAAGTTTTTTAGGGGTCTTAATTTTTTTAGAGTTCTCTAAAGTTTTTATGGGTTTAAAGGGTTTTTAGAGTTTTTAGTGTTTTTAGGGGTTTTATAGGATTTATGCAGTTTTGTGGTTTTAGGGGTTTTTTGGGGATTTTAGGGTTTTTATTAATTTTTAGGTATTTTAGGGGTTTTAATTGTTTTTAGGTTTTTAATCTTTTCTTATAGTTTTTTAGGATTTTTACAGTTTTTTACATTTTTATATATTTTTAGTTCTTTTTTTAGCATTTTTATTTTTTTTTCGTGTTTTTATAAATATAGTGGGCTTTATGGTTTCTAGAGTTTTAATATATTTTTTATGTTTTTTTAGTTTTTTAAGTGTTATTAGGTTTTTAAGGGTTTATTAGGTTTTTTGGGTTTTTTACATTTTTTGGGAATTTTATGGGGTTTTAGGATTTTTATGATTTTTATTGTTTTTTTGGGATATTGAGGGGTTTTAGGATCTTTTCAGATTTTTCTAGTTTTATTTTATGCACATTTTAGTTTTTAGTGTTTTTAGGGGTTATTTGAGTTTTTTTATCATTTTTAGGGGTTTTATTGGTTTTGAGAGTTTTTAGTGGTTTTTAGGGATTTATGGGCTTTTAGTGGATTGTGGTTTTAAGGGATTTAGGGATTTTTTGTTTTTTAGGTTTCTTAGGGGTTTAATGTGTTTTTATGTTTTTTAGGATTTCGTAGAGGTTTTCAGTGTTTTTAGGATTTATTTTTTATTGGATATTTAGGTATTTTTTTAGAGTTTTTAATGTTTCTAAGGATTTTAGGGTTTTCTTATGGTATTTATGGATTTTAGGGCTTTTAGGGGTTTTTAGTATTCTATGGTTTTTTAGGGTTTTAGGGTTATTATGGTTTTTTTTTTCATTTATGGTTTTTTAGTCTATAGTTTATTAATAGTTTTTTATATATTTTTTTCATTTTAAAAGGTTTAATGGTTTTTTATGTTTTTATTGGCCTTTGGGTTTTAATGTATTATTAGGGTTTTAATGGTTTTTAGGGGGGTTATATCTTTTTTATGTATTTTTAGGGTTTTTTAGGGTTTTTATCATTTTTAGGTTTTTAGAGGGTTTTGAGTGTTTCTTAGGATTTATGGTTTTCATAGGGTATATTAGGGTTTTCAGGGTTTTAAGGTTTTTATGATTTTAAGGATTTTTTGGATTTTTTAAGGATTTTAGGTTTTTAGTGTTTTGAGGGATTTTGAGGGATTTTAGGGTTTTAAGAATTTTAGTGGTTTTTTAGGTTCTGATGTTTTTTTAGGATTTTTAGTGTTTTTTGGTTTTTTAAGGTTTTTATTATTTTATTACTTTTTGGGTTCAAATGGTTTTTAGAGTTTTATGTGGGTTTATGGATTTTATTGGATTTTAGGGTTTTATATTGTTTTTAGGGGTTTTTATGGGTTTATGTGGTATTAATGCTTTCAGTGTTTTTAGAGTTTTTAGGTTTTTAACTTTTATAAGTGTTTTTAGGTTTTTATGGTTTTATTTTATTTTTTATGGGTTTATAAGGTTTTCTTTAGTTTTTAGGGATTTTTAGTACTTTTTATGATTTTATGGATTTTTCAGTTTTGTATGGATTTTTAGGGTTTTAGGGGTTTATTGGATTTTTTAGTGTTTTAGATATTTTCATTTTTAGGGGTCTTAAGTGTTTTTAAGTTTTTATGGTTTTCATTCATTTTTTTTAGGATTTTTTACATTTTATGATTTTTTTTTGGATTTTATATAATTTTATGTTTTTTAGGGTTTTAGGGGTTTTAGGGTTTTTTGGTTTTTAGGGTTTTTAGTGTATTTATGGGTTTTTGGTTTTTTTTGGGTTTTTTGGGGTTTTTTGGTTTTTTGGTTTTTTTGAATTTTTTATGGGTTTTAATGTTTTTAGAGTTTAAAATGTTTTTAGGGATTTAAAGTGTTTTTATATTTTTTTAGTGGGTTTTTGGGTATTTAAGGATTTTATGATTTTATGGTTTTTAGGGTATTTACATGCTTTTGGGTTTTTATGGTTTTTATGGTTTTAATAGGGGTTTTTAGGTTTTTTTATGTTTTTTTGAATTTTGGGGTTTTAGGATTTTATGGTTTTTATTATTTTTAGGGATTTTGTGGGGTTTATGGTTTAAAGGGTTTTAGGGCCTTTACCATTTTTAGTTTTTTAGGGGATTAATGTGTTTTAGGTTTCTTATCATTCTTATGGGTTTTAGCATTTTTTTAACATTTTTAGGGTTTTTTGGGATTTTTTAGGATATTTATAGTTTCTGGGGATTTTAAGTATTTTGATGATTTTAAGGGTTTTTTTAGCAATTTTAGTGTTTTGATGGATTTTTTGTGTTTTTGGGTTTTTTTAGTTTTGTAAAGTATGAATGTTTTTAGAATTTATTAATTATTTTATGGGTTTAAATGTTTTATTAGAGTCTTAGTGGTTCTTAGGGTATTTATTGGTTTTTGTGTTTTTAAAGGATTCTTGGGTTTTTATGGATTTTAGGGTTTTTTGGGGTTTTAGTGTTTTTTATGTTTTTAGGGTTTTTAAGTCTTTTTACATTTTTAAAATTCTCTTAGGATTTTTCAGGGTTTTTATGGTTTTACTTTTTTATAGATTTGTAAATTTTTTTAAGCTTTTATGGATTTTAGGGGTTTTAGGAATTTTGAGTGTTTATAGGTTTTTAAGGGTTTTTTTGTTTTTTTGGGTTTTTATGGTTTTTTGGGTTTTTATAGTTGTTTGATGTTTAGGGTTATAATTTTTTTAGAGTTTTTTATCATTTTTAGAGGAATAAATGATTTTAATATTTTTAGTGGATTTTTAGTGATTTTATGGGGTTTTAGGTTTTTAGGGTTTTAAATTTCTTTTGGGGTTTTCTGAATTTTGGGGGTTTATATTTTTTATGTTTTAGAGAAGTATTATGTGTTTTTAGGTTTTTAAGGTTTTCTTATGGTTTTTCAGGGTTTTTAGTGATTTTTTATTTTTTTTCAAGGATTTTTATGTCTTTTTAGTATTTTTTATGTTTTTTGGGATTTTTATGGATTTTTATGTATTTTTAGGTTTTTAGGGATTTTTAGGGTTTTAGGGTTTTTCAGGGTTTTAGGATATTTAGTGTTTGTTATGTTTTTAGGGGATTTAAGTGTTTTTAGGTTTTATGTTTTTCTTAGGTTCATTCAGGGTTTTTAAGGTCTTTTACATTTTTATGGATATTTATATATTTTTTTTATTATTTTTAGGTTTTTTAGGGTTTTTTGGGATTTTGAGGGGTTTTGGGGTTTTTACGGTTTTTTAGGGTTTTTATAGTTTTTCTGGTTTTTTTTTGTTTATAGGGTTTCTTTTGAGATTCTTATGGTTTTAATAGTTTTTTAGAGTTTTTATAACTTTTTAGGTGGTAAAAGGGATTTTATAGTTTTTAGTGGTTTTTAGGGGGATTAGAGGTTTTTAGGGTTTTTATGTTTTTTTTAAATTTTTATGGTTTTTAAGGGTTTTTTCAAGTTTCTTGGGATTTTTATATATTTCAGCAGTTTATGGATTTTTTAGGATTTTTATGTTCGTTGGGGTTTTTATGAATTTTTATGGGTTTAGGGTTTTACTGTTTTTAGAGTTTTTAGTGTTTTTTTGGTTTTTTTGGGTTTTTGGAGTTTTTTATTTTTTTATGGTTTTGAAGGTTTTTAGGATTTTATAACATTTTTAGTTGTTTAAATGATTTTTATAGTTTTTAATGGGTTTTAGGGGTTTTATGGGAATTGTGGGGTTTTTAGGGCTTTAGGGGTTTTATGTATCTTAAGGGCTTTTAGTTTTTTTTATGGTTTTCAGCACTTTTCCATTTTTTTAGGTTTGTTATGTGTTCTTAGGTTTTCTTATGTTTTTAAGGTTTTTTGGGTTTTTTTTGTTCTGTAGATATTTTAGGATTTTAGGATTTTTTATATTTTTAGTTTTTTTTTATTTTAAGGGGTTTAGGGTTTTTTAGATTTTGTATGATTATTATAGTTTTTTGCGTTTTTAGAGTTTTTTTAGTATTTTTAGGGATTTTATGTTTTTTTTAATTTTCTTTCATTTTTAGGAGTTTAAGGGGTTTTTAGATCTTTTAATGATTTTTAGTATTTTTATGGGTTTTCAGTGGTTTTTAAGGTTTTTAGTAGTTTTATGGATTTAGTGGTTTTTATGGTTCTTAGGGTCTTTTAGGGGTTTTAGGGTATTTTATCATTTTTTTTGGTTTTTAGGGGTTTTGAGTGTTTGTTAGGTTTTCAAAGTTTCCAAATGGATTTTCAGTTTTTTTAATGTTTTTATGAATTTTTATGGGTTTTTTGTGATTTTATGGGGTCTTAGTGTTTTTAGGGAGTTTGAGGGGTTTTGGGGGGTTTTGGGTTTTTAGGGATTTTTTTGTGTTTTTACGGGTTTTTTTTTCTTTTTTAGTGTTCTTAATGATTTTTGTATTTTTTAAATGTTTTTTGTGGTTTAATAGATTTTGAAAGGTTTTAGAAGTTTTAGGTTTTCTTAGGTTTTTAGTATTTCTAGGTTTTTTAATGGTTTTTTGCATTTTTTAGGTTATTTAGGGGTTTTATGTGTTTTTAGGTATCTATGGATTCCTTAGTGTGTTTTAAGGTTTATGGATTCATATATCATTAGGGTTTTCTATGGATTTTTTTTATTTTATATTTATTGGGTTTTTAGGTGTTCTGAGGGATTTTAGGGTTTTATGTGGTTTTAGGGTTACAATAGATTTTTGGGTTTTTTGGGTTTTTTAGGTATTTTACTATTTTCTTTATTTTTAATGTTTGTTGAGGTTTAATCGGTTTTTAATGTCATTAGTTAGTTTTATGGGTTTTAAGGTGTTTTTATGGTTTTTAGGGTTTTTAGTTTCTTTCAGGGTTTTTAGAATTTTTATGTTTTTTGGGGTTTTAAGTGTTTTTATGTGTTCATTTTTTTCTTTTGGTTCTCCTGGGTTTTGAGGTATTTTTATGTTTTTAGGGTTTTTAGGTCTTTTATGAATTTAATTTATATAGGGATTTTAGGGATTTTGACAATTTTCATTGGTTTTATGGGTTTTTAGGTTTTTTTTAGTTTTTAGGTTTTATTGGGTTCTAAGTGCTTTTAGGTGATTATGGTTTTCTATGGGATTTTCAAGGTTTTCATGTTTGTATGTTTTTAGGGTTTTTAGTGTTTTTTATGATTTTTATTGGTTTTTAGGGGTTTTAGGGATTTTGATGATTTTTAGGGGTTTTAATGATTATGAGAGTTTTTGTTGATTTTTTGGTTTCTTATGAATTTATTGACTTTTTTAGGATTTCTACGTTATTTTAAAAAAATTTAATTTTTTTAAGAGTTTAAGGGGGTTTTAAAGTATTTAATAGTATTTAATAGTTTTTAATAATTATTATGGTTTTTTACAGGTTTTTATGGTGTTTAGGGTTTTTTATGATTTTTGGGGTTTCTAGGGTTTTATGTTCTTTATGGTTTTTAGCATTTTAATGTTTTAGGGGTTTTATGTGTTTTATGTTATTAAGGTTTTATTATGATTTTTAGGGGTATTATGGTTTTTTACTTTTTAGGGATTTTTAGTTTTCTTTTTGTATTTTTAGGGTTTTTAGGGTTTTTAGAATTTTGACTAGTTTAAGGATTTTTAGGTGTTTTAGGGTTTTAGGGATTGTTTTTTGGTTTTTAGGGTTTTTTGAGTGGTTTTTGGTTTTAAGGATTTTATGATTATTTTGACATTTCTTGAGGATTAAAGGGGTTTTAGATTTTTTTAGTGGTTTTAGGGTTTTTAAGGTTTTTTCGGGTTTTAGTAGTTTTTAGGTGATATTAGGGTCTTTTATGGTTTTTATAATTTTTAGTTTTTTAGGGTTTCTAAGTATTTTTGGGTTTTTATATTTTTTTCTAAGGGTTTTAGGTTTTTTAGGGATTTTTATATTTTTTGGGATTTTAGGGCATTTGTAGTTTTTTAGGTGTCTTTGGGATTTTAATGGGTCATCAATTGTTTATGATTTTATGGGGTGTTTTTTGTGGTTTTTTGAGTTTTTAGGATTTTTAAGGATTTTTAGAGTTTTTTACCGTTTTTACGTGTTTAAAGGGATTTTAGAGTTTTTAGTTAATTTAACTATTTTTATGGGTTTTATGGGTTTTTATTATTTTTAGGTGATTATTTATTTGTAGGTTTTTTAGGGTATTAGGGTCTTTTAGGGTTTTTATGGTTTTATCATTTTTTTGATTTTTTTGTGATTTTATGTGTTTTAAGGTTTTTAAGTTTTTATGAGTGGTTTTCAGATTTTTTAGGGTTTTTTCATTCTTAAGAATTTTATGGATTTTTATAATTATTATGGTATTTAGGGATTTTAAGGGTTTTTTGGGTTTTTTGGGTTTTTATGGGTTTTTTAGGTTTTGGGGGGGGGGTCTTGTGTTTTTTAGGGTTTTAATGGTTTCAATAAATTTTTAAAGTTTTTTCGGGATAAAATGGTTTTTAGTTGTTTTAGTTCTTTTTAGTGTTTTTGTGGGTTCTTAGGGTTTTTACGATTTTTAAGTGTTTTATGGTTTTTTGTGTTTATGGGGTTTTTAAGGTTTCTTAGGGTTCAACATTTTTATCTTTTTAGGGTTTTTAGTTTTTTTATGTTTTTATTGTTTTCTTAGGGTTTTTCAACTTTTTTAGGGGTTTTATTTTAGGGGTTTTTTAGAAAAACATTGGCATTTTTATTGTTTTTTATGAAAACAATGGCATTTTTATTGTTTTTTAGGGTTTTTAGTGATTGGGGGGCTTAGGGTTTTACGATTTTATGGGATTTATGCTTTTTTGTTTTAGGTGTTTTTCAGTTTTTAAGGGTTATGATTATTTTTAGAGTTTTTTTTTATTTTTTATTTTTATAAATGGTTTTTATATTTTTTGGGGTTTTTAGAATTTTTATGGGGTTTTAAGGTTTTTATGGTGTTTTGGAATTTTTAATGTAGGTTTTTAAGGTTTTTATGTATTTTTTAGGATTTTATTATTTTTTGGGTTTTCATGGTTTTTAGTATTTTTTTTATTTTAGGGATATTTATTTATTTGTTAGTATTTTTATGGGTTTTTAGGGTTTTTAGTGTTTTTTAGGTTTTTAAGGGTTTTAAGTGTTTTAGGTTTTGAATTTTTTCTTAGGATTCTTCAAGGTTTTAAAAGATTTCATGTATTTAGAGATATTTATGGATTTTTTAGGATTTTTATCTTTTTTAAGGGTTTTATGGATTTGGAGTGTTTTAAATATTTTTAGGTTTTTTTGGGTTTTATTTATTTTTTGGGCTTTTAGGGTTTTTTTGAGTTTTTAGGGGTTTTATTGTTTTTTATATTTTTTAAATATTTTTAGGGATTTTAGAGATTTTTATATTTTTTAGTGGAATTTAGGGTTTTTATGGGTATATTGGGTTACCTATAATTTTAGGGTTTTTTATGGACTTTAGTGTTTTTAGGGTTTTTTGGGTCTTTTAGGAATTTTTGTATTTTTTAGGTTTTTTGGCGGAAATAATTATTTATATGTTTCCTATACTATCTTAGGGTTTTTATGTTTTTTAGTGTTTTAAGGGTTTTTTATGTTTTTAGATATTTTTAGGGATTTTTAGGATTTTTGTGATATTTGGGGGTTTTAGGGATTTTGAAGGTTTTTTGTGTTTTTCGGGTTTTTATCGTTTTTAGATTTTTTGGGGTTTTAAGTGTTTTTATGTTTTTATGGTTTTCATAGGGTTTTCATAGTTTTAAGTGTATTTTTACATTTCTAGGTATTTTAAGGGAATTTTAGGAATTTATGGTTTTTAGGGATTTTGAGATTTTTTAGGGTTTTCTAGGGTTTTATGGTTTTTATGGTATTGGAGGGATTTTTGGGGATTTTTTTGAGTTTTTCATGGTTTTATGGTTTGTTAGAATTTTTTAATGTTTTTAGGGGTTTAAATGGATTGTAGATTTTTTAGCTGGTTTTTATGGGTTTTTATGGGTTTTATGGGTTCTTAAGGTTTTTTTGGTTTTTATGGTTTTTATGGTTTTTAGAGTTTTTCTATGGTTTTTATATATTTTTAGTTTTTAGGGATTTTAAGGGTTTTTAGGGATTTTAAGGGTTTTTAGGTTTTAACTATTTCTTTTGGTTTTTAGGGTTTTTAGTTTTATTAAATGTTTCAAAATTTTTATGTATTTTTTGAGGATTTTTATGGTTTTAGGGGTTTTAGGGTTCTTGAGGGGTATAAGAGTTTTTAGGGGTTTCAGTTTATTTATGTTATTTTTTTGGTTTTTAGGGGGGTTGAGTTTTTAGGGTTTTATTATTTTTTTCAATTTTTATCTTTTTAGCGGTTTAAAGGGTTTTTTGATTTTTTCCCCTTTTTATGATTTTTATTTGTTTTTAGGCATTTTTAAGGTTGTCATCGTTTTTATTGTTTTATGGGTTTTGCGGTTTTTAGGGTATTTTTAGCATTTTACGGTTTTTATGGGTTTTAAATTTTTTTTGGTTTTTATGGTTTTCTTATGGGGTTTCATGGTTTTTTTGGTTTGTAACGTTTTTAGGGACTTTTATAATTTTTTTATTTTTATGAATTTTTATAGTATTTATGTATTTTGAGGGTTTTTTTGGTTTTTTTGGTTTTTATGATTTTTTGGGGGTTTTAGGGTTTTTTTTTATTGTTTTAGGTTTTTTACATTTTTTTATAGTTTTTAATAATTTTAGTGGTTTAAAGGGGTTTTAGAGTTTTTAATGGGTTATTAAAGTTTTTATGGTTTTTATGGTTTTTTGGGGGTTTTATGATTTTTAGGGATTTTAGGGGGGTTTTATGGTATTTAGTGGATTTTAAATTTATCGGGGTTTTATGTGTTTTAAGGTTTACTTAGGGGTTTCATGGTTTTAGGGTTTTTTACAGTTTGAGGGTTTTTTGGATTTTTTCGGGTATTTTTAATTTTTAGGGATTTTGGGGGTTCTAGGGTTTTTTTGGGTTTTTACGGTTTTTTTGGGGTTTTGGGGTTTTTTGATTTTTATGCTTTTTTATGGGGTTTTATAGTTTTTTTAAAAAAATTATGGGTTTAAAGGTTATTTAGAGTTTTTATTGGGGTTTTATGTATCTTTTGGGTTTCTTAATTTTTTTAGGGGTTTTTATTATTTTTAGGGATTTTTATGGTCTTTTAGGGTTTTTTCATTTTTTAGGTTTTATTGGAGTTTTAAGTGATTTTAGATTTTTATGGTTTTCTTAGAGTTTTTTGGGGATTTTAGTGTTTTTTATGTTGTTAGGTATTTTCTGGGATTTTTTAGGCCTTTATGGTTTTTAAATGTTTTCCAGATTTTGAGGGGTTTTAGAGGTTTTTAGGGATTTTTCGATTAATTTGGTTTTTTGGGTTTTTAGGAGATTTTTTAATTTTTTAAAATTGTAAGGGTTTTTGTTGTTTTTTATTATTTTTAAGGATTTGAAGGGTGTTTAGATATTTGAGTGGTTTTTAGGGTTATATGGGGTTTTTCAGGTTTTTAGTAGTTTTTAGTGGTTTTGGGGGTTTTATGGTTTTTATGTTTTTAGGGTTCTTACAATGTTTTAGGGTTCTAAAGATGTTTTAGATTTTTTTTATGATTATTATATTTTTTTAGGTTTTTAGGGGTTTTAAGTGATTTTAGGTGTTTAATATTTTCTTAGGTTTTTTAGGTATTTTAGAATTTTTTTACATTTTAGGGGTTTATGGATTTTTTAGGATTTTTATGTTTTATGGTTTTTAGGGATATTGAGGCATTTGTGGTTTTTCGGATTTTTATGTTTATTTTTGGGTTTTTGGGGATTAGTTTTTATAGTTTTAATGATTTTTAGAGTTTCTAAACAATTTAGGTGTTTATAGGGTTTTTTGAGAGTTTAGTGATTTTATATTTTTTATGTTTTTTATGGATTTTAGGTGTTTTAGGGATTTTAGGGTTTTTAGGGATTTAGGGGTTTTATAGGTTTTAGGTTTTTTAGAGGACTAAAGGGAAAAGAAGGAGCGGACCAAGCTGGGAGCTTGGTACCTTAAAATAAAACTAAAAGAAAAGTACAAGGCATTACAGGGGGGACGTATGCATTCGGGTACTTGTAGTACCCTTCATGTCAGAGTCAACATAGGACGCACAAAAAGAAGGAGCAATAAAGGACCACCGCGAGTAGCATTCTTCAATAGCCATTTTGGAGAGGACATTAGCAACCATATTGACTTCCATGTATGCGTGAGTGATCCTAATAGTCAGACTATTGGATAAGCTAAGACATTCAACCCATTGAGGTAAAAGCCATTATGGAACCTTCCTGGAATTTTGACAAAGAGCCTCCACTGCAAGCATCGAGTCAGATTCGATCCAGGGATGAAACCACTCAAATTGGTTTGCAAAATGTATAGCCTTGATTATAGCCCAGAGCTCTGGCTCATAAGCGCAACCATTCCCAATGAAATGATAAAAAATGCCCTTAACAAAGCCACGATAGGTGGAGAAAAAAGCACCACAACCGGAAGGACCTTTTGAACCTGATGCCGCACCATCAACATTAACATTGATCCATGATGGTATTGGTGGGATCAATCAGATGAACTTCATCAGCATTGGTTTTTTGACCCTGCCAGAAAAACCAAGAGTGTGGAGGGTGATAAGGTCATTAAAACAGTTGTTCATAGTACATATTTTAATACACCCAGCCATTCGAACAACACTGTGCATGGAAATAATATCCTCATGTATGGAACATGATTTATTCCATAACATAGTAGAATTCCTCGCAGCCCATAAGAAGACAACAATTGCTGCTGATGTAGTAAGAAGAAGGTTATGAATTTGCTCATTGCAATTGAATTCTGTAATAAAAATCATCCTTTGAGAAAAGGTTCCAGAGGGAAAGCAGAGACCAAAGACATCTTGTATGTGGTTCCATAATCTTTGTGGAAGGCTACATTATACAAAGAGGTGATGTACACTTTTAGCATCTCGTAAACAGAGGCTGCAGACCGAAAGAAGATGCCATCAAGCTCTTTGCAGCTGCCTATGCGTAGGTAGCAGATTTCTTTAGATCATACAAAGGAGAAGGAAGTGTCTAGGGGGAATGAATTTTCACTTATATTGCAGAATCCATGAGGGGGAGTCCAGACCTTTCAGGCATTTGTGATTATAGAACTCCCTTGCAGTGAGATGATCAAGCAGGTTTGGCTTCCAGGTGATTGTATCATAATCAATGAAATTGTAGCGCTGAATCTGTGAAGTGATGTGCACCTGTAAAATTCCATCCATCTTTATCATCCTTACGTTAATATCATTGATGGACATGTGCCGGAGGCATTGAGGTACCTACATGATTTCATCAAGAGGATAGTCGAGCCACCGAGTTATCCAACAGTTCAAATCAGAATGCTTTGAAACAGTGCAAATTGACTAAGAGATAATGTCCTCTTATGATGATTTAATTATGGACCAAACAGAGGAGAGTATGTATCCAGTATATCCATTGTACAAGTGGACAGTAAAACATTATTTAAAAAAATCCAATTCCCCTTCTTTGTGTGTGAAGATATTCTAGGTGAATTAGGAAAGCAAATCCTCATTAAAAACACTGAGGTCTTTAATTCCAAGACCACCCATTTCAGTGAGTTTGATGCAGTCCTTCCATGCCACAGTTATCAATTTCTTTTCATTAATACATCCTATCCTTGAAAAGTTATGAATCTTGGCTTGAATAGATTTAATCTGGCTTACCGGCCATCTATATATGGAAAAGACATGAACAAACATCAAGGTGACGACAGAGTTGATAAGACATACTCTGGCTGCTTGATATAGGGACTTTCCCTTCAATTTAGCTATCTGTTTTGTGATGTTGACGGAGATGCTTTCTAAGTGGAAACGCTTTGCCTTCCCCCAAAAAAAAGGGGAACCCCAAGATAATTTACTGGCAAGGATCCTCTTTTGACAGCAAGGCGTCTGACAATTCTATTCTGCCTCACGGAGGATGTTCCTTTCCCAATGAAAATAGATGATTTTCTCCAGCTGATGGCCTATCTGGAAACATCTTCAGAGTGGGTAAATATTTTCCGGATAGATGATATAGTTCGAATATTAGCCTGCACAAAGAGAAGAATATCATCAGCATAAAAAATGTGTGAGGGTACAAAAGATTCCTTACCGGCTTTAATGGGACAATAGAATCCATCCATCATTTCATTCATAATAATGTGACTAAGATAATCTTCCGCAAGTGAAAATAGGATTCTAGAAAGCGGATCCCCCTGTCTGACCCCTTGTGTACATTGAAGGAATCCTTTTGGTGCCTTATTAACCAGAACAGATATTCTGGTACTCTACAAGATGGTATAGAGCAAACTAATAAATTTGACGGAAAACCCATACATTCTCAAAACCTTGAAGATAATGTTCCATTTTATGGTATCAAATTCTTTGTATATATCCAATTTTAGAGAAAAATTCCAATGCTTGGATTCCTTCTTCATGATGTTCACTCCTTCAGAGGCCATGTATTGGCAGTTTTGGATGTTTCGCCCTAGAACAAAGCCAAATTGATTGGGTGTGATCATGTTTCCAATAATCTTCCCCAACCTGAGAACAATAATTTTGCTAATAATATTTGGGGTGGTGTTCCCGATGGAAATTGGTCTAAAATCCCCAATATCAACTGTAGACTCCTTTTTGGGAAGCAGGGCAATAAAATTGGACTTGGCTCCAAAGGGAATTGATCCTGAGACAAAGAAATCCCTAACCGCATTGGTAATTTCTATATGAAAGATATCCCAGTAGAAAATAAAGAACATGTTGGTAAATCCATCAGGATCGGGGGTACTTTCAAAATTGAGCAAAAAAAGACCATATTTGACTTTATCCTCTAGAGGTGGAGAGATCAGATCATTATTATGTGATTCATCCACACATTTCTCAACACATTCAGGAATTGAGTGAGAAGGAAGCATGTTATCATCATTATAAAGAGCTTTGAAATGATCAAAAACCACTTCAGCGGGCTCTTTCTCTTCAACCAAGGTTTTACCATTTATTCGGATATGATTGGGTCCTTTATGAACCCACTTCTCCCATTGTAAATAGAGGAAGAACATTGAGTTTCAATCACTATATTTGAGCCATCGAACATTGAATTGATTTCTTCCATATTTTCTTTAAGATCATGATGATCTTCCATCTTTTGTGAAGATCAAGTTCCTCACAAGTAGGAACATCCACTTGTTGATTATTTTCCAGAAAATATGTCAGCTGATATTTTGCAACCTTGATCCCATCATCAATTCTTGAGAAAGAGATTTTACTCCAAAATTTTAGCAGACTTTTAATTTTATTATGCTTTGATGAAACCACAAAATGAGGAATATCATAAAAATTGGAGTTCCAACCATCCAGAACAACTTCCCTACAACTGGGAATTGCAAGCCAGGAATTGTTGAATTTTAAAGGTAAGGGGGTGATTCTCCTGCTTCCCTCATGAATGTCGACAACAATGGGGTTATGATCTGAATTAAATTTGGGGAGAGGAAATCCTGAGATGTCAGACGGAGCACTAGCATCATTGACTTGTATAAAGCACCAATCAATTTTGTTGGCTTTCCTCCCATTGACAGTGAATCTTCCCAAAGTGAATTTATCACCTGCAATAGAGACTTCAGTGAGACTGCATTGATCTACACAACAATGAAACTCATTTGTAGTAGTTTGGGAGATGTGAGGGCCAATTTTTTTGTCTGGTCATAGAATAGCATTGAAATCACAAATGAAGACCCAATTATGAGCCATATTCTCATTGAGAGTAGATAGATCGCTCCAAAGACCTCTTATTCTAATGTAAGAGCAAGAAGCATAAAAAAAGAGAAAGGGAAGGGAATCTCTTGCAGACGAGTTTGGACTGTGATTAGTTTTTGACTAATCTCAAGATTATCATGTTGAAAGTCATTGTGTTGAAAAATCCATAAGGTTTTATGATTGGCAGAACCTCTGTTGTGTGAAATAAATGTATAACCTAGAGTGTCCCATTAGAAATTCTTCTAATTTTTGAAACAGATTAATGGCTCAGCAACGACCATGAGTGTATGTTTGTTTGCAATGTGAAAGTGTCGAAGGGAAACTGTAGTGGGAGAATTCTCAATCCCCTGGTAGTTCTAGAATAATATCTTCATTGATTATCATTGCCTCTTAGGCGAGGCAGAGCTTGAATATCTTTGGGAGCTCCTTTGAACTTTAAACCCTGCTTGGGGGGCCTTCCAGGTGGTTTCTTGACGATTTGCTCAGTTTTTGGAACCTCATGAGTAGAGTCCAAATGAATCACATTAGAGCTAATATCAATCTCTTGACTGTCATCTGCCTGGTTAGCCCAGAATTTTACAGATATAGGAGAGAACACATTAGTAACACAAATCCACTCGTTGTGGGGAATTGCAATCGATTTAGCCTTACTGACATGTCCAGCAGGAACAGGTATGAAAACTTCAGAATTGGTCATGTTTGTTTCTGTAGCCTGCACTTCAATGGTATCTGCAAAAATAGGTGCAGGTGTATCATGCATCTTGCCAGCAATTTCAAGACTATCTACATCGGGGGAATTGGGCATGTTCTCTTCTGCAGCTCGTACTTCAATGGTATCTGCAAAATCAGGTGCAGGTGTATCATGAATCTTGCCAGCAATTGCAAGACTAGGTGCATCAGGAGAAGGAGTGGGTATCTTAGAAGCCAGGGAGGCATGCACATATGATTCAAGGGAGGGACTGCTAGGTTTAGAGTCCCCTAGGAGAACTGGAACACATGTAGTGTCCTTGGGCTGCTGAAGAAGGACTTTTTTCCTTGAATTATCTGGAACTGATCCACTAGGCTCAAGGGGAACCGAAGCACTAATAGAATCCTTAGGTTTTTCAATAGGAGCAACTTGATCGGCATGAATAGGGGCTGGGCCATTCTGCTCATGGAGGGCCGAAGCACTTGCAGTGGCCTTGAGTTGTTCAAAAGAGACAACTTGTTCAACATTATCAGGAGCCAAGCCAATGGGCTCATTAACCAGTTCCAACGTTACTAGAGCACCAATTTGGATGTTTTCATTACATTGAAATTAGAGAGATGTATCTTTATGGGTCATTTCGTTCTTTTTGGAAACTTGACATGAACTGTATTAATGGCCTTTTTCCTTGAAAATGCTACAGGGGGCACCATCATCACTTTAATATTTATGGTTTTTTGGGATATTAAAGGGGTCACCATCATCACTATATCTATAATCAGAAGCTTTTCCAGCAACCGATTACTCCCATACTGATTGTGAATTTTTGTGCTACTAGAATAGAATATAATACATCTCCTTGATCCTCTGCTAATCCATAGAAAAATAAGCTTTGGAATAATACTTTTTCGAACTCCCTCGCTTGGGATCAGAGTAATTATTTTAAGAAGACTTTAAAGAGGACCTGGTAGACACGATCTGTAGAAAATTGGAATAATCCTTCCTTGGACTCCTCTTTGTGGAGCAGAAATGAACTATGAAAATTCATTCTCCCTCTCATGCATTATGACATCACCAGACAAGGCATTATCACAACTCATGGCCTTAGATTTATAGATTTCATCATTTTTTTCATCATTACTGACATCCTCCCATTTAGTAGAGGTTTATGAAAAACTATGAATCTTCTGAAGTTCCTCCTTAAAATTAACGTTTTTTCATTTCAGTGCCATGATCCCCAATAACTAGACCATGAAAATTCATAATAAGTTCTCTTGACTACACAAAGTCATGTCCCATAAATTTTGGCTACACATTGGTATCCTCTAGAACCATGTCCTCCAAAACCAAATAGTGATAATTTCTAGAAGAGACCCCTTCATTCACCACCAGAACCAATTACGTGGTCTGAACCTTCCTCTCCCCATGATGAGCACATGAAATCTTGTCATATTTCCTCTAGTCTAATTGATTTTCCACCTACCTAGCACCCAAATTCCATTCCTCATTCCCAAAGTAAGCAATCAGATCCCTTTGGCTTACCTAATGCCCAGTACTGGCATTCTGGCCTAAATGATTGTTCTCATTCCCATCATAATATATCTGAATCATAGGCCGGACTTGCACCTCACTCAGCTCATGCCCACCACAAACATCCAGAGTCATGAATTGTACCTCACTCTACTTCTATCCAACACAATCACTCCGCTCATACCTAGTACATGCATTTGGTGGCAATACCTACACTTCCTACTACACATGCACATCATAATCATTAGAATACAAGGCCTACTCCTCCCTCTTATTGATTCAATAAGGTTTTCTTATGAATTTTCTATTACTTCATGTTTGGGAGATTATTGAGTCAATAAGGATTTCTTATTACTCTACCATTTCTTCATGTTTTGAAAATTAAAAACACCTTATCTTAAGGAAAATTTCATTTAACCTATACTTTACTTTCATAACGAAATTTATCCTTACCATGTTTTTAATTGTTCATATCATGTCTAAGTATAAAATTTTATTTCCTATCCAAAACCTTAGAATCCTATAAATATATTGATATAGACCGTTCAGTTTTCAGGATCTGAATTCAGGTTCCGAATTCTCTGAATTCAAGTTCTTAACTTTCAGAGTTCAGACTCCCAGTTCTTTGAATTCAGACTCTGATCTTTCTGAAGTTCAGACTCTAAATTCTAATTAATTCGGACTCTAAAATTTCTAAGTTCAGAATCTAAATTCTTATGCATTCAAACTCTGAACTTTGTAAGTTCAGACTCCGAATTCTACTGAATTCAGAGTATGAATTTTCTTAAAATTCAGAATCTTAAATTTTATAGAATTTAGGTTATGAATTATTTGGAAAATAGAATATAAATATTAATATATTATAAAAACCAATTGTTTTTTGGTTAGACTATGAACTTTTATTTTCTTTACATTCTGAAAAATGAATTTGGTCAAAAAACCATATTTTTTCCCATGTTTTGGTTATAAAATGATGTTGTGCATTCAGTTACTTACTAATCATTGTTTGAGTGACACATGTATAGGTCCCTTTAAAATTCAAGGAAAAATATGACCGTTGGAGGAGGGAGCTGACCGTTGAAGATGTGCCTATATATAGGAGCACATTTGAATGAGCTCATGACTTTTGAAACTGTTCTATGACTCTAGAGATTACATGCTGCTGAATTCATTTCTAGAGAGAGACTTTAATGCTTTTTGTGTACTGAACATCTTGTTAAGAATTTCTTCGTATGATACTGAATGTTGCTGAGTAAATTCGAGGTCTTCTGGTGATAGGAAGACAGAGTTGCCGACTACCTTGAAGTTCGAGGGCATGTGGGGATAACAAGACAAACTCCGATCTTTGTATCGATGGCTTACCCTGGTGTGGGTAAGACAGAATTTCTTGAAAGTATAAATCAAGGGACCTTTATCCAAATTTATTGGATACCCTTCTCTTTGGTTTAAAAGATTTACTACTTGTCACTTGTATTGTATCAGGTTTTTCACTGCATTTTTGTTTTTGAGGAAAGTATAACTATCTTATACTTTCTTATACTTGTATACTCTAGTTTAGTAAGAGTATATATGCTTTATGGAAGAATCATTATCATTGTAAACTTTTGTTATGTTTCATTCCTGGAATCACTTTTTCAGAATTATATTCTCAAAATCACATTTCTGGAATCAAGCAAGCTTGTAGAACATAGTGGTTTTTTTGAATTTACCTTGTTTAACCTTGTTAAACAATATACAGGTTTATAACAAACTTTAAAAGATCCCCAAGAAATTTTAAAGAATAAAATTCACCCTTTCTTGTATATTGAGCATCTACATCATCATTTGGATCCTACAGTTGGTATCATAGTAGAATATCATAGTCCATTCCAACCTAACATTTGGTATCACAGGAGGTATCTAAAATAATTATATTCACATATATGTTTTCTTGATCAATTTTTTCATTGTTCTATATTTTCTTTTATTAGGATATTTTAATCTTTGTTTACAATCTTTTAATACTGACAAGTTTGGTTGGAAAAATTTTCTTTAAGATGATAGGAATGAATGTTGGTTCCATAGACAACTTAAATCAAACTAGACCACATATTTTTGATGGAAATGATTACAAATATTGGAGAGATCGTATGAAGACTTTTTTTATCAATACTGGAGTGGAAAACTTCATTATTCTTATTGGAGATTACAAGATTCCAGATTAAAAAATCAGAAATTTTACCAATCAAGAGAAGATAGAACATCAAATTATGTATAAGGTATACAATACTTTGTTTTGTTCCTGGACCAGGAATATATACAGCCAAATTTCTTCATGTGAAGCTAAAAATTTTATTTGGAATAATCTCGAAGTTACACATTGTGGTGATTCAAAAGTTATTGAATCTAGAAGAGCTATGATTAGAGCCGAGTACCATGGATATTTCATTCCTTATGGATAACCTATATGTAAGGTACAACAGAGATTTATGACTATTTTCAATAGCTTACAATCCATGAGTGAAAAAGGTTTGTATGATGAGTCAACTATAGACAAGATCATAGACATCATGCCTAATGAGTGGGAATCAAAGAGAATAGCTATAGATGAGAATAAGAAAGTCTCATAGATTACTCTTGATGAGATTTTTGGAACTCTTCTTCAACATGGGACAAGAATAAAGAGAGATTCTAATAATGTTAAGAAAAAGAACGGGAATGAAAGTTTTTCTTTTATGATTACTTCAAATCATATGAATGCTAAGGCTCCTGATAGAGTTACAAGATCTATGTCTAAGAAGGTTACCATTTTATCTAAATCCATTAAAAGTGAACATTATGAGAATGAACTAGAAAATCTTGCTCAGAGGATGAACAAGATAGTTGGGAAGAAATACTTTCAATATAAATACAAGAAGAAAGACAAGAAAGATAAGAAAGACACTAAAGTCACCTGTTATGAATGCAAAAGAGCTGGACATATAAGGCATGACTGTCCTATGCTTAAGAAAAATGATAGAAAAAAAATCATTGTGAGAGAAAAAGAAATATGTACTATAAAGATAAAGCTAAGAATGTTTTGAAAGTTATTGACACATGGAGAGATAGTGGTGGAGACTCTTCTGATGAATCCTCATATTACGAATCTTCTGGACGGAAGATTCTTAGTATAATAGCCAGACTTCCCATTGAGAATCATTATTTAATGTCTAAGGTACACAATGTTGAATATATGACTAATTTATACTTGAATGCTAACTATAATGATATTAAATACTATGAATCCTTAGATGAAGAATCTTCTTCTAATGAAGATAATACTTTACCTACCTATGAAGATGTATCTAGGTTTTCTAAGCTTCTTGAGAATGAAAATTCTAAATTCAAGAGAAAGCATGATAAGGAAAATTCTAGGATTTCTATTCTTACTAAGGAAATATCAGATCATTTTAAATATCTTGATATGAAAACCCATGATTTTGAAAGTATTTAAAAAACCATGAGGAATTTAATTCTAATAAGGATAAACTATCTAAGGACATAGAAAAAGTAATTTCAATGAAAAATGTTTTTGAGCCTATATCTAGTGCTAAAACTGATAATTTTGAAGATAAGAACTTAGTTATTAGACTAAATTCAGAAATATTTTCCTTGAGGATGTATCTTTCAAATTTTACCTTGGGGAAGGGAAACCTCGATATGATGTATTCCCAAATTCGACCTGTAAGGAATAATTCTGGTTTTGGTTATAAAAGTTCAAAGCCAATTTTTAGTAACAATTATTTTGTTCCTCAAAGTGATCCATTCTACACTAAGTGTCAGGGTGGTTGGCATTGGGCAACAAAAGTTTCCTTAAACAAAACCTAGTATTTAGGTTTTCATAAAGCTTATTTCTCAAAGAATGTCCAGATACCAAAAATTTTTCTTTCTAAAGTTTCTAGAACAAAAAATGTTTGGATTCCAAAAGTATAACATTCTTATTTTTAGGAAAATGAAGAAATTATCAGCATTAGTACTTGGTATGGGGATAGTGGATGTTTCTGACATATGACTGGTAATAAAAACATCTTTGAAAATATTATCATGATGAAAGGTGGAAAGGTAACTTTCAGAGACAATGCTAATGGAGAAATTATTGGTATAGGTAACATTGTTATTCTTGGAAAAACATTGATTTTAAATGTTTTATTTGTCAAGGGTCTTAAGAACAACCTCATTAACATAATCCAATTATGTGATGAAGGTTACCTTGTGAATTTTAGAAATGAAAAGTGCTTAGTACAGATATTCAAGGAAGAGTTCATTCTTTCTACCAATAGGGAAGAGAATGTTTGCACACTAAACTTAGAAGACCTTAGGAGCCAAGACCTTCCTTGCCAGAGTGTAATGGAAGATCATTCTTGGTTGTTGCATAGAAGGTTATGACACTGTAACCTTAATAACCTATGAAAAATCTATAATAAAAGACTAGTTAAGGATCTACCGATGATTAGATTTGATTCGTAAAAATTTTGTGATCTTTTTCAATATTAAAAGAAACATAAATCAAGTTTTAAATCAGTTGTTGAAGTCTCAACCATTAATAAATTATAGTTAGTGCATATAGATCTTTTTTCTCCAACAAAAACTGGAAGAATTGGAGGAAAATATTTTTTATTTTCCTTAGATAATGATTACACTAAATTTATGTGGGTCAATTTTCTAGAAAATAAATATGAAGATTTTTCTTATTTCAAAAGTTTTATATCCCAAGTTAAAAATGAGAAAAACCATCCTTTGATAACTATTCATAGTGATCATGGAGGAGAATTTCAAAATTCAGATTTTGAAACCTTATGTAGTAGGAAATGCATTACTCATTACTTCATAGCACCCAGAACACCGCAACAAAATGGTTTTATTGATCGAAGAGATATAATTGTTCAATAGATAACAAGAACCATATTGAGTGAATATTCTATAGCCAAATTGTTTTGGGATGAAGCTGTAAGTATTTCTTGTTATACTATAAATCATGTTTTTATTAGACCTTTTCATAATAAAAATCCTTATGAGTTATGGAATGGTAGAAAACCTACACTTTCCTACTTCAAGGTTATTGGTTCCAAGGTATTCATTTTGAATACTAAAGATAATCTACACAAATTCCCACTAAAATAAGATGAAGGAATTTTCTTAGACTACTCCCCAACTTCTAAGGCTTATATAGTTTTTACTAAAATAACTTGTACAGTTGAAGAAACAGTTCATGTCAAATTTGATGAAACCAACCCTTTTTTTAAACAACCTCAACCAACATATTCATATGTGTTTTTAAAAACTTATTATCAACCTTTTTAGAAGATCCTATTGATAAGGAAAATTTTCAATAAAATATTTCTGAAGCATTTACCCCAGAAGACATTCTACCCTATGTTGATGAATAGGTTTTACAAAACCCAAATCAGTTGTTTCTAAAGATTCATCCTAGTGATAGCATCATTGGTGATGTAAATCAACCAGTATGGACTAGAAGTTCCTTAAGAAATTAAGTAGAACATCTAGCATTTCTTTCCCAATTAGAACCAAAAAGTATTGAGGAAGCTTTAGGTGGTGATGATTGGATAAAAGAAATGAAAGATAAGATAAATGAATTCGAAAGGGATAAAGTCTGGACCTTGGTTGAAAGACCTAAGGAAACATCTGTTATTTGAGTAAAATGAGTCTTCAGAAATAAATGTGATGAAAATGGAATCATAGTTAGAAATAAATCTATGTTGGTTGCTAAAGGCTATAATCAACAAGAAGGAATGGACTATGAAGAAACCTATGCTCCAGTGTCTAGACTTGAATCTATTCTTGTTTTACTTTCCTTTGTAGAATTATTCAATTTCAAAATTTTTCAAATGGATGTTAAATGTTCTTTCCTTTAATGGCTATGATCAAGAAGACGTTTTTGTTGAAAACCCTCTGGATTTTAAAGATAGAAAACATCCTGATCAGGTTTACAAACTTACCAAATCTTTATATGGACTTAAGCTAGCCCCTTGAGATTGGTATGATAGACTTACAAAATTTTTGCTTCCAAATAATCATGTAAGGTAGAATTCTGATCCAACCCTTTTTATAAAGAAAGATAATAAATTTTTTTTGATTGTTCAAATTTATGTTGATGAAATTATATTTGGTTCAACCCAGCAATCTTTAACTGATTCCTTTGTAGATCTAATGAAATATGAGTTTGAAATGAGTATGATGGGTGAGGTAACATTTTTCCTTGGTTTTCAAATTTCTCAAAAACCAGAAGGAATCTATATATACCAATATAATTATATTAAATATCTTCTTAAAAAATATGGATATGACAATACTAAGAGTATAAGTACTCCCAATGGTACCTTAAATTTACACTATCTTAATGAAACTGGGAAACCAGTAGATCAAACAACTTTTAGAGGTATGATCGGAAGTCAACTTTACATGATAGCTAGTCATCCAGACTTAATGTTTTCAGTATGCTTATGTGCAAGATATCAATCTAATCCTATGGAATCTCATTTAGAGGCAGTGAAAATTATTTTTCGCTACATAAACGAAACCATGGATCTTGGACTCTTTTACACTTCTAGAAATGATTTTTTTTTTAAAAAGATTTTCAGATGCTGATTTTGGTGGATGTAGAATGGATAGAGAAAGTACATCCAGAACATGTAATTTCTAAAGAGATTCATTAGTTTCTTGGTATTTCCAAATGAATCACTCAGTAGAACTTTCCACTGCTGAAGATGAATATGTAGCAGCTGGAAGTTGTTGTGCTCAAGTTTTTTGGATGCAACACACACTCACAGACTATGGTATGAGTTTTACCAAAACAAATTTTTTTTGTGATAATAACAGTGTTGTTGCCTTAAATAAAAACCCTGCACATCACTCTTGTGCAAAACACATATATATTAGGATTCACTTTCATAGGGATCACACACAAAAAGGAGATATCATTCTTCAATTTATCGAAACACAAGATCAACATGAAGATATTTTCATCAAATCATTACCCTTTGATAGATTTGAATACATTAAATAGAATTTATGAATTATAACTGAATGATAATCTTTAATGTTAACTTCTAGTTGGAATCAATCTCCTGACAGTAAGAAACTCCTTTTCATAAGAAGAGTACATTTTTTGTTAGATTTATAAACTTTTCATTTTCTAAAATTCTTTTTCAGAGTCTAAATTTTTTTTCGTAGTCAATTTTTTTTAAAATATTTGTAATTAAATTTACCACAAGGAAGATTTTCTCAATTTGTTTTCGTAAAAGTTTTTTTTGTTAAATTTTTTTCGCAATGACGATTTTTATTGTTCAAAATTTTTCATAATGAAGTTTTTTTTGTTTAAAATTTATGTAAGGGAAATTATTCATAGTTTTTTTGTAGTTATATTTTTCATAATAAAATTTTCATAGTTTTTTCCGTAATCAATGTTTTCATAATCAAAATTTTCAGAATCTATAGTTATTCAAGAATAATTTTCCTCAATACGAATAATATTCCATGAAATCCAAAAGGTATGTTTCCTTTCGTAAATTTTCGTAATCATATTTTACTTGTCGGTATTTTAATCTGTTTTTAAATTTTAGTATACTTTTTTTCATAAATCCGAATATTTTTATTAAAAAACCTCAAAATATAGGATTCTATCAAAATTTCATTTCGGCTATCATCTCAACCGTCAGATCTGATCATAAGGTTTCTCAACCGTTGGATTGGGTATAGAAGCTGAACTGTCGCCCCAATTTCCTATATAAAGGACCCCAGATAGTTTTTCGACATATAAATTTAAGCTTTCACGTTCTAAAGACCTACCCTCCCACGTAAGCCCGTTCTATATTTTCAAGGTTTCCTCAACTCTGAATGCCTGTCGAAGTATCTTCCCAGAAAGACATGTCAACTGTCAAGCTGATTTATGAATGGAAGATTTACAGAGAAGGGTTGGTACATCCAAATTTCTTTTCTAATTCTGATTCTATCATCTCAAAGAATATCAAGCTGAATGTATGGGAGAGTGTTTGCATATCCTACCATGGAGCTCAAGATCTGGTTTATCCGGACTTGTTGGTTGAATTATATGAGTCATTAAGTTTTTTCAAGGAAGAAGGAAAAGATAAATTCTCTTTCAAGAGATATGGGAAGACTTATACTCTTTCTTACACCATGACAGCCAGTTTGATTGGAGTTCCTTATAAAGGAGAAGCTGAGTTTTGTTCTCATAAGCTGCTTGATGTTCAAGAAATATTTGTTAAGATGATGGCTATGGACTGTCTTGGTCTTTTAGATATTAAGACTCTGAAAATTGTCCACCTATATACAAATTTCCAAATTACTGAATTGTGGGTTCAAGGATTCATCATTCTGAGAAAAGGGGACAAGGATACTTTGAAGAAGAGTGATATGTATATTCTAGATTTCTTAGTGAATCTAAGAAAGATTAACTATGTTAAGCATATTTTTATTACAATTGATAATATAATGAATGGAAATATGAAGGATCAAGTTATTATGTATCCAGCCATTCTCTTGAAGCTGATTGTTCAATGTTTAGAGTCCTTAAAAATACCTCATAGATCTAAGCCACGAAATTTATAAGTCATGCTGGTAAGTGATGACACTCTGAGAAGGATGAATGTTGGATTTTCTAAAGAATCTGAAGAATATTATGATTTTCCAGAGGATGAGGCAGAAGCCTTATCGAATAAACATGAGGCCTCTGAGACCTCTAATAAGGGAGGAAGGAAGAGGAAGCTGAAGGAAGTAAAAGAGAAAGAAAAATCCATAGAGTCTAAGGAAACCGAATCCGCACCACCAAAGCCCATGAAGAAAAAAAACCATATCCGAATGAGGTAGTATAAAAATGGAGGGAATCTAAGGAGAAAAAGAATTTAGGGGAGCCTAGATTTGGTTTGGATCATGTTGAAGCAAAGGCTTTAAAGGAAAAGACTGCTGATGAGCTTGAAAAGTAAGCAAAAGAAAACAAACAAAAGAAGATGATGAATGAAGTAGAGATTGTGCAATATCATCTGAAGGATTCTGAGAAAGCCTCCAAGAACATTATGGTATCACAATAATTCTTAGTAGAATCTTTACCATAGACATGGGGAAAGAAATATGTTACTCCAGAAAAAGTCCATGTAGAAGAAGTAGAAGAAGTAGAAGAAGAAGAAGAATCCAGTGATGATACTGAAGATATCAAAAAGAAAGTAGAATATTTTCATGAGAAGGAAATTCCATCTGAGAAGCTTTTAATCTGAACTTTTAAAGCCAAATCATTAAAGCTTTCTACTACAAGGTATGATGAAGAAAAGGGTGAAGTAGAAGTTGAAAACCCATCTAAATAAGAAATCATCAATAGTGATTTCATTCATCTTGAGGATGCTGAGGCAGGGGATGAGAAAGAAAAGATAGAAGATGATAAAATTATACAACTATATGCTAGTGAAAATGAATCCCCTAACCAAGAGGAAGTCATTCCTAAGGTTGATAAGGGAAAAAAAGTGGGTGTTGATACACCTAGTAAAGATATTGTGAAGAAGAAATAAGTTATTGCATCATCAAAGAGGAAGGAAAATTGAAATAGAGAAAGTGCCCTCACCAAGTAAAGTTTGAGATTTGGAATCATCCTCTTTTAGACATGATTTCGTAGTCCAGTCTTTGAAGAATCTTGTTGGCACTATTCTAATATTTCCCAGAATTGAATCGAGATTCCAAATGCTTCAACACTCCTTAAATCAGAAATCAGATTTTGTATACATGGTGATGGATAAGTGTGTCATTCTTGAAGAATATTTCAAAACTTTTTTTATAAACTATGAAGACCAAAAAATATCTTGCAAGAAAATGAACATTTGGTCGAGGAAAACTATAGAAGACATGAGAATTATTGACGAGTTTCAAGAAAGTTTCAAGGATGAATTTTCACCGAATATGTGAAGATCCAAGATCTCACAAATAGCTTTGAGGAAAAACTATCCTTGGAACAGAATTCTCGGATTCAAGAAGTTAAAGACCTGAATGACAAGTTGTATTCAGTAGCTCAAAGCTGGAAAAGAGAAAGGGATCTCAGTTTTGAGATAGAAGCGAAACTTTCTAAGATGGGAGAAGCCTCTAAGGCTCATGCAGAGGTTCTTAAGGCTCAGGATGAAAGAATAAAAGCCTTAGATAAGAATTCAGAAGATTAAGATCAGCTTCTCAAACGAGCAGAGGAAGATCACAAAGAGCTCAAAAATCTCAAAATTGTAGTCAAGAAGTGGATGTCGAAGGATAATGAAGGATAAAATTTCTCAATTGAAATATTTTTTTGTATTCCTTCCTTATACAAAATTTTTCCAATCCTAATGAATTTTTTTGTTTGCTCTTCATATATTTTATTGGCTAGTACTAATATTTCAGGTACCATATCTTCTTTTTACATTCCCTTTAATCCTTTTTCAAAATCACAAAGGAGGAGAAAGGAAAAATGAATCCTAAGTAATGAAGATATTTCCCTAAGTAATGGGGAGTTTTTCTATGGGGGAGTTCTTATCGAAGAATATTTTCATATGCAATAAAATGATAAGTCTCATTCCAAAAATCTAGAATACGATCCTTAGTGCTTACAAATCCTAAGGGCGAGTTATTAATATTCATCTTTGCCCATGTGTTAAGGGAGATATGTTTTACTTTCAAAGTCTATAAAATTTTTTTCTATGTCCTTATATTCTTTTTTGTAAGGTTGTTTTTGCTTTCCAAAAAGGGGGAGATTATTGAGTCAATAAGGTTTTCTTATGACTTTTCCAATCCTTCATGTTTGGGGAGATAACTGAGTCAATAGTGTTTCTTTATTACTCTACCGTTCCTTCATGTTTTGAAAATAAAAAACACCTTATCATAAGACAAATTTCATTTACCCTATGCTTTTCATTCATAAAAAAATTTCCTTCCCCAAGGAAATTTATGCTTACCATGTTTTTATTGTCTATATCATGTCTAAGTATAAAATTTGGTTTCGTATACAAAACCTCTGAATCCTATAAATACTTATATATAGAGAATTCTATTTTCATGATCCGAATTATGGTTCCAAATTATTTGAATTCAAGTTCCTAACTATCTGATTTCAGACTCTGAGTTCTCTGAATTCAGACTCTGGACTTTTTGAAGTTCAGACTCTGAATTCTAATGAATTCGGACTCCAAACTTTCTATGTTCTGGATCTGAATTCTTATGAATTCAGACTCCGAACTTTGTAAGTTCAGACTCCGAAATACCTTAAACATTAGACTCCAGAATTCAATAGAATTCAGTTTACGAATTCTTTGGAAAACAGAATCATAATATTTACGTATTATAAACACCGAATGGTTTTTGGTTAGACTCTGAACTTTTATTTTCCTTACATTACATAAAATTAATTTTGTCAAGAAATGATATTTTTGTTTTATCATGTTTTGGTAATAAAACGATGTCATGCATCCATTTACTAACTGACCATTTTTGAGTGTAAAGTGTATATGTCCCTCCAAAATTCATGGAAAAATATAACCGTTGGAGGAGGGATTTGACCGTTGAAGATGTTCCTATAAATAAGAGCTCATTTGAACGAGCTCATGACATTTGAAACTGTTCTATGACTCTAGATATTAAATGCAGCTAAAGTGATTTCAAGAGAGATACATTCATGCTTTGTGCATACTAAACATCTTGTTCATAATTACCTCGTGCGACTCCAAATGTTGCTGTGTACATTTGATGGCTTCCGGGGATAGGATGACAGAGGTTCCGACAACCTTGATGTTCAAGGGATTGCTGGGATAGAAAGACAAACTCCGATATTCTTATCGAGGGCTTACCCTGGTGTGGGTAAGATAAACATTCTTTTATGTATAAATCAAGGGACCTTTATCCAAGGTTGTTGGATACCCTTCTCTTTTGGTTAAAAAATTTACTACTCATTACTTGTATTGTTTCATATTTTCCGCTGCATTTTGGTTGTTGCGGAAAGTATAACTATCTTACAATTTCTTGTAATTGTATACTCTGATTTAGTGAGATTCTATAGGCTTTAAGGTAAAATATTTATCTTTGTAAACTTTTTTTATGTTTCATTTCCAGTATCACTTTTTTAGAATTACATTCTCCGAATCACATTTCTGGAATCAAAAAATTTTTTAGAACATAGAGGTTTTGTGAATTTACCTTGTTTAGCCTTGTTAAACAATAGAAATATTTCTAACTTACTTTAAAAGTTCCCAGAAAATTTTTAAAGTTTAAAATTCACCCCCTCTTGTATATTGAGCATCTACATCATCATTTGTATCCTTCAGTTGGTATCATAGGATAATATCATACTCCATACAAACCTAACATTTGGTATCAAAGGAGGTGTCTTAAATACTTATATTCACATAAAATTTTTATTTATCATGTTCTTCATTGTTCTATATTTTCCATTCTTAGGATATTTTTATACTTGTTTAATAAATTTTATTACTAAAAAGTTTGTGTGGAAATATTTTCTTTAAGAAGGAAGGAATGAATGTTGGATCCATAGACATCTTAAATCTTACTAAACCACCAATTTTGGAGGTAAATGATTACAAATATTGGAGAGATCGTATGAATACTTTTGTTATCAATACTGGAGTGGACACCTTTGTTATGCTTACTGTAGAATACAAGATTCTAGATATGGAAGTCAGAAATTTTACTAACCAAGAGAAGATATAATATCAACATAACTATAAGGTACAAAATATTTTGTTGGGTTTCATGACCAGGAATATATATAGAAATATTTCTTTATGTGAAGCCAAAAAATATATTTGGAATAATATTGAAGTTACACATTTTGGTACATCCAAAGTTATTGAAACTAGATGTGCTATGCTTAGAGCTGAGTACCATGGTTTCTTCTTTCCTTATGGAAAACCTATATGTAAGTTACAACATAGATTTATGACTATTTTAAACAGCTAAAAATCCATGGGTGAAAAAGGTTTGGATGATTTGGCCCCAGTAGAAAAGATGATAGACATCATGCCTAATGAGTGGGAATCAAACAGAATAGCTATAGATGAGAATAGGAAAGTCTCAGAGATTACTCTTGATGAGAAATATGGAACTCTTCTTCAACATGAGACAAGAATGAAGAGACATTCTAATAATGTTAAGAAGAAGAATGGGAATGGATGTTTTGATTTTACAACTACATAAAATCATATGAAAGCCAATAATCCTAATAGAGTTACACGATCTATGTCTAAAAATGTTACTATTTTATCTAAATCCAGTGAAAGAGAACATTCTAAGAATAAACTAGCAAATATTTTTTGAAGGATGAACAAGATAGTTGGGAAGAAATACATTCAATATAGAAACAATAAGAAAGAAATAAAAGACAATAAAGACTCTAAAGTCACTTATTATAAATGCAAAATATCTTGACATATAAGGCCTGATTTTCCAATGATTAATAAAAAAGATAGAAAGGAAAATAATTATGAGATAAAGAGAAAGAAGTACTAAAAAGCTAAAGCTAAGAATGTTTTGAAAGCTAATGACACATGGAGTGTTAGTGGTGGAGACTCTTCTGATGAATCCTTAGATTTCTAATCTTCCGTACAGAAGAATTTGGTCTAATAGCAAGACTACCCATTGAAAATCGTTGTTTAATGGATAAGGTACACAATGCAGAATCTTTGACCAATGTATCCTTGAATGATAACTATAATGATAGTAAATACTATGAATCCTCAGATGAAGAATCTTCTTCTGATGAAGAGAATACATTACCTACCTATGAGGAAGTGTCTATGTTTGCTAAACTTCTTGAGAATAAAACTTATATTGTCAAGAGAAATCTTGATAAGGAAAATTCTTGGATTTCTATACTTACTAAGGAAATATCATATCTTTCTAAGGATATTGATAATAAAACCCTTGATTTTGAAAATATTTCAAAACACCATGAGGAAATTAATTCTAATATGGATAAAATTTATAAGGACATAGAAAAAGTAATTTCTAAGAAAAAAATTTTCGAGCCTACCACTAGTACTAAAAAAAATATTTTTGAAGATAATAACTTACTTATTAGACTAAAGTCAGAAATATTTTCATTGAGGAAGTGTCTTTGAAATTTTACCTTAGGGAAGGAAAAATTTGATAAGATGTATTCCCAAATTCAACCTATAAGGAATAATTCTGGTTTTGGTTATACAAGTTCAATACAAATTTTTAGTAACAAATATTTTGTCCCTCAATGTGCTCTATTCAGCACTAAGTTCCAATGTCGTAGGCATTGGGAAAAAATTATTCCTTAAACAAAATCCAATCTTTAGGTTTTCATAAAGCTTATTTCTCTATGAAAATGTGGATAAATAAAATTTTTCTTTTTTAAGTTTCTAGATCCAAGAAAGTGAGGATTCCGAATGTTTAATATTCTTATTTTCATGAAAACAATGAAAGTACCATAAAAAATACTTGGTATATGGATAATAGATGTCTCCGGCATATTAATGGTAACAAAAGCTTCTTTTAAATGATTATCAAGATGAAAGGTGTAAAAGTAACTTTTGGAGACAATTATAAGGGAGAAATTTTTTGTATAGGTAACATTGTTCTTCTTGAAAAAATATTGATTTCAAATATTTTATTTGTTAAGGGTCTTAAGCACAACCTCATTAGAATAATATAATTATGTGATGAAGATTACCATGTGAATTTTAAGAATGACAAGTGCTTAGTACACAATTCCAAGGAAGAGTTCATTATTGTTTCCAATAAGAAAGAGAATGTTTACACACTAAACATAGAAGACTTTAGGATCCAAGACCTACCTTTCCTGAGTGAAAGGGATGACCATTATTGGTTGTGGAATAGAAGGTTAGGACACTGTAACCTTAGTAACCTATGCAAACTCTCTATGAAAAGACTATTTAAGGATCTACCAGAGAATAAATTTGATTCTTCAAAAGTTTTTTATCCTTGTAAATATGGAAAGAAACATAAATAATGTTTTAAATCAGTCAGTGAAGTCTCAAAAATTGATGCATTATAGTTAGTGCATATGGATCATTTTGGTCGAACACAAACTGGAAGCATTGGATGAAAATATTATATATTTTCCTTAGTTGATTATTACAATAGATTTACATGGGTCTATTTTCTTGAAGAGAAATATGAAGGTTTTTCATATTTCAAAAGTTTTAGATCCTATGTTAAAAAATGAGAAAAACCTTCCTTTGATAACAATTCATAGTTATCATGGAGGGGAATTTCAAAATTATTATTTTGAAACCTTTTTCATTATAAAAGACTTTACTCATAACTTCTCAGCACCTAGAAATTCTCAACAGAATGGTGTTTTTGAAAGAAGAAATCTAATTCTTAAATAGATAACAAGAAACATGTTGAGTGAATATTATATATCCAAATAATTTTGGGCTGAAGATGTAAGTACTTCTTATTATACTATAAATTGTGTTTTGATTAGACCTTTTCTTAATAAAAATCTTTATGAGTTATGGAATTGTAGAAAAACTAGACTATCCTACTTCATGGTTTTTGGTTGCAAGGTATTCATTTTGAATACTAATGATAAACTACACAAATTCGCACAAAAATCAGATGAAGGAATTTTTTTAGGCTACTCTACAACTTATAAGTATTATAGAGTTTTTAATAAAAACAGTTGTACTATTGATCAAACAGTACATGTCAAATTTGATAAAACTGGCCCTTTTTTTTAAACTACCTCAACCAAAATATTCATATGTGTTTTCAAAAACTGATTATCATCCTTTGTTAGAAGATCCTTCTGATAAGTAAAATGTTCAAGAAAATATTTCTGAAGCATTTACCATAGAATAATTTCTACCCTATGTTGATGAACAGGTTTTAAAAAACCCAAATAAGTTTTTTCTAAAGAATCATCCTAGTGATAGCATCATTGGTAATGTAAATATACCCGTATGGACTAGAAGTTCCTTAAGAAATGAAGAAAAAAATCTAGCATTCCTTTCCCAATTAGAACCATAAATAACTAATGGATCTTTAGGTGATGATAATTGGATAAAATCATTGCAAGATGAGATAAACGAATTAGAAAGGAATAAATTCTGGACCTTGGTTAAAAGACCTAAGGAAACCTGTGTTATTGAAGTAAAATGGGTCTTCAAAAAAATGTTATGAAAATGGAATTATAGTAAGAAATAAATCTGGGTTGGTTGCTAAAGGCTATAATCAACAAGATGGAATAGAATATGATGATACCTATTCTCCAGTAGCTAGACTTGAATCGATTTGTATTCTACTTTCCTTTTTAGAATTGTTCAATTTAAAACATTTTTCAAATGGATGTTAAATGTGATTTCCATAATGGCTATGTTCAAGACGATGTTTTTGTTAAACAACCTTCTTATTTTGAAGATAAAAACATCCTGAACATGTTTACAAACTTACCAAAACTTTTTATGGACTTAAGCAAGCCCCTTGAGCTTGGTATGATAGACTTACAATATTTTTGCTTCAAAATAATTATGTTAAGGGAAATATTGATCCAACCCTTTTTATAATGAAAGATTAGAATTTTTTTATTGTTCAAATTTATGTTTATGACATTATATTTGGTTCAACTCAACAATATTTTACTATTTCCTTTGAAGATCTAATGAAATATGAGTTTCAAATGAGTATGATGGGTGAGTTAACATATTTCCTTGGTATTAAAATTTCTCAAAAATCTGAAGGAATCTATAAATCCCAAAATAATTATATTAAATATCTTCTTAAAAAGTATGGATATGACAACTCTAAGAGTATAAGTACTCCCATTGGTACCTCAAATTAACTTGATCTTGATGAAGCTGGGAAACCAGTAGATCAAACATCTTTTCATGGTATTATATGAATTCTATATTACTTGATAGCTTTTCATCCATACGTAATGTTTTTAGTATTCTTATGTGCATGATATCAATCCAATCCTAAGGAATCTCATTTAAAGGAAGTGAAAAAGATTTTTCGCTATGTAAAGGGAACCATGGATCATGGACTCTTTTACACTTCTAGAAATGATTTTGTTTTAAAAAAAATTTTAGTTGCTGATTTGGTGGATGTAGAAGGGATAGAAAAAGTACATCTGGAACTTGTAATTTCTTAGGATATTCATTAGTTTCTTGGTCTTGAAAAAATCAACACTCAGTAGCGCTTTCCACTACTGAAGCTGAATATGTAGTAGCTGAAGGTCGTTGTCCTCAAGTGTTGTGGATGCAACACACACTCACAAACTATGGTATGAGGTTTACCAAAACACAAATTTTGTGTGATAATACTAGTTCCATTGCATTAAGTAAAATCCTTGCACATCACTCTCATGCATAAAACATAGATATTAGGAATCACTTTCTTAGGGATCACACACAAAACGAAGATATCATTAATCAATTTATCAGAACACAAGATCAAATTGCAGATATCTTTAGAAAATATTTACCCTCTGATAGATTTCAATACATTAAACAAAAGTTAGGAATTATATATGTAAGATAATCTTTCATGTTAACTTCCTATTGAAACCAATCTCCTTACAATAAGAAAATCCTTTTTAGAGGGGGGGGGTACATTTGTTTGTTATATTTCTAAAATTTTCATTTTCTAAAACCTTTTTTCTTAGAATAAAAACTTATTTCATTTTTATTCTTTAAAAAAAATTGTGTAAAAAAAAAATTTGTAATGAAGATTTTCTCAATTTATTTTCGTAATGTTTTTTTTGTTAAAATATTTTCTCAATGATTATTTTTGTAGTTCAAAATTTTTCATAATGAAGTTTTTCTTTGGTTTAAAATTTTTCTAATGGAAATTATTCATAGTTATTTTTGTAGTTATATTTTTCAGAATAAAATTTTCATAGTTTTTTTTCATAATCTATGTTTTTGTAATCAAAATTTTCTGAATCTCATGTTCTTTAAGAAGAATTTTCCTCAATACGAATAATCTTCCTAGCAATCTGAAAGTTATGTTGACTTTCTTAAATTTTTTTAATAAACTTTTACTTGTTGGTATTTTAATCTGTTTTTAAATTTTTGTATTCTTTTTCTCCAAAATTTGAATGATTTTATTAAAAAACATCAAAATATCAGATTCTATCAAAATTTCCTTCCAGCTATCATCTCAACCATCAGATCTGATCACCAGGTTTCTCAACCATTGGATTGGGTATAAAATCTGAACTATGTCCCCAATTTCCTATATAAAGGACCCTGATGGTTGTCCTACATCGAAATCCAATATTTCACGAGCTAAATCCCTGCCCTCCTACATAAGCTTGTTCCGGATTTTCAAGGTTTACTTAAATCTGAATGTCTGTCGAAGTATCTTCCCAGAAAGACATGTTAACTGTAAATCGGATTTTTGAATGGTATATTTACAGAGAAAGGTTGGCACATCCAAATTTCTTTTCTAAGTATGATTCTATCATCTCAAAGAACATCAAGCTGAATGGATGGGAGAGTGCTTGAGTATCAAAACCAGGAGCTCAGGATCTAGATAATCTAGAATTATTGGTTGAATTGTAAGAGACCGCATGTTTTTTCATGGAAGAAGGAAAAGATAAATTCTCTTTCAAGAGATATGGGAAGACTTATGCTCCTTCTTACACTAAGGTAGCCAGTTTGATTGGAGTTCCTTATGAAGGAGAAGCTGATTTTTGTTCTCATAAGCTATCAGATGTTCATGGAAGATTTGTTAAGGTGAAGGCTATAGATTTCCTTGGTCTTTCAGTTATAAAGACTCCAAAGATTGTTCACCTATCTAAAAATTTCTAGATTCTTGAATTGTGTGTTATAGGATTCATCATTCTGAGAAAAGGGGACAAGGATACTTTGAAAAAGGGTGATATGTATATTTTAAATTTTTTGGTGAAACTAAGAATGATTAACTTGGATAAGCATATTCTGATTACAATTGAGTATATAATGATTGGAAATTTCAACTCTCAGATTATTATGTATCCATCCATTCTCTCAAAGCTGATTGTTCGGTGTTTAGAGTCCTTCAAAATACATTGTAGTTCTAAGCCTAGAATTTGAAAAGTCATTTTGGTAAGTGATGACACTCTATGAAGGATTAATATTGGATTTTCTAAAGAATCTGAATAATATTATTATTTTTCTAAGGAGGAGTCAGAAGCCTTATCAAAGAAACAGGAGGCCACAAAGACCTATAAGAAGGGAGGAAGGAAGAGGAGGATAAAGCAAGTAGAAGAGAATGATAAATCCCCAGAGGCTAAGGAAACCCAATCTTCTCCCCCAAAGCCTACGAAGCAAAAAATAATATCTGGATGATATAGTAGAAAAATGGAGGGAATACAAGGAGAAAAAGAAAGCAACAGAGCCTAGCTTTGGTTTGGATCCTGACGAAGCAAAATCTTTAAATGAAAATACCGCCGATGTGATTGAAAAGAAAGAAAAATAAAAGAAACAAAAAAAGATGATGATTGAAGTAGAGATTGTGCAATATCTTCTGAAGGATTCCAAGAAAGCCTCCGAGAACATTCTGGTACCACAATCCTCCTTAGTAGTAACTTTAATAGGGACACTGGGAAAGAAATATGTGACTCTGGAAAAAGTCCAAGTAGAAGAAGTAGACGAAGTTGAAGAAGAATAATAATCTAGTGATGATACTGAAGATCTCATAAAGCAATTAAAAGATTTTCATGAGAAGAAAATCCCATCTGAGAAGCTTTTAATCCAAACTTCTCAAGACGAATCATCAAAGCTTGATACTCCTGGGAAGGATGAAGAAAAGGGTGAACACGGAGTTGACAACCCATATGAAGATGAAAGGATCAATAGAGATTTCATTCATCCAGAGGATGCTGAGGCAGGGGCTGAGAATGAAGAGATAGATGATGGTAAAATTGTACAGTTGTCTGATAGTGAAAACGAATCCCCTAACCAATTGGAAGCCATTCTGAAGGTTGATAAGGGAAATTGGTGGGTGTTGATACACCTAGTAAAGCTGTTGTGAAGAAGAAATAAGTTGGTGGATCATCAAACAGGAAGGACATTGAAATAGAGAAAGAACTCTACCATGTAATGTTTCAGATTCAGAATCATCCTCTCTTAGACATGATTTCGTAGTGTAGTCTTTGAAGAAGTTTGTTGTCCATATTCCAATATTTCCCAGAATTGACTCGAGATGCCAAATGATTCAACAGTCCTTAAATTAGAAATCGGATTCATTATCCATGGTGATGGATAAGTGTGTCAAGCTTGAGGAAGATTTCAAAAAAAAATAAACTATGAAGCCCACAAAAGATATTTCAAGAAAATGAACATTTGTTCAAGGAAAAATATAGAAGACATGAGAATTCTTGACAAGTTTCAAGAAAGTGTCAAGGATACATTTGACACTGAAGATGTGAAGATCAATGATCTCACAAATAGCTTTAAGAAAAAACTAAGCCTGTAATAGAATTCTCAGATTCAAGAAGTCAAAGACCTAAATGATAAGTTTTATTTAGTTGCTCAACGCAGGAAAAGAGAAAGGGATCTCAGGACTGAGATAGAAGAGAAACTTACAAAGCATGAAGAAGCCTCAAAGGCTCAGGCATAGGTTATTATGACTCCAGAAGAATGAATCAAAGCCTTAGAGAAGAAATCAAAAGATCAAGATCAAATTCTGAAATGATCAGAGGAAGATCACAAGGAGCTCAAGAAGATCAAAACCATAGTAAATAAATTGATGTCGAAAGAGAATGAAGGATACAATTGTTCAATTCTTATATTTTGTTGTATTCATTCCTTGTAAAAAAAATTTCCAATCCTAATGAAATTTTTGGGTTGATCTTCATATATTTTTTTTGTCTAGTATTAATATTTCAGGTACCATATCATCTTTTACATTCCCTTTAATCCTTTTTGAAAATATCAAAGGGGGAGAATTGAAAAAAGAATACTAAGTAAAGAAGATATTTTCCTAAGTAATGGAGAGTTCATATAAGGGGGAGTTATTATCCAAGAATATTTTCATATACAATAAAATGCTAATTCTCATTAAAAAATTATAGAATATGATCCTTAGTATTTTCAAAGCCAAAGGGGGAGTTAGTAGTATTCATCATTTCCCATGTGTTAAGGGAGATAAGTTTTACTTTCAATGTAAAGAAAAATATTTTCCAAGTCTTTATATTCTTTTTCATAAGGATGTTTGTGATTTCCAAAAAGAGGGACATTATTGAGTCAATAAAGTTTTGTTATGACTTTTCGAATCCTTCATGTTTGGGGAGATTTTTGAGTTAATAAGGTTTCCATATTACGCTTCCATTATTTAATGTTTTAGAAATCACTAAAATCTTTTTTAAGATAAATTTCATTTACCCTACTCTTTACTTTCATTAGGAAATTTTCCTTCCCTTAGGAAATTTTCCCTTACTATGTTTTTCATTGTTCAGATCATGTCTAATTATAAAATTTGGTTTTGTATCAAAAACCTCAAATACTATAAATACTTAGATATAGAGAATTATTTTTCTAGGATCAAAATTCAGGTTATGAATTCTCTAAATTCAAGTTTCGAACATTCTTAGTTCAGACTCTGTGTTCTCTAAATTCAGACTCTGAACTTTCTGAATTTCAGACTCCGAATTCTATTGAATTATGACTTTGAAATTTCTATGTTCAGACTCCGAATTCTTATGCATTCAGACTCCTAACTTCTTATGTTCACACTCCAAATTCTATTGAATTCAAACTCTGTATTTACTTGAAATTCAAACTCCATAATTATATAGAATTCAAGTTATGAATTATTTAGAAAATAGAATCTGAATATTTACGTATTATAAACACCAAATGGTTTTTGGTTAGACTCTTAACTTTTATAATCCTTAAATTACAAAAAATGTATTTGGTCAAGCAACGATATTTTTTTCTCATGTTTTGGTTATTAAACGATATCATGCATTCAGTTACTAAATAACCTTTGTCTGAGTGACATGTGTACATGTCCCTCTAAAATTCAAGGAAAAATATGACCATTGGAGGTGGGAGCCAACCATTGAAGATGTTCCTATAAATAAAATCTCATTTGAATGAGATCACTACTTTTGAAACTATTCTACAACTCTAGAGATTACACACTTCTGAAGTGATTTCTAGAGAGAGACTTTCGTGCTTTGTACGTATTGAACATCTTGTTCAGAATTGCTTTGTGTGACTCCAAATACTGCTGAGTACATTCGAGGTCTTCTGGGAATAGGAAGACAGAGGTGTTGACTACCTTCAAGTTCGAGGGCTTGTGGGGATAGCAAGACAGACTCCGATATCTGTATCGAGGGATTACCCTGGTGTGAGTAAGATAGACTTTCTTGAATGTATAAATCAAGGGACCTTTATCCAAGGTTGTTCGATACCCTTCTCTTTGGGTTAAAAAATTTACTACTTCTTACTTGTATTATTTCAAGTTTTCCACTCCATTTTGGTTGATAAAGAAAGTATAACTAACTTATACTTTCTTATACTTGTATACTCTGATTTAGAGAGATTTTATGCGCTTTATGGTATAATCTTTATCTTTGTAATGTTCTGTTATGTTTAATTTCCAAAATCAATTTTTTGGAATTACATTCTTGGAATCACATTTCCAGAATCAAGAAAGTTTGTAGAACTTATAGGTTTTGTGAATTTACCTTTTTTAACCTTGTTAAACTATAGAAATGTTTATAACCAACTTTAAATGTTCTCAAAGAATTATTAAAGTATACAATTCACCCCTCTCTTATATATTGAGCATCTACATAATCATTTCATTCATAGAGTTGGTATCATAGGATAATATCATACTCTATACCAACCTAAAACCACTGCTCATGCTCAGCACAACCACTTGGAGGAAAAACATAATTATCTATCACCCCATTAGACATTTCCCTCACTTTAGGTTTTTTATTGGTTTTCTAGGGTTTTTATGGTTTTTTTTTCGGTTTTTCTGGTTTTTAGTGTTTTGTTTTGGTTTTTTATGGTTGTTAGCCATTTTTAGGTTCTATAGGGTTTCAAATTGTTTTATGTTTTAAGCCTTTATTATGTTTTCTTTTCGGGGATTTTATGGTTTTTTATGTCTTTATATATTTTTAGGTTTTTTAGAGTTTTTTGGGTTTTTATGGTTTAATTGGTTTTTTTATTTTTGGTTTATATGTTTTTAGGGGGCTTTATGTTTTTTATTGTTTTCGGGTTTTTTTGGTTTTTATGGTTTTATAATCATTATGTTTGTATGGGTTTTATGTTTTTCATGTTACTAAGGTTTTCATAGGGGTTTTCAGGGTTTTTTGTTTTTTTTATTTAGTGATTTTTAAACATTTTTTATGATTTTGATATTTTATGGTGTTTAGAGAGTTTTATGGTTTTTTTGGTTTTTTGGGTTTTATGTGTTTTATAGTCCTTTTGGTGTTTATAGATTTTTTTTGAGTTTTTAAGGTTTTTAAGTTTTTTATACTTTTTAATATTTATTGGTGTTTAAATTGTTTTTAGAGTTTTAAGTGGTTTTTGTTTTTTTATGTGTATTTAGTGTTTTTAAGGTTTTTAGGGGTTTTTTGATTTTCATGGTTTTAGAATTTTTAGGGGTTTTTTGTTGTTTTAGGGATTTTAACATTTTTTTGAGTTTTTAGGTGTTTTAATTGTTTTTAGAATTTTATGGTTCTCTAAGAATTTTTTTTTTATTTTTTTAATGTTTTTAGTGAGTTTTTGGATTTTTATGGGTTTGTTGGTTTTTAGGGATATTGAGAAGTTTTGGGTTTTTTTTGGAATTTTAGGGGTTTTTATGGTTTTTAGCATTTTTATGTTTTTCAAGGCATTCAAATATTTCTATGTTTTTAAGGTTTTCTTATGTTTTTTCAAGGTTTTATGGTTTATTTAAAATTTTAGGGATATTTTTTTATTTTTATGGTTTTTAACAGTTTCTTGGGATTTTTAGTGTTTTTGTGGTTTTTATGGTTCTTTTTGAGTATTAAAGGGTTTTTTTTGACTTTTTATGGGTTTAATGTTTTTTTATAGTTTTAAACATTTTGTATGGGTTTAAAGGGGTTTTATAGTTTTTAGTGGTTTTTAGGGTATTAATTGATTTTTTGGTTTTCTTTTGGGTTTTAGGGGTTTTAGGGTATTTAGGTGTTTTTCAGTATTTATTTGTTTTTAAGGATTTCCTAGGGGTGTTCATTTTTTTTATTTATTTTTTACTTTTTTTGTGATTTTTAGGTGTTTTTAGGTTTTTTATTATTTATTTATGGTTTTATAGATTTTGATTGTTTTTTTTATTTTTAGGCTTTTTAGGGGTTTTAGGATTTTTATCATTTTAGGTTTTTAGGGGTTTCAAGTTCTTATAGGTTTTTAATGTTTTCTTATGATTTTTGATAGTTAATAACTTTTTTTACATTTTTATGGGTTTTAGGAATTTTTAGTATTTTATGGTTCTTTGGGCAGGGAAGATGTGAGGGACGGGCTATTCCTGCCCCCCCCCCCCAATTTATTAGAAAGAAACATAGAGACCCAGCAGACAAGCGAGGGGAGGGTTCAAACGACCCACACCCAAAAACCCCTTACAACCCATGCCAAAAAAGAAAAATCAAAAAAGAAATGATGCAAAACAAACCCAAAAAGAAAAACAGGAGATTTTAAGGTTTTTTTGTGTTTTTTATGTTTTTTGAAGTCTTTTAGATTTTTTTAAAGTTTTTTGGAATTTAAAGGTATTTTAGAGTTTTTAGTGGTTTTTATGTGCTTTATTGGTTTTAGGTTTTTATGGGTTTTTAGGGTTTTTATGGGTTTTAAGGTTTTTAGTTTTTAAAGGTTTTTAAGTGTTTTTACGTTTTTAATTTTTTCATAAGGTTTTTAGGGTTTTGTTATTTTTTATTTATTTTTTAGGTTTTTTTAGATTTTCCCAGTTTTTAGTAATTTTTAGGGTTTTAGGGTTTTTTAGGGATTTAGGTTTTTTGTGGTTTTAGGTTTTCATGAGTTTTTTTGAGTCTTCAGGATTTTTAAAAAAATTAATGTTTAAAGGTTTTTTAATTTGTAGTGGGTTTTTATGATTTTTAGAAGGTTTTAATATTTTCTTAATGTTTTGGGGTGTTTAATGGTTTATTGGGGATTTAGGTTTTTTGAGGTCTATTTGGGATTTTAGTAATTTTTAGGGTTTTTAGGGTCTTTAAGTGTTTTTATGTTTTCTTGTTTTTCTTAGTGGTTTTCATGGCATTCTGGGTTTGTGTAGGTTTTTACGTTTTTTATGTTTTTAGTGGTTTTTAGAATTTTTAAGCTTTTTTAGGGTTTTTATCAGTTTCTAGGTTTTTAGGGGTTTTATGTTTTTTATGTGTTTATGGTTTTCATAGTTTTTTTGGGTTTTTATTGAGTCTAAAATTTATAGGTATATTTTTTTTGTGTGTTTTCTTGATTTTTATGGGTTTATATGTTTTAATGATTTTTAGGGGTTTTAGGGTAGTATGGTTTTGGGGGATTTTTGTGGATTTTATGAGTTATTAGTTTTTTTTATTTTTTAAGAGTTTTTTACATTGTTAGGGGATTAAATGGTTTATCGAGTTTTTAGGTATTTTTAGGGTTTTTTTGGGTTTTATGATTTTTATCGGATTTAAGGGCCTTTATCATTTTAGTGGTTTGAGTGCTTTTAGTTTTTATGTTTTCCCAAGTGGGTTTCAAGGTTTTTTATATTTTTATGGATTTTTAGGGATTTTATAGGATTTTTATGGTTTTTCGGGGTTTTAAGGAATTTGAGGTGTTTTAGGGTTCGTTATGGTTTTTAGGGTTTTATGGGTTTTTTATTTTATTTAGTGCTTTTAAGGCTTTTTAGCATTTTTTAACATTTTAGTGAGTTTTAATGTTTTTTTTGTTTTTATGTTGTTTAGGATATTTAGGGGGTTTTATGGTTATACGATTTTAGGGTTTTAAATGGTTTTTAGTGATTTAGGTTTTTATGGTTTTTAAATTTTTTTTAGGCTTTTAAGGTTTTCTTAGTGTTTTCATGGTTTTTACATTTTTTAACATTTTTAGGGATTTGTAGAGATCTTTTTGTATTTTTATGGAGTTTTAGGGTTTTTAGGGATTTTGAGAGTTTTTAGGGATTTTTATGGTTTATAATTATTTTATAGTGTTTTGGGGGTTTTAGAGGGTTTTTTGGGGTTTTTTGGGTTTTTAAGTTTTTTAATGTTTTTTATTGTTTATAATTTTTTAGTGGTTTCAATGGATTTTAGACTTTTTAGGGGTTCTTTTGGGGTTTTATGGGTTTTTTTATGTTTTTTATGGTTTTTATAGTTTTTATGGTTTGGGGGGGGGGGGTTAGGGTTTATAGGGTCTTTTAGGGTTTTTAGATGTTTTTAGGTTTTTAAGGGTCTTAAGTATTTTTCGGTTTTAATGGTTTTCTTATGTGTTTTTAGGGGTTTTATCACTTTTACTTTTTAAGCATTTCTAAGGATTCTTTAGGTTTTTACGGTGTTTACGATTTTGGGGTTTTATGTATTTCTAGCTTTTTAGGATTTTCTTAGGGTTCGTTTGAATTTTTAGTGTTTTTACATTTTTACGGATTTTTGTGATTTTTGAATATTTTGACTTTTTTAGGGTTTTTAAAAATTTTGAGGACATTTAGAGGTGTAGGGTTTTTAGGGGTTTTATTATTTTTGCGTTTTTGGGGGTTTTTTGAGTTTTCTAGGGTTTTTACGATTTTTATTTTCATATTACGTAGTTACTGGTTTAATGTATTTCTAGAGTTTTAAGTGGATTCTGTTTATTTAGTGTTTTTATTTTTTATGGTTTCAAGGGTTTTGACGAGTTTTTACAGAATTTTTGGAATTTTTGGGTTTTAAGCATTTTTTATGTTTTTATGGGTTTTAATAATTTTTAGGTTTTTATGTTAATCTTAGGGTATTTAGGATTTTAGGGTTTTTTACATTTTTAGGGTTTTTAGGGATTTTTAAGATTTTAATGGGTTTTAGTGTTTTTTTGGGATTTTTATGGGTTTTTAGGGTTTTTAGGGTTTTATGGTATTTTGGGTTTTTAGTATTTTTTTAGTGTTTTTAGGGTTTTAAATGGTTTTATAATTTTTAACGTTTTTAGTGGTTTAAGGTTTTTTAGAGTTTTTAGTTATTTTAGGGTTATTTTGGGGTTTTAATTGTTTTTGGTATTTTATGGTTTTTAAGAGTTCTATGGTTTTTATGGGTTTTTTGTTTTTTAACATTGTTTAGGTTTCTAGGGGTTTTATGTGTTTTTATGTTTTTAAGGTTTTCTTTGGGATTTCAAGGTTTTTTATGTTTTTAGGGATGTTTTGGGATTTTTTTAGGAATTTTTTCTATTTGGGGGTTTTAGGGATTCAGTGGATTTTTTAATGATTTGTAGGGTTCTACGGGTTTTTATGGGTTTTTGGGGATTTGGGGGTCCTTAAAAGGTTTTTAGTGTTTTTAGTGGTTTGGGGTTTTTAGGTTTTTTAGGTTTTTAATTTTTTTAGTGTATTATGGTTTTTAGCATTTTAGGTTTTTTAGGGATTCCAGATTTTTTATGTTTTTAGTGGTTTAAAGTGTTTTTAGATTTTATAGGTTTTTTTAGTGCTTTCAGGGTTTTCGGGTTTTTGGGGTTTCTACAGAGTTTTGGGGTTTTTTTGTAAATTTTTATGGTTTTTAGAGTTTCTAGGGATTTTGAGGGGTTTTAGGGTTTTTATGTTTATTTGGTTTTTTGAGTTTTTAGTGTTTATTTTAGATTTTTAGGTTATTTAAGGTTATTTAGAGTTTTATCATTTTAAAAGGTTTCAGGGTTATTTGTGTTTTTAGTGGTTTTAGGGTTTTTATTTTTTTAGGGATTCAAGGAATTTTTGGGATTTTATGGTCCAAAAGGTTTTTTTGGATTTTAGGGTTTTTAGCATTTTTTAGGATTTTAGAGGTTTTGCCTGTTTTATTTTTTTATGGTTTTCTTAGGGATTTTAATGGTTTTATTAGTTTTTACAGTTTTTATGTTTTTTTTGGATTTTTAGGTATCTTTATGATTTGTATGGTTTTTTCGGGTTTTTAGGCTTTTAATGATTTTAAGGGTTTTTTGTGTTTTTATGGATTTCTTAGGGTTTTTAGTGTTTTCAATTTTTAAAGGTTATTATAGTTTTCTAACATTTTTAGGGGTTTAAGGTGTTTTTAGAGTGTTTCGTGGTTTTTAGGGCTTTATTAGATTTTCAGTTTTTAAGGGTTTTAATTTTTTTATGGTTTTTTTATATTTTTAGGGTGTTTAGGGTTCATTTAGGGTTTTAACATTTTTTAAAGTTTTAGGCGTTTTAAGTGTTTGTAGGTTATTAAGGGTTTCTTAAGGGTTTTCAGGGTTTTTAGAATTTTTATGTTTTTAGGTATTTTAGGTTTTTTAATTATTTTTTGTTTTTTATGGTTTTGAGGACATTGAGCTATTGTGGGGGGTTTTTAGATTTTTAGGGGTTTTAAGACTTTTTTTTAGGATTTTAGTTATTTTTTTAATTTTATAGATTTTTAATGATTTTTAATATTTTTAACTATTTTAGGGGTTTAATGGGTTTTAGAGTTTTCAGTGGTTTATTTTTTTATCTGTTCTTAGGGTTTTGAGGGTTTTATGTTTTTTAGAGGGTTTATAGATTTTAGGGTATATTATTGTTTTTTGCATTTTTTAGGTTTTTAGGAGTTTCATGGGTTTTGGGTTTGTAATGATTATTTAGGTTTTTTTAGAGTTTTTAGGGTTTTTTACATTATTAAATATTTTTAGGGATTTTTTTTTTCATTTTTATATGTTTTTAGGGTTTATGGATTCTGAGGGTTTTTAGGGTTTTTATTTTTTTCTTTCATATGTTATTGTCTTTTATTGTTTTTTTGTCTTTTGGGGGATTGATTTTTTTAGATTTTTTAATGTTTATATGGGTATGAAGGGTTTTTATAGTTTTTAGTCAGTTTTTGGATTTTTATGTGTTTTAGGGTTTTTTATGGTTTTTAGGGGTTTATGGTTTTTTTAGGTTTTAGAGTTTTTTAGTTTTTTTGGGGGTTTTAGAATTTTTTATGTTTTTTAGTGGATTTAATTGTTTTATAGTTTTTAAGGTTTTCTTAGTGTATTTCAGGGATTTTGTGGTCTTTTATTTTTATGGATTTTTATAATTTTTATTGGTTTTTTGGGTTTCAATGTATTTTGAGGGTTTTTATTGTTTTTATGGGTTATAGAGTTTTGTGGGATATTTTGATTTTATGTGTTTTTTGAGTTTTTGGTGGTTTAATGGTTTTTTAGAGTTTTAAACATTTCTACGTGCATTAATGTTTTTAGGGTTTTTACAGGTTTTTAGAGTTTTTATGGGTTTTATCTTTTTAGGGGTTTAGGGTTTTATAGGATTTCTATTGTTTTTATGGTTTTTAGGGATTTTGAGGGGGTTTAGGGTTTTTTATGTTTTTTAGGAATTCTATGGTTTTTAGGTTTTTAATGTTTTTTTGAATTTTTAGGGGTTTTATGAATTTTCATATTTTTCTAACATTTTAGGGGTATAAGGGGTTTTTTTATTTTTAAGTATTTTTAGGTGTTTTGATGGTTTTTTGGATTTTAATGTATTTTAGGGTTTTTAGGGGTTTTTAGGGGTTTTTAGGGTTTTTTAGGGTTTTTAGTGTTTTTTAGTTTTTAAGGGTCTAATGTAATTTTAGGTTATTAAAAATTTTTAGTGGGTTTTTCAGTTGTTTTGTGGTATTTATGTTTTTAGCGATTTTTAGGTGTTTTAAAGGATTTTTATGGTTTTTTTATTTTTTGGTATTTTGAGGGTTTTTGAGAGTTTTTTGAGTTTTTAGGGTATTTAAGATTTTTTAGAGTTTTTAATGTTTTTAGGGGTTTAAATGGTTTTCAGAGTTTTTAGTGGTTTTAGGGTTTTATGGGTTTTATGTTTTCCTATTTTTAGGGGTTTTATGCTTTTTAGGGGTTTTAGGGTTTTAGGGATTTTTAGGGTTCTTTATGTTTTTTTGGTTTTTAGTGGTTTTAAACGTTTTTTGGTTTTTTAATGTTTTCTTCAGAGTTTTAGGGTTTTTTGTGTTTTTTAAATTATTTTCAATTTTAGGGATTATTTAGGATTTCTATGTTTTTATGGGTTTTTGGTCTTTGGATGTGTTTTAGGGTTTTTAGGGGTTTTGGGTTTTTATAGGTTTTAGGTTTTTTTGAGTTTTAAGGATATTTATGTTTTTTTATATTTTTTGATGCTTTGAGGGTTTATATGGTTTTTAGAGTATTTAGCGGGTTTTAGGGTTTATATGGTGTTTTAGGGTTCTAATGTTTTTAGGGGTTTTAGGCTTCTTGGGTCATTAAGTGGAAGGAATGTGCAGAAGTCAGGCTATTCCCGACCCCCCCCCCCCAAATTTATTAGATAAAAAATGCAGTAGAAAAGACACAGAAGACAAGGGAGGGGCGGGGTCAATCAACCCACACCCAAAAACCCTGGACAACCCCACAAAACCCAAGAGTTCCCAAAAAACCCAAAAGACACACAAAACAAAAATAGAAAAGGCAGAAAATAAAATTCATCTCCAACAGCACCAACCAGCCATAGAGCAACCAATATCACGCAACACAAATATCATCAATCATCACCTCATTCCCAAACATATCCACTGCCAGCATCAGAGGACCACCATCATCAATGTCATTAGTCTCACCTTCACTACCTCACCACGAAGCAGCAACTTCCAGTCAGCTTCCAAAAATTCACAACAACTAGCACATCCGGGAATACATCTGAAACACCCAAAGACAAGACAAAAACCATCACCACTCAACAGAACCAAATTCAAACATCCACACCAATTCAAAACTAAACCCACTAAACCACACATGACCACTGTCCAATATAGAATCCATAACACAACACAACTGAACCAGCACTTCATCAACAACACGGTGGGAAACCAACACCCATGCCCAGAACCCAACTGTAGCACCCAAAGCAGCATCCAACGCAACTCAAAAGAACCAAAAACCAGCATCCACGACAAGTCACAACCAAAACAACCGCCACACCGAAAACCAGCATCCAACATAGCATCCAAAATGCAACAAAACTTAATGAGCCCTTTAGCATTATCATGAGACAGATCCATAATGGAGAAACAAAAAAAACCTGCATTACCTGCACAAATCGTTGCAAAGACTATCTTATTTGCGCCTCCAGAGTAGATACGAAAACCCACATCACAACATGGAACACCATTCCCCAAAATCTACCACAAATATGGGGAAACCACCAAAAATAATCCATACCCAGATCGCTATTGCAAGACCTCACCTCGCCTTGACATCTTCTAAGCCAACTGAAACTAAGCAGCGTAAGAAGCTGCAACGTCACCCACCAGATCATCGCACCACACCTTCTATAGAAACCACATATTTGATGAAAAAGACATAACCCACACTACCGTTAAATCCCCATCCACCACTTCAATTTGACGTCAACATCATCTCCTGCCTAAATGGTCCTCACCGAAGCCACACTTGGAGAACCAAGACCATCCAATGCCATGGTTCTTTGCGCGGCTTCCAGAACCTACAAAGATATGCCACACCACCACGAGAGCCAAAACAAGATGAAAATAAATACTAAAGACATGATAAAATCCATCACTCGGAGAATACAAATCCACTAGAGAGACCGACCAGATTTGACCCACTCCTCCATGGAATGCTACACCTCGAGCAATCTATATTTGAGCAACTCCAACATGGATTTGGGATGCCAAAGACCAAAACTGTACCACTTCTCCATGAAACTTTAATGTCGCATGTCAGAGAGGCTGGATCTGACCCATTCCACCATGTTTTACTTCTTCGTCTGGGACTAACACCAGAGAAATGAAATCTGTGAGGGCACCAAATATCCAAAAGAAACATATCGTGAGAGGTGGGAGTAGAAAAACTGAGAATGTTGACACCTGAGAAGCCAAAATCACAAGGAAGGAAATGCCGCGTTGTGTAAGAAACCACAAATGAGGAGGCGTCATACCAGGCAAGTGTGAGAGGATCTGAGATACTCAGCCACCATTTAGGGTCCTTAAGCTGTTTAGCATATTTTAGTGTTTTTAGGTGATTTTAGTGTTTTAAGGTTTTCTAGGTTTTCTAAGAGTTTTTTAGGGGTTTTATGATATTTAATTCCTGTTTTATTTTTTTGGGATGTATTAGTATTTTATATTATTTAGTGGTTTTTTGGATTTTTTAGGATTTTTAGGGGTTTTAGGGGTTTTAGGGTTGTTCAGGGTTTTTATCATTTTTAGGGGTTTTAGCGGTTTTAATTATATTTTTGTATTTAAGGTTTTCTTAGGTTTTTTCATGGTTTTTAAGGGTTTTTATATTTTTAGGGATTTTATAGATTTTTTATGATTCTTATGGTCTTTATAGTTTTTAGGGATTTTTAGGGGTTTTAGGGTTTTTTATGGTTTTTTAACTTCTTTGGGTTTTTTTCGTTAGGGGTTTTTTGAGTTTTTAATGGTTTTAAGGATTTTTATGGTATTTATCTTTTTTATGGGTTAGAAGGGATTTTATATTTATTAGTTATTTTTAGGTTTTTAGGTTTTTATAGTGTTTTTAAGGATTTCATGATATTTTGGGTTTTTCCGACTTTTTTGGGTTTTAGTGTTTTTTTGATATTTAGTGTATTAAGTGTTTTTAGGTTTTTAAGGTTTTCATAGTGTTTTTAGGGTATTTAGTATCTTTCATTTTTATGGATTTTCTGGGATTTTTATCGTTTTCTAGTGTTTTTTAGGATTTTGAGGGTTTTTAGGGTTTTACAGTTTTTTTGGTGTTTAAGGGGTTTTTTTGTGTTTTTAGGATTTTTAAGTTTTATTATAATTTTTAAGGTTTTTAGGGATTTAAAGGGTTTTTATAGTTTCTCGTGGTCTTACGTGATCTTATATTTTTTTATTGTTTTTTTGGGTTTTTATGGCCTTTCGGGGTTTTTGGGTTTTGGGGGTCCTTTAGGGGTTTTAGGATTTTTTTTGTTTTTTAGGGTTTTATGTATTATTGGTTTTTAAGGTTTTCTTAGGTTTTTTTTAGTATTTTTTGTGTTTTTAGGTGTTTTTAATGGTTTTTAGGTTTTTAGGGAATTTTAGGGTTTTAGGGTTTATAGGGTTTTAAGGGGTTTCTCAATTTTTTATGGTTTTTATATATTTTAGGTTTTTATGTGTATTTAAGGTTTTTAGGATTTTAATGTTTTATTAGGTGTTTTTCAGGTATTTTAAGTTTTATTTTCATTTTTAAAATTTTGTAAATCTTGTAATGATTTTTCCTTTTGTGGTTTTTATGGATTTTGAGGGGTTTTAGGGTTGTTTGGGTTTTGGGGTTTTTTTGTATTTTTTGGAATTTTTGGGTTTTTTGAATTTTTTATGGTTTTGAAGGCTTTTTATAGTAATTAACAATTTTAAGGGTTTAAAGGGTTTTTATATTTTTTAGTGGGTTTTTATAGATTTAATAGTGTATTGTGTATTCTATTGTTTTAGGGATTTAGATGATATGTAGGGATTTTAGTTCTGCAGGGTTTTTAGGATTTTTATCATTATTTATGTTTTTAGGGAGTTTAAGTGTTTTTCTGGTTTTCTGGTTTTTAGAAGGATTTTAGGGTTTTTTATGTTTTTGGGTTTTTTAGGATTTTTGAGGCTTTTAGGGTTTTTACGGATATTGATGATTTTAGGTTTTTATGGGTTTTAGGTTTTTTAGAGTTTTTAGAATTTATTTGTATTTCAGGAGTTTTATGTATTTCATTGTTTTTAAGGTTTTCTATGGGTTTTTCAAGGTTTAATGGGTTTGTTGTTTATTTTTTGTTTTTTATGGATTTTTAGAATTTTTACAATTTTGTATTGTTTTTAGGGATTTTGAGGGTTTTGGGGGTTTTTTAGGTTTCTTAGGGTGTTAAAGTTTTTATTATTTTTTAGGCTTCTTATGTTTTTTATATTTTGATTGCGTTTTAAGGTTTTTGTAGGGTTTCTAGGATTTTTATGGTGTTTTATGTTTTTAGGGATTATGGGGACTATTTTAGGATTTTTATTATTTTTAGGGTTTTTAGAGATTTTAGGAGTTTTGGGCGGTTATAAGGGTTTTTATCATTTTTTAATATTTTTAGGGGTTTTAAGTGTTTCTAGGTTTTTATGATTTTCTTAGTGTTTTTTCTGATTGAATGTTTTTTCTGTTTCAGTGATTTTTAGTGATTTTTTTATTTTTATGGATTTTAGGGATTTTAGGGATTTTGAGGGTTTTTGGATTTTTGTTGTTTTTTAGAGTTTTTCAATGTTTCTAGGGGTTTAAAGGCTTTTTGGGGTTTTTTGGTGTAGGTTTTTAATGGGGTTTTAGGTTTTTTAATGTTTTTAGGTGTTTTATGGGTTTTTAGATTTTTTATTATTTTTTTGTTTTTTTGGTTTTTAAGTATTTTCTTGGTTTTAATGTTTTATTAAGGGTTTTTCCAGGTTTAAGGGTTTTTATATTTTTAGGTATTTTTTGGGCTTTCTTTGGTTTTTTATTTATTAGGAATTGTTTGGATTTTAAGGATTTTTATGGGGTATAGAGATTTTATGTTGTTTTCAAGATTTTAGGATATTTTTAATTTTTTGGGGTTTTATGGTTTTTAGATTTTTTTAATGTTTTTAAGGGATTAAATGGTTTATAGTATTTTTAATGGGTTTTCTGGGGTTTTTGGGGTTTTTAGTTTTTTCATGGGTTTTAATGGTTTCATGGTTTTAGGGTATTTATTGTATTTTTTGGTTTTTATCATTTTTTAGGTTTTTAGGTTTTTGTTTGTTTTTTAGGTGTTTACAATGTGTCTAGGATTTTACAATTTTATTATGGGTTTTTATGGTTTTTATGGGTTTTAGGGTTTATTAAATTTTTGGAAATTTTATGGCTTTTAGGGTTTTATGGTTTTTATGGTTTTTATAAATTTTTAGGTTTTAAGGGATTTTATGTGTTTTTTGGTTTTTAAGGTTTTATTAGGGTTTTTCGAGGGTTTTAGAATTTTTTTACATTTTTAGGTATTTTTTGGGATTTTTATTATTTTTATGGGTTTTTAGGGTATTAGGGTTTTTACGGGGGTTCAGGGTTTTTTAGGGTTTCTACAATTTGTTTGGATTTTTAGGGTTTTTATAGATTTTTGGGGTTTTTAAGGATTTTTTGTTTTTATGGATTTTACGTTTATTAAGAGTTTTTAACATTTTATGGATTTAAATTTTTATTAGTGTTTTTATGGATTTTTAGGGGTTTAATGGGGTTTTATACGGTTTTAAGGTTTTTAGGGGCATTATGGTTTTTAGGTGATTTAGGATTTTTTGGGTCTTTTAAATTTTTTAGTGATTTCTAGGATTTTGGGGGTTTTAATTATTTTAGGTTTTGAGGTTTTATTTTGATTTTCAGTGTTTTTAGGATTTTTTAAATTTTAAATAATTTCTAGTCCTTTTTAGGATTTCTACGATTTCTAGGGTTTTAAGGTATCTTAAATATTTTTATGGTTGTTAGGGTTTTAGGATTTGTAGTGTTTTTTAGGGGTTTGTGTGCTTTTTGGTTTTTAATGTTTTATTAGGGGTTTTCATGGTTTTATAGGGTTTTTAGTTTTTTTGTATTTTAAAGGCATTTTTAGGATTTTTATGGTTCTTTAGGGTTTCTAGGTATTTTTAGGGTATTTTGGGATTTTTATGATTTTTAGGGGTTTTAATGTTTCTTTTGTTTTTAGCGGGGTTTTACGATTTTTTTTATGTTTTTAGGGTTTTTAACGTTTTTTGGAGATTTTTAGGTAATTTTTATGATTTTTATGTGTTTTAGGGTTTTTAAGGATTTTGGGGGTCATAAGGGTTTTTATGGTTTTTTGGGGTTTTTTGATTTTTAGTGGTTTTTTGGGTTTTGGGGGGTTTTATGTTTGTTTTCAGTTTCTTAATGTTTTTAGGGGATTAATGGTTTTTTACAATTTTTAGTGGTTTTTAGGGATTTTGTGGGATTTTATGTGTTTTTATGGGGTTTTAAAGGTTTTATGGTTTTTGGGGGGTTTTACGGTTTTTATGTGTTTTAGGGTCATTTAGGGTTTTTAGTGTTTTTTATGTTTAAAATGGTTTCAAGTCGTTTTAGGGTTTTTAGGTTTTTTACGACTTTTCAAAGGTTTTTAGGGGTTTTTATGTTTTTTGATATTTTTGGTAATTATTTTTGTATTTTTGTGGTTTTTAGGGTATTTAGAAATTTTAATGGTATTATGGTTTTTTTGGGTTTTTACGGATTTTAGATTTTTTTTTATATTTTTAGTGTTTGAAAGGTCTTTTGGTTATTATGATTTTTAAGTTTTATTATGTTTTTAAGGCTTTTCACAATTTTAGGGATTTTTTCCTACTTTAGGATTTTTATTCCTCTTATGGTTTTTATGGATTTTTTGGGTTTTAGATTATTTAGGGTTAATTTGGTTTTTTCTGTTTTGATGGTTTTTATTGATGTGTTTTTGGGTTTTTTATTTTTTAATTATTCTTAGGGTTTAAAGGGATTTTAGGTTTTTTTAGTTCTTTTAGGAATTTTACATGTTGGGGGCGTTAAGGTTTTTAGGGGTTTTATGGTTTGTTGGGGATTTTATGGATTTTAGGGTATTTTAGGGTTTTTCAAATTATTAGGGTCATTAAATGTTTAATGTTTTTTCAGGTTTTTATGGTTTTCTTAGGGGTTTTCAGGGTTTTTTGGATTAATTATGATTTTAAGTATTTTTTGGATTTTTATGGTTTTTTAGGCCGTTAAGGATTTTGTTGGTTTTTTGGAATTATTTGGCTTTTTAGAGGTTTTAGTGTTTTTATGTTTTTTAGGGGTTTTATGTGTTTTTAGGGTGTTATGGTTTTCTAAGGAGTTTATAGGGTTTTATCTTTTTTACGTTCTTAGGAATTTTTAGGGGTTTTTTTTATATTTTTATGATTTTAAGGATTTTAAGGATTTTGTGGGTTATTAGGATTTTTTAAGGTCTTTAGTTATTTATGGTTTTTTTGGAGTTTTTAGGGTTTTTTGAGTTTTTTAGGATTTTTACTATTTTATAGAGTGATTAAAATATTTAGAGGTTTAAAGGGGTTTTAGAGTTTTAGTTGGTTTTATGGGGGCTTTATTTTTTTAAAGGTTTTATGGTTTTTTATGGTTTGGGGGGTTATTAGGTTTTTTATGGTATTTTAGAGTTCTTAGCATCTTTTAGGGTTTTTTTGATTTTTTGGGGTTTTTATTGTTTTTAGTTTATGAAGGTTTTTTTAAGGTTTTTCTAGGTTTTAAGGTTTTTTGATGTTTTTTCTTATTTTTAGAGATTTTTTTAGAAATTTTATAATTTTTACAGGTTTTTGGTAATTTGATGGTTTTTATATTTTTAGGGTTTTTAGTATTTTTAAGTTTTATAATGGTTTCACGTTTTTATGATTTTATTGATTTCTTAGGGTTTCTAGGGTTTTTTAAAATTTAAAGATATTTTTAGGGTTTTTTTGGATTTTTTTGGATTTTTTGGGATTTTTGGGATATTTTGGGTTTTTAGGGCTTTTGTGATTTTTATGGTTTTAGGTTTTTCAGTCATTTTAGGGTTTTTATGTTTTTAGAGGATTTTAATGTTTTGGAGTTTTAAAAGGTTTTTAGAGTTTTTTGTAGTTTTTAAGGTTTTTATGGGGGTTTAAGGTTTTTTAGGTTTTTAGGGGTTGTTAATGTTTTTAGTGGTTTATATTTTCTATGGTATTTTATGGTTTTTGTATTTTTTATGTTTTTAGCGATTTTAAGGGTTTTAGTTTTTTTGTTTTTCATAGTGGTTTTCATGGGTATTAGGTTTTTTTATATTCTTGGGGATTTTTAGGTCTTTTTAGGAAGTTGTTTTTGTGTTTTAAGGGTTTTTAGAGATATTTTGGGTTTTTAGGATTTCTAGGGGTTTTTAAGGGGTTTTTAAGGGGTTTTAGGGGTTTTAGGGTTTCTTAGGGTTTTTTGAAATTTTGGATTTTTAAGGATTTTAAGTGATTTATGTTTTTAATGTTTTTTAGGAATCTTCAAGGTTTTAAGGGATATTTCCATTTTAAGGAATTTTATGTTTTTTAGAGATTTTAGGGATTTTTAGGGCTTTTGGTTTTTTATGGCTTTTAGGATTTTTTAGGGTTTTTTGCAGTTTTTTGAATTTTTAGGTGATTTACGGTTTTCTGGTGTTATTTAACATTTTTATGGGGTTAATGGGTATTTTGATTTCTTAGTTGGGTTTAGGTTTTTATTGGTTTTTAGGGTTTTTTAGGTCAATGGTGTTTTATAGTTTTTAGGGTGTTTGGGGTTTTTAGGTTCTATTAAAATTTTTAGCAATTTTTAGGTTTTCTAGGGGTTTTAATAATTTTTAGGTTTTTATGGTTTTCCTTTGGGTTTTAGAGTTTTTAGGGTTTTTTATGTTTTTAGTGATTTTAGAGATTTTTTAGGATTATGGGGGTTTTTTGGATTTTTAGGGATTTTGAGGATTTTAATAGGTTTTTAGTGTTTTTAGGGGTTTTATTATTTTTAGGTTTTTTAGGGTTTTTATAATTTTTGGATTTTATGTGTTTTATGTGTTTTTAGGTTTTTAATATTTTATTAGTGTTATTTAGGGTTTTTAGGGTTTTTTTGTTTTTAGTTATTTTTAGTGATTCTTTAATAATTTTTTTGGTTTCATGGGTTTTAGGAATTTTGTTATTTTTTGATTTTTAGGGTATTCCTGAGTTTTTTAATGTTTAAAATGAAATTTATAATAATAAATTTTTTAGAACTTTAAGGGGGTTTTAGAGTATTATGTTGTTTTTAGGATTTTATGGGTTTTAAGGTTTTAAGGGTTTTATGGTTTTTAGTGATTTCTAGGGTTTTTAGGGTCCTTTAGGGTTTTCTGCATTTTTGTCTTTTAGTAATTTTTAGTGTTTTTAGGTATTTAAGGTTTTATTTGGGTTTTTTTAGATTTTTAGGGTTTTTAATGTTTTTACGAATTTTTATTGATTTTTAGGGTTTTTGTGTTTTTTTGTGTTTTTAGGGGATTTACGTATTTTTTAGTCTTAATGTTTTCATTGGGTATTTAGATTTTTTTACGTTTTTACGGATTTTAGGTATTCTTATGATATTTATGGTTATTTATATTTTTTTGGTATTTTTATGGGTTTTATTGTTTTTATAGTTTCTTGCGTATTGAATCGATTTTAGTGGTTTTAGCGGGTTTTAGGATTTTTATATGTTTTATGGGTTTTTATTGTTTTTCGGGGTTTTTATAGTTTTAGGGCTTTTTCGGGTTTTTAGGGTCTCCTGTTCTTTTTACCATTTTTTATTTTTTGAGGGGATTTAAATTTTTTTAGGTTGTTAATGTTTTATTAGAGATTTTTTAGATTTTTTGGGTGTTTTACATATTTAATGATTTTTTGGGATTTTTCAGGATTTTTATTGGTTTTACGGTTTTTATGGATTTTGAGGGGTTTTTCAGTTTTTTATGGTTTTTATAATTTTTTATGTTTTTAGGGGTTCCACGTGTTTTTAGTTTTCTATTTTTTTGGGGGTTTTCAGTGTTTTTATGGATTTTTAATTTTAAAGTTACTACAAATAATTTTTAGTATTTTATGGTTTTTATGTTTTTTAGGGATTTTGAGGGTTTTTTGGGTTTTTATGGTTTGATTTTTGTTTTTACGGGTTTTTTTATTTGTTTAGGGTTTAATGGGTTTTTATATTATTTTAATTTTTTAAGGTATTTAATGGGTTTTTGTGGTTTTATGCGTTTTTAGGGTTATTTATGGTTGTTATGGATTTTTTTTGGTTTTTAGAGATTTTATATTTTTTAGAATCATTTAGGGTTTTCAGAATTTTTTAGGTTTTTTAAGGGTTTCAACTATTTTATGTTTTTATGGTTTTCTTACGATCTTTAGGGTTTTATGTTTTTTATGTTTTTAGGTAAATTTATGTATTTTAAGTATTTTTTTTTCATTTTGTAGTATTTTTATGGATTTCAAGGGTTTTAGTGTTTTTTTAGTTTTTATGGTAGTTTAGGGTTTTTAATACAATGTCATTTTAAACTGGAAACACACACTTTTAGTCTTACTAATAACATCAAGCATTGGTTTTAGATCGGACTAATTCCTAAAAATAAAAAAAAGACTTATGAATTCATGTCCTAAATTATCAAAATAATATTGGAGCATTTTATCAGTTTTTTGTGAGTGACACTCTTTGAAATAAAACATCAATTTTAAACTGATAACAGACACATTGAGTCATATCGGGCACATTGTGTATCAAATTGAGCTGTGTATAATTCCTACACATAAAAAATTACTTATGTATTATTTCACTAAAGTATAAAAATAATCAAAATGTGTTTTCTCTGTTTTGAGTTTGTAGTTGTCTTTTTTATTAAAAATAATGTCAATTTTAAATAAAAAGATGAAATTAGTGTCATACTAATCATAACATGTGTCATATTCAGGTATGTTTAATTCATACAAATCCCAAAATACTTATGTATTTTTTTCCAAAAGTATCAAAATAATCTGAATGCGTTTTCTCGGTTTTGAGTATGTCAGTTTTGATTTTTACTAAAATATAAATTTTAAATGGAATCACACACTTTGGGTCATAAAGGCCACATCTTGTGTTTTTTTATATTGGAATAATTCGTAAATTTTAAAAATGAATTATTAGTTGTTTTCCAAAATTATCAAGATAATCCAAGCATGTTTTCATACTTTTTAGTGAGTGGTACTTTTTGAACTAATATATAAATTTTAAACTCATAACAGACACATTGAGTTATACTAGGAACATCATGTATCAGATTAAGGTGAGTATTATTCCTACATATCATAAATTAATTATGTATCATTTTCCTAAAGTATAAAACCAATTCAAATGTGTTTGGTCGGTTTTGAGTATGTCAATTGTAGTTTTTACTAAAATTTCTATCAATTTTTAATAAAAAGATGCACTTTTAGTCAAACCTTTCCCACTATGCATTAGATTGAGGTGAGGATAATTAATACACTTCCCAAATGACTTATGGATCATTTTTCTAATGTATTAATAAATCTAAATGTGTTTTCTTGGTTTTTAGTACATCGTTTTTGTTTTTAATAAAATGTCATTTTAAACTAAAAACACATACATTTAGTCATATTGGCCACATCATGTGCCGACTTGAAGTGATAATAATTATTACACATCAAAAAATGACTTTTTATCATTTAACAAAATTATCATGACTATCCGAGCATGTTTTCTTGATTTTTAGTGAGTTACACTTTTTAAACTAAAATGTCAATTTTAAACTGATAATCAACTCTTTGTGTCATAAAGGTAACATCATGTATCACATTGAGGTGATTTTGGTTTATACAACTAAAAATTAATAAAGTATGGTTTTAATAATCAATCAAAATAATCTAAAATATTTTTCTTGGTTATGAATATGTCAGTTGTCTTTTGTTACAAAAAATAATGTCAATTTTAAATACTAAGAAACACATAGAGTCATATTGGTCACACCATATGAAATATTTTGGTGATATTGATCCATATATGTTCCAAATGACATACAAATCATTTTCCTAATATATCAAAACAATATGAATGCATTTACTCAGTCTTGAGTATTTTACATGCGTTTTTTCTAAAATGTCATTTTGAATCAGAAACACGCACTTTGAGTCATACTAGTCACATATTATGTTATTTTGATATGAGACTAATTCGTATATATCAAAAATGAATTATGAATCTTTTTCAGAAATTATAAAGAAAATTAAAGCATGTTTGATCAGTTTTCAATGAGTTGTACTTTTTAAACAAAAATGCCAATTTTTAACAGATAATGAAAACATTGATCCAAACCAGGAACATAGTGTATCATATTGAGGTGAGGATAATTAATAAACATCAAAAATAACTTATAGATTGTTTGTTTAAAGTAATGAAACAATCCTAATGCATTTTCACAATTTTGAGTTTGTCAGTTTTCTTTTTCTCTAAAATAAGCGTCAATTTTAAATAAAAAGATTCACTTTAAGTCATACCGGTCACACCGTGTGTAGTATTATGGTGAGGTTGATTCATATATTTATAAATTGTCTTATGGATTTTTATAATGTATCAATACAATACAAATTTGTTTTATTAGTTTTGAGTACATCCCTTATGTCTTTTACTAAAATTTAATTTTAAACTGGAAACACACACGTTAAGTTATACCAATCACATCATGTGTTTTTTTATGTGAGAATAATTCCTACACATAAAAAATTACTTATGAATCATTTTTCTAAATAATTAATACAATCAGACCATGTTATCTTAGATTTTATTGAGTGAAACTTTTTAAACTAAAATATCGCTTTTAAATTGATAACAGGCACTTTGAGTCATACAAGGAACATATTGTATTAGATTGTGGTGTGGATGATTCTTAAATGTTAAAATGACTTATGTATCATTTTCATAAAGAAAAAAAACAATATTAATTCATTTTCTTAGTTTTGAGTATGTTAATTGTCTTTTTTACTAAAATTAATTTTAATTTAAAAAAAAGATTTAGTGGGATTCATAGTGATCGTACCATGCATTGAATTAAGGTTTTGATGATTTATAAACATCCCATATCACTTATGGATAATTTTTTTAAAGTATAAAAATCGTATGAATGTGTTTTATTTATTTTGAGTAACTTTTTTTTACTAAATTTTCATTTTAAGATGGAAACACGCAGTTTCTGTCATACTAGTCACATCATATTTTATTTTAACATTATATTGATTCCTACACATTAAAAACTACTTATTAATCATTTTTATAAATTATCAAGACAATTTGAGTGAATTTTCATGGTTTTTAGTATGTCACTTTTCTTTTTTACTAAAATTAATGATAATTTTATATAAAAAACACCATTTGAGTCATATCAGGAACACTGTGCATAGTATTGTGGTGAGGCTAATTCCTAAATGTCACCAATGACTTATGGAATGTTTTCCTAAATTATAAAAACAATATTAATTATTTTTCTATATTTTGATTATGTGATGTCTTTTTTGAACCAATATGTAAATTATAAACTAAAAACATATCATCTGAGACATACTGATAACACTGTGTATCAGACTGTGGTTTGGCTAATTGATTATGATATATGTATTTTTATTTAAACACTATAAAAAATCCATAGAAGAGAAAACAATTTGTATTTATATGAAAGAGATACTCTGTGCTCCCTAAAACACTCCATGCTTGAGGCCGCATGGGGTTTCCTGTTCCATCAGAAAGTAACATGTTCCCTCTTTTACATCTTGTTATAGATAGTTTAAAGAAAAATAAAAATTCCCAAAAGATCTAGGAAAAACTAAGTATTATATAAACATTTTACGTAAATTAACTTACATATAGTAGATAAATGAATAAAAAATTATGTAAATAAGTAGTAGTAATTCACCTTTTCATGATGGTTATATACATTCTTGATCTATTTATTTGTTGTCTTTATCTCAGTTGTAGCCACAAAGTGCAATCTATCATGAGCATGAGTATCTTTGAACAAACCAACTCAACTCAAACAAAATAATCCACATGTATGAGAAAATAATTTTTATATGAGTAATACTGAAAATAAATAAATTTAACATAAATATGAAACAATACATTACTTCCATGGAAAATGATTTTAATGTGAAAACATCAAGATTGGAAATCCTATATAGGAGAAATGGTCTTTGAGGTATTCATAATGAAACAATCAACAAGTTTTATTTGAACTCACTAAATTTATTTGATAAAATATAGATATAGGAGTATTTAGTTCAAATCATGGGGAACGTGTTTACTCTGTTTTGAGTATGTTAAGTGTGTTTTGAACTAAAATATAAATTATAAACTATCAAAATAAAGTGGGAGTCATAGCAAGAACATTTTTCTTCTGATTGAGGAGTGGATTATTGAGTTTGTGATGTGTGTTTTTCTTTCAACCATCTACACTTAGCCATAAACGAAATAAATGTTCCATTTGGATGGAATAGGAAACACTATGTTGTCTAAAACGCCTCATCAAAAATCAATATGTTTTCTCTTTTATGGATTTTTGAATATGTTTGTAGGAAAAAATATGAATTCCAAAATGATCTGGGAAAATAAATAAATAATTTCTAAATAAAAATTATAAGGAAATTAACTTAAAAACGGTAGATAAAATGGTGACAAAATTAACTAAATAAGTGGTAGGAATTCACCATTTCATATTCATTGTAAAGGAGTAACTCATATTTGTTGACAAATTAATTTCTTGATGATCTCTATGAAAATTAAAAAAAATAAGTATTTGATAAAAATAATAAGTAAATTAACTAAAAAAATTAAATAAAAAAATTACAAAATCAACTAAAATGAATTTTGTAGTTATATATTATTAAACTATAATATAATTATTCTTGATCATATGAAACCAAAATAAATTGAATTTATTCAATATTACATGACCCTAAAAGAAAGTATTTTTTAAGAATAATCCCAATAGAATGATATATTTAACCACTATATAATAACCTAACATTCATGTATTACACAAAATTCCCATAAAAACTTTTATTTTTCTGGGATGGTTTCAAAGTAATATATAAACACCTTCTTTCTTATTTTATACAAATAAAACTATCATAACATATTTTATATTCCATGATTATACAAAACATTATCATATTCCATTATTTATTCCTATGAAACATTAACCATTAGTGTAAACCTATTATCATTCATTTATTGAACTAAAATAAATATTTACATTTGAGTTTTTATAGAACATAATAAAATATATCTTTCCCTTTCAGCATCATAGAGAGTAAAAACATCATGATAAACCATTTACCTTATTTGATGAAAACCCATCATTGTTACCCATTATTTTTTTATAATACACTATACTCCATTATAAATTATTTACCCCTTTTATAGTATTAAACATCTGTATAACCCTTTATAGCATTAAAATGATACAAAAATCTAGCAAATCTATTAAATATTCCTGGATTGTTCTATATATTAGTATATCCTTTTCAATATTCTAGGTGATGATAAACTATAACATAATAGTGTCATTATTTATTCATCAAAATGGGAATATTCCAATTCTCATGTATTTTTTATTAATAATGATGATGAGTTAATTATTAATAAGCTTATAAACATGGATCATTTTACATAATGAATGTAAACATGCATAATAAATGTTACCTTTAGGGATTTCTTAAGAATTTTTGACATTATATAATTCATCTAATTGATGATCGAATATCCCATATAATTCCACCACCGACCAAAGTGAAACCACCATATAGTTCTTTTTTGAAAATTCATGATTAAGTCGATGAAATTTCTTATTTATTTATTTTTTTAGAGCTTTTGGATCAGGCTACTAGCATATTTTTCAAAGTGTTTTTATTTTTATTTTTAGTGCATAAATATTTCAATTGAAGTGGGTTTTTTATTTTTAGGGATTTTTTTGTAAATCAGTTTCTTTTCATTTGATTCTATGTTTCCATTGACACTGACCCTCCTTAAAGACCACGATCTCCCAATGATGGTTATCCTCAAATAATTCTCTCATACCCCTGTTGTATTCGGTGGTTGATTACACACAAATTCATTAAAACATTTTAACTGGATTATATACATGTTAAATGTTTAGATTTTTGATTTATGACTCTCAAGTGACTATTGGATCTACTACTAAGTCCCTTTCTCAGTAGTGTAGAGAATCCATGGGAAAGGAACTGCATCTATTTTTTTATTGTTGTTCAGTTTGTTCTTATTGATGAGTTTCTTTCAAACATTAGTAATCTTTGATAGTAATTCTAATTTACAAATAATAATTTTATCCTATGATAATCGGTTTGAAAAAAAGTGTTTTTTTTGTTTTTAAAAAAAATTCCTCCACTTAAATTTCTATAGAAAATCACATAAAAATTTGATTAAAAAATCAATAAGAAACTTGAAACACTTGCACAATGGATCTTATCTTATTTCATAAGTGATGTGAACACTTTTATACAATTCTTCCCAAACACAACCTCAGTATGATCCCCATTCTAATCTATTGTACAATAATTTTATTATTCACAGGCTAGTGCCTCATCTCCTCTTCTACCATGGTTTCCACCTTTTCCTCCTCCTCCACCTCAGTCTCCAACTCTAACTCTGCCACCACCTCTACGTAAACCTCTATCTTTTCCTGTATCTCCACCTCCACTTCCACCTCTAAATATGCATCCTCTATCACCCAAAATATTTATTTTTTGAAGGCCAATTATTTTAAACAAATTGATTACTTCCTGTATACATTTCCTTGAGAAAAAGATAAAAAAATTATATATAAGAATTATGATATCGATTCTTCACAACCAAATATATTGATAAGGTCATATTCCATACTAGATCACAAACATAGTATCTAGTTACCTAAATTTGTTATTGGAAAACATTATGACACCATTTACGCTACCCACTCATCTCTAAAGAAATTTATTTCTTCTATTGAGTATGATGGTTTTCAAAAATCTTGTTATTAATGAGAAAATATATAAAAATAAACAATTAGGAAATATATTTAATGAAATTTTAATTACTATAGAATCATACCTCTTAGAGGATTCTTGTATTCATATGGCTTATGATATCTTTTATAAATTTACAATTATAATTTTCACAATCATTTTCATCATCTTAATTATAACAATGAAAAAACATTGACCAAAATAAGTAATTTATTTTTAAATATTTTTTTATAGTTAAGTATTTCTATATGTACCTTATTTTTTTTGAATTTCAAGTAATCCATAGGCTTTTTTATGTTCAGTCACAAACCTTATGCCTTGATTTAGACTATATTTGTGACCACCCTATCATTACAAAACTTTTGTTGAAAAACAGTCTAAAAAATTTAATTAAAATTTTATCTATAAATTATTGATTATAGTGTATTAGAAATTAATAGTACACATCATGTGTGGTGTATTTGTTGGATATCCCTGCATTGGATCCAATTAATAAATATTTGATGTATCTAGATTGACTGTGATCAATATCTTGTGCTTCTTAAAAAAGAAAAAAATTAAGTAATGGAAAAATTTAAAACAGTTTTTATGTTATTAGATTGTATATTTTTACCTCTACATTGGGGGAATCAGAAATAGTCTTTCAACTCTATTTTTTTCTCAAATGTATCATATAGCGCATTATTTTCTTCTCAATTTCTTCCTTCTTTAAAGTTTATTTTTCTGAAGAAATGATACAGGGAATAATGAATCAAAACCATGTATTGAAATTTTTTTCCTTTATATAGTGGTAAAATAAACAACTATAGAAAATATGAATATTTATTAACATTAATGAACATATTATCTCACAATTTTGATAGATTTATTATGAAATTGTACCATATGTATGTATTGACAACTAAGGCTTGAATCCATTCATACTTGAGAATCTCATTTATACTCTTGAGACCAAATACATATGTCATGAAAGATCCATATATTTCTTATTAATATGTATTGTATGAAAAAAATTTATCTTTAAATGTTGTCTCTACATGAGTTTTTATTGATAATAAATGTTTCCCTGGAAATGGAGGGGATAAGGTTCTATTAGAAGGTCCTTTGTATTTTTTGGCCGATTAACTATATTGTCTTGATATGACCATTTGTTTCCCTATTGCATTATCCATATATAATATCATACCACACTTAAGAACTTTTTACCCAATTTTTACAAGTATTTAATATGGAATTTTTTTTAAATACATACCTCATGTATCTTTATAAGATTAGATGGCCATGCTATTAAAGTTTCAATAGTATCATTGACCATTTTAATAACCAGATCATAAAGTGGAACATGAAACTCCACAGTTGGCTCATGAGATAACTCAACACACACTCTCATTTGATATTTTTGGATTTATTTCTAGGTTATATTTTCTCATAGGGTATTATACATCTTACCCCTCGCAACAAGGCAGTGTGTGGGTGGTAATAGATAGAAGTCACATACAATTGTACCCTATAGAATTTTAGTAATATAAAGTTATCAGAAGTTGTTTGATTCACATTTAGGATAAAGAGAATTGAAAAATTGATTAAATTGGGTAAGGAAGATAGTTGAGGAGAATTTATAGCCTCAAATATAGCAGGGTCATTTGGTTCTATATTTGTGGATGTTTGTTCCACTATCGGTTCTCTTTGATCCTTTCTCTTACATTGGTATGCCAAACCGGACCGAAAAATAATATCAAGATAAGAATTTATTTGCGAATTAAATCCTTTAATAATATTATATAAATCTTCATGTGGTTTTATCTTATCAAAATATTTTTTAGGGGACACTCCAAAACCTACTCCTCCAATACTACCATATTATTTTAACTGCTTGAAATCTACTGAAAGTTGTTTTTCTTTTGGTACGTTCATTACCAATTTTTATTTCCAACTATATATAAATATTTGAAAATAAATATATATTTTAATGTAATACTATTTTAATCATAAATAATTACTATTATGTCATACATACAAATGATTAACACACTAATTTTTTGTGTTTTTATCAACTAGTTTACCCTTATTATTTAACCGTGCCTCCTTCCATAGCACATGATGTGGGATGGAAGTGGATTCAGATATTGATTCACCAATATGAATATAAAAAAAGAAACATATTGAGTTTTATATCACATAAAACATTTATTATTAATTTAAAATACATACCATTATATTCTCTAGTGAATCATACCACATCCATTCATTGTGATAGGGATACATTAGTTTTGATGTACGTCTATTATTTTTAGAATTATTTTTTTATTTAATAAATTAATTTTTTTTAATAAAATTGGATAAAATAGACAATTTAAAATAATATATTATACAATTCACCTTAACTAATTTCTCACCATGACGAATGGTAAAATCATTACTTGTTTTCGGCTTTATAATGTGTGCATAACTATCTGGTGGGTGGGGCATTAATTTCCACTCACCATACATAAGATACAACTTGGTAAGGTTTGTATGGAATCCTCTATGGGATTTTGTAGTGTCCATTTCGACAAATTTATTACCGAAATATTCTAAATTAAATGATCATATAAATGAATAATGAAAATTAAATCAATGTTTCATTATAAAATGTTTTTGGTAAAATAGAGAATGTATATCGTAAAATTAACTTTACATCTACCCAAATGGATTCCTTCATTAAAATATAGATGTTTCACAATAAATAAATATATGTATGCATATTATTCCTCTTTGTGACCCAAACATAACTAATGAACATTGAATTTTTGGGGTTAAGAAGTTTGTTGCATTGATTAAAACCAACCTCAAATTTTATACCCCTACATCTTGCCTTTATAATTTTATTCAACACTATGATTTTGTATCATTCTTGTTGTTTTTCATCAACATTTTTTTGATCCCCTAATAATTATGTAGTTTCAACATCAATAGTTTGTTCTTCCTTGAGATTTGTCACATTATCATGTGAAGAATACATTATCTGCATGAGTAGTCAAACATTTAATTTTTATTATGTTAATCCTGTAGAGAATATATTATAATATGAGGAAAAATAATATATTAAAAAATAATTTTACCTTCTCATTTAACATTATATTATTTTTAATGATGTTAGGGATTTTTATTATCTAATGAAAATACAAATCCCCTCTTTATAGTCCCCTCCAACATACAATTCATTGTCTACAATGGGATTTGGAATGAACTAATTATGATCTCCCCAATAGAACAAAAAACATTTTTTAAATCAGTTTTTTAGATTTTTAACATAAGTTTTCAAGTGATGTTATTGAGAGTGATGTTAAAAAGATTATTTTTTATGTACGTTATTTAATAACTGATTTAAAAAAAATGGGGTTTATGGTTTTTAATTTCAGTTTTTAAAAAATCGACGTGAAATACTTTCTAGAAATAGTGATAAAAAACAATTTATTACATTGGTTTTTAAATAACTGATGTAAAAAATGTTTACCATATTGTAGATAATTTCCCAATCTTTGATTCTATAGGTCATATATCTCAAACTGAGTTACAGATCAAAATTTATGACCATCAGAAGTTTGTTATATTTTTTTGAGGAAATATAGAATGAGCCAACCATAGCTTCGTCTGAGAAGGAATTTTAGAATACGAAGTAAGATTTTTCAGTTTATCATGATATAAAGAATGATCCATCATTATAATAAAATAATAATAATTAAATGTTATATCACATCAGATAACTACTCATAAAAAATATAAATCATGGAAAAATACATCGACGAGATCGTAGAAAGAAGAAAGAGATTCATGTGGAAGATCAAACAAGTTTATTTGGCAGAACAATGATGGTCAAAAGAAATGATTGTTAAATGGTATATCAATTAAGAAAATAAATCATAAAAACCATAAACCATGTATACATAATTAAAAATACCTTGATGAGATCATGGAAAGAAGAAATAATTGATTCATGTTAAAGATCAAATGAATTGAGTTGGGTGAACAATGATGGTTGAAATAAATTATTGTTAAATTAGGATATGTGTATATTAAAAACATATAATTGAGATGATAAAAAAAATACATTATTTAGATTTTAGGTGGAAATTGGAAATTTTGATGTCACGATGTAAAAAAATTTAAATTTCACGTTGGCAAGATATTTAAAGTATCTTTCCCATCATGTTTATGATAACCATTAAGAAAAAATATTAAAATTCTAAATTATGTTTCATTTTTTTTATATAATTGATGGGAAAATAGATTTTCCTCACTTTTTTAGGTCATTTATTAAATAACCAACGTAAAAAATCTATTTTCATGACTTTTCCACATCGGTTATTTAATAAACAAAAACAAAAGGTATTTATCACGTTTTTTATTTAATAAATGACATTAAAAATTTTTACGAACATGTAATTCATTTCTAAAGATTCGATTTGATAGGTCATAGAGCTCAAATAGAGTTACAGATTATAAGTTATGGCCTTTAGAATTTGACATTCACTAAGACTTCATTCACAGATGATCAACTTCCAATGACCATAACTTTTTATCCATAACTCCATTTGAGCTATGTGACCTGTCAAATCGAATATTCGGAAATGAACTACATTTTTGTAAACATTTTTAATGTCATTTAAAAAATAATCATCATGAAAAATACCTTTTAATGTTGGTTGTTAAATAACTGATGTGAAAAAGTCATAAAATTTGATTTTTCAAATCAGTTATTTAGAACTGACATGAAAAAGTATCTAAAATATATTTTTCCTGTCGGTTATTATATAACAGACATGAAAATTCAGATAAAATATATTTCTCGTGCTGGTCCTTATATAATCACTGTGAAAAATCTGAAAAAATGTATTTTCTCGTCGGTTATATAATAACTGACGTGAAAAATCTATTTTCGGAGATTTTAAAGTCGGTTCTAAAAACCGACGTGGAAAAATTTCATGATAAAAATAGTTTTTTACTAGTGCCCAATGAAAAGGGTAATCCTCGTTCGAATTTTCATCCAACCCTATAGTTTTTTTAGTCACTAGCAAGACAATCAAGAAATTCTTGTTTTCCAGATTTGATACATAAAATACTTTCACTGCTTTTGATGGCATTATAAATGGCTCATTTTTTCATTCCACACCGAAATTCACTTTCCTGAATCCCATTTCATAAAATTTCACTACACTCTTATTGTTAACACATTTTCAATGGAAATTTGGAACTTCAAATGTTGCATAATCCAACTCATATATATATTCGATACTGCCAAAATATGAAATATTTTTATAAATTGGATTTCTATCTTCGATTCCATATATATGTATCACATTCTCCACAAGTGTAACTCCACTATTTTTCTTCATACTATATTCATCTTGTTCATTTTTATATAATTTTTAAAAATTTATTAAAATACCAATGTAAGATATAACCTTTTAATTTGGTCCCCTAGATATCTATCAAACTCCTTCCAAAATTGAATTTTAATTTTCAGATAACTCTATATAAATTTGATCTAGGAACCATCCTATAAAATATTTATTATGTGTATTTGATATCCATACTTAATCCCTTGATGGATTCAAATCTCTAAGAACTGATTTGTGGGATTCAATGTATGGATCCACATATTCACAATTATGTAAAATGTAAAGGTGATATTTCTCCCTCTCTATGATGGTATGTGTAACAACGACTCTTCTGAAAATCCCTTCAACCATATGGTATCTGATGTGATGATAATTTGAGAGAACAATGTTTTAAGTACATGGACTTAAAAATTACATAATCGTGAGTTAAGTCATTAATCTGACATTAATTCACATCGATGATCTCTTCAGGTTTAGAGCATTTGAGAATTAGTACATAACTCATACATAACAACTTAAATATTACAAGTGGACACTTCTACTCACAATCCATTTTTTTCATATAACAAAAACTCTTTAAAAAGAAACATTGTATTGTTTCATGTTTAAACAACATGAATTTTCCTTTATCTCATCCTTGAGTCTATTCTTATTTACATCCTGTGAAAAAAATTTCAAAAACATTGGATTAGAATTAAAATCATTGTAAGGGATACACAAAGAAGGAAAACTGTTTGTCTTGGGATAACATGAATACCCTGAATACATTATCATATATATAATACTTTTAAACTTTAAGAAGTAGTAAATATAATTCAATAAGTATAAGCTCATTGATTTCTCTTTTTGTAACCAAAAGTTTACCATAAATCCCATAAAAATAAACATATAACATATAAAGGTAACTTGGGACATAAACATACGTAAATGTAATAACCATACAGTCGACTTCCACTCATATCACTAAATGGAATATCCATATGGATGAATTACATACCCAATACTTTGGAGGTTATAATGTAACCAATCATTTTTGGTTTATCATTTAACCACCCATCTTTGGTTTATAACGTAACCACCTGTCAAATGTCCAAGTACCATTATATAATCATAATACATAAAAGAATGCAATTATAAACATTTCACTCATTAAACTTCATTTCCAATCAAAAGTTATCAATTCAAGATGTTGAAATAGTAAATACACAATCAAACCCATTTTCAATACCAAAAAACCCAAAAAAGGAAATACATTATTTCTTTTCCTTTTAAAAACATTATGGATTATAGAGGAATCCAAACACCAAATTACTGTTACAGTGATAGAGAAGTTATTAGTTCTTCATATGTTAAAAACATTCCTTTTTATATTTAGTAAAATTATTTTTAGAAAAAACAATATTCTATTTGAATGAAATTAATATTAAAATGGGTTTTTTATACACTATATAAAATAAGGAGGTGTATATTATCAAAATAGGCCTCAATGGAAGGAGATTGAGATGAATTCCCTTACCTTGTGAAACACTTGAATAAAAATAATTAAGGAATAATGTTATAAAAACATTAAATATCCTGAGAATATACTAATTTGTAATATAAATATTCAAAAGGGTTGTATATACACATTATAGTATAATAAATGTGCATAATAACAAGATATGCCTCAATGAAGGGAGATTGAGACGAAATCCCTTACAAAGATCATATAAATGACATAAAAATTAATCAATGAGGTGATTATGTGCATAAATGGTATATCCACACAAAGTGAAGTTTAAATTAAAACATAAATAAATAAACAGGGATTCCACAAAAAATTTGGGTGTAATATAATCAACGAAGTATGCGTAAAACCCAATGAGTGGAAATTGAGTTTAGAAATTCCCTTTCAAAGATCATTTTGTTTATCAAATAGATGGATTATGTGTATTGACTATAAATCCACATAAATAAAGTATAAATTCTAGTTAATATATCAAAATTATTTTCTCACATTACCATTGAACAACATAATCAAGAAGTAGATGATCATCCCAAAGAATGGAAATTGGGTTAAGATGTTCCCTTAACTTGAGTCTGACTTGTCTCGTTCATTATTTATATACCATAATAATAAAAATAGGTCAGTTTATATTTACTTAATAACCATTTCAAGTTTATTATTCATTTTATATCACTTATTACCATTTTATAACAATTACATAATTATTTAAGTTAATATCGGTCCTTTTGTCAATATTCGGTACATGAGTCGAAAATGAACTTCTTTTGATATAAATTGTCAATGTAGTCAAAATTCCATTATCTCTAGAATGATATAAATGATTAAATATAAAATATATCTATTATATTTTTATTTATAATATTCCATAACATTCGGATATTTTAAATGAAATGCACCATTCAGGGATATGGTAGGCCGTACGTATGCATGAACGCTACCTACATTTCACTGTGTTATTAAAGGAGTGAAAACAAAATGATACATAGGTATATTATAATAATACTATAAAAACAATGTTACATAATTTACATAATTTCATTAAGTTCATTCTTTATACATTCCATGTATGGAATGAACGAGTCATATCACTTTGAGGGGGTCGTAGTCCACACTTCCTCCAATGAAATTGTGGTATTACACACTATGGAAATTATAAAGGTATGTTGTAAATAAAAATTACAGAATCATATAGAAAATATAAATATAATATATATCATATATAAATAAAGTTCCATCATAATGACCACCATTATAAGAGGTAGGATAAAATTGAACAATCATCGTTTCGTGAGGCAATAGTTCGTTGTACATAGAAACATAATGTTTGTATCCATTTGATGGAGGTGTGTGTTAGTGTTGTTTGAGCCCTTATCATAAAAAAATACTTTCATATTTAGGATAATGGGTTTTTTATGTTATCAAATAATAATAAGATCAGATGGAGTGGAGAAGTAAAATAAAGGAATGGAACTTGAGAGAATATGTTTGCTCTAAATCGGGTAACTTCTTTTAATTTGAGCCAAAAATGATTTCTTTAATTTCCTTATTCCAAAGGTAAGTCTTATAGGGGGAATAGATGAATATTTTATGCTTATTTCAGAATAATTTGGATGATAAAATAGGATTTAGAGGTGTGAGTAAGTGGGTAGAGGTGGTGTCCTTTTATAAGAGGGGGGGGGGAATTTTGGAATGTCTTGAAATATTATTTTTATTATAAAATTATTTGAAAATTAAAAATGCTCCAAAGTGATATAATTATAGTATAATATGATTATGGGTATAAATCATCCCAAAAAGTATGTTTTATAAAAGTTTAGGTCATAAAATCAACATTATCATTTAGCTCTAACCATTAGTTAAAAACAATAACACTTACCATGTCTTCTTGTATTTTCACAATATATGTTAACTATAGTTACTATAAAATGACAATAGAACCATAAGTGGATCATTAATGAAAATTCTAACATTAAATACGTTAGTTTTATGAATCATATATTTTTAGGACAATTATATCATTTAATAAAATAGTTTTTGTTTTAAAAACTCATTTATGTCAAATTTTTTACTATTTAGTAATTTATATTTGTTAAAGTAATAACAAATTTATTCCTTCAAAAAAAGGCATTAACTCAAATATAAAATGTCACCGTAATGCATAAAATTCATTTATGGCATCAATATGTTCAAATTATATTTATTTTAATATTTATAATATCATTTATTTGAATCTTTCATTGATAAGGTAATCATTGCATCATCATTGTGTCATAAATAAATTTATTTATTTAATGTCTAAAAATTATAAATAAAATACCATGATGTATGAAATATTTATATATTTGAAATTACTATTTATATTCATATATATTTGTTATATAACCCAGTATTAAAATTTCGTTAGTAAAACATATATATTTATGTTATATTTCCCTTTACTTTAAATTAAATATTATAAAATATCATTTTTCACACTCAAGCAGTTCCAAAATACCAAAACAATCTTCATAAGGATTCTCATGGTGTGAAATATATCATATAATTGGATTAGGACACGTTTTTAGGGAGTTTTATATTATTATAATATTATTGGTTACCCTTATTTATCATATTTACCCTTTAACCATGGTAAATAAAAATTATTATAGAAGTTACTATTAATAATGTCCAAAAATTAAAGGTACCTATTTCATTAATTTAAAAATTATTATTCCAAATATGGAAGTCATTTTTCCAAATTAGAAACAAATATTTTTCATTAATTAATTTAAAAATAATTCTCGTTGTCAAAACCAGAAATCTGGTTTTTAAGAAATAAAAACTATCAAAAGCTTGACATGTGTTTATGTCCAATTTAAAAAAATGCTTCCAATGACAAAAATTGTTTTAAATTATAAAAACATAATATAATTATACTTTAAAATCAATAAAAAATATAATCTAAATATATAAATAAATTAGATTAAAAGATATTTTTGACATAAAATGTGGTATTTTTCCCTATTCACTAAAAATGACCTTTGTGATAAAATTACCGAAAATTTATCTAAAGTAAATTTTGATGTCCCACTTATATAGAAGAAGTTTATTTTTTCATATAGAACATATAAAAATGACAAACCTATATTTAAAAATGGTTCCCCATCAAAAGGAGGTAAAATGAGCTTTTAAAAGTTTTAGAGTATTTTATGCTTAAAATTGAATTAATTCTCATTTTAAGCCTCTAAAATTTATTCGATAAATGTATAAAAATTAAAAATTCATGTAATATTTTTTTAGTTGTTTTATTTTCTACCAATACAATGTTTATGCATTAACTAACATTTATAATAATAATAATATTATTGTATTATTTTCGGTATAACACAAATTTGTGTTTAACATAAGATTTCGGAGAAACCCGTTGTTGTGTGTTGAGTACGCTATTGGAAAAAAGCACCCCAATTAACATAAAATTAAAATATTATGTATAATTATTAATTTATATGAGTATTTATTATTCTATAAATACCTGGGTCGTTATATCATTCCATCCTTTTGGAAATTACGTCCATGAAATTTTTAAATTGGGCTTGAAAACATCATTTAAAATTGCACATCGGAAAAAGTGTCCATAAAATTATCTCATTAAAAGAAATAAAGATATTTAAAAAGGTCACTTGAGATAACACAAACTAGGATTTCATATAGGGAAACACGGATATAAAGGAAAAAAGTTACCATCTTGTTCTGGTGGTGAGTGATAGAAAACATGATTAGGAGACATTTAACAACCAGAAAACTATAAACTTGTGATGGGTTAAAGGGTCTTTGATTCCCTAGTAGGAAAAGTAAACTATTAAAATTTTTATTTTAAGATTCTTTTCATAAATTTCAGGAATTTATTTATGTTCTTTACTAAAAGCATAAGGAAGCATACTTACTTTTCAAGTAGATTTTCATACTTCAATAAATATCTACCAAAAACTCATCTTTTCTCCAAATGATGAGTATTCAAGATGACTTGGTTAGACATGTAGTTCTAGAATAAACTTCTATATAATCACATAATCAACAAAATATGAACCATATATTTCCTTTCTCTTTATACGTTAACAAAAATCAAAATAGTTTGTACAAGATTAGATAATCCCCCAAAAAGAATAAACCATTATAAAAATAAATACCACTCTTATTCTCATAAATTTAACAAACAGTGCCAAAAGTTCAACAAAGACTACTCAATAAACAATTTTCCTTAAAAATAATCCAAACTATTATTGAAAACAAAAATTGATAAGTATTTTATCATATAATATTCCATAATAAATCATAACATTTATCTATAAATAACATATACTACTCTTAAAGTTTCTTATTGAAAAATAATTAACATAATCACATATTCTACATGATATGTTAAAAATTTATATAAATAACCGAAATATATATATGTTCACAATAAAAACAAAGATTCATCCAAAATAAAATTCAACCATTACTCCTCAATTGAAATCTCGTAGTATTCTATTTTACATAGGCATATAGTGTTCCAGAAGAGTAAATGTCTTCCCAAATACCATTTATCAATTAGTCATAAAATCATTTTCTTATACTAATGTTATCCATTTGATAAAACATAAGTTCAAAAAATTAACTTATTATTAATCCATAAAACCATTAAACTAAAATGAATAAGTAATACTAACAGGGGACTTCACGTAGGTTAGTGGTAGGCGATAAATCTAAGTCCCACTTTGGTTGTGGGTTCAATTCCCACAGCTTACTCTGATGTGATAGGTTGTTACACTGTCTGCGTTTTGTCCTTTTTTCAGAAAATATATAATTCTTATAACATTCCCAAAAAGTGACAAAATCCTAAAAAAATAAACATAACATAATTTAACTCTTTGTTTATCTCATGCCTTTCATTTTTCATTTCAAAATGTAAAAACCTATAAATACCTCAAAATCAAGGATCATATAAACCCTAAATATTCTTTATAATTATGTCCATAAAATAAAAGGTAATTCTTCCTCAAATTGAATTTTCACATAACAAAAATCAAGGTTATACATACTATAGAAAATTATTCCAAATTAATCCCATCAACCAAATATCATTAATACTTTTAAACCTTTCATCACCCATAGATCTCACATAACTCTCAAATTTCTAAAATGTAGACATCTTAATCATCCAGAATTCTTCATGATCACTTAACCTTGTTTTTACAACTTATTCCATAATGCTTATTTCCTACATAAAATCTTAAATCATGTCCTATGATTCTATAATTTCAAAACATAAGCTAAGAAATAATTCATACCTTTCATTGGTCATTTTCAGCTTCCTCATCTTCAATTGGAATGGAATTAGGTTTTGGTAAACACATATTTTTACGGTACTACTAATACCATTACCATACCTTCTTATTAGGAAATATATTTTCATAATTACCATACTCCCCACATTTAAAATATTCAATTGATAACTTAGAAATAAATTCTTTCCCTTTCCTAGAGTCAACTGGACACTTCCTTTTTTCCATGGAAGGTTATTTATTTATGACCTTCATTACCAAATCTATAACATCTTCCCATCCATTTGAAACATTTTCTTAGGTGTTTATTTCAACATCCTTGACACATAGGTTGTTGAATATACTTATCTTTAAGATTATTACCTAAACATCCATAGGGATTCATTTCTTGCATATATGATGCCTTATAAAAATAACCATGGTTCTCGTGGCCAATAATGAATCCATATAGTTGGTTATGAATAACCACAAGGGATCTCATTGAAACACCCACTTCATTCAGTTTCTTATTCGGAAAATCACTACGGTTTCCTTCACATCCATTATCACTTTGGTTCCTGCTAGATATTTCCATTTACTATTACCAAAAGGGTTAGAATGATTATATCAATAAAATCATCATATACTATCATATTAGGAGGATAAACACCAAGTTATACATATTAATGTTATATCAAACTCATTCAATGAATCTAAAATAAATATGACTATTTCTAATATACTAACCATTTTGGTTATATAAAACATGTCACTTATGCTTAAATAAAACCCTAACCTCTAATATTATCTAAACCGACCTCTTATATCAACAACATTAATTAATCTTGAGTTAAATTATTAATTTTACATTAATATACATCGAGGATCTCTTTATGTTTTGCGCTTTATAGAATTAGTCCATAACCCATACATAATAACTTAATCATTACAAGTAGACACTTCTACTCAATATCCAGTTTTTTCGTAAAACAAAAACACTTTAAAAAGAATCATAGTATTGTTTCAGGTTTAAATATCATGACTTTTCTTTGATCCCATACATTAATCTATTCTTCATTAAGTCTTGTGAAAAACATTTCAAAAACTTGTGAAGTTCATAAAAAACTCAATAAGGGATACACAAAGAAGGAAAATAGTTAATCTTGGGATTACATGAAAAAAATAATATTTTATCGTAAAGTAATACTTTTCACCTTTAAAAATTTGTAAATATAATTCACTAAATATATGCTCATTTCGGGCCCATTTTGTAACCAAATGATTACCGTAAATACCATAAAAATATATATAACATATAAATATAACATGGGTCTTAAACATACATAATTAGAATAACCATATGGTCGACTTACACACATATTACTTTCCTACTCAATGCATTGGATGTTATAATGTAACCACCCATCCATGGTTTATCACAGAACCACCCATCTTTGGATTATCACATAAACACCCATCTTTAGTTTATCACGTAACCACCCGTCAAATGTCCAACTACCATTACATAATCATAACACATAAAAGAATGAAAATATAATCATTTCACTCAAAAAACTTCATTTCCAATCACAAGAGATCATTTCAAGATATTTAAATTGTAAATCCACTCTCAAAAGAATTTTCAATACCAAAACACCCAAAAAGGGAATAAGCGATTTCTTTTCTTTTAAAAAACATTATTGCTTATAGAGGAAACCCAATTTCAAATATTGGTTATAGAGGAAATGTATTCATTATTTCCACATATTATAAAAAAATTCCATTTTTTTATTTAGTAAAATTTGTTGTGGAAAAAAAAAGATTCACATTGAATGAAATTAAAAGTCAAAGGTGTTTTTTAAGAACCTTGGTTTTCGTATGAGGTATTTTTCCTTGTATCTTTTTGCTTTAATTGCCTTTTTATGGAATTAGAGGAATGTTTAAACTGATCATGGGTGTTTTGGAGGTGTTTGGGGCTTATTCGAATGCTGAAATCAATTTTTGGGCTGAAAATGTTCTAGCACATGGTTTGCACTCGGCCTACACATGGTTAGTCTAAACCATGTGAATTGTCTCAAAATTGTGGGTTTTTTGGGAAGATCAGTTTGGCACTGTTACCGCATAGTTATTCAAACTGTGCGGGGTAACCGTGTGAAGTTATCCTCCTTGGCAGACAAGTACACACTGTTTCTTCACAGTTTGAGAAACCATGCGACCCTAATATGTGTTTTTTTAAATTGTAAATTAAAAGAAAAACTATTTATAAAACCAAATAGTTTTTTCTTCTCCCACACATAACATCTCCCTTAGAGATCTCCCTTAAAGTGCCTAAACTAGGAATAAATCCCGTGTCTCCTCCCGATCTCCGTCTCTATCACTAATCATCTCATCAGATCTGCAACAGTAAGGCCAAGGTTCCTTTTTAGTCATTACTGATTCTTCGTAAAAATGATTGTGCTATTTGTATTTAGAATCATATGCCCTAATATCATGTTCTTCATCTGTTCTTTATATGTCATCCAAACCAGGATGAATCGGCACATTATAAAGGACATGTTGTCTACTACGGGGGTGATGTAGGTGGTCTATACTTTCTTTCAGCTTTTCATGGTGTTTTTCAGGCATTCAGTCGATATTCCATCCGTTGGACATTAAGAAGAGGTCGCAGTTTTGAGTGAGTATCTTTTAGTAGTTGTATCTGGATATGGTGATGTTGACAATAGGTTTATTTTTGGTGTGTTGGCACTCATTGCTCATTTCAAGGTCACCCATGGGGTGAGCCTTTCAGATTTGACCTATTTATTCCTATTTAAACCACACAAGGGGTGTGTGGTTGTGCATACCTAGTTAAAGGAAGCATGTAGATGCCTTGACAGATTGGGTAGACTATTTAAGAGATGTACTTCCTCCTTTCTCAATGAATATCATGTTATGCCATACCTATTCTGATAGTTTTTCATGTTGAATAGTGTGGATATGGGTGGTCATACCTATATAAAATGGTTGATTGCATGTTAAATGTATAATATGGGAGGGTAGGACAATATAAATAGAGAATGATACATGGTTTTCATGAGTGGGTATACTCTTGGCTTGTTTATGTTGATGTGAGTGGGTATACTAACATGTTTATGAATGTTTAATTTGAATTCTTGAATGCTTGAGTGAATGGTTTGATATATGCCTTGGACTACTCTCCAGGGATCTAGAATGCCTTAGTAGACACCTTGGGCTGACCCTTCCCCTTGGGTCTTGATTCTGTGGGATGCCTCAGGCCTTGCTACCCCATGGATCTGTCTTTCTTGGTCACATGTAGGACTTGCTATTGTCATGCTCCTAGGACCCCAACCAGTGCCTAACAGAGTTTCCATCAAGGATGCCCATGGGACTCAATGGGATGCCTTGGATAAGCTCCTTGGATCCGAACCTTTGTGGTCTAGATATTTTACATGGATGCCTTGGTCTACTGACACCTTGGATCCGGACCATGAGGTATGCTCTTCACTATACGACATGGACCTGGGATGCTACTTTCACTATACTGAATGGTCATGGGTACTTTACTTATTTATAAAATTTGAATGTGGATTTATTAATACATATAGATGTACAAAGTCACTGTGTGACTTGCTTGTTTACTTGGTTATAGATTCCTTGTCAGAAGATCACTCTATTTTTCAAGTATTCTTGAGGGATTTTTGGTTTTACATATTACTATAGACATATTCCATGGGAATACAAAATTTACTTTACTAGTTATTTACACTTGAAAAAACTTTTTTATAATTGTTTCTAGAACTATATAGACCTGCATGGTTGCCTACTGGGATGTTTATCTCACACTCTTTTTGGGCCTTCTCGGGGACCCAAATAGATTTTATGGTTTCAGGTGATGATAGGGGAAAACACCCTAATACATGTAGTTTATTTTTGATTTGGAGGAGGGGACCATAGGGCCTAGATGAGGCAGATGATTTTTTGATAACTTTTGGGTATTTTGTTATTTTTTGGATACTTGTATCATTTTGTATAACCATGTACTCTTCTGGATGCATTCTAGACACTTTTACTATGTGTATCATTTGTATATGAGACACTTATCATTATTGATATGTATTCATGTTCTTCCTTATATTTAGTTGTCTGCTGTTTATTTTTCATCCATTATTTTTTATATGTTTGACTTCTGTTGTGATACCCTGGTAAAGAGGGTATAATATCCACTATAACCCACCTATGCCCTTGCTTCTAGTCAGAAGCCTCTGGAATTTGGGGAGATGCACTTGAGGTCATGTGGCCAATCGGGCTAGGGCACTATAGGGTGGCATCTGGGACTGGGACATTACAAAGTGGTATCAAAGGAGTTTTTTTTCTCGTTTGACTTACTGTTTGGAGACATTAGACAAGGATATGAAGATGATGGAGTTTTGAAATAAATTTTTCATGGGAGTAGATACTTTGTGTATATGGAAAATCCAAATGGCCTCTAATGAGGTATGATTATTAGGATTTTGACTATTACGGTTGATTCAATTTCACTGCTGGGTGTGGCGCTTGATTTATGCTATTATTATTGATGAAATTTCGGTTTCTATTTCAGTTGATACTTGATGAGATGAGGGTGTATCATCTCATGCATCATTTAGACACTTGTTAGGATCACATTTCATGCATTATTCCATGCCATCTAGGATGAATTAGATATTGCATGTCGTTGTGATAGTTGATGTGATTGTTGTTCATATTGTTGTGTTAGTTGGGTGCAGTATATAAAGGTGTGACTTCATCCATCAATCCATATGAATTATGGACCCTTATGAATTTGGAAATTATGCACCAGTGAAATGTAAATGTTTAAAGAAATAATTACATGTATGGTTTCAATGAGAACTATGTTTTGGGTTCATGAGGTGTTATGGGCCCTCATAGATTCAGAAATTGGTAAACCCTTGGTGGAATTTCTTGAATAATTGAATGTGAAATGGAAATGTGAATTTGAATGGTAAATAGAGACATGAACTAGACTTGGCTTTTAAGTGGCATGAGGCATAGTTTCTAGTGGTTCATTGGTTATTCCTAACATTGTCTTGGATTTAGGAGAAGGCATGTGGTTTAATTTGTATCTCAGAGGTTTTTGACATATCCTACGCTTTTGAGATTTTTTCTTTGATGTTGTTCTTTCCTGAGGTGTGCATTTGAAATTATAGATACATGCCACCATGAAGACCTCTAGTGGTACGCCGCTTTGGAGGTGATGACCATACATTAGAGATAGTGTGTCATGGGAAACTGGATGATCCTACTATAGTGCTAGCGGTGGTACCTGAGGTTGTTCTAAACATAGGTGTTGTGGCACAGTTCTGTGAGGGTTTCTTACATTGTATGTAGATGATGTTGGGAGAACCACAGCCAGCCTTGACTATGGATGAGCTTTCATGGGTGTTCTAGTAGTAGTATCCTCCTACATTTTCATGGTATGGTAGACTATAGGCTGCAGAGTTGTGGCTAGAGGCCACATTAGTGATTTTTTATCATCTGGAGATGTCTCTATAGTGAAGGGCCAAGCTCGTAACTTGCATGCTACGTGGAATGGAAAAGTGTTGGTATGATATTTTGAATCAGGTTGATGGGTTGCAGAATATGGGTTGGGATGAATTCCAAACCCACTTATCTGACTAGTTTTACCCCGAAACTCTGTGAGCAGAGTAAGATAGTAAGTTCATGCATCTGGAGTAGGGCGCACAAACGGTTATGGAATAATCAGCATGCTTTACAGAGCTGAAGCATTCTGTGACAATGTATCTTACTGATGAGCTGTCAATGGTGAGGCACTTCGAGGAATGTCTTAGACATGAAATCATAAATTTTGTCAACATTTTTAGTTTTCCTGCCATCACTGATATAGTGAATCAGGCACTAATTATAGAGCAGAACCTGAGGGAATATAGGTTTATAGAATAGGGGTGTTCTACTTCTCTCCCCCATGGATCTATGTTTTCAGGAAGTAATCACCACTTTGAGTCTTCCCACGATGTGACTGTTAGTTAGGCTATGGGTCCAGACAGCTTGGTGTTTTTACATCAGTGTGGTAGGTGAAGCCACATGAAGAATCAGGGTTACTATGACCCGGTGGAGTGATGAGCTTGCAGAAGGATGGGGCATATGTAGCGGTTTTGCAGGACCTTCCCTCCAGTTGTGGGTGGTAGGGGGTCAGCTCTGACATCAGGTTCAGGAGCATGTTTTTTAGCTACGCAACAGTCTGGGAGCTGGTGAAGTGCAGGCTGGTCGGGAAAGCGATGTGGTGGTCATGGTCGTGGTATCCATACAATGAGTCCTCATAGGCAACAGTGTGGATCAACTCAGGGTAGCCAGGCAGGGTCACAGGGTCATGGTACATGCCCGACTTATGTAGTGCAATATACCAACCATGAGTAGGATCCCGTATCATCTTCATTGAGAGATACAATCATAGTAGCTTCTACTATTTCGTCTTATCATTTTGATATAGGTGTCTCTCATAGGTTTATCTCTACACGAGTGGTGAAAATCCATAGGCTTGTGTTTTTTATTTCTAAGGTTGGTTTGATTCTATACACACCATTGGGAGTTATAACGGGTGATGTATGCCAATGTATGGAGTTTCCCCTTGGGATTGGTGGGTTCCACTTAATTTGGGATCTTTTTGTCCTCAAGATGACATGGTTTGACATCATTCTTAGAATATAATGGCTCATGGATTATCGAGCGTATGTTGACTATTATTGACGGAGGGTGACTTTCAAATCACCAGAGGGTGTAGTGTTTATTCACATGGGTGAATAGAATGTCCATGCGATAAGAGCAGGACCTATGAATCATGGTCTTAGTGGGATGACATCCCATATTTCTAGATTGTTTATGAATGATCCGGGAGTGAGTCAAGCAGACTTTCCTCTAGTGGTTGAGTTCTTTAGGAATGTCTTTCCCTGTGACTTTTCTGGTTTACCTCCTAAGAGAGAGGTGGAGTTTACCATCGATCTAGTTCCAGGAGATGCACTGGTATCAATTCTTTCTTATAGGATGGCTACGATGGAGTTGTGTGATCTCAAGAGGAAGCTAGTGGATTTGGATGAAAATGGGTTTATCAGACCTAGTACTTATCTATGTGGTTCACTGGTCCGTTTTGAGAAAAAGGAAAACTAAAATATTTGGATATGAGTGGATTATCAAAAATTAAACTAGCTGATGATTAAAAACCAATATCCTTTTCCATGGATAGATGACCTGTTTGATCATCTTCAAGGAGCTCAAGTGTTCTTGAAGATAGACATGAGGTCAAGATATCACCAGGTGCATGTTTGACCTATAAACATACCTCATACAAAATTTCATAGAAGCTATGGGTTATACGAGTATATAGTTATGCAGTTCGGACTCATGAAAGTTTCATGAGTTATTATGGATTTGATGAACCGAGTGTTCCATCCCTACTTGGATTATTTTGTGGTGGTGTTAATGGATGATATATTGGTTTATTCACTCAATTGACATGACCATGCCAAACATCTTGAGATTTTTTTGAATACACTAAGATAACATCAGTTATATTTTGATCTCACAAAGTTCCACTTCTAGATGGGTCAGATTCACTTTATAGGTCACATCATCTTAGAGATAGGAGTAAAATTGGAGCTAAGGAATGTGGGAGTTATAGTTTCCTAGGTACATTTGAAGTATTTTTTTAACATATGAAGCTTATTGTGGCTAGCTAGCTACTACATGCATTTTATACAGGAATTATCACACTTACCAACACCATTAACAATATTGACTAAGAAGGGTGTAGAGTTTCTGTGGTTAGAATCTTGTGATACAACCTTTCAAGAGTTGAAAGGGAGGCTGACATAAACACCAGTCATGATACTTGCAGATAAGGGAAAGAGCTACACAGTGTATTGTGATGCTTTAGGTATTAGACTGGGGGTAGTGCTGATGTAGGGAGATCGAGTCATGGCATACGGGTCTCGACAGTTGAGGCCTCGTGAATGGAATTACCATATGCATGATATCGATTTAGCTGTATTTGTTCATGAATTGTGTTTTTGGAGGCACTATTTATTAGGAAGGTGTTTTGTGGTGTACACGAACCACAAAATACTCAAGTATATCTTTACACAACATGATCTGAATTTGAGTTAGAGAAGGTTGGTGTAGTATCTAAAATACTTTTACTTTGAGCTTTCCTACATGCCTGGTAAGGGAAATGCAGTATCCAATGAACTGAGTAGGAGGACTCAGATATAGGCAGTGCTACAAGCCAATAGCGAGTGGCATCTTATAGTGTTTTTTCTGAGATGCATCTGGAGGTGCATGATAGATAGGGGAATACTTTTCATTCATCCTTAGCTGTTACCTCTACCGTGTTGGACAGAGTTAGGATGAGGTAGCTATCATATTCTGAAGTCCTACTTCTATGGAGAGCTGTGGTGGGTGGGGACCCTCCTCCTCGTTAGACAATAGGCGATGATGACATTCAGTGTACCCATGGAAGTTTTTGGGTTCTAGTGGATATACATGAGGAATTGATGTGGGAGTTTCATGATTCAACTTGGTAACTACATCCTAGGTGTAACGCCCCGACTCCAGTTACCTAGAGTCGGTGCATTATTACATAGAATTTTCATGATCAAAAGAAAATCATGTCCGGAAAGACCGATCCGTTTAGTATTACTGGAAACAAGATTCATACATAAGTTCAACTTTACAACTTGTAAAGAAATACAACACTAATTTATTCCATTAGAAACATACAAGCCTCCTAGATTATGCATGCAAGTCACTCATAACTAACTTTTTTATATCCTGGTAAAATGAAACCTATGAAAGGGGTGATCTCAAATTCTCCGTAAGGGTAATCAATACTGCAGAAGATAACATAAAATTAAGCATGGTGAATAATTTAAAACACATGATTTTACAAATAATAAACTTGAAAACTTTTATGGAAAGAATATGAGCTGAGTAAATAATTCCATAATAAAACAAAATCATGGGTATTCTACGAGTCGAATTACCACATGAACCATCAATATTATTTTCATAATGATGGGGTGTATAATGCTAGATATTCTGAAACATTTTATCAAGGCCTCGTCCATGATGTCAAAAAATGATTAAGACCCGACCAAAACCATATATCAAATTGAGAAAGGCCTTGACCAATTCCACATCTAGTTGTCTCATGAGACCTACCGATGCATCGAGGAGCTATAGCGGGCTCCACCCGTCACTTACTAAGTCCAATACAATCCTTATATGAAATGGTTGAAATATAACATAAACATTCATATTAAAACTAGCATATGAAATGTCAATAATTTAACTATAAACCATGAATGGTATAAAAATAACACATCCATAGTTAAACATATCTCAAAACTTTCAATACAACATGGAATATTTGTATCACAATGAATCGACTTCAAACAAGTATAAAATCCATCAAAGGATGTTGACATAGAGGAAATCAAAACTATTTGAGAGAAATATATCTTTTTTTTAATCATATAAAGTTAAATAATTATAAAATAAAAAATTTATTTTGAAAATATTCTTATAATTTTGTAAGGGAAGCATTGATGATGTTATAATGACGGAAAATAGCTACAGCTGCCGTATAAGTTAAAAAACATTCTAACATTAATTTTGTCGGAAAGGTCATAAGGTACCTTGTTTGGAAAAAGATAAGAAGATTCCTTTCAAAAAATTTTATAAAAAGAAAAACAAGGGTATAAATGAATTTAACCCATAATCTAGTAAATAGTAAAAAAATTTGGAATAGCTTTTTAAGAAAACAAGGATTTGAATGATAAAGAGGTCCCCGTAGATACTTACGTATAAACAACCTCAGATAAAATAGAGATTGTGAAATTAACACTTACATTGTACTTTTACTTGGTTGAGAGTACGTTAAACTCATGTATAATAGTTAAATCATTGTTATTAAATTATACCAGAACCATATACATAATTATTATATCATATTTCATCTTCTAGTAATGATTTGTTAATAATATTTTAGTATTATCGCCGTTTCAGGTGTTAACTGATTTGTTTTACATTATAATATTTATTATGTGATTCATGTTTGTCATGAATGGGATGTTTGTTATTCATATAAAAATTTATATCAATTCCTTAAACATTATTTTTAATCATCAAATTAAAATTATCCTTGAATGGTTATGATGGGGAATGAATCTCATCGCGTTTGTGGAGACGGTAATCCGTACGTACACACGAGAAACAATGTCATTATTTTGATATTAAAATAGTATGTAAATAGATGGTATATCATATATAAATAATCATTAACATGCTATATTTATTATTTACATCAATTATACATCATTATTATGTCCATCTAAAACTAATGTATTGAATAACAACTACACCACGACGTGGAGACAGTAAGCCTTACATGCGTAGGTATGGTGACTTTGTCATTCATTTGATGGATAGAATAATTAATATGGACATACCATTTTTATAATAACATCACAGTATATAGAATATACTGAATTTATTATTTTATAATGGAACTAACAAATAAAGAGGAAGTGGAAGAAGAAATGAACTTGAAAGAGGTGATGAAATATTTACCTTTTCTTCAGGTTCTTCCTTTTTATTTGATCAAAAGGGATCCTTAGGTTGGATTTATAACTAAATAATGTCCTCTAGGATTAATTGAGGATAGTTGGGAAGATATTTTTTCAGGGTTTGGCCGAGAAAAATGGCTTTTATGGTGTGAATATGAGAGAAGGGGATGTGCCCTTTTATAAGAGGGGTGAGGGGCACCTTAGGAAAAGATTGAAATATTATTCTATAATGAAATAAATTTCGGTTTTTAATGGATCAAAAATAAATTATTTAAAGGATAAGGTGTGGATGGGTCGAAAACCTCTCAACCCATATGTTTTAGATAGGTTTGGGTTACTATATTAACCTTATCTTTTAGATTTGACTCTTAATTAAATAGTTTCACATTTACCATGTCTCTTAGTATTTTTAATCTATATGGTTAATAAACATACTATAAACTTCCAATATAACCCCAAGTGGTTCATTAATGATAAAGATATCATTATATAAGTCTTTTGGCCGAAAATTATATTTTTAGGATTATTATATCAACCAATAATATAGTATTTGTTTAAAAAACTGATTTCTGTCAATTTTGACATTATTTAATAATTGATTTTTTTAAAGTCCTAAATACTTTATTACTTCGAAATAAATCCATTTATTCAACCCTAAAATATTATATTAACCTATAAAATTAGTTTAATTCATTAAAAGTCTCAAATTATATTTATTTGGATATTAATAATATCAATTATTTTAAACATTCATTAATATGGTAATTACTGCATCATCATTGTGTCAAAAATAAATTTAATTTTATAATGTCTAAAAATTATAAATAAATTACCATTCAGTAGGAAAACATTTTATCTTTATAATTAATATTTATATCCTAATTTATACTGTGTGTAACCCTATATTAAAATGGTTTAGTTATTAAACTTTGAATTTAACTCTTTTAACTCTTTTTTAAATAAAATAATAATAAATGTCCTAATCTAATCCAAATGGAACAAAGAGGTTAATATTTTATTAATAAGGTTTTTTGGTTGAATTACACTTATCCAATAGATTTAGTACATGTGTTAGGGTAATAATAATATCATTTTTACCCTTAATTAGCCTATTTACTTTTAACCATGGTAAATAAAAGTAAAAAGTTACTATTCACCAAAAATTATTTTCATCTTATTGAAATAAATTTTAATTATTGATATCAACTGTGACTCTCTTATTTTTTAAATTCAAATAATAGAAGCGGTAAAATTGATTTTTATACAAATTTGAAAATGCGCCTAAGAGGTGGGTAAAAGACGGTAAAAAGTACGATAAAATATTATATATCTAAACTCATTATAAAATGACTCCAATGAATTACATTGAACTTCTTTAGGTATTATGTATCTACTCTGACCTAAAATAAATTTAAATACAGTAATTAATTATTTAGAGAATATGTCGGTTTTAAAAAATAACTTAGTGTTTTTCACTATTCATCAAAAATTGAAAGTTTTCAGAAAAATACCAAAAGTTCAACCTAAGAAAATTTCGATTTTCCAAATCCAAAAATGAAGTCCATTTTGAAAGATAAAATTTATAAATTTTCAAAAAGTGGGTATTACTATTCATAATGGCTAGTTTGATTGGTTGTGGTGTGTTTGAACTTGAAGTTGCATACAACACAAGCTACAATATTATCCAAAGGGAAACGTACAGTGGAAGCTTGAGGTGTTACAACAGGGTCACCAATATGTACCATGACTTGCGAAATCAGTACTGGTGGCTGAAAATTAAGTGTGAAGAAGATGGTTTTTAATTTGGTGTTCCACCTGTCAGTAGGTGAAGGCGGAACATCAGTGGCCAACTAGGCTTTTAAAGGTGTTACCTATCCCAGAGTTGAAATGGGATGATGTAGTGATGGATTTTGTGACTGGCTTTCCAAGATTTCCTCGAGGTAACAATGTTTTTTGAGTTTTTTGACTGGCTTACGAAGGTCGCTCATTTCTTTCTGATCAAGGAGACCTTCAATGTTGATGATGTTGGAAAGTTGTAAATCCGATCGGTGGTATGACACCATTGGGTCTCGTAAACTATCATTTCATATAGGGATTTTTGCTTTATGTCTCATTTATGGAAGGGTTTTTAGAGGTTGCTTGGTACATAGGTGATTCTAAGAATAACATACCACCCTCAAAATGATGGCCAGTCAGAGTATACGATACAGATGCTAGAGGACATGTTGTGATAATGCATCGTAGATTTTGGGAGCACTTATGAGCGGCACATTTACACAGTTGAGTTCACCTAAAATAATAGTTATCAAAATTCAGATGGAACCTTAAGAGGATTTATACGATAGGCCATGTTGTTCTACCCTATGATGGTTAGAGGTAGAAAAGGTAGCTTTACTAGGACTGAGTCTCAGGTAGGAGACATCTTAGCATGTATATTTGATTTAGAAGAAGAAGGAAACGATCTAGTCTCGTCAAAAACCATACGCTGTTTTCCACAGATGAACTCTAGAGTTTGAGGTTAGGGAACGAGTTTTATTACATGTCTCACCGAGGTTCGGACATAAGCAGATCTAGATAAAAGGATTACTTTCTATGAGATATGTCAGGTCATTTGAGATTCTGGAGGGATTCATGTCAGTTTCTTATCAGTTGTTGTTACCTTAGAGGTACCAAGACATGCACAACATCTTCCATGTATCTCAGCTTCATTGCTACCACTCAGACTTGTCTAACATTTTTCATCCCAAGGAGGTTGAGCTTTAGGTTAAAGCTTCCTTTGAGTTGCATTTGATTCGTATTTTTGACAGGATCACAAAGGTTCTCTATGGCCAGTTAGTTCCTATAGCATGGGTGCTATGGCAGTACGACCATTTACAGGACAAGACTTGGGGGAGGGAGGGTGACATACGTACTCAATGGTTATATTTTTTCTTAGAAAAATCTTGACCACCCTTCATAGAGAAATTATGGGATGAATTACTATAAGGGGAAAGATTGTAAGAACCCAGGTTTTCATACGAGTTGTTGTGCCTTTTCTTTTCAGTTTAATTGCCTTGTTATGGCCGTATATGAATGTTTAACCTGATCAAAAGTGTTTTGGAGGTTTCTAGGGATTGATCGGAGGTTGAAACCAAGTTTTTGGCTGAAAATGACCTAGCATATGGTTTGCGCACGACCAATGCACGGTTAGTCTAAATCATGGGAGAGATCTGAAAAGTGAAGGTTTTTGGGAAGAGCGGTTCCTCACAGTTAGTCAAACCATTCAAGGTAATCGAGAGAAGTTCCCCTATTGGGCGGAGAGGTGCGTACAGTTTCCAGATAGATTGGGAAACCTTGTGACCCTGTTGTGTGTTTTTTTAATTTTAAATTAAAAATAATTTTTATTTTTTAACCCAAATAGGATTTTCTTTTCCCATGCCCAGTAGCTCCCTTTGAGCACTCCCTTAAGGAACCTAAACTAGGAATTGATCCTGAGTCTCCTCCTTATCTTTGTTTCAATCTCTGATCATGTAACACCCCAAGATTTCAATGTACGTTATCTCATTAAAGTAATTCAATATTCTGCGCTACACACAACACCAAGTTCGAGCACACAAAAACTTACCAAACTGGCCCTTCAAAAAGCAGTTATGAATTTTATTAACATAATTTTGAATCTTATATTCTCTATATAATTTTATCTTCCATAATATGCATTCCTTAGACATAATATAAGAACAAATTCATTTTTCAAATAAAAGATGTATTTTTCAAAAAATGCTATTTTACCACCTTTTAATGGTGAACCTTTCTAAAAAAATATTTGACACTTTTGTATATTGAATTTAAGGAAATAAAATTATTCTTTATAAGCGGGACATTAAAATTTAGTTTGGATAAATTTTTGGTACATTTCTAATAAATATCATTTTTTTATGAATAGTGAAAAATACTATGTTTTAATTGAAAAAAAACATTTTTAATTGAAATAATTTTTAGTTATAAATTTTGCATTTTAAAGGTTTTGAATTATAATTAGATTATATTTTTATCATTGAATACAATTTAGGTCATTATAAGTAATTTTACATTTAAATTTTATATAAAAACATGTCAATCTTTTGATAGTTTTTACTTTTTTAAAAACCCACTTTTTTTGTTTTGACAATGGGAATTAATTTTAAATTAATAGATTCAACTTCTATATTTTCAATTTGGTAAAATAGACTTCATTTTTGAATTCGAAATATCAAAAATATCTTTGGGTAAATTTTTAGTATTTTCCTGAAAAATTTCATTTCTGGATGAATAGTGAAAAACACTCCGTTATTATTTAAAACCGACTTTTTGTTAAAAAAATATTTATTTTATTTAAATTTATTTTAAGTAAAAATATATATATAATACCTATATAGGTTTAATGTAATTCATTGGAGTCATTTTATAATAAAATTAGATGTATTAAATTTTATTTAACTTTTTAACCACTTTTACCCAACTTCTAGGAGAATTTATAAATTTGCATAAAACTTAATTTAACCACCTATGTGAGTTTAATTTCAAAAAACCAAGAGACACAGTTGATATCAGTAATTAAAATGTGGTTGAATAAGCGGAAAATATTTTTTTTACTGAATAGTAACTTTTGTCTTTTATTTACCATGATTAAATGTGATTAGGGTAATTAAAGGTAAAAATGATATTATAATTACCATAACACATGTCCTAATTCTATTGGATAAGTGTATATAGACCGAAAACAAACATAGGAATAAAATATGATCCTTTTGTTTCACTTGTATTAGATTAGGACATTCATTATTATTTTATTTAAAGAAGAGTTAAAAGTGTTAAATTAAATGTTTAATAACTAAACCATTTTTAATATGTGGTTGCACACAATATAAATTCGACTATAAATATTAATTAGAAATATAAAAAGATTTCATACATAATGATATTTTATTTATAATTTTTAGACATTAAATAATTTAATATATTTATGAAACAATGATAATGTAGTAATTTCCTTATTAATGAAGAATAAAATAAATTGTAGTATAAATATTAAAATAAATATAATTTCAATGTGGGACTCCTAATGTATTAATCATGTTTTAATGATCACAAATCTCTTTGATTATCACATATCTTATTAATGACCACAAATCGTTTTCAACCAACTTAAATCCTATAAATTATATCAAATCATGTGTATTTTTGTTTCAAGTTATTTCATGCTTTATAATGGTTAAGCTCAATCCAGTTAATGCATATTACTGTTAAGTATGAATACATTTATTTGACTAAGTATAAGTCACCATGAAAATCAGACATCGTGAAACCAGACACAGTTATCTGGACACAGTTAGCAAGACACTGTTAGCCAGACACCTTGACCAAGACATTGTGAAGACAAGACTCCGTGAAGACAAGACACCATGACCAAGACACTGTAAGCCAAGACACCGTGAAGACAAGACAATGTGAGAAAGACACCATGAAGTTCAAACACCGTGACACTCAGTCCGTGACACTCAGACCGTCACACTCAGACATCGTGAAGGAGACACCATTTTCTCAACTAACTATGACACCGTTTTTTAAACTATTTTTCCGTCTTTCAATTTTATTTCAAATGGTCATATTTGATTCCTTTAATGCACTGATATAATTAATGTTTCCTTATAGACATAATATGGGGTAAGAGGTACGAATCACATGGATCATATCAGCCAAAACCCATGCATTCGAAAATAAAAAGTGGAGAGTGCCCAACGACAAAAGGTGGTGATACTGAACAATGAAAGTGTGTGTGAGCATGACAATGAAGAACAATTTGCAAGTTTTTCAAAGAAAGAACTTTCACATGCATGCAATCTGACCTTGATGAAGAACACACGAATTACACTGGAATCCAGAGAACATCCTAATCTTATCAAGGCTTGTGGAGAACACAAGCTGAATCGTGACACTCTGTTTTTTAAGACAAAAAACAGAGAAGGACTCAGAAGCATTTCTACTCAAACAAATGAGTCCAGAGCTTCACTTCAAATCACTAGAGAATTCTAAACTTATATCTACTATCTCTAAATGATTATTTTACTTTCCTTTCGAGAAGTGTGTGTACTTTGTATATCCCACACACACACTGACTCCTGGGTTGAACAGAAGGATTTCTAAATCTTTACACCAAACTCTCTACTTCTGTATACCCTCTAAAATTGTGGATGATTTCCCTGCATGGCCTGTTTATTGTTTTTTTCTACCCACAAAAACTGTGGAAGAGGTCCCTATGTGACCTGGACTGTTTATATACTGTTGTTAACCATGATTCAGGGTCTGGATCAATGTTTATTTATATAAACATCTTGGTGGAAAGTGATCACCAAGTGGAGTGGATTAGGTCTCTGCTTGATACTGAACCACTTGTTGTATATCCAATGTGCTGTTTAATTTAGTCTTCTCAATTTTACTGCTACTTCATAATCTAGAAAACTCTAATTTCACTTTGAAAGTTAGTCTTGGAACGAAATTTTAACTGATTTTTCTTGGTAGGATAACATCAACAGTAATATTAATAATAAATATTAAGATTAACTAAAATTAATCAATCTTCTAAGAAGTTGTTTAAACAGTCAAACTCTTATAACAATATAACCTTGATTAACTGGTCTGTAATTGAATTTTGGGAAAACCTTTTCTTTTAAAATAACAATTTTGTGAAAGAAATTTTTATAATCACTCAATTCACTCATCCCCTCTTGAGTGAACTACTACGACCAAAATTTGGTATCAAAGGTTGCTTTATTAGGACTCTGTGTAATATTACTCAACTATGATTATAGTTTTACTTTAATGATCTGTAAATTTTTTTCAATTATATATTTATAGCTCTTTTAAAGTAATTTGTTAGTATGGATAACAGATTGGAAGGGGCTGCAACCAACAGACCACCATTCTTTAATGGAACCAATTATTCTCAATGGAAAATTAAAATGAAAATGCATCTAGAGAGAATGATATTTGAAATTTGGTCATCCATTATAGATAAATATGAAATTCCTGTGACTGATAGAGTTACATGGGATGAACCGAAAAAGCATTCTTATAATAACAATTTCAAAGACATGAATCTTTTATACTGTTCCTTAGGAGATGAAGAATTTAATAGGATATCTGTTTGTAAAACTGCCCATGAAATTTTGTATACCTTGTCTATCTCACATGAAGGCACATCAAGTGAAAAGGAAATGAGACTTAATAGTTATACTATAAAATATAATAATTTTAAGATGAAACCTGATGAGCCTATTTCTGGCATGTATCTCAGGTTCAATGATATTGTCAACACAATTATCTCTCTTGGAAGAGAATTCACTGCCAAAGAACAGATCATGAGAATCCTTATGTGTTTACCTGACAGAAGGTGGGGAACCTCTGTCTCTATTAGCGAATCATGCAACATCATTAAGATACCTATAAAATAACTCACTGGGAAACTGATGATGTATTAGGAGGAGATGAAAGTCAACAAAGAAGAGGAGGATGAACCCAAGAGGAAATATGTAGAATTAAGGACCACCTTCTCGAAGTACAAAGACAAAGGGAAATTGGAAGCTCTTGTAGAAAGATCTACCAATGAAAAATCATCACCTTACAGTGATGATCAGATGGCAAAACTGGCCAGAATATTCAAATGATTTTACAAGAAGAAAAACTTTTTATGAAAAAATAACTTTAAGGGAACGTATGATCAAAAAGGAAACTAGAAAAAGGACTAGAAAATAAGTGAAAAATATTTTGAAATTGTATGCTATGAATGTAAGCGCAATGGACATATAAAGGCTCACTGTCCAAATCACAAATATAAGAAGAAGTATGAGGATAAGGACAAGAAGTATAATAAGGCAATGAAAACAACTTGGAGTGCCCTTGAGGATAGTTCAAGAAACTCAGAGACATCACATGATGAACAAGCTAACAAAGGCAATATGTGTTTTATGAAAAACATATCCGATGTATCACTGAAATCTTCTATGCTTAATTCACACTATTATGAAGAGGAATGTAACTCTGAAAGTATGACTAATGAAGAAATGTTTGAATATTGAAACATGCTTGAAGAGACATGCAATGTATTAAATGATAAATATAAATCATTGAAGAAACAACATGATCTCACCACAAATGTTAAATCTAAAATTACTATTGAAAAGGATAAAAATTCCCAACTGCTCAATGAAAACAATAAATTAAAAATTTCTATTGAGAAATTGAAAATTTACTTATAAAAGTTTATTAATGGGGAAAATACCCTTACCCAAATGAAAGGAAAACCAATTTCCCCCAAATAAAATACTGTTATTGGTTATCATCCTAGTAAAAGAAACCTTAGTAGAATGAATTTTGTTTCAATGTCTAGGACATATAAATTTGTTCCCAGTTCTTAACACAACTCATCTAGCTCGTGTTATGATACATACTCTACTGTTTCATGTTTTTGTGGACAAAATACAATTTATTTTTCAAATACTTTACATAATTCTTATAGGAAACCTATAAGAAAAATATGGGTTGCTAAATCACTTATTACTAATGTTACTGGAACAAAAAAACTATGGGTACCAAAATCTGTCTCTGCTTGATCATGTTATAAGAAAGCTACTCGAAGAGATACTACAAAAATCTTTGGTACTTGGACAGTGGGTGTTCAGGGTATATGACAGGGGACTATTCATGCTTCAAGAATCTGATAAAAGTAGATGGAGGAAATGTCACATTTGGAGAGAATTACAAAGGAAAGATCATTGGCTTAGGCCAGATTGGTAACTCTGATTCAATATTAATTTCTAAAGTACTATTTTTTAATAGCATAAAATATAATTTTATTATTATCTCAGAATTATGTGATGATGGATACCATGTTAAATTTGAGAATGATCCTTGTAATGTCTTTAATTCTAAACATGAATTAACATTTTCTGTATCAAGGAATGATAATGTTTATTCTGTTAATTTAGATTCCTTAACGTCTCAATATGTTTTATGTTTAAGTGTATTTCATAAAGAATCTTGGCTCTGGAATAGGAGACTAGGACATTGTAATGTTCACTCCCGTAGAAAGCTAACTAGAAAAGTACTAGTTAAAGACTTACCCAAACTTGAGTTTCCAAATGACAAAGTGTGTAATCCTTGTCAAAAGGGAAAACAAGACAAAATATATTTCAAATCAAAGAAAGAAGTCTCTACTTATCAACCTCTCGAGTTGGTTTACATGGATTGTTTAGACTATCTAGAGTTTCTAGTTTAAATGGGAAGCACTATGTTTATGTTCCAGTAGATGATTTCTCTAGATATACCGGGACCTTTTTCATGGCTCACAAAAGCGAAGCCTGTTCTTATTTTACTAAGTATACCAAGTCTGTAGAAAATATTAGTGAAATTAAAATTAAATCTTTAAGAAGTGATGATGGACGTGATTTTGAATATCAAGAGTTTGAATCCTTTTGCTCACAGAATGGCTATACTAACAATTTCTCTACTCCTAGAACACCTCAGAAAAATGGTGTTATAGAAAGAAGAAATAGGACATTTCAAGAAATTGCTAGAACAATGCTTAGTGAATATGACTTACCTATTTACTTTTGGGCTGAAGCTGTTAATACAACATGCTATATAATAAATAGAGTCTTGATTAGACCAATTCTCAAAAAGACCCCATATGAACTCTGGAACAATAGGAACCCTAAGGTTAATTACTTTAGAGTTTTTAGTTGCAAAGTCTATATTCTCATCACTAAGGATAATCTTGTCAAATTTGCATCCAAAAGTTATAAAGTAATTTTCCTAATTTACTCAATATTGAGTAAATCTTATAGAGTATTCAATAAAAGAACTAAATGTGTGGAATAATCTATTCATATCATGTTTGATGAAACATATCCAAATGATCCTAGAACCAATCTAGAAAATCTGGATGATGATCTATCAAATCTGAACATCAACTCAAAATCCTCAAATTCATCTGTGAAAGAATCTGTAAAAACATCCAATTCTAGAAATTCTCTTCAATCGAGTAATAATGAACCAGAATCTATTGATGAACCTGAAATCTGTAGTCCCTCTTTTACTAGAATGTTTAGAACCCCTAAAAACCATCCCATAGATGTTGTTGTAGGAGACTTAGAGAGAAGAACACAAACTAGAGCTTCTCTTAGAAATCATTTTAAACACCAATAATTATTGTCACAACTTGAACCTGAAAACATTGATGATGCCATCAACGATGAATTTTTGGTAATGGCTATGCTTGAAGAACATAATCAGTTTGAAAGAAATAATGTTTGGAAACTTGTCGAAAGACCCAAGGACACTTTCATCATAGAAACTAAATCTGTGTTTATAAATAAAGTAGATGAAGCTCGAAACATAGTTACTAACAAGGCTAGATTTGTTGCACAAGGCTATAGTAATGTAGAAGGAATTGACTATTAGGAGACCTTTTCTCTAGTAGCCAGACTTAAATCCATCAGAATCCTACTTACTTATGCTGCACATCTGAATTTCAAACTATATCAAATGGATGTTAAGAGTGCATTCTTAAATGGGTATATAGCTGAGGATTTCATTGTTGAACAACCCCCTGGATTTACAAATCCTTATTTTCCAAATCATATTTTCAAACTTTCAAAAGATTTATATGGTTTAAGACAAGCCCCAAGGTCTTTGTATGACAGATTAAGTACTTTTCTTATTTTCAAAGGTCTTACAAAATGAATATCTGATCCTACCCTCTTTATAAAATGAATTTCTAATGATGTTTTAGTTGTTCAAATCTATGTAGATGATATTATTTTTGGATCTTCAAAAAATTCATTATGTATTGATTTTTCTAAAATGATGCAAAATGAATTTGAAATGAGCTTAATGGGTGAAATAAAATTATTTCTTGGATTTAAAATCATTAAAAATAATGATCTAATTGTTTTAAATCAAATTAAATACACTATATATCTTCTAAAACATTTTGGATTGGATAGCACTAAATGTAGGGACACTCCCATGAGTACCACCTGTATGTTGGATGTTGATGAAGATGGAAAATCTGTTGATCAAACCACTTATAGAAGAAGGATTGGATGTTTCCATTTCTAATCTGCTAGCCGTTCGGATATTATGTTTAGTGTATGTATGTGTGCTCATTTTCATGAAAATACTAAAGAATCTCATTTAATTGTTGTAATAAAAATTTCCAAATACCTCAATCATACACCCAATCTTGGACTGTTCTATCCTAATGGACAATCATTTGAACTAGTTAGTAATTTTGATGCTGAATTCGAGCTCTGTAATTTAGATATAAAGAGCGCCTCTGGAACATGTCAGCTTTTAGGAAAGTCACTGGTATCATGGTGTAGTAAGAAACAAAACACTGTTTCATTATCTAATGCAGAAGATGAATAAAAAGATTTTGGTAGTTGTTGTGCACAAATTTTTTGTATGAAACACACATTACTAGACTATGGATATCAATTCAGACATGTACCAATATATTTTGAAAACACAAGTGCTATTAAAATCTCAAAAATTCCTATTTCATATTCTAGGATAAAACATATTGATGTAAGCCATCACTTTTTGAGAGATCATTATCAAAAATGTGATATCAACTTGGAACTCATTGGCCCTGAATATCAACTTGCTGATATATTCACTACACCATTAAAGTCTAAGAGAATAGACTACATCATACATGATCTTGGCATGATAAATCTCAAATAGATATCTTACTTGCCTTACTGTTAAATATTTTACTTTGTTTTACTTTACTGTTTCATGATTATGTTTTCTCAGTCACTGTCTCTCATGTTTACTGTCTCACTATGACAACCACTTGTTGTCTCACCGTGATGACCACTTGCTGTCCCACCGTAATAACCACTAACTGTCACACCGTGACGACGGATCACTGTCTCACCGTGAAAATTATTTATGATTTTCTTTAAACCCGTATCACTGTAATTTTTATTTCACTTTTTTACTTTCCCTCATTTTTGTTTTTGTGATGTTTGACATTTTCAAATGATAAAACAAAGAGTTTTCACTAAGTTCTTCACCTGGACTTTCTCCTACTCACTCATTTTGAAACCTTCCAACCTTGAAACCCTCTTTCTCTCTCGTGAACTTCAGTGGATGCCATGAATGAAGTGACCATCATCATAAACACCTGAGAAACACCTCCCGAAGAAGAAGAAGATAACACCCAAGCTGACACCTAAAGGTCCTCTGAATCTAAACCTGGTAAATTGTAGTGTCGTACCTGAAAACAAAATCTACCCTGAATGTCTTTTATCCATAAAATCTCTATTCCAAAAAGTGTTAATAGAAAAAGGCTGGTTAGAATGGTTCACAAGAGAGAATAGACCCATTTATCCAAGGTTAGTTGCTCTGTTCTACCAGTATGCAGACTTTTCTTTTGACTCAGGTGAAAGCTTTGTTGTGAGGAGTTGGATTAATGGCCAAAGATGCTCCTTCTCGTCAAGATTTTGTGTGGCATGAATTAGGATACCTGATGAAGCAATTTGTGATTATTATCAAGGACAACCCCAACCTACAACTGATTTATTTGATCTTGATGATGATTTGAAAACCCTAACCGGGAATGGCACTAAGAGAAGGGCCATAACAGTTGAACATGATGGAGAAACAAGGCTGCTATTTAAATTTTTATCAAAATCTGGTTAGCTCAAGGAAAGGTGAATTTTCTGTATTAAAGTATCAAATGTGTTTCTAATTTATCTTATGAAGAAGGGATACAAAATCAACCTGTTCAAGTACACCCTTCACCCTATGTGTGAGTTTATTAAGGTCACATCCAAATCCACCTCTCTATTCTACTCTCAGTTGATTTCAGTCATGCTTGTTGCCAAAAGAGTAGTTGAACCCAATGAAGAATTTATTGTGGATTGCATGTAATATCTCTCTAAACCCATCATCAGGAGAGTTAAGATTAACTGGAAACCTTTGAAGAGTTAGTGGGTGGAAGATAACGATAATATTTATGAGATGTTTAATCCTATGGATTATCCTTCAAGTACGAAGGACATTTCTGATCCTGGTTTGGAACCAGATAAAGTTTATGAGTATTCAAAAGAAGAGGAAGAAGAATATTAAGTACATCAAAGGGAAAAAGGTGTTGTAGAGGAATAAAGGCCTATTATTCCTCCTGTTGTTCTTAAAAGAAAAACCCCATGTCCCTAGAGTTGATATCAATCTAGAAATCCATCTCGAGGCTGAAATAGAATCAGGTGTGACAAGATCTGAGTAGTAAGTCATGGAAGAACCTAATCTGGAAGAAATCCCTATTATGGAAGATGTTGTAGTAGAATAAATCCCAACTATGCAAGCAACAAATCTAGAAGAACTAACTTTTATGGAAGAAGAAAACCTGGAAGAACTCCCAGAGGAACAACCTGTTCTTGAGATAATACCATTTGCTGAAGAGAGGATGGAGATATCCTTTCAGTTGGCTAAACAAGAGATGAATGACGAATTAAGAGATGAATTTGTGAATTTAGAACTACTTTCTGAGCCTCTATATCCTAAAAAAGAAAGCATTTATTGAGGGGGAGGATACCCAAAATCAAGAGACTGATGAAGCATTCCATTTGGTTGAGTCTAGTCTTGTGGACACTCATTATCAATTACCTGTATTTTATGATGTGAGTGAGTCCCAGCAAGTTACTACCACTGGGCTTGATCTTTCCTCCCTGTTTCAGTTGAAGTCAGTTTCTAACTTTGCATCTGAGAAAGAACCAGAACCAGAACCTTCCCTTGTACAACCTCCTACACCTGAACCTCTACCTGAACAACTTTATTTTTTTTGGTAAGGATGATTTGAAGGATTTTGGAGACACTATCTTTTCTGGAGTTGAGAATCTATTGAAATCCCAACCTCGTGTTGTGGACAATCTGAGTGAGAGAGATGCCTCACTGCTTTTGGAGAAAACTATCTGGCAGATCCAACCCAAAATGCTCCATGAAATTCAATAAGTTTGAGTTGAAAATCAGTTACATAGTGGTGAAGTATCAACCCTAAGATGTATAGTTGAAGATATGTAGAAACAGTTGCATTCCAGATTAGAACATGTTCCTGCCTCTCCAGAACCTTCTGTGTCTCAAATTTCTCGAGATATTGTGTCTCAGATTCACCCTTACCTATTATCCTTTGATGAAAAGATTTCATAAAGGCACAAACAGTTGTTGAATGAAATGAGAGAGCTTGTGGTGAACATAAACAAACTCACTAATGAATACACTAGGAATCATCAAAAGGTACTGAACCAACTTAAGTCTCTAACCACAACTTTCAAAGCTTCTCATCCCTCTATTGAATCCTCTACACCGTCCATGGACAGTTCTTTACTCAGATCGATAGTCCAAGAAGAGATTCAGAATGCTTTCAGTGGCTTCAATGTGACTTCATTATCTGAAGTTATAAAGAACAGTTATAGATTTCTTGATCTTGTGAAAATTCATTCCAAAATTTCCTATGATTCCCAGCAGGAGATCTCTAAGAATTTGGAATTATATTTGAACCATATTTTCCCCATGATTGATATGAAAAACCAATTCAAATACCTTGTAGAGAATCTGAGAATTCCTCCTGTAACCCAAACCTTCAAAAACCAAGTCTAGAATATAACTGAGTTTACCAGATTGTTGAAAAAGTTCATGGAAAGCAATGATGATTTTGAGAAGGCCATGCAGTATGGAGGAGATATTATTTCAGACATCATTAAACTATTGAGACCGTATCTTCATGTTCAACGTACAGCCATTGTTTCTCTAACTGCTGCTCCTCTGAGACCTGGATTACGTACATTCACTTCTGCCTTAGCTTCAACATCCATGTCTGTTGGCCAGGCTCTTAGTCAGATCAGGCCAGTCATCCTTGACCAGAAACTTCCTTGATATTCTACTTCTCCAACATTAGACCCCTCAGTCTTCAATGGTCTCCCTTTACCTTCTCTATCTACCACCTCTCTGCCTTCTTCCACATAAGCCACTGCACCTATGGCTTCTTCTTCTGCTGCTGATAAAGGCAAAGAGAAGGCCAATTCTTGAAGAAGACCGGTGCTTACTACTGTTTGATGGGGATGTCATTGTTTTTTGTATTTCTACTTTATTTGGTACAACACTCTGTTTACTTTTAATGGAATGTAAACTGATTACCCTCTTTTTTTTTAATTTTTTCATAATCCCAAAAGGGGGAGAAGTTATATTCTATTTTATATTCTCTTTAGTTGCATCCAATTTACACTATTACTGTACATGATTTGTGATCATAAAAAAGGGTGATATTTTTGGACTCCTCATGTATTACTCATGTTTTAATGTTCAAAAATCTATTTAATTATCACATATCTTTTTAATGATGACAAATATCATTCAACCCACTTAAACCCTATCAATTATATCCAATCATGTGTATTTTTGTTTCATGTTCATTCATTCTTTATAATGGTTAAGATCAATCCATTTCATTCATATTACTGTTTATTCTGAATACATTTATTTTCCTAAGTATAAAACACCATGAAGACTAGACACCATGAAGCCAGACACAGTTATCCCGACACAGTTAGCAAGACACAGTTAGCCAGACATCGTGACCAAGACATCGTGGCCAAAACACCGTGAAGACCATACAATGTGAAGAAAATACATTGTGACCAAGACACCGTAAGACAAGACAATGTGAAGGAAAGAAACCGTGAGAAAGACACCGTGAAGATCAAACACCATGAAACTTAGACCGTGACACTTAGACATCGTGAAGGAGACACCGTTTTCTCAACATACTGTGACACAGTTTCTTAAACTATTTTGTAGTCTTTCAATTTAATGTTTAACAGTCATATTTGATTCCTTTAATGCACTGAAATAATTAATGTTTTCCTATAGAAAAAGTATGTGGTATGAGGTATGAATCACATGGAACCTATCAGCCTAAACCCATGCATTCAAAAATAAAAAGTGGAGAGTGCCCAACGACAAAAGGTGGCGATACTGAACGAAGAAAGTGTGTGTGAGCATGAACACGAAGAACACTTTGTATGTTTTTCAAAGTAATCACTTTCACATGCATGCAATCCGAACTTGCTGAAGAACACACGAAGTACACTGGAATCTAGAGAACATCCTCATCTTATCAAAGCTCATGGAGAAGACAAGATGAATCACGACACTCTGTTTTTCAAGGCAAAAACCAGAGAAGGACTCAGAAGAATATCTTCTCAAACAAAGGAGTCCAGTGCTACACTTCAAATCACTAGATCATTCTAAACTCATATCTACTCTCTCTCAGTGATTCTTTTATTTTCCTTTAGATCATTCTGTGTACTCTGTATATTCCACACACACACACTGACTCATATGCTAAATTGAAGGATTTCTAAATCCTTAAACAAAACTCTCTTCTTTTTTTTACCCATGAAAATCATAGAAGAGGTCCATGTGTGGGCTTGTTATTTTTTTGTCTACCCACAAAAATTGTTGAAGAGGTCCCTGTGTGACCTAGACAGTCTGTATAGTGTTGTTAACCCTGATCCAGGGTGTGGATCAATGTTTGTTTATATAAACTGCTTGGTGGCAGGTGATCACCAAGAAGAGTGGATTAGGTCTTGGCTTGAGACTGAACCACTTGTTTTATATCCACTGTGATGTTATATTTAGTCTTCTCTATTTTACTGCTTTACATCATAATCTCTAAAACTCTAATTTCACTTAGATAGTTAGTCTTGGAAAGAAATTATAACTGATTTTTCTTAGTAGGATAACTTCAAAAGTAATATTAATAATACATATTAGGATTACTGAGAATTAATCAATCATCTAAGATGTTTTTTAAATAGTCAAACTCTTATAACAGTATAACCTTGATTAACTGGGCTGTAATTGAATTTGGGGAAAACCGTTTCTTTTAGAATAACATTTTTGTGATAAAAAATTTTATAGGCACTCAATTCACCCCTCCCCTCTTGAGTGAACTACTTCGACCAACAGTTTTCTGAAATCCATGAATTTTATAGGTTAATATGACATGTTAGGTTTGATTCAATGTATATTTTTCTATGTAATCATGTTGTGATGAGTTTCAAAAAATCCAAATACCTAATAATGTCAAAATTGACATAAATTAATTTTTCAAACAAATACTATATTATTGGTTGATATAATATTCCAAAAAATTTATTTTAGGGCAATAGGGATTAAATAATAATATATTTGTCATTAATGAACCATTTTAGGTTCTCTTGTAAGTTTATAGAACGTTTATTTACTATATAGTGTAAGAATACAAGAATACATAGTAAAAGTTAAAATATTTAACTAAGAGTTAAATCTGAAATACAAGGCTAATATAGTGACCTAAACCTATATAAAACCTATTGGATGAGTGAGTTTCGACCCATAACTAAATTATTATATAAATAAATCATTTTAAATCCATTAGATACCGAAAATTATTTTATTATAAAAAAAATTCTAGATTTTTCTAATGTGACCCTTATGTCTCTTATAAAAAGGTACATCCCCTTCTCTCAAAATTACACCTCCAAAGCCATTTGTCTTGGAAAACCCCTACCCAAATATGCTACCAACATCCCTCAAATCATCCTAGAGTCCTTAATTTGATCATAAAAACAACCTAATGAGACCTTTTTATCAACTCAAAAGGAAACACCTAAAGAAGAGGTAATAATATATCTACCCTCTTTCAAGTTCTTTTCATCTTCCACTTCCTCTTTATTTGTTGTTTCCATACCAAAATAATAACTCTGGTACGTCATATATACTGTGATTTTATTATAAATGTTGTACAATAATATTTGTTATTCTATCTATACTCTAAATGACAAAGTCATCATACGTGCATACGTACAGCTTACCATCTCCACGTTGTGGTGTAGTTTGTTATTCAAACACTTCATTATTTGGATGGGTATAATAATAGTATAACAGAAGTAAATAATAAATATAACATTTTAGTGATTCTATATATATTACATAAAATATAATAACATAATATTTAACCATCAAAATAATGATATTGTTGCTCGTGCGTAGGTACGGATTACCGTATCCACGACGCGATGAGATTCATTTCCACGTTCACCATTCAATGATGATTATAAAAATATATATTTTAATAAGTATGTAATATATGACATAATAATTCTACTATATATATATATATATATATATATATATTTATGTATGTATGTACTTACATATAACTTATTCTCTTACTTCTATTCAATACGATATGAAAAAACGTTTATGCGTACGTTCGGCCTACCGTATCCATAAATAGTGCCTTCCATTTCAAATATATATATATATATATCTATTATAAATACTTATATTCTAAATATAAATGATATATAAATCAAGGTTTATATTATGGAAGTATTTTAATCATGATCTAAATGGTATGATAAAAATTAACAAGTTAAAACACGTACGATAAAGAAAGCGATTATTACCCAAAAATGTTAATTTAACATAGAAATCATTATTAAATGGGTAGTATAAAGACATAAATGAGTCATGTATGATATAATAAATATGAATATGGTTTTGGTATAATTTAATAACATAATTAGGTCATTATATAGGAGTTTAAATGTACCATCAACCAAAAGAAAGTGCATGGTAAGGGTTAATTTCACAATCTCTTTATTATCTAAGGTTGTTTTTACTTAAGTATCTACTGGGACATATTTATTATCCACGTACATGTTTCATAAAATCATTTTCAGAGGGATTATTTTTAAGGGAATTTTTACTAAAACATCATTTTAAATGTTTTAAATAATTATTCTTCTAAACCTTTCTCATTAATGTCCATGGTTTAAAAATGTGTTTAAGGATTTATTTACATGAACATGAATGTTTTAAAATGGTAATTACATTAAAAATATATAAAGTGGTATGGGACACATTGATTCAAAACTATATTTTAAATGAATTCCTTTATATTAATTTTAAATGATTTCATGAAAAGGGATATTTCTCTCAATTATTTTTACGGATCATTTTCAACTATGTCAACATACTTTACGGCATATTATTCCCGATCGAGGTTGATTTTTTATTATACAAATCATCCATATTTTATTGAAGGTTTTGTGATATATTTGACTATGGATGTGTTATTTTTATACAATTCATGGTTTATTAATTAGGTATTGAAATTTCGCATGCTAGTTTTAATTCAAATGTTTTTGTTATGTCTACACCTTTTCATATGGTGAATGCATTGAACTTTGTAAGTGATGGGTGGAGCCCGCTATATCTCCTCGATGCATTGGTAGGTATCCTGAGACAAACTAGTGTCATGGAAGAAGGCCTTGACAAAATCTTATTTTTAGTTTTTTCCCCAAGCCATGACTATGTGGTTATGAAGTCTGGCATTATGTATTCCATCATTATGAAATTAGCTATTGATATTAAATGTGATTATTCAACTAGTAGAATATCAATGTGAATAACTAGATGGAATTATTTGATTTATATTTGACATATTATGCTGATGTTTATGTTTAAAGGGCTTTAGTTTTATTTTTATACATTGTCTTAAATATTGATTCTTATTTATGAACGTTTTAGCTATATTGTAATCCTTACTGAGCATCTGAGCTCACCCCTTTCTATGTTTTATTTTTCCGAGGATGCGAAGAAGTATATTTTTACTGACCTATAGGGATAGTATAAGGGATATGAATGTGGTCAATGAAGACAATCTTGTTATTTTTTTCATTTTATAATTTAATGTAACGTTCATGTATGTAATCTATTTTCCAATACTGCTAAATTGATCAGTCCTTCGGGACTTGATTCCATGTAATGAAGCCAATGTATTAAAATAATTCACTGAATCTGGGTAACTGGGGTCGAGGCATTACAATTGGTATCAGAGGATGTTTAGTGACAACAATGGAAATAGATTTAGATAAACTATTATTAGATAACATTACCCTAAGATTGACTTTGAGGATTAATATAGATTAACATCCTAGAATTTTGGTAATGTAGTGATTTTTTGTATTTTCCAAGATATACATACCTGTTTGGATACGAGTAGGTAGAGGTGGCTCTAGCACCGATATACCTGGGAGTGAAAACTCAGACATGGAGTTTTGGGTTTGACCCGAGGTATCCCGGTACATGATAATGGGCCTTGCTGCACTCTTGGTTATGACACTCACATGGGATATTCTTAGGGAAATTCACATTTTCATTACAATCCATTATGAATAATTTAAGAATAAAAAATTCCTCAAAGCAAATATTTTATGATTATAGATTATATAAAAAATATTTTAAATTTATGATAGGTATTTTAAAATTTTGAAATTATGCATTATGATTCATAAACTAACCTAGTGTATTTCATTGTTTAAAAATGACGCCTAGTAAAAGGAATGAGAATTCCAGAAATACACACGAATGAAAGATTAAGAAGGATAATATCTTTCATGGTATTAAGACAACATTTAAAAGTAAAATAGTCACCCACGTATTCTCATCATATGAATATATAGTATCATGTGTTAATAAGATAAGTAAAGAATTATCTGAGTCCAAATCATCAGAGTATACTCCAAATGCTACTGTTGGATAATAATCAAAGTTATGATAGTACCCAAGATGAAGGGGAATTATTATATTTATTATATTTTTATTAAATTATTTTTTCATTTTAGTATTGTATTAATGATGTACATGTTATAATATTTATATAGTATACAAGGATTTTACTATAATACTATTTCATTAAGGACTTATGATTGTGTGGAACTAGGAAAAGTGACTCAATAGTAGGTTATTTGTTTTGGAAAACATATGGTTGAGAGAAAGTTTAACCATAATATGGTTCTGATACTAAGGTAGTGATTTTGGAATAATATATGATTGATATGGATAAACTATATTGGATATTCTTGACTACCTTGAAACTGATTAATGATTTGTATATTCTATCATTATTGGAGTTTACAACATTTTTGGATAGAATGAGTGTATTAAATATTCTATAAGAAATAAGGGAGCACGAATGTAATCAATGAGGTTTTATGGTAATTCAGGGTGTTATAATGTTTTAAGAGAATAGATGATGAAGGTATTCACAAGTTATTAAATGGAAAAAATGATCTTCATTGTGGTTACGTTCCTAAAAAATTTTGGATTGAGAGTTTGGATAGAAGTATTTTGGATAAGTCTAAAGGTTGGAATCGATTATGTTGGACATTGGATACTATTGTTAATGTTAAATGATTTCTTGACATTATTTTTGGATTTTCATAAAAAGGACATCCCAGAGGTCGGGTGACAACCTGTTGCATCCGGAAAGGCCATGAGACTTGAACCTGTAAATGAATGGTGATAAGGGTGGATCACCTACCACAGGCATACGTAATGTCCTGGATTTCATAATGTAGTTTTTTAAATACTATAACAAATGAATTATAAATTCATTATTTTTTGAACCATATATGATTAGGATAAATACAATATTTTTGAATTATATTATCTTTTAGAGTGGAAGATGAGTTTGTGGTAGCAATTAGTTAAAGGATGAAACTCTACTTGTCAAGTATATTATTTTCCTCTTATTTTATGAATAAATTAATTCTCAAACATTAGGGAAGGGATCTTAAAACCAAAAATGTTTTATCCTAATACCTTATGTTTTTTTAACTAATTATATTTTAAATCATCATAGATTGATGGCTTTGAGGCTGTCAATTTCACACTTGTTTGTGATTGATGAACTCAATAACTCCCTATAAATATTTATGTTTTCCCTATAATTATGTTTTTCTAATTTCAACCAACGTTCTTCTAATCTAGATCATAATTTGGGGGTAACTTTTTCATTCCATTTCCCTCTTATTAAGACTAAATTATATTTTCCAAATTTCTGATGTGGGTTTTCGACAAAGGTATTTTTATATTTTTAACCTTTAATTTTCAGAGAACAATTTCAAATTGTGAGGATGCAATTTATTGAAGGAGGGGAGAATTCAACACCCTAATATTATATTGTACGTTTCCTCATTAAAGTAATTCAATAGCTTGTGCAACACGCAACACCATGTTCGAGCGCACCATAACTAACCAAAATAGCCGTTCAAAAAGTGCTTATGAATTGTATTAACTGAATTTTGAATCTTTTATACTCTATATAATTTTAACATTCATATTATGTGTTTCTTAGACATAATATAAAAACAAATTTATTTTTTTGGATAAAAAATGTATTTTTCAAAATATGAAATTTTGAAACCTATAAATGGAGAACCCTTTTTAAAACCAATATTTGACACTTTTATATATTCAATTTAATGAAATTAAATTATTCTTTAGAAGAGGGACATTAAAATTTAGTTTGGATAAATTTTTGGTACTTTTATGATAACTTTCATATTAAAACGAATAGTGAAAAATACTATTTACAAAAAATGGAGGCGCAAGGGCCCCTTATTATTAAAAACATAAACAAAGTACAAAGTAGGATTAATAAAACATTACAAAAGACCCCAAAAACACAAGGGCAGAAAAAAGAGACTTCATGAACTTTGAGAACGTGTGTGCATGCTTTGACAAGAAGAGCTTCCACCCCTACCACGAGGATGAGGACCCCTCTTTCCAGCAGTTACTAGCATCCATGTCTCACATCCTTCATCTGGAGGCCCAGTGCCAATATCCTCTTGCATCTCAATGGATTCAGGCATGCCATCGCTAAGTTATCTCTCATTATCACTACCTACAGATACAAGCATAGAAAATGAATTTTTTGAATTTACTTTCAGGTCAATTCTCACCTTGAAAGCTTGAGCAGGCACATGCAGCATAGGAGTAGAACTTTTCAGAGTGTCATCCCCCTTTCCAATAGGTTATGGTGTAAAATGAATTGGAATACATTCCATTGGGCTGGAAATCATAACCACCTTCCTAGAACATTGAGAATACAGATCATCCGAGACCTGGATGAGAGAGTCCTGCCTCAAACCAGGCTTTGTAGCCTTGCTCAACATTTCATTGGAACCCTAAACAGTGGTCCGGACAGTTTCCCCCACATGAATATTAGATCCAACATACCTTTGGGATTGAATAACCTATTTACCAGTAATTGAAAAGGGAGCAGAGTGCTTTTGTGAAGCATTAGAGATCAGAAAACCTGAATCCTACAGTGGTTTTGCAGGCAAGTTGTTCTCCAGTAAATTCACTAGCCTAGAGGGAGACACAACCACCTTTATGTTATCCAGTTCATGCATACCATTGGCTTCACATCCTTTCTTTTTTGACATACTCCGTTCTTTTGTCAATAACAGCTCTATGGAGGGGCCACTAGCATCCTTGATTGTTCTGGTGGGGCAGGGAGCTTTCTCAAGTCCATTCACAGGAGTCAATTTCTTCCAACACCTAAATGAGTGTTTTTGTTCCTTCTCTTACTTGAGATTAGATCTTTCAACATGTTCTTTACCTTTATACAATTTTCTGCATGATGTTCTTGTCCAAATCTATCATCTACATCTGCTTAGACATAGTATTATTTTTCCATTTGGCTGTCAACTGAGTCTGTATCAGAATGAATTTCCTCCATGTTCTTAGTAAGCACATCCTTGAAATAAGGATGTACATCAGTTGCATCTTCATTTTTTGCAATGTCATCCCAATTAGATTTTTCCTTGACATTCTGTTAAAGGGTGTTTGGGTAGTCATCTTCATTTGTTGGTTCATGAGTAATATCCTGCCTGAGGTTTTTACTACAGCCCCTGGTTTGCTCATCATCTGCTTCCTACTTTGAAGAATGCAGACCAGTCCCTTGAGAAGTTTTATATCCTTCCTCCTACAATAAGACTCCTCACGACCGTTCAACTTGCACCTAGAACATATGATGTTTTCACGACAGTTGGACCTAGAGTGTCTAATAATGTAGCACATATCACAATACAAAGGAAGTTTTTCATATACAATTCTTAGGCTGATTTCATCTTGAGGGGTGGCAAGAATCACCTTGTCAATTAGAGACGACCCTAAATCAATTTCTACTAGGATCCTGGTAAAGTGTCCAAAAGATGGTTTTTCAGTATCCAAATCCATTCGGATTGGTATACCTATCGCAGATGCAATGTCAAATATGATTTTAGAGTGCCACAATACCCAGTTTAGACCATAGAACTTAATCCTTATGTGGGAAAAATAATCCTTAAAATCATAAAGACTGAAATTCAGATTCCACTCATAAACCCTAAGTGTTCCTGGCTTTAGATTCATAAAACCAAAACCCCATGCATGACTCTTCAAATCAACAGATGGAAATAAAATATGAAAGAAACCTCTTCAATGAGAAATGCATTTAATATAATTGAAACCCCAAATGGAAGCTAATCGCACGACGAGATCAGAGATTTTCCAAGGTTGTATACCTTTAGATAAAGAGATTCGGGAGATAAATGAGTTCTTACAAAGTTCTAACCATTCATGGATCATGACATCTGTGGTTGAGACATGATATTTAGTTCCTTTTCTAACAATGCGTTGTGCAACCCGATTCTCCGGAAAGACAAATGATCTGGTGGTGATCCCTGAGGAAGAGAAATCATCTGCTTCGAAATTTCTGAACTTGCGTCGAATCCTTCGGAGAAGAGTACTGTCGATGATATTCATATGTGAAAAGATTTATGCTTCTCATATGGATTAGGTCAACCCAACCCCCATTGAGGGTCGAGGGTTTCTCGACATCCTCCATCTCTGTGAAAAATACTATGTTTTAATTGAAAACATCTTTTTTAATCGAAATAATTTCTAGTGTTAAATTATACATTTGAAAGTTTTTTAAGTATAATTAGATTATAATTTTAACATTTAATATGATTTAGGTCATTATATGTAATTTCACATTTAAATTTTTCATAAACACATGTCAATCTTTTGGTAGTTTTTACTTTTTAAAAAACCCTCTTTTAGTATTGACAACTAGAATTAATTTTAAATTAATTAATGCAGATTTTATGTTTTTAATTTGGTAAAATAGACATGATTTTTTAATTCAGAATATCATAATTATCTTTGGGTGAATTTTTGGTTTTTTTTCTGAAAACATTCATTTTTTGATGAATAGTGAAAAACACTGTGTTATTATTTAAAACTGAATTTCCATTTAAAGAATTATTTATTTTATATAAATTTATTTTTTGTAAAAATAGATATAAAATACCTATATAAGTTCAATGTAATTTATTGGAGTCATTTTATTATAAAATTAGATGTAATAAATTTTATTGAACCTTTTTACCTCTTTTACCCACCTTCTAGGAGAATTTGGAAATTTGCATAAAAATTAATTTTTCCACTTCTGTGAGTTGAATTACTGAAATAAAAGAGACACGGTTGACATAAGTAAGTTAAATTTTGTTCAATAAGATGAAAATAATTTCTGGTGAATAGTAACTTTTGCCTTTTTTTTACCACGATTAAAAGCGAATAGGGTAATTAAAGGTAAAATGATATTATAATTACCCTAATACATGTCATAATTATGTTAGATACGTTTATTTGGACCAAAAATCAATTTATTAATAAAATATTATCCTTTAGGTCCATTTTTATTAGATTAGGATATTTATTATTGTTTTATTCAAAGAATAGATGAAAGCGTTAAATTCAAAGTTCACTAACTAAACTATTTTTAATACAGGGTTAAACACAATATAAATTCAACTATAAATATAAATTAGAATTCTAAAAATATTTCCAACATAATTTTATTTTATTTATGATTTTATATATTAAATATTTTAATTTATTTATGACACAATGATGATGCAGTAATTATCATATTAATGATGAATCAAATAAAGGGTATTATAAATATTAAAATAAATATAATTTCATGTTTTTATGACATCCAAGAATTTTATAGGTTAATAAAACATGATAGGGTCAATTAAATTTATCTTTTTCGAAGTAATCAAGTAGTTATGACTTTCACAAAAACCAAATACCAAATAATGTCAAAATTGTCATAAATTAATTTTTAAAACAAATACTATATTATTGTTTGACATAATATTCCTAAAAATATAAGTTTCAAACAAAGGGATTAAATAATATTATATATGTCATTAATGAACCACTTGAGGTTTTCTTGGATTTTTAGAGTAATTTTATTAACCATATAGTGTAAGAATACAAAAAGACATGGTAAAAGATAAAATATTTAACTAAGAGTTAAATCCAAAAGATAAGTTTAATATGGTGACCTAAACGTATCTAAAACTTATTGGTTGAGTGGTTTTCTTCCCATACCCACCTTCTCTTAGAAATAAATCATTTTGGATCCATTAGAAACTGAAAATGATTTTATTATAAAATAATATTACAAGCTTTTCCTAAAGTGACCCTCACCTCTCTTATAAAATGGTACTTCCCCTTCTCTGAAAATCTCACCTCCAATACCATTTCGCTCGACCAAAACCTGCCCAAATATCCCCCCAAATTACCTCAAACCAACCTATTGATCATAAATCCAACCTAATGAACCATTTTGATCATCTCAAAAGGAAACACTCAAAGAAGTGGTAATAATTTCACCACCCTCTTTCAAGTTCTTTTCAACTTCCACATCCTCTTTATTTGTTGTTTCCATACGAAAATTATAACTATAGTACATCATACATATTGTGATGTTATTATAAATATGGTACAACCATATTCATTATTCTATCGATCCCCTAAATGAAAAAGTCACCATACGTGTGTACGTACGTCTTACCGTCTCCATGTTGTGGTGTAGTTTGTTATTCAAACACTTCATTATTTGGATGGGTATAATAATGTGTATAACTAATGTAAATAATAAATATATCATGTTAATTATTATGTATATATGACATATCATCCAATTGCATATGATTTCACCTTCAATATAATGAAATTGTCGCTCGTGCATACGTACGGATTACCATCTCCACAACGCGACAAGATTCATTCCCACGTTCACCATTCAACGATGAAAATAAAAATATATGTTATTAATAAGTATGTAATATATGAAATTATAATTATAATGAAGATATATATATATGTATGTATGTATGTATGTATGTATGTATGTATGTATGTATGTATGTATGTATGTACTTACATATATCTTATTCACTTACTTCTGTTCAATATGATATGAAAACGGAAACAACGTTTATGCGTACGTACGACCTACCGTCAGCATAAACAGTGCCTTCCATTTCATATATCTATCTATTATAAATACTTATATTCTAAATACATATGATATATAAATCAGGTTTTATATTCTGTAAGTATTTAAATATTGATCTAAATGGCAGGATAAAAAATAACAAGTTAAAACACGTACGATAAAGAAAGTGATTATTACCCAAAATGTTAATTTAACAAGAAAACATTATTAAATGGGTAGTATAATGTCATAAATGAATCATGTATGATATAATAAATATGAATATGGTTTTGGTATAATTTAATAACATACTATGGTCATAATACAGGAGGTTAAACATACCCCCGACCAAAGGATAGTGCAAAGTAATGGTTAATTTCACAATCTCTTTATTATTCAAGGTTATTTTTACATAAGTATGTACTCGGACATATTTAATATCCATTTACATGTTTTATAAAAGAGTTTTAAAATGGATTATTTTTAAGGAACTTTTTACTAAAACATCATTTTAAATGTTTTAAATATTTATTCTTCTATGCCTTTTTCATTAATGTCCATGTTTGAAAAATGGTTTTAAGGATTTGTTTATATGGAATGAATGTTTTAAAATGTTAAGTCCTTTAAAATGTTTCAAAGTGTTATGGGAAAATATGATTCAAAACTATCTTTTAAATGATATCCTTTATATGAATTTAAAATGATTTCATGAAAGGGGATATTTCTCTTAAATATTTTTACTGTTCATTTTCAACTAGGTCAACAGCCTTTACAGGATATTACTCCTAATCGAGGTTGATTTACTATGATACAATTCTTCCATATTGTAGTGAATGTTATGTGATATGTTTGACATTGGAAGTGTTATTTTTATACCATTCACAGTTTGTGGATAAAGTATTGACATTTAGTATGCTAGTTTTAATATGAATGTTTATGTTATGTTTAATCCTTTTCATATGAGGAATGAATTGGGCTTAGTAAGTGATGGGTGGATCCCTCTATAGCTCCTCGATGCCTCGATAGGTCTCATGAGACAAACTAGTTTCTTAGCACAAGTGCTGGAAAAAAAATTATTTGTAGTCTTGGCACAAGGCATTGACTATGTGGTTATGAAGTCTGGCATTACACATTCCATCATTATAAAATTAGCTATTGATATTACATGTGATTATTTGACTAGTAGAATATCCATGTGAATAAGTAAATGGAATTGTTTGATTTATCTTTTCCATATTATGCTGATGTTTATTTTTAAAAAGATTTTGTTTTAGCTTTATATATTTCTCTAAATATTTATGCTTATTTATGAATGTTTTCACTACACTATTGTCCTTACTGAGCATATGAGCTCACCACTTTCTATTTTTTATTTTTCCCAGGATGCGAAGAAGTATATTATGACTGACCTGCAGGGATAGTCCATGTGATATGAATGTGGTCAATGGAGACAATGTAGCTTTTTTTTATCATTTTATAATTTAATACAATTTTCATGTATGTAATCAATTATCCAAGACTGCTAAAAATATCATTCCTTTGGGAATTGATTTATTGTAATTAGGCCTATGTATTAAAATAATGCACCAACTCTGGATAACCGGGGTCGGGGCGTTACAGATCATCTCATCAGATCTACAACGATAAGTCTTATGTTTATTTTTAGTCATTCTTGGTTCTTAATAAAAAAAATAGGCTATTTTAATTTAGGATCATATGCCCTAATACACTGTTCATTATCCATTTTTCACATTTCTTCGAATCTGGGACGAATCAAGACTTGATACTGGACACGTTGTCTACTAATGAGGTGAGGTAGGTGGTCTATAATTTATTTTTACTTTTCTTTGTTTTTTTAGGCATTCGGACGATATCCAATCCATTGTACTTTCCTGCAAGGTCTCATTTTTTAGAAATTAGCTTTTAGTAGTTGCATTTTGACATGGTGAGGTTGACCATCGGTTTTGTTTAGATGTGTTGTCTTCCGTTGCTCATTTCAAGGTCACCCCTGGGGTATGCATTTTTTATTTAACCAATTTATTCTAGTTTAAACCACCCAATTTGTGTGTTCTTGTGCTTACCTAGTTATTGTATGCTCGTTGATTCCTTGAAAGCTTGGGTAGCCTTTTTAGGAGATGTACTGCCACCTTGATCATTGAATATCTTATTAATGCATAACTATTTTGATCGTTTGCCATGTTGAAATGTATTGACATTGGTTTGTATACCTATGTAAAATGGTTTATGGCATATTAAATGTATAATATGGGAGGGTAGGCCCATATAAATGGTGAATGATAAATGGTTTTCATGAGTGGGTATACTCATGGCTTGTGCATGTTGATGTGAGTGGGTATACTCACATGTTTATAAATGTTAAATTTGAATTCTTGAATGCTTGAATGAATGGTTTTATAAATGTCTTGAACTACTCTCCATGGATTTGGAACGTGGTATTGGACACCTTGGGATGACCCTTACCCTTGGGTCTATATTCTGTGGGATGGCTTGAGCATTGATACCTCGTGGATCTGGCTTGCTTGGGCACGCGTAGGACTTGCTACTGCCAGGATCCTAGGACCCCAACTAGTTCCTAAACAATTTTCCACCAGTGATTCCCATGGGAATCAATGGGATTCTGTGGACAAGCTCCTTGTATCCGTCCCTCCGTGGTCTAGATATTTTACATGGATTCCTTGGTCTGTTGACACCTTGGATCTAGGCCATGAGGTCTGCTCTTCACTATACGGTGTGGTAGTGGGATGATACTTTCACTATACGACATGGTCGCGGGATACTTGACTTATTTATATAGTGTGGTTTTCATTTTCTTGATTCAGATGGATGTATGATGTGGTCGTGTGACTTTCCTATTTACTTGGTTATAGGTGCCTTATTATGAGATGGCTCTCTGTTGAAGGTAGGGTTGAGGTCCATTTGGTTTTATGTATTAAAATGAACTTATTCTATGGGTATAAACGCATTACTTTACTGTTTGTTTACACTTACTAGAACTTTTATAGAATTGATGTTAGAACTGTATAGACCCAGGTGGATGCCTACTTAGATTTTTATCTCACAACCTGTTTGGGCCTCCTCGAGGACCCAAATATATTATATGGTTATAGGTGATGATAGGGGAAAGATCCCTAATATATGTTGTTGGTTTTGGAATTGGAGTTGGGGAGTATAGGGCCAAGCTGAGGCTTGCGATGCTGGGATAGCTTTTGTGTATTTGGTTCTTTTTGGGATACTAGTATATTTTTGTATTGACTTGTACTATTCGGGATGATTTCTCGACACTTGTACCATCTGCATCATTTATATATGAGACACTTTTGGTTATTGATATGTATTCCTATTCGGCCTCATCTTTAGTAGTCTTTTGTTTATTTCACTTCTTCTATTTATTATATGTTTGACTTCGGGTTTGATACTCTGGTAATGAGGGCATAGTCTCCCCACTAACCCACCAAGGCCCTCACTGCTAGTCTGCAGCCTATAGTGTTTGGGGAGATGTGCTTTAGGCCATGTGTCCAACCAAGATCAAGGAACTACAGGGTGGCATCTGGGTCTGTGAAATTACAGGTTTATTATATAGAATATAAAATAAAGAGGTGTATGTTATCTAAATATTCCTCAATGAAATGATATTGAGACGAATTTCCTTACCTTCATAAAAAATTGAAAAAAAATCATTAAGGAATAAAATTAATCAAAACATGAAATATCATGATAATATACTAATTTATGATATAAATAGTCAAAAGGGTTTTATATACACATTATAGGATAACAAATGTTCATGACAACAATATACGCCTCAATGAAAGGAGATTGAGATGAAATCCATTACAATGATCATATAAATGATGTAAGAATATATGAATGGGCGTGATTATGTGTATAAATAGTATTTCCACACAAATGGAAGTGGAAATTAAAACATAAATAAATAAACAGTGATTCCACACATAATCTTGGAATAATATAATTAATTACGTATGCGTAAAACCCAATGAGTGGGAATTAAGTTCAGAAATTACCTTACAAAGATCATTTTTTATCAAATAGATTGATTATGTGTATTTACTATCAATCCACATAAATCTTTTATAAATACTAGATAATATATCAAAATTCATTTCTCACATAATCATAGAACTACATAGTAAAGAAGTAGAAGATCAACCCAAAAAATGGATATTAGGTTAAGTTGTTCCCTTACCTTGAGTCCGACTTGTCTTGTTCGTTTTTTATATACCTGAATAATAAACATAAGTTAATATTTACTTTATTAAGAACCCTTTTCAAGTTTATTATTCATTTTATATCACTTATTACCTTTTTATAACAATTACTTAATAATATAAGTTAATATCCATCATTTTTTTGATATTCAGCACATGATTCAAAAATGAACATGTTTTGATGAAAATTTTCCATATAGTCATAACAAAATAATATTCCGAATGATATTAATGATTTAAATATTATATATATCAATTATATATGTATTTATAATATTCTATAACAATTTTGGATAAGAAATTAATTGCACTATTCATGGAGATGCTAGGTCGTACGTACGCATAAACACTACTTTCATTTCTTTGTCATATTAAAGGAGTGAAAAATATGTGATACATAGGTATATTATAATTAAAGTATAATATATATGTTAAATATTTTACATACATTAATTAAATCCATCATTAATACATTCCATGTATGTCATGAATGAGTCATATCGCTTTGAGTGTGTAGTACTCTGCACTTCCTCAAATGAAATTGTCGTATTTACATATAATGGAAAACATAAAGGTAAGTTGTAAATAAAAATTACAAAAGAATAGAGACAATATAAATATAACATATATCATATATAGATATAGTTCTATCATAATTACCACCAAGAAAGGTGGTAATGAAATATTTAACAATCATGGGTTTGTGTCGCAATAGTTTGTCGTATAAGGAAACAATATGTTCGTATCCATTAGATAGAGGAGTGTAAGTATACATAGAACAATTCCCATAAAAAACATAGTATATTTAGGATACTATTTTTTTATTTAATCAAATAATAAGAAGATCATAGTGAGTGGAGAAGAAAAATAAAGGAAAGGAACTTGAGAGATGACGTTACCTCTAAATCAGGTAACTTCTTTTGGTTTGAGCCGAAAGACTTTCTTTAATTTCATTCTTCCCAAAGTAAGGATTATTTTAGGAATTTATTGATTTTAGGTTCTTATTTTATCATAATTTTCATTATCTAATTGGATTTAGATGTTTGAGTATGTGGGTAGAGGTGGTGGCCTTTTATAAGAGGGAGAGGGGCACTTTTGGAAAGTCTTCAAATATTATTTTTATTATAAATTTATTTTGGAATTATAATAGCTCCAAAGTGATTTAATTAGAGTATAAAATTATCATGGGTCTAAATTATCTCAAAGAATAGGTTTTGTACAATTTTAGGTCATAAAATTAACCCTATATATTATCTTTAACCCTTAGTTAAAACATTAACTCTTACCATGTCTTCTTGTATTTTCACAATATATGGTTACTATAGTTACTATAAAATTCTAATTGAAACATAAGTGGAAAATTAATTTCATTTTTAATATTATATATTTAATTTTCCCAAATCATATATTTTTAGGGATATTGTATAATTTAATAAAATAGTGTTTGTTTTAAAAACTCATTTATGTCAATTTTGACACCATTTAGTAATTAATTTTTTGTTAAAGTAATAAAAACATGATTACTTCGAACCAAAGTCATTAAATAAAAGATAAAATTTTATAATAATCCATAAAATTAGTTTATAAAATCCAAATTTTAAAAATTTATTTATTTTAGTAATTATAATATCATTTATTTGAATATTTCATTAATAATTTAATCACTAAATCATCATTATATAATAACTAAATTTATTTATTTAATATATAAAAATTATAAATAAAATACGATGATATAGGAAATATTCTTATCTTTATAATAAATATTTATATTCATATATATCAGTTATATAACCCTATATTACAATTACTATAGTAAAAAAATACATATTTATGTTATATTTCCCTTCACTTTAAATTAAATATTATAAAATGTCATTTTCACACCCAAGTGGCTCCCAAATGCCAAAAGTTCAGCCTATGGATTCACATGGTCCTAATTATGTCATCCAATAGGATTAGGACACGTTTTCTGGTAGTTTAATATTATTATAATATTATTTTTACCCTTATTTACCCAATTTACCGATTAAACAAGGTCAATAAAAATAATTACAGAAGTTACTATTCATAATGTCCAAAAATAAGAGGAACCTATTTACATAATTTATAAATTATGATTCTAAATATGGAATCCATTTTTCTAAATTCAAAACATAAAATTTTCATTAATTAATTGAAAAATATTTCTCGTTGTCAAAACTAAAAAGCGGTTATTTAAGAAATAAAAACAATCAAAAAATTGGCATGTGTTTATATCCAATTTAAAATTGAAATTACTAAAAATGACATAAAATTGATTAAATGATAAAAACATAGAACAATTAAACTTTAAAACCAATAAAAAATATTATCGGACTATAGAAATAAATTAGATGAAAAGGAAGTTTTGACTTAAAATGTGGTATTTTCCCTATTCATTAAATAATGAAATTTGTCATAAAATTAACAAAAATTTATCCAAGTAAATTTTGATTTCAAAATTCTATAGAAGAATATTTTTTTTTTAAATAGAACTTTAAAAATTGAGAAAAACAATATTTAAAAATGGTTTACCATCAAAAGGTGGTGAAATGAGCTTTTAAAAGTATTAGATTATATTATGCTTAAAAATGGATTATTTCTCATTTTAAGAATCTAAAATTTATTGGATAATGTAAAAACATTAAAAAACGTGTGAAATAATATTTTTGTTAGTTTTATTCATTCCCTCCAATACAATGGTTAGGCGTTAACTATCATTTAAAATAATAATATGATTTTTGTATTATTTTTTGGTATATCTCAAAGTTGTGTGCAACGTAAGATTTCAGAGAAACCCCTGGTTGAGTTTCAAGTACGCTATCTAAAAAATCATCCCGTTTAACATAAAATTAATAACTTATTCAAAAATTTTAATATATTTGAAAATGTATTATTCTATAAATACCTAGGTCGTTACAGATTCTGTCAACATCTGATAGGTAATCAGTATAGAATTCAATAGCTTCTTCAGCAATATAGTGTTCTGTAATAAAAACATATGGCCAAATTTGATTCTTGACATACCCTTTCAAAATATCCATATATCATTCAATGGGGTACATCCATTAGTAATGGATTAGACCATATTGATGAACCTCACTAACCAAGTGAACCATCAGGTGGACCATTATTTAAAGGAATGATGGTGGGAAGATCATATATAATTAACATAATATGAATAAATAATTCTCCATCATGATTGGAAAATTTTTTGGGTCTATAACTTTACTAAAAATTTCTTTGAAAAATAATCAGAGCTCGGTTAATGTATGAGGTACATTTTTAGACAGAATTCAATGAAAAGAAACATGCATCTAATCTTGCATCATAACATAAAAATCGTGTAATTTTAGTCAATGTATCTTCAAATTAGTCATTAAAAAGACCTTATTGATATTGTATGAATACCCCTCGAGAACATTTACACTATTAAGGAAAAGGAAAATTGTAATTTTCTCTATCTTGATAGAGTTTAAGCTTCTAGTGGAAGAAAATTCCACCCTTTACCCTTCTCTAGTGAAAAATCATTTTTATCCCCATTTAAACCATGTCTAGACCTGAGTTGATTCCATATTTCATTTTTTAGGGACATTTAGTAACGTTCCAATAACACTATGAAATACATTTTTTCTATATGCATGACATCAAGAAAATTTCTAAAATACAAACAATTCCAATACAATATTTCATTAAAAATCGATCTCCTCTTTCAACCTAATTTCTTAAGGTTTAGGGAAAATAGTTTACCAAAAAATAGTTTCAATATCTTTTACATTATCAAATAATAAATAACCTGTTATTGGATTTAGTGTTGTAAATTTTTCAGTATTCCCATATAATTCTATCATCCAGTAACAATGTTTATATCAATGAGGTAAAACTTTCTTTCTTCCTAAAAAAATATTCTTTGATGAAAATTTCAACTGAACAGAGTGTGTGAATTATTCACAAATGGTACACCCCAAAATTAATTTAATTCTATATATGGACAAATTTCCATAAGAAAGAGAGTGAATTATCATCCCATACAACATGGCCCTAAATGTGAATTCTTCAATTCTATGAGAAACATAAACTGTAACACTTGTATCCCACATGAATTTCAAATATTCGACCAATAGAGGAAGATAGGCATGAATATCATTTCCAGGTTTCTTTGGTCCAGATATAATCCAAGAAAACATAACATATTTTCGCTTCATACATATCCATGGAGGTAAGTTATAATTTACCAATATAAGGGACCACGTACATTGAGTACTACTCTATACACTAAATGGATTTACTCAATCTGTAGATAACACTATATGAAATTTTCTCATCTCATTTACAAATGTTTGATACTCATAATCATTTTTTTCACTTAGTTGAATCTACTGAATGATGTAGGTTTCCATCTTTAATTATTGTATCTATATGCCTTATTAATTTTCTTGTTATTTACTAACATCCATATAGTCTTCTAAACCTTGGAATGATAGAGAATTTCCATACATCATTCAAATAACTTGATTCATTTTTCTTGTGTTGATTCATGCCGCACTTAGGGAATTGTATGTGTAATTCATGGTCCTTGTGAAAAAATGAAATAATTTGGACAAGCATGTATTTTTTCGTGATCATTCCCATTGAATATATAATTCATTTAGCATCATACGTTTGACATGGAAGTTCATTTTATTCTGGTATCATATCATTTAAGAGACCAAGTAGTTCTATAAAGCTAGTGTCATTTCATTCGCTAACAGGTTTCAAATTATATAACTTCAATATCGCTGATACTATTAGTTATTTAGTACAATCTGTATATAATTGTCTCTTATCATAGTTATTTAACTTCTCCAAAAACATTGGAAAATCCTAAAGGGCATCTTATTGTTCCATTTCCATTTCATCCATGTGATCATCATCATCATTTACACTAGTATTCATATCAAATGATCCATATACCGCAGTATCATCCCAATCGGTGTGCATGTTCATTTTTCCCCATGTTTAGCCCAATATTTATAACTCTGGTTTATTTTGTAACTAATTAAATGTTTCTCCAACTCATTCAAAATAATTTATCTTGAATAACAACAATTTAAACATGGAAAAAATATTTGAGAAGGATCATATTCACGCTCTATTAAAAATTTGATGAACTATTTAACTTCATCATCATTCTCTTTTGTTAAATGATTACCATGTATCCATTTTCAATTCATATACATCCTATTATATTTATAAAATATTCATTTTTATAATAAATAAATAAATACACATAATATATTCATTATCAAGGGTGAAAGTTATTGATAATCATAATAAGGAGAACCCAACATTTGATTGTTTCAAATAATTTCAGTATGATTTGAAGGAAACATGATAACATGACCCTAGGAAGTTCATGTGAATGGATCATGTGTTGTTCATGATCTATTTTTTATCACATGGGGCCCCTCTAACAAAACATTCTACTCTTGTGAAGAAATCCAGACAAGTACTGATGATCATGGGAAGGATTCCAAGATACTTCATCCTGTCATATGAATTGGATGTTGATAAACGCCTGAAAATCACCCAAACCCCATTATAAAGTAAACGTAGAAAATGGAATAATACTCATTAGACATAGAGTTATGTGGACATTCATGGTACTTCCTTATGTGATTCACAATACTCCATAGGTCCCCCTATAGACATGATCACCATGTCACACGCGGGCATGTTCGACACCACATGAAAGCAGAAGGATTGTCCATGACAATTCTCACACACCATCATGAGACCTAGCATTGATCGTGTGATGCACCATATATAGTCAGAGTAAATATCCATGAAAACACTAACACACCTCTATGAGATCCCCTATCCTTGTAAAATAAGGAAGAAAACAAAATGGGGTAAGGTGGAAGCCTCTCATAAAGGGAGGATACACTGATTTTCATGAAAAGGGGGTTATGTGCCTCGTATCACACAAGGGACCTTTGAAATGTCATCCTGACCCAATAAAAACCCCTTTGACAAGGAATATTGATTATGTGAGAGACATCTGACAAACCTGTCTTAGTCTCATGAATGACCCCAGGCAATTTTTCTTCGGTCACATGAAATCCTTTACATGGGTGTCCATATATCATGAAGACTCCAACAAATGTTATCCAGACCCTGTAAAGTCACTTTGAACTCTCAACATTATTATGTGATAATCCCATTGATAAGCTAGGTTCTGGTGAATAAGAAGATAACGAGGTGTTATTTTGGTTAGTGAATATCATGCAACACCTCGGATGACCTATGGAAATATCATACGAATCACGTGATGAAAAACTCTCTCCATTTAGTCTAGATCATATCTACGGGACACATGACATGAAATATGGATTATAACCATGGTGTAAAGGTCTATAAATCCCTACCTCGTAGCACAAATGAACACATGAAAGTCTATAAAGATAGATGATAAAGAATATTATGCATAGAAAGGAGACTACATAGAAGTGGACTTCTTAGAGTGTAAGGTCATGAGATCGCAAGGGTCTTCCACAAGGTAAAATTTGTGGAGTAACCTAAGGGATCATAAAAAATGAATATTTGATTTGTTTTATCACTCTATAAATCATGTGAAGGACTCCAAATTTCTTAGACAATTAATTAAAATGATTTTCTACATGTTGACTAGGTTTCATAAAACCTAAATAGAATATTGCTAGAAAAAACACTAGGAGCATAAAAATAAATAGAAAACGATATAAAATACCTATACACATAATTATATGATAATTTTCATAAGAATTAATTGTGCACATAAGATGGTCTTTCTAGATCATGTGACGATGCTAAGACATGTCACCCATATCTCATGAAGTCTCCTATGCATGTCAAGCAAGTCTTCTGAAGCCTTCTGTACGTGATGTGAAATCCATTCAACATCTTCAATACATTTCAACCAAGTCATGAATGTATTTATGAAATCTCTACCAATTATTGTTATATCCTATATACATGTCAAACATGTCTTGTGTAGCCCTTCATAAATGTCATGAAAGTCAAGAAACACCCTCAGGACATGTCATCAAGTCCTATGATGTCCATCAGCCATGTCAACTAAATTATCCAATGCCCTTCAAGAATGTGAATAATATCATATGATACTCTCTAGATGTGTCCTTAAAGTCAATTGAATCCCTTCGGTCATGTCATCCAAGTCATTGTATGCCCTTCATACATGTCAATAAAGTTATTTGGTAGCACCTGGACATGTCACCCATGTCTAGCGAATTCCATTGGGCTTCCAAAAAAGGTCATGAAACATCCTCTATACATGTATGAATTGATCATGAAACAAACTCCTAGACATGTGATTTATATCATGTTATGTCGTCTAGAAAAGTCAACTTGATCATGTGATTATCTTTGGAAATGTATGTTAAGAAAATAGAACCTGTACATACATCATCAAACATGTCAGAAAGGCACCCCAGATACCTCAAGAAAACAATAAGGATATGTTCTGTAGATAAACACCTCAATACATGATCACCATGACCGATAGAAATATTTGGGAATATCCCAAAATTAAACTATGAAGAATTTTATTCCTGCTATAAAATGGAATCCTTAGTGTACAAGTCCAAAGGACACATTCCAAAGGCTTGATATATGTTATGTAGGACACATTCCAAAGGCTTGATCCCCACATCAAACACTTCATTAGGGAATCCTTAGTGTACAAGTCCCATGTAAGAATCCATATCTTCTTTTTAGATATGGATATTTATTTCAGGTTGTTTTGAGGAAAAATGAAGAAACTGTAATTTTCTTTGTACACAACGTGTACTGTTGAGTACACCCCATGTACCCAGTTTCCCCATGTAGCCATGTATTGGCCATGTAACGGCCGAGTACATGGTCATGTGGGTGACCTAGAAGATCTCCTAAAGAGGGGGATGGTTGAGGCTAGTACATGGTGTGTACATTAAATGAATACGACATGTAATTTTATTTTCATTTGATTAATTGTACCGAGGCTGTGTCTAATATCCAGAAGTATCTTCTTCTTCTCATGTTTCATTCATGAAAGTGATGATATGGCCAAGAACATCAAACTCCTACCATTCCACTGTTTGAGCTCCGATTGAGATTCCACTGGGTGCGTTGGATTCCCACTAGTGATTTCTTTCTTTCCCTAGTGCCTCTCTTCCTGATTTATCCTCTTTCTTGAGTTATACAAGATTAAAAGGTTTTTACCTTTCTATGGATCTACGTCATTCTAGGAAAATTCATGGGCTTAGGCTTAAGATTTTTCATCATACAACATCTAGGTAGGTGGTTTGTGCCATTATTTGATAGACTTTGTATTATATATGCTTGAAGTAACGAAACCAATTTTTAGGGTATTGCATTTTTTTAAATTAAATCCTGTTTAATGCCTACTATGGTTTTTTTGATTAAGGGGTTATTGATTATGAATAAGGCTTATTACCTTCATTATGGATGTGTTACCCATGTTTGTTTGGTTATGGCCGTTGGATCTAGAAATCATGTTAGGTTTCTTTGTTTTCCATTCCTACGTGTTGTTAGGATGGAGTTGTTGTTTATATGAGATGTATGTGTTTAACATTATGAAAGTATGAAAAAGGGGAATTGATAGTGAGAGATTCTCTAGGTAGGGTATTTTAATTATGAATTATTATTATTATAAATAACCAGAGGTATTGATAGTGAGAGTTGTCATGGGGTCATAGACCGAGGGGTTTGACCGTCAGAGCTACCCAGATGGTCATTATTAGATGAATGATGGGCCATAGGCCACGACTATGACAGCTTCTAGAGGGTCACTGTTGTTTATTGTTTCTATGTATACCAAGTGGTATTGACCATGAGAGCTACCTTGGTGGTCAGTTGAAATTGATTAGTACTTTAGGAGACCAAATTGGTTGAACTATGTGAGCTTTCTCAAAGAGGAATTATTATTTATTTAACTGGGGGTATGCTTAACTAGATAGGTTAGACTATAAGAACATTCCCATAGGTCAACTTTTTGAATTTTTGAATGATTTTGATGACTCTGCCAAGCCAAAGAAAAAACTTGGACTCGGTCTTACTTGTTTGTTTATATGGTCCTTTGAGTTGTGTGTTTGTTATTATTATATAAGGGGATAAAAATCATAGGCTAGATCCTGAGGTTACATTATTCAATGGTTTTAATAATTTATAAATGTAAATGAATGTAATTGAAAACTGTATGATTGTTTAATTTTGATTACTTCTTAGTTAATTTCTTTATTTATACTTATTACCTGCTATATATATTCACTAACAGTTAGGAACAGATATTTTGGTGGTTGCCTACTAGGATTCATCCCACAACTGATTTGGTCATGATTTTGTGACCAAATAGATTATATGGTTGTAGGTATTGAAAAGTTCAAGCACCCTTCTTCATCATGTACTTGAGTGTTGCTGAAGCTGGAGAGCATGGGACCAAGATAAGGCTTGTGATGCTGTTGGAGTTTATTGTTTTTTGTAATTTGGTTTTAGTAATGTATTTCCATCATTGTGACTAGTTTGGATACTTTCCTAGATACTTGTGACATGAATCATTATTTATAGAATATTCTGTAGTTGTTTATACTATCAGCCTTCCATTGTTTACCTTATTGTATGTTTTTACTACTTCCGATATTGTTTATTATTGTTTTTCTTCTGTGTATCCTCTTCTTATGAGGAAATAGTTTCCCCACTATCACACCCAAGGCCCTCACTTCTAGTTGGAAGCCTCTGGAATTCTGGGAAATGTTCTTGAAGCCATGTGACCAACTGGGTATGGGGTACCATTTAGAAACACTCGGAACCGGGACATTACCAAGTGGTATCATTGGGATTCTTTTATGATTTTTCATACTATTTGGAGCCTATAGAGATGGATTAGAAGGAATAAGTAGTGGGTAATTAGTTTTTCCCATGAGTAGCTAACTCGTGTATAGGGAAAATCCAATTTACCTTGAATATTGAAATTTTATTGTTTTTTCACTTGTTACAGTTGATTTGATTTCACCGTTGGTTGATTGACTTGTATTATTCTGTTATCATTGATATTATTATAGTTCTATTTCTATTGAACCCTGATGATATGAGTTTATTCTATCTCATGCATCATATAAGCCCTTGATATAGATCACACGTCATGGATTCTTGTCATGCCATTTAGGATGAATTACTAATTTCATGTTGTTGTGATAGATATTGTGCTAGATATGAATGTTTTTGTGATATATGTTGTGACAAAATAACTTCTATTTTGATATGGTATTGGAATATATAATGTTTCATTTGGATGGATGCCAAACTTTGATCCCTGAGGTGTTATGAGCCCTCATGGATCGGAATTTGGTGGATCATGTTTGAACATTAATCAAATTTTGTCACGTTATGATGTGAAAAAAAGATTCCAAACTTTGATTTGTAGGAGTATGGGATCCCATGGGTTGGAATTTTTCAATCCTTAATCAAAATTTTATGTTTTTAAGGGTTCTAGAGAAGTTTCAGAGGCTTACTATATAGAAAACCATAAAACATTGTGTGCAGTGTTATATACACACACCATGTGTTCTTCTGTTCAGAAAGAAACCAATTTTATTATGTAAACAACGTGTACCATATGTACACATTGTGAAGTCTTTAACATTGTAACTGACTATGTGAGAAAAGAAACGGGGTTGTGAATCTTTGGTAGAACACATCACGTACAGGGAGTACACGTCGTTCTGTAAGGACTGTGTTTCCAGCCATGTGACTAACGACAAGGTTTGATAAAACATAGGTTGTATACATCATGTCCTATTATTGCACTCCATGTAGAGTCAACCATGTATCTAAATGTGTGACCAATGACACAGGTTTATGGGACATAACCAGTATATGCCATGTATATGGTGAACATGTGGTGTATTGTTGCACCGGTATCCCCCATGTGGTTTAACCATGTATAAGTACTTGGGCAGGAGGGAAAATTCAATTACATGTCGTGTGTCAAAAGGAACACGGTGTGTGTATGGGTGTTACACAAACATGTTTGGCAGAGGTACATGCCCATGTTAAAGCACAACGGAACACGTCGTGTAGTCGTTATACAAGTTGTGTAACCCTGTTTTGTAAAACATGAATGTTTTTCTTCTTATGTTCCATACATGCACTTCTAAATTGTTGTATTTGATAATATTATACTGAGTTCTGTGGTTGAACTTGTTAATTTAGGCCACTGAGTCATTATCCAATTGTGAACCAGTTACAGGGTAATGACCAGACACCAGAAAGTATAGATCAGTGACTACCAATAGATCCTCCTTTCGTGACCATCTTGGCACCAGTTGTTATACCAGACACAGGTGCTGATGCATAGTTCTGTGAAGGATTTTTTAGGATGTTACAGAAATTTTAGGGTGCATCACATCCTTCCCCATCTATGGAAAAGTTGACGAGGGTGTTCCAACAACACAATCCATGAACTTTTTTTGGGGATGGAGAACCACAAGAAGAAGATTCATGGTTGGAGTCCATTCTCAATATCTTTGAGCATCTAGAGACTCCTATGTAGAAAAGGGTGAATATCATGACATATATGCTATGTGATTCCACCAAGATATGTTGGGATGTTATCTTATGGGTGGGACATCCTCAAGATATGGCTTGGGAAGAGTTTTAGAGGACCTTCTTTGACTACTTCTACCCTGATATGTCAAGGGCCGATTGATCCTGAGAGTTTATATATTTGGGGTAGGTCACTCTTTCAGTGATGGATTACTGATCCCATTTTACAGAGATTTAATTATTCGCCCCTATTATGTGAGGTGATGAGTTATCTTTGGTGAGGCAATTTGAGGATGGTCTCAAGTATGACAACTGATCATAGGTAAATGTCTTCAGGGTAACTTTGGTGATGGATATAGTGAACCCCACACTGATTATCAAGCATAATACAAGGGATTTAGGAGCTATGAGACATGGTGGTTAAGAACCCATGGCTAGTACTCCTTTGTTTGATAGTAGAAAGAACCATAGGGAGACTTAGTGTGGTGATTCTTGTTGCAGGTATATTTCTTTAGGTATTCAGGTGGTAAGCTACCAGTGCAGGAAGAGTGGGAAAACAAGAACACATTTCCCAAAGGACCTAGTTATGCGCCAATCATTGGGAATGATGGGACACATTTTGCATTTTTTTGGATTTTCTCACCAGCTGCTAGTGATTGGTGTTCTTCTATGATAACACATTCTAGAGAAACCTCCATTTCTCATCAATCATGGAACTAGAGATCGCCCAGCCAATCAGGACGAGGAGGAGGTCATGGATGTGATATCCAGTTGGAAGGTTTCCAGTAACAGCAGGGTGTATCTACTTATGGTAGTATGGTATGGTCATAGGGCTTCAGTACATGTCATACGTTTGATGTGGAGTTGACCCAGTAGTAGTAGGATCTCAGACCCTGTATAGTTAGAAGTATGATTCTATTTTTCTCAATTTTAGCTTCAACTCTTTTTGATAAAGGTACTTCCCATAGTTTTATATATGTCGATGTTATGGAGAGACTTGGGCCCATTATATTTACATCTAAGGATGTTATGACACTAGACACTCCGTTGGGGAGTAGGATAGCTAGTGTACGTCAGTGCAGGGAGTTCCCTCTTGAGGTTGGTGGGTGCCACTTCTTACGGGACATTTATGTCTTAGATATGGCATGCTTCAATGTCATTCTCAAAATATACTGGTCGGTCTCTTTCTATGATTTTTTTGATTTCTATCATTGTAGGGTGAGTTTCACGTCACCATAGGGTGGGTATTTTCTCCAAAAGGGTGAATTGGATATCCAGGTGAGTAGAGCTGGACATAAGCATCATGGGTATGGAGGAATGACAAGCTATAATGCTGGATTATATATGGATGACTAAGGGACTTCACAGATAGAATTTCCTCCAATGGTGGATCGTTTCAAAGAGGTCTTTATAGATAACTATATAGGTTTACTTCCGGAGCGTGAGGTAGATTCCTCTATTGAGATTGTTCCAAGAGTAGCACCGGTGTCCATTCCCCCTTATAGGATGGCTTCACTAAAGTTACATGATCTCAAGAAGTAGTTACTGGAGTTGTAGATGAAGGGTTTCATCTGAACCAGTACTTCTCCTTGGGGTTCTCTTATCTAGTTGGGAATGAAGGCGGATAATACAATTAGAATTTGTGTGGATTATCATAAGTTGAACCAGCTGATAGTCAAGAACCAATATCCCTTACTGAGGTTGATGATCTATATGATCAGATTCTTGGATCATGAGTGGTTTCAAGGATTTACATGAGATCCAGTTATCATCAGTTGCGCATTAGACCATCAAATATACCTCTTATAGCCTTTTAGAGTAAGTATGGTTGTCGTTTGGTCTCCCGAATGTGACTATAGTTTTCATGGAACTGACAAACCGAGTGTTCCATCCTTACTTGGATTCTTTTATGGTAGTATTCATGGATGATATCTTGGTGTAATCTCACACCCAATATGTTCATGATAACCATATTGATATCATATTGAGTACATTGAGAGAGCATCAGTTATATGCTAATCTCTCGAAATTCCACTTCTGGATGGACTAGATTCACTTCTTGGGTCATGTTATCTCAGAGAAAGGAGTATCAGTGGACCCAAAAAATGTGAGATCAATAGTTTCCAGGGATAATCTGAATAATGTTTTTGAGGCACAAATATTTCTAGGGATGGCTAGTTTCTACATGTGATTTATACAAGACTTTTCATACCTAGCAGCGCCACTGATGGCAATGACTAAGTAGGGTGCAAAGTAGTTGTGGAAAGATTCCTAAGATTCAGCCTTTTAGAAGATGAAACTATGATTGACTTCATCACCAATCCTGATTTTTCTAGATCCGAGTAAGAGTTACACTATTTACTGCGATGCATCAGGTATTGGGATGGTTGAAGTGCTTATACAGGGGGAAAGAGTTCTTGCATATGTATCTCAGCAGTTGATGCCACATGAGAGGAATTACCTGACCCATGATCTCAAGTTAGCAGTAGTAGTGCATGCTTGGTGGTTTTGGAGACATTACCTTTTAGGAGAGTATTTTGGGGTATTCACTAACCACAAAAGTCTCAAATATATATTTACTCGGTATGATCTGAATTTGAGATAGAGAAGTTGGGTTGAGTACCTACAATATTTTGACTTTGACCTTTCCTACACACCAGGGAATGGAAACCCAGTGGATAATTCATTGAGAGGGAGGACACAGATATAGATAGTTCAAGAGGCCAGTAGTGAGTGGAAGATTATGGATCTATTCTCTGAGATTCATTTGGAGGTGCATGATAGAAAAGGGAATACGTTTATTTATTATATAGTTGTTAACTCTACTCTTTTCCATCGAGTGAGAATGAGGTAGCTATCAGATTCTGAAGGCCTAGTCCTATGGGATAGTGTGTTAGGAGAGGACCCTACTCCTGGGTGGACCATAGGTGAGGATGAGATCTTGTGTTTTCATGGGTGTGTATGGGTGTCAGTAGACATACATGAGGAGATGTTGGAAGATTTTCATTCCTCAGATTAAGAAGTTCATCCTACTGTCACCAAGATGTATATAGATTTATACTATCAGTATTGGTGGCCAGTTATGAAGAGAGACATTTCTGGTTCTGTTATGAGATGTTCCACCTGTCAGTATGTGAAGGTGGAGAATCAACGACGAGAATGGATTTTACAATATTTACCCATTCCTGAGTGGAAGTGGAATGATGTCATGATGGATTTTGTGATAGGTTTTCTGAGGCCTCCTCGAGGAGATGATGCAGTTTGGGTTGTTGTAGAGCGACTCACGAAGGCTGCATATTTCTTTCTACTCAAGGAAACATTTAGTGTTGATGTGATTAGAAGGTTGTACATCTGAGAGATTGTATGCTTGCATGGGGTTCCACACACTATTATTTCAGAAAGGGATTCGCAGTTTGCATCTCCTGTCTAGCAGGGACTAAAGGGGGCTCTGGGTACATAGGTACTTATGAGTACATATTACCATCCATAGACAGATGACCATTCTGAGTGCATGATTTAGGATTTGGAGGACATGCTATGAACTTGTGTCTATTATTTTAGGGGTTCTTGGGAGATACACTTACCCCTTGTGGATTATGCCAACAATAATAGTTTTCAAGTGACGATTCAGATGGAACCTGATGAGGCTTTGTACGGTAGACCATGCCGATCACCCCTATGTTGGCTGGAGGTAGGAGTGGCAGGTGGAGTTGATTCAGAAGAGGATGGCTACCGCCCAGTGTTGATAGAAATATTATGTTGATCGATGGAGATGACCACTATAGTTTGAGGTTGTGGATCATGTTTTCTTACATGTCACACTATGGTGGGAAACAAGAGGATTAAGAGATAGGAAAATATTTCATCGAGATACGTCAGGCTGTTTGAGGTTTTGGAGAGAGTTGGGATGGTTGCCTATAGGTTGCAGTTACCTTAGAGGTACCAGTCTACGCTTGACGTCTTCCACATTTCCCATCTATAATGCTAATTTTTAGACTCGTCTCACATTTTTTAACCCGAGGAGGATGAGTTGGATGTGCATACATCCTTTGAGGAGAAACCTATTCAGATTGTGGATCATATCACAAAGGTTCTCTAGCTGGTTGGTTCCTTTGGTACGTGTTCTATGGAAACACGGGTGAGTGTGGGATGAGACTTAAGAGAGGGAGGCTAACGTTTGATCCCAGTGGCCAGATTTGTTTTAATTTTCTTCTTCACCACCCTTAGAATGGATATTCGGGGAGGAATTTCTTTAAGGGGGGGGGGGGAGTTTGTATGAACCCAAATCTTCTTTTCAAGTATGGATATTTATTTCGGGGTTTTTTAGGAAAAAGGAAGAAATTGGAATTTTCTAAGTACACGCTGTGTACCTTGTTGCTACGTGTAGCTATGTACTAGAAATGTAATGTCCAAGTTCATGGATTTGTGGGTGAATTAGTAGACCTTCTAAAGAGAGGTCCGATTGAGGCTAGGACATGGCATGTTAGTTGAATGAACACACTATGTAATTTTCTTTTTATTTGATTAATCGGACCAGGGTCACGTAAAATCTCTAGAAGCATCTTCTTCTTCCCATGTTTTTTACAGGGGAGAGATGAGATGAATGAGAACTTTCAAACCCTACTCTTCCTCCATCTGATCTCCGATTGAGATGTTATCGGGTGTATTGGATTTCCACCAGTGAGTTCTCTCTTTCCCTAGAGCCACTCTTCCAGATTTCTCCTCTCTCTTGATTTATCCACGGTTGAATGATTTTCTCCTTTATATAGATATACATAATTCTAGGCCTATTCAAGGGCCGTCATTCACTATTCTTAATTGTACAACATCATGGTAGGTGGTTCGTGCCGTTCTTTGATAGTATTTGGATTATATTTTCTTGAGGTGACAAATACCAATGTTTAGGGTATTGGGTGTTTTGGAATTAAACTATGTTTGATGCCTGATATAGTTTTTTGTTTGTGAAATGGGTTATTGATTATGAATAAGGTTTATTAACTTGATTATGGATATGTTACCCATGTATGTTTGGTTATGGACATTGGGTATAGAAATTATGTTAGGGTGCTTTGTTTTCAATGCCAGTGTGCTGTTAGGATAGAGTTGATGTTTATATGAGATGCATGTGTTTCACATTATGAAAGTATGACCAAGGGGAATTGACTGCGAGAGATTCCTGAGGTAGGATCTTTTAATTATTAATTTTTGTTATGAATAACCATAGGTATTTAATGTGAGAGATTCTATGGGGTTAGAGACTAGAGGGGTTAGACCGTGAGAGCTACCCAGAGGGTCATTATTAGATGAATGTTGGACCATAGGGAATTGACTGTGAGAGTTTCCAGAGGGTCACTATAATTTATTTTTTCTATGTAGACCAAGGGGTATTTAATTTGATATATACCCAGGTGGTATATTGTAATTTGTTAGTACTTTTTGGGGCCAAAGGGGTTAGACTGTGTGAGATTTCTGATAGGGTCATTATTATTTATGGAACTGATGATATGCTTAACTTGAGGGGTTCGACTATTAGAACATTCCTAGAGGGTTTCTTTTTGAATGTTTGAATGATTTTGATAAGTCTTCCATGCCAAATCACAAGCTTGGACTCAGTCTTACTTGTTTGTTTAGATTGTATTTTGACATGTCTATTTGTTATTATTATGTAAGGGGATACAGATATTAGGCTAGATCTTGAGGATAAATTATTAAACGGTTTGAATAATTTATAAACGTAATTTAATGTAATTGGAAAAAATAGGATTGTTTACTTTTGAGTACATCCAAGTTTATTTCATTATTTCTACTTATTACCTGCTATATATATTCACTGACAGTTTGGCCTAGATCTTTTTGTGGTTTCCTATTGGGATCATTCTCACACCCTATTTGGGTCATGCTTTTAGGCCCAAACAGATTATATGGTTGTAGGTATTGAAATGCGGTAGCACCCTTATTCATTAGGTACTTGAGTTCTATTGGAGCTAGAGATCATGGGACCAAGAAACAGATTGTGATGGAGTTAGAGTTTACTATTTTCTGTACTTTGGTTTCAGTATTGTATTTCCAAAATTGTGACTTGTTTGGATGCTTTCATAGATACTTGTGACATGCATCATTATTTATAGATTATGTTTTAGTTTTTTATACTATTATTCTTCCATTTTTTACCTTGTTATATGGTTTTACTACTTACACTATTGTTTATTATTGTTGTTACTCTATGTATCCTCATCCTATGAGGGCATAGTTTCCTCACTATCACACCCAAGAACCTTGCTGCTTGTCAGTAGCCTCTGGAATTTAGGAAAATGTACTTGAGGCCATGTGACTAACCGGGTAAGGGGCACTGTTAGGCGGCACCCAAAACCAGGATGTTACATCCCAATTCCAAATGAAATGGTATTGGTCACATGTAATCCCATGTTTCTCACTCCAAGCATCACTCACACGGTCTAAGGGATTTTTAGTAATCATATCATTCACATCATGAATTTCCCCGAGTTGGGGTGACCTCAATGAGTAATCCTCATTTAGTGGAATAATATGAAAACCCCCATACAAGGACATCCACCTCAGGGTAATTCCAAAAGGAATGATAGAACTGTAAAGACTCTGACTTCTATTATAAGTAGGAAACACGGGATTCCTTCCTAAGGATCGAGCTCAATTCCCAGTCCCTCAGTAACCTCATCTATTTCATTTTTGGATGATGTTAAACTACATTTTTTAAATGAACTATTTTTAAGTAATTTCATAAATAGGATATGTAGGACACCTTATAAAGGTTTAATCCCATTCTTGAGATATTAATTGCCTCTATAGATGGTTGTAAACTCTAGAGTTCCTAGTGATATGGATTCCAAATATAACTGGATACCCATTTTTAATAAACAGTGGTAAATATATTAAGAACATTGGATACATATATATGGACATATTGATAGAACCCCCCATCTATAGATAAAAGGATTCAACACCTTGTCATTTTGTTAAGGTAAATGGTTTTTTATTTGGATTAGGAATAGATTGGAAAACATATCTTAATTATATAAGAGAGTCCTAAAGTGTGTAATAATTTTCCCCGAAAAGGTGTGACGACATTGACCTCTCATCCTCTCGACAAATATGAGTATCTAATAATCATCAGGTCTAAAACATTGACATAGTTTTCCTGAAAATTTCGGCTCCCAAACCGTGATGATAGTGTCATACAAGTTGGTTCCTCCCCATGTGAGGGAGGGACCTCCATCATCTATCACAAGAGTGGAATCCACATTCATCCCATTCTCTAATTTTTATTTTCTTCCTACATTTCCTCTAAGCTACTTGATCCCAATGGTTCTAGATCTTCATGATGGACGACCTAACTTCATGATTTCTTTCACAGAGTTTAATGAATATTTTACCATTCATAGTCACATATTGGTCGCTCAATATTCTAAGTGAAGACCCTTATTCGATCTGTTCGATAGATTTGTGTTCAGTTCTTGGGATTTAAAGGATAGGGAAACCATAGGTTTGCTAGAAAATATGATTATTTTGATCCCTTTTGCTTCGGAAGCAGACCTGATTAATGCATGGTCGAGGGCTCCCTGCAACTGCAACAACTCGCGTTTCAACCTGTACTTATGTTCATATGATTTTCATATGAAGCTTGATTCACCCTAAGTGGTGATTTGGGTACGTTTTCCAAACCTTCCTTTAACATTTCAAAATCCATAGATCATTAAAATTCTTGTAAATCTCCTGGTAATATATCTGTGCTCTAATAGCCGGACCAATGCTACCTGTCACTTGATTAACCCTCGAGTGTCTGTGTTGGTTGACATAGAAGTGTTCCTTTAGAAATTGTTTGTATCACTATAGGAGAATATTTGAAATGTAAAAAGACTATTTTATATGAATTGTGGTTCCACTTTTGTCCTTCTTGCAAGTGGTTAGGTCATTCACTGGAGAAATGCAAGCGGGGGGAAACATATACTAACTTTTAAAAGAATGAGAGCATTGGGGTTCACAGTAATTCTAAGGAAACATGGTGGAGTGTTATTCTATTGAAGGTCTAGCCGGGGTGGAGACTAACCTGAATCATTTTAAGGATGTGTAAGGTGATTCAGGCAGGCATGCTCATTGTGGTCGTGTCCGGTAGGAATTTTTCAATGGATCCTCTGAAGGATGAAATCTACCAGGTGATGCTTGGGTTTTCCAGACTATTGGTCATGTCTAGGATGTCCCGGATGTTGGCCCAAATTTAGTGGTAAATGGTCCATCAAACTCATGTGCATCTATCCAGGTGAGGTAGAACCAACATCTTGCTCTGCCTCTTGATATAAAAGTCAAATATGTTTTTAGCAGACTGATAGGTGATCTCAATGGACTGATCATGCCTATTACAATGGTGCGTAATGGTAATTTAGGTGTCATTCTTGGCCATTCTAGTCTTTTAGGTGCTTCTCAATCTGAAATTAATGATGAATGTCCTATTGTTCAAGCTTCATTTGCAATCCAGGGTGTGTTTTTAGGAGACACAATCAAGCAGCCACAATTCATGGGGTGGGGCTTCATACAATCCTATTATTCTGATTCAATTGACTAGATGTCTTTGTATGGAGATGTTGGATTGGGTACATAGCATAATACTTTTTTGGGTGGTAGTTGGAATATACTTGAAATGGAATCCCAAATGGTGGATGATGGGGGGGGTTCGAACTTGATTCGGACCACAGTTCCCTTGTACAATATGTTCTATGGCCTTCTAGAGGATGATTATTTTCTCTGATTCCATCATTCTAGGTAAGGGAGATGGGGTTGGAGTGAATGTTTCCAAAGGTGTAAAACATGACCACTCAACAGATGCGGATTCACGTCCAAATATTAAGAGGGGTTTTAGGATGAGTAAGGGGAAGATGGACTAATCCTCACTTCCTTCTCCTTTAGGGACATGCTCCGCAAAGAAGATGAGTGACAAGAAGATGAACATGGAGACATTGAACCATCAGAGGCCTGAAGAAAATTGTGATCAACCCTTGGTACTCCTTTTAATTTCTGAAGAAGAAGTGATTGAGAAGGTCTTTTTGCTCAACAAAACTAAGGAGGAGGCATCTAAAATGATGGGGATGTCTCTAGAGGTGTCTCTCAATGAGGAAAAAATTTCATCGATTGGGAGAGATGAATCAATTCTAATAGTGGGTTTCAACAGAGGGGAAACTGGCATTGAGGATTACATTCAGTCATGGGACCTGCTTGCTTCTATGTTGGAGAAGCGGGTGTTGGAGGTAGCAGACCTATAGGTTTCATCTTTATCCTAGAAACTATATAGGGAAATTGATTCCGGTAACATTATGTACCTCTTTAACATTTCTATTTATGTGGGTGGTTTGGGTCAGTTGGTTTGAGAGTATTTTTGGTGTGAGACGTGAATTCCTTTGGATTTTCTTGGCGTTTGTCTTTGTTAGGAGGTTCACAGCTTGTTTCCAGCACTCTACATGGACCATCTTTGGAAGGGGATCAGAGAAAAAATTCCTCATTTGTGTAGGCATTTTGGATTCGGATGCTTGAGAGGGTATGGCTTTGCCATCAGTTTCATACCCATGCACTTCTACACTAGAATTCTTATTGAAGGGTCCTACGTTGGTGAAGTCTTGTCTTCTTGGATTAGTTATTGGGGTGGGGCAGGTCTGATAGTTTGTTCTTGTATTTCTTTATCTTCTTGTGTTGCTTTTCATTTTTTCGGATAGATTTTGTGCTTTCTTACTTTTTCCTTAAAATTGTTTTAATAATATAAAAAAGTAATTTTTAGTCAGTAAGGTCTAATACCCTGAATGACTACCTACCTTGGAAAAGTATAATCTTACTCAGTTATGGATTTGGGGACCATTGGTACTTTCTATGAAAGATAAAAATGGTGAACCATATGTGAAGAATTATGAAACACCTTCAACCATCCACAACTAATCATCAGTCCCCAATATACTTTCAAAGTTAACCAAAATAGTGAACCTTATGTGAATGCATGTAATGAAATATTAGCTAAATCATTATAGTACTTGGAAATCATGTATCCTAAACTTTAGAAACCATCCACATATTTCTAGGAATCAAAATGGTGAACCCGATGTGAATCTCTAAAATGAAAAAATGACCGATTGACCAAATTTTACCAGGGTTCCCATGATGTAAGCCCAAGCTCACTATGATAAGTGTGCGCAAGTGAAATGGACAAAATAATAATAATAAAGTACAATTGTGTTACTTGTACATATCTAATTGATAATTTTTTACACTTGTGATGATGCACTAATTGGTGACCTTTTTACCTATTGTTTTCATTAGTGTAAATACTACTCTAAAAAAAACCACCCAGACCTGAGATAATGTCTCCATCCAAAAACTTTTATTGAAAATCACCTATAGATAAAACCCTTTTGAGTCACAAGACATCATCACCCACCTAAAAACTTCATCTTTGGTAGGGGAATCCAATGGTTAAAAAATACAATCGATGTGGTAAAATCCAAACAATTGAAGAAACACACTTGGGTATCCAAAATATGATTTGGATGAGTCCATATCTTCTAAAGAAAGCTACTATAAAGATAGTGGCACTCATTTCCACCGCCAATTGCTTTTGATGCTTATCCATGAGGCGTGACAATTAACACCATCCATATCCGAGGAAGGTGGGTCACGGTGTCAATTATAGCTCCATTTTTCATTAGGATCCATCAATGATGGGTACATTAAACTACCCTCACCCGCATCATCCCACTGGTGCCCCTCATCCACCTAGTGAGGGAACCACCTCACACATTTCCACCATAGACACTCAAGCATAGGCACTAAGGAAGTATCATCAGGTGCGATAATCAATGGATAAATGGGAGTGGGATTATATCCATGATCCTACTAAAAAAGACTATCAGAATATTACCATGGTATTCAGTGGGTAGGGTCATATCTCCACTCAATCATATCATGTCTATATGCATATTCCTATAACAGTCATGGGGAAGTAAATATTTTCCCCGATTTATGATGTCTATTGGCATATTTCGATGGAACAAGGAGGACAAAAGTTTTATTATATCCCTAATTCAATCAATGATATATCCCAGTACATATTTGAGATAGAAAATGTGCAGGTCTACATTCCTATGCACACTTTTCTAAAATGTCACTACATTATAGTAATAACTGAAGAACTCTGATAGCATATTCTGGCACTGGTATATATATAGGGATAGGAACATATTTCTATCTTGATATCTAGTGTATCACAACAATATTATTAGCATTAAATAGTGGCTACTAAAGATCAATCACAAATTATTTCTCCCATCTTGGAAGATTATCAGTATATTCCGATAAAGGAAAAGGCACATGACCAATCTCGTATTCTTGTTTCATCCAGGGCTCACCAAGTGAGACTGGAACATGCCTTGAGATAGGCACACATTCCTATCAAGAAATACTGGTGGCACACTTCAAAGTCACTGAATTGGGATTCTATTCCCATTCCAATAGGGGTTCATCAAGTGAGAGGATCACATGCCTTAGGATAGGTGCACATTCCTATAATAAAAGACCAACGACATAATCCAAAGGCACCGAACAAGGCTCACATTCCCATTATAACCATGGATCACCAAGTTATATCATCACACACCTCAATAAAAGAACATATTCTTGTTATTGAAACTACTTCAAATATTCCAACATCTCACAGAATCTATGACCATATCCCCACTTCTACTGATAAATGACTTCACCAACATCCTTTAGAGTCCATGAATGAGGAGGCTCTTATCCCTTGTACCATTATAGAATTACATCTATATATTCTAGTGGGGAATTAATTTTCAAATAGAGATTATATCCCCTCTTTATCTAGGTTTAACTTTCATATTACAGAAACCACCCATAGGTAGGATCATATTAATACGAATAATACAGAAGATTTACAGAATATTCCAACAGCTTCTCAGAAACATGCTCATATTCCCACATAACCTGACGGTTATCAACATATTTTAGAACCTATCACAAATCAAGATCATATCCCTGATCATCCACAATAGATAAGTCATTATATTCTATCCTCGACATGGAATGAGGATCATATCCCATACTTACTCAATACGAGTGTCCTTGAGGTTGTCTAAAGGATATCTGAAACATCATAAGGGTCCATTAACTCTAAAACTAGAGAATAAGGTGATCATTATCTTCATATTCCTCCTCATGGTACTGTGGATATGGAGCATATGGACTCTACACCTATCATCCTCCATGGTCAACCTCCCCATGATGACATCTCCCTCAGACAATAAAATCACCCCCTTTCCCAGAAACCTATGTAAAGAGTGGCGTTAAAACACATAAAACTTTATATAGAGAGGTTTTTGAAACATATAGGTCAACTGTGTATAGTTCCCTATCAACCACTAAAAAACCCTTCACCACGATCAGTAAGAGACCTATATAAACAACCACTATGATATGAATAGGTGGTGGAGTATTGGTCTGATGAAGAGGATGCTGATGTGGACACATAGAGAGAGTTAGATGAAAATAACATCCCAATCATGTTTTGTACCCTCACCAATTAAAACTATGTGAACCGAGATGAGCTATAGAAGTACTGCATGCCTTACCTACACCAAAATATATAGAAAACTCATTACAGATTGAATCTTAAACAACTCTTTTATCTAGGATACAAGGGTCACCTTTAGACCATAAACCTACTCTATTGTTAAATATACCTGACTACTATCTCCATGGCTCAGGACCCAAAACCAGGATATCCTAACATAAATCAATAAAAAAATTCCACAATTCCATCACATCCTTTAGAAAATAATCGATAAATCCTCATCATGTATTTGTATCTGAGGATAGGGAAATTATGGAGCCATGTACTTTACCTCACCCCTAGAATAGTAGAGATCCAAAAATATGGAATCCTATAATGTTATTTCCTCTGGTGAGATTGAGGGATCGGGTAATGGGTGGGATAGTTGGTCATTATAATGGAATTACCACACTTTATAGATGCAAAGACATCATAAACAGTGGGGAGAGGACTTCCAAAATATTCATAAGTTTGGAACCTTGAAATGATGGGAACACATTTCAAACATGAAAAAAATGTTTCATCCAACATTAAATATTCAGGTAGAAATTGAATCACATCATGGGCTACCATTTAACCTAGCTATTACATGAGAACAATGTCACTAAATCAAACTAGTCATAATAGCAGCTATCATAACATCTATCTTGGATTGAACACAAGCCATATGAATGGGGGAATATTTTACATGTCTTCCACCCCTCAGGTCATCAATCCCTAAGATTATTTAGGGCATATCAGTGATAGTTGAAAACCAACCCCATACCACAGGGATGTGGGCATTTTTATCTCAATTAACATCACCAGGTTCATCGCATCCCGAGATGGTCCTTGATAAATCAGTGGCGGTTTCAGACCAACCTTGGGTCACTAGGATGGGGGAATTTATATCTCAATTCCCATTCCAAGAGACATAAAATACTCAGTTTTAATCATAAAATCCTTAATAATAGGATCAAAAAATGCTAATTGTGGCCTCAAATAGTCCCCATCCCATAGGTTTGGTTGCATTTTCATCATTATCATCACTGTAAAGGGAATTGTACTTCTCTGGGTTGAGAGGTAAATACCAATGTCCAACATCCCATATGTTCCACTCACCATAGGATAACCCTTTTCTATTCAGGGTCCGTTTGGAAAACATGACTTCAGAATCCCTCAAATTCATGACTCATAAGAAAATATTGGAGGAATGTACAGTGAAATAAATCAAACCCCATAAGGTGTGAAAACCAAAATAGCCTAATATGGATAAGGTTTAGAGAAATTACCCTAATTTAAGAGGTTCATAATCTCCCAATTATATTGAGTGTAATGTGATAAATACTCTTTCTCAATACACCTCAGTGAATTTCAACACCATTAATACAAAAAATGATATAGACCAAGATGAAAATACAGAGGGATTTAGTATAGAAAACATACCCCAGTTGGAGGGTGATATGGAGGCACAGACTAAGGCTTCTCATATGTCGAATCAAAGGAGAATCCTAAACCCAATGCCCCCAAATAATGAGCTACCACCTCTATTGAAAAAAACGTCCAATGATCAACAAAAATTGTGTATACATCCCAATCACCACCCAAAGGGGATTAAATTTCTTATACATAGGGATTTATGACATTATATGAGGATGATATTCAAAATATTAGACAACTCAATGAGGATATAATCAGGGGAAACATTACCACTAGGTATCATCTTTAGTTAGAGATAAATATCCCTCCCCAGACACATCAAGAAAATGTTTATCTACTTACAAGAGTGGAATTTGACCTTTAGGTGGGATCTATATCCTAGAATCATGTCTATATAAATGAGTAAGTCAAAGATGGTCATTATTTCCCTTTATTATGTTGAATGTCTCACCTTCTAAGGTGATCATTCAGTCCTAGCATGAATATAAAATAATTGGGATATGAAAATGGGTCCACCTCATCAAGCCTCACATGCTCCCTATAGAAGAATGGTGGCTTATAAATTAGTACTTCCAGAACTTCTCAATTTCATTAAGTCACTCATTTCTCCAATAAAGGACATGTAAGGGAAAGATGCACCCATTCATACTGAGAATAATCTATATCCTAAATGGGTGGATGAAACTTTTCCCCCACACAATTTTTGAAATCCAAATACCACAAAAGTTGATGAATTGGGAGATCTAGAATAGAATCACACACACTTAATGTTAGGAAATAGGAATATCAATGGAGCATAAGAGAAACATTAACATAAATTCATGATATGACATGATTATCATAACACAGAAATGTGGCAACAACATACAACATGATATTAGCATGAGCCAAGGCTCATTGCATATGGATTAACATGAATAAACCCCAATTTCACATGAATTTTCATGAGTAAACCCTCATTTAACATGGAATATCATGATACTAAAAATTACCCAATGAATTGGAACACTATTAGGGCGCACCCTTCATAATCATTTTAATACCATGCTTAAATGTGCCAAATAGATCATATAACAAGGTCTTATTCAACATCATCATTTATTATATGATAAGGAAATGACTAATGAATACATAAAAATCTATAATAAATAAGTATATGTGCATAAAGTTGAATAGCCTTGATAGAGAAATGGGTGTGGTATTCAATACATGGTGATTTCGGCATGGAAACCCGCGGTGTAATTTCGACAGCATAACAACGTCATAAAAATTCATAAAAATGGTTGACTAGAGAGAAAGGGGCCTATAATAATATTTAAATGAAATGGAATGTAATGGGATAATATAAATACATTTCCCAACTCATGTGATTTGGAAATATAAGGCATAACATAATAAAGAAACTTGAAGAAAGAGGTGAAATGGAATAACTCTTACAAAATTTCAGCATGGTAATAGGTGTACATAGAAAGGATTAATGAGAGATAAATGGGTAAATCATCATTATAACATAAGTATGGAAGTATGGGGGAGGTTTTAAAACACATATCATCATTTTAAATTGAAAATGAAAGGGTTTAACAATATAAAGAAACTTAGAAGAAATGAGAAATAAATGAAACCCTTACTTGAGTGTGTGACTTCAAAATCATGAAGAGGGGATTATTGAGAGATTGGAGAGACTTGGGAGGATTATAGAGAGGTTATATTAGAATATTTATGTTCCCTATGTATTTTTAGTGAGTATATTTGGGATATTGGGTGGGTTTATATAGGAAATGATAAGGGAATTCTTCAATATTTCACAAACATATGTTTTGGAATCTATATAATTATATATTCAAAACCAAAAACCATACCATGGTTTTTACCATGATGTTTTCCAAATAGGATTTGAAAAAATTATCTTTTACAGATAAGGGCTGATGATATTAAAATATTTCCCTTTCTTACGTGTTGGTGAATCACACTTTCCAGGAAATGATTTCAAAATCTTAAAATGTTGTATATATCTTGGAGGATTCACTAAGGATTTATAAAATAATTAAAATAAATCCAAAATATAACTATTTTAATTTTAAAACATATATTTTCCATGAATACCCATTATAGTATTTATTACATCATTTTGGGGTCATTATGATGTCATAAATCACATATTTTATTTATTTGGTATTTAATTTTTACCCAAAAATTCGACTATCATAGAAAATTATGATAAATTCGCCATTTAGATAATCTCAACATCCTGATTCAAAAAATAATATTCATTTTATCTAAATAATTTTCTAAATATGTGAATTTTCACTTTTAAAATGAAAACCAATATTTATTGAAAATTCATGGGTTTTGACAAAAACAGTATTCAAACAATAATAAAATATTGCATTTGACATTATAAAAAGTATATACTAATTTATTATTAATAAAAGTAATTTTTTAATTATATTTTATTAATATATTAATTATTTTAAAAAAATTCATTTATTCCTTCAAATAAATTCTTTAATTAAAAAATACACTTTCTATTTTATTGTATAAAAATATAACTCTTATCAAATGAATTGCCTAATCATTTACAGATAATGAACTGATATAATCATCATTTATAAGAATATTTTTAAACATTATTAATAAAAACATTATTTTAATATACTAATGTATATGTGTCTCAAAGGTACCATTTTTACCCGAAGAACCAATTTATCAAATTTTCCATTTTTTTAACAAAGGATATTCTCATAAAGGAATTGATAAAATAAGCCTTTTATTTATAAAAGGGATTACACAATAAATAACTAATACCTTATTACATAGCCCCTTATAACAATCACATAGGACCTAAGGGTTAGTTGTGTGATGGTGAAAGACTCTTGGGGCGGCCAGGATAACATTGACTGGGTGGTAATCTCAATTAACCTGAACTTCTCCCATAGTAAATTATGTTCAAGATTAATGTGGTTAAGCTCAGCTTCATCTTGGTGAAGGGTGAATCCCAGTGATGCTACCTCCTTTACAAGCTTTGAAAAATGATCTTCGTACAGTTTGAGTCTACTAGATAAGGCCATCCTCTCCATTTCCTATGTCAAAAGCATTTTTTAAAAACCTTATATTTATATTAGTCATTTGATCATTGTTCAATGTCTATATTATCAATGGTAATGATACTTAATTCTCATTTAAACCCAATAATAAATAAAATTATTGCATGTGTTTTCTATATCCAAATAAATTAAAAGAAAGGGAATTTTATTCATAAATGATCGGGGCGTTACGAAATTCCCCCCTTAATAAATTCAACCCTCGAAATTTTCTTTTAACACACTAAAACAGATGAGGATAACTCTACCTTAGCACTTCCTCAGGATCCCATGGTGCTTCTTCGAACCTGTAGTTTCACCAAAATACCTTGATGAAAGGCATCATATTGTTTCATAGATCTTTTTCTCTATGATCTAATATCATCACTAGATTATATTCATGGGAGTAGTCATTATACAATCCTACCACCTCTAGATTTAGTACATGTGATGGGTATGGATAGAACTTCCTCAAGAGTGATGCATGGAATACATCATGTACTTGAGACAGGTTTTGTGGGAGTTCTAGTTTATAGGCCACTTCTCTGATGTGATCAAGGATATCAAAAGGGCCGATGTACCTTGTACTAAGCTTTCCCTTCTTCCCAAATCTGATCACACTCTTCCATGGAGATATGTGGAGGAAGACCATATCTCTAACATCAAACTCTAGGTCTCATCCATGTTTGTCAACAAATATCATTTGTCGTCTCTAACTAGCATTGTGCATTGTTGGATGGTCATAACATTCTCCACCATTTCTTTGAGAATTCCTGGACCTAGAAGTTTTCACTCCCCACATTCATCCCAACATACTTGTGTTCTTCACCTCTTCTCGTAAATGGATTCATAAGGATCTATTTGGATAGTTGTGTGGAAACTATTTTTGTAAGATAACTCAACTAGAGGAATATATTGATCCCATCCTCCTTTGAAGACCTTCGAGAATGCTATGAACTTGTCCTCAAGAGTTTGGATTATCCTCTCAGATTGGTCATCAGTTTGATGATGATAAGCCGTATTGATGTTCAGCTCAGTATTCAGAGCGTGTTAGAGACTCTTCCATAAATTAAAGGTGAATCTTGGATCTCAATCAGATACAATTGATAGTGGTAAACCATGATGCCTTACCATTTATCTTGTTTATATTTTTTCCAGTTTATCCAATGATAAATCCTCCCAAATTGAAATCAAGAGTGTAGTCTTTGTAAGACGATCCACAACAACCTAGAGAGCATTGTATCCTTTGGATGTCTTTGTAAGTCTAGTGACATAGTTTATGGTGATGTTTTCCCATTTCCATGTTCATATGTGTAATGGTTGAATCATCCACTGAAAATTATACCTATCATCTGTCACATTCTATCATACCAGAACCTTTGATGTATACTCAACAATATCATTCTTCATGTTATCTAACCAATAATGCTCTCGGTGATCTCAATACATCTTTGTGTTTCCTTGGTGAATAGAGAAATTCAAACTATTTGAATTATCCCAAATTTCGTTCTATAACTCTGGATTTGGTGGAACACATAGTCTTGACCAAAATCTCACAATTCCTTCTTCATTAACATTGAACTCTGAAGATTTCCCTTTTCTAATAGTTTCCACTTTCTTCAGAATTCTCATATCATCGTTTTGATCATCCTTTAACCTTTCCAAAAGATATTTTTGGGAAATAATTTGTGAATGTATTGATGATATTCCCTTATTTATGATTCTCATGTCCATCTTCATCAAATATAAGAATATTGGATCCTTTTCCATTCTCATCAATGATAGAATATTTGGGTACTTTCTACTTAGATAAACCTCCACCTTGATCACTTTCACAGGGTGGTAATGGATTGATCATTCATAGTATTTGATCATACCTAACCATATTTGTTAGTTCATATTCAATTATTTATATGTGAATATATAGTTGAGGCTTTTGTAATCAGTATATATTTCACACTTCTCCCCATAGAGGTAATGTTGCTGAATTTTCAAAGTGATGATTTCTATATCCAACTCCAGATCATGTGTTGGATAGTTCTACTCATTAACATTCAATTTCCTTGAAGCATATGCAATGAGTTTTTCATTTTTCATAAAGACACATCCCATACCCTTATTTTAAGCATCACTAAATACCTTGAAAAGTTCTCCACTTATTGGTAATGTGAGCATGGGTGTAGTGATAAGCGTTCTTTTCAACTCCTTGAATCTCTCATCGTAGTCATCATTCCGAGAAAACAGAACTCCCTTTCGAGTTAGCTTGGTAAGATGTTTTGACAATCATGAGAAATTTCTCACAAATCGGAAATAATATCTATCTAACCCATGGAAGCTACAGATATCTGTCACAGATATTGGCCTCGATCATCCCTCAATTGCATTTGTCTTGGAAGGATCCAAATATATCCCATTCCTTGTTATGATATAACCTTAGAATGAGACATCCTTCAACCGAAACCCACACTTTTCGTACATTTCATAGATATTATTCTTTTTCATGGTCTCTAGTACAGTACACAGATTCTCATGATTCTCCTCCTCGGTTTTGGGGTATATTAGAATATCATCTATAAATACTACTATTCATTTGTCGAGGAAATCTCTAAAGACTCTATTAATCATTTCCATGAAGATTTATGGATCATTAGTGAGTCTGAAAGAAATTACTATTAATTCAAAGTGCCCATACATTGTATGAAATGAAATCTTGGGGACATCCTCCTTCTTCAACCTTATAAGGTAATATCCTGACAGTAGATCCACCTTGAAGAAGTATTGTGCTCCGTGTAGATGATCAAAAATTAATCAATTCATGGAAAATGATTCTTATTTGTTATTGTGAATTTTTATCTCATGATAATAAATGAAAAGGTGCATTGACCAATCCTTCCTCTTGACAAAGTGGAGTGGAGCACCCTAAGGTGAAGCACTTGTGCATGTGAAACCTTTATCCAGATTCTTATATAGTTGTTTATTTATCTCCTAATGCTTCAAAAAATCCATTATATATAGATTCTTGATTATTGTAAATTCCCCAGGTATAAGATCAATCATTAATTCAACATCTCTTCTAAAAGAAAGAAAATGTAAATCCTCAAGAAACACATCAACTAATTCCCTAATAAAAAGAATTTCTTTGAGGATGGTTCCTTCCTTAGAATCAATCATCTGAGTAATATAGGAATACTCATAGTAAAATAATATCCACAATTTAGATGATGGTTATAAATAAGATTCATCCTCCTCCTTTCACTTTTATAGAATCGGGGGTTGATTTTCCATATGGAGAGTGATTTCTCTCTCGTGACAATTTATGTTGGCTCTATATAGGGAAAGATAATCGATGCCAAGAATTGAATAAAATTCCACCATAGGGAGTATGATGAGGTTCATCATGAATTTCAATCCACAAATTATGATAGAGAAGGAGTTATATTCATGGGATGCAATAATTTCCCCATTTTTCGTTCTCACCAACATCTCTACTTCCATGATTTGTGGTGGGTTTTGTACTATTCTACTAAAAATTTGGGATATAAAATAATGTGTAGAACTATAATAAAAAAGTACATTCACTATTATTGAATGAATAACTAGAATAATTATCCCCATTTCATTTCTGGGATTTTCTTCGGTGGTAGTGATGGAAAAATATTTCCCTTAGGCCTTGGAGGTTGTTGGTTGCCTCTAAAAACCCTTATCTTAGGGAACATGTTTTCAAAGTGCCCTGGTTCATTGTAGTTGTAGAAATGAACAACTAATTGAGGTTTTAATGGGGTATTCCTTTTTTCTATCATAGTAGTGGTTTTTTCTTATCGATGGTTATTGGCCAGGTTCCATTTTCTTCCACACCTAAATCATTTTCTCATCCCTTTCAGGAAATTTCTAGGGTGCTTCTTTCCATACCTTTAGAAAGTGGGGTGATAGAATTTCTTAGAATCATTGGATTTATCCATTGAATCACCATAACTAAAGTCCACTTTCACTTTATTATCACCATGATATTTATGAAATTCACCGACAACCCTTTCAACTTTGAGGGAACATCAGAAAATTTCTTCATAGCTACCAAATTCATAGATCTCTAGGGCTTTCTGTAGGCAAGGTTTTATCTCACCAAGTAAGCTGTCAACCTTTAATTCATGGGTAATGACAAATCTATAGGTGTATCATGCATGCCTTTTGAAGTTTTCATCAAATGATTTGATGGATTCATCTTATTTTTTCTTAATGTCAAGTAATTCCCATTCTATCTTAAGACTAAGGGTGAAAGGAAAATATTTATCAAAAAACATTTTTTTGGAAAATCCTTCCATTCCAACACCTCGATATCTTCCTTAGAATTTATATTTTTGATCAATTTACACCATTTATCTGTTTCACCCTCCAAATTATAAGAATCCAGAAGAACCTTCCCTTATTTAGAACATTGAATGATGTGTAAGATCATCTCAATGGTGTTGATCCATTGTTCAGCGATTGAGGTATTAGAAGATCCGTTGAAATTAGAAGGGATTTTTCTCATGAATATCTCAATTACAACTTATTCACTCTTAGGGGGGTTGTATGTTCCACATGACAAATGTTTTTATTCCAAACATGAGTTAACTGAGAGAGTATCATGTCAAATTTTGTGATTCCTACTCCCATTGGATTGGGCATCTCATTAGAAAAGTTATCAAATTGATCGTTGATTCGGTTGTCAGCCTGAGACCCCCTATTACTGGCCATTGGCTAGAATAAAAGGAAAATTAAGTGTATGTATTTTAAACTATTAAACACATAAGGTTAATCCAATAAAAAAGGTATAACTTATAAATTACATTTATTTCCTTAACTTATGAATTTAGAGGAATCAATCTAGGTTATCCATGATCTATTTCCAATAATATATTCCTAATGGAAATTTTTTGTTCCATTAACAATGGTCCATACTAATATTATAAATTTACCAAAGAATATACCCTAGGAGTATTGAACCAAGAGTGGAGCAAGGCCCTTTGTAGTGCACCGTTTCTTGTTCGAGTCTAGCTTAAAGTGGTTTTTTTGTTTTACCGATAGATACATCTATTTTAAATCCACCTCTACTTGTTCATATCCAAACAAGGATTTATTTTCTTAATAAACCACATAATATATTCTCACCAAAATTTATGTATTCTTTTATTATACTTTGTCATATCCCTAAGGATTTCACTAGGGTTTTCTAAACCTAATCCCAAAAATAACTAAACATATCCTCTGATATCAAGTATAACAACCCTTCTCTTTATTAGACACTAAAACATGATTTATTACATAAAATTTCACTGAATAAAAATTTGAGGATTGAGAGTTCTAGTGTCTTGGGAAATTATGAACATTACATAAAAACTTAAAACATGAAATATAATATCTTTATTTCAAACTTCTTTGACATTACCAACTCATTCCTTCATACAGTACACAACCTGGGATAACCTGAGGACATACATAAGAAAGGCATGAGCTATAAATCCTAGTAAGGGAGTAAAAAATTCATAACATGAAGAATAAAATACATGTTACTCAATAGTAATTTCAATGTAGCATAATATAAACATGGTTATAATGGCATGATATATAATGACTATCCTAACATGGAAATGTAGCAACAACATAGAACATGATATTAACATGATATAAGGCTCATTTCATGTGGATTAGCTTGAGTAAAACCTCATTGCACATGAATTATCATGATTAAAACCTCATTTCACAAGGAATATCATGATACTAAAAATTACCCAATGCATTGGAGAGCTATCAGGGCACACCCTTCATAATCATTTTAATCTCATACTTATGTGTGCCAAATAGATCATATAACATGGGTTCATTAAACATCATAATTTATTACAATATAAATAAATGTGTAACAAATATATTAAATTATATAATCAATAATTATGTGTGCATAAATGTGAAAACCCTTGATAGATAAATGGGCATTGTATTCACTACCTGATGATTTTGGCACGGAAAATCACGGTGCAATTTCTACAGCCTAATGGCGTCATAAAAATTCAAAAAAATGGTTCGTGGGAGATAAAGGGGAATATAATAACATATAAATTAAGTAGAGAGTATTGGGGTCATATAAATACATGTCACACATAATAAATTTTGAAATTGAAGTTGTAACATAATAAAGAAACATTATGAAAGAGGAGAAATGGAATAACTCTTACAGAATTTCAGCTTGGTAACGGGTGTTCATGAAAAGTATTAATGAGAGAGAAAGGTATATATAATCATTAAAACCTAAGGAAGAATGTGTGTGTGTGTGGGGTGGGGTGATAAAACATACCTTATTATTTTTAATTGAAAATAAAAGGGTGTAACAATATTAATAAACATAGATAAAATGAGAAAGGATGGAAATCCTTACTTGAGTGTGTGACTTCAAAAGCATGAAGAGGGGATTAATGAAAGATTGGGGAACCATGGGAGGATTCGGGATAGGGTAGGTAAAATTATGAATGTTCTCCATTGATTTTTAGAGAAGAGAAGTGGGATATCGGGTGGGTTTATATAGGAAATGCGAGGGAAATTTTTTAGCATTTCACAAACATGGGTTCTGGAATCTATATAATTAAATATTCAAAACCAGAATCCGTACCATGGTTTTTGACCATGTTTTTTTCAAAAGAGAATTGGAAATAATTATTTTATAAGGAAAATGGATGATGATATTAAAATATTTCCATTTATTATGAGGAGGTGAGTCACACTTTCAATGATATGATTTTAATATATAAAAATATTGTATATGTCTTGGAGGATTCACTATGGATTTATAAAATAAATAAAAAAAATATAAAATCAAATTATTTTATTTTTAAAACATATATTAGAACGATATAATCCATTATAGTATTTATTACATCATTTTTGGGTCATTATGATGTCATAAAACACATATTTTATTCATATGGTATTTAATTTTTACCCAAAAAATTCAAGTGTCTCAGAAAATTATGAAAAATTTATCGTTTGATAATTTCAATGTCTTGATTCCATAAATAATATTCATTTTGTCTAAATAATTTTATAAATATGTGAACATTCACTTTTAAACTGAAAACTAACATTTATAGGAAATTCACGGGTTTTGATGAAAATAGTTTTCAAACCTTAATAAAAATTACATTTGAATTTATAAAAACTATATAATAATTTATTACTAATATAAATAATTTGATAATTATATTTTATTAATATATTAATTATTTCAAAAAATTCATTAATTTCTTAAAATAAATTCTTTAATTAAAAAAATACACTCTGTTTTTTATCATATAAAAAAATAGCTCTTATCAAACTGATTACCTAATAATTTATAAATAAGGAACTGATATAATATTAATTTATAAGAATTAAATTTATAATATTTTTAATATAAGCCATAGTTTAGTATACTGATTTATATATTTATCAAAGGTACCATTTTTACCCAAATAATCAATTTATAAAATTCATCATTTTTTAAGAAAGACTATTCTCATAAAGGAATAGATGGAAGAAGACTTTTATTTATAAAGGGGATTAAAAAATAAGTAACTAAAACCATATTACATAACCCATTATAACACCCGCATAAGTCTCAGGGTTAATGTGTGTGATAATGAAAGACTCTTGGGGTGGTTAAAATAACATCGCCCAGGTGTTAATCTCTATTAACTTGAACTTCTACCATAGGAGATTCCGTTCAAGCTTAAAGTGTTAAAGCTCACCTTAGGCTTAGTTAAGAGTGAATCCCAGTGATGCTACCTTGTTTCCTAACTCAAAAAAATGAGCTTTGTATTGATTGAGTCTACTAGTTGACACCATCCTCTCCTTTGTCTATGTTGAAAGGATTTTTAAAAAAACCATATATTTATATTAGTCATGTGATCACTGTTCAACGAATATATTATCAATGATAATGATTCTTAACTACCATATAAACCCAAAAATAAAAAATGAGTGCATTAGTTTTCTATATCAACACAATAATAAATGAAAGAGAATTTAATTCATAAATGATTAGGTCTTTACACTGATCCCTCCAGTAGAAGTCCAATCCCAATCATCTTACATGAATGACTCACAGGGTGAGATATTCTAATCATACCAGAAAAAGGGTATGGTTAATGTGACCTAAACCATTGGAAGTATATTTTCCATCAACCTCTACCCAAGAAAAAGACTTGTTTGACTCAAATATGTCATCTCCTCAGCCAAAAAAGAGGGAGAAACCTCACATCATAAAGCACAAACCACTAGATAAAAAGTACGGAATTTTTTAAATAGTTTTTGGTTGTCCCATCCAAACTCTTATTCATATATTCTCTCCATATTTCAAAATAACTTTGATATTCATTGTTAGAGTCCCTTTAGAGCCCATAAAAGTTTAATAAATAAGTCATTGAAATCAAGGTTTATCGAGTGGATTCAATGCCCTTAGAATTTCATGTTGTCATCTCATTGATAGAGAAAGATCAGGAGGAGGTCTTCCATGGACATATCAGACCCCTATATGTTAAAAAAAACTCAATGATATCAATATTCTAAGGTTTCTAATTGAAAATGGTTTTGCGATCAACCTCATCCTAATTCTGACCATTCGACGTTTGGGATATAGTGAGAGATACTTTTCTCCCAGAAAGCTAACCATTCAAGGGTACAATAAGAGAGAGAGAAATGCCTCTTGGTAGTATTGGGATCAAGGCTCAGTTTGGGGATCTCATATCTAACATTGATTTCATGGATATCTAGTAAGAAACAATATATGATTTCCTTCTTGAAATAACTTGTCTTCACATCCATGCGGAGGTGCGTTTAACCTTTCACTAGTGTTTGAAATACCCCAATGATGCCAAGGTCAACATACTACATGGTTACAGTTCCCTCTTAGATTCTTTCACATCCATATATGTTGAGGTGGGTTTATAAAAATGGATGGAAAACAACCAATAGTGAATGAGGATCTATAGGTTGCATCCCCCAATGGCCTAGGGACCACCCATACAAATCCCTCGAGTATGCTTATAAAAAAATTATATGCTACCAATAATCCTGATTGAGATATTAGACCTAATCCCAGATGTTTAGTCTCATCCAATCCCTAATGACAACATGAAAGAAAATAATCAACTCTGAAATCTCTCTGTGATGAATCTAGAAATTCAGGGTGACAATGTTACTTCCCATGCCCTCTCTTACCATGATAGTGATAGAGATTACCCCAGATTTCCTACCATGTATGAAAATTCCTCCATGGAATCATAGGTGGAAGAAGAAGTAGATGACCTCAGGAACTATCCTACTACATTCGAGAAAGGCATATCCACCACCATTGATTAGCTCAGGTAGGTAAATCTAGGGACAAAAGAAGTATGCAACCTTTATTGATTAGTTATTCCATGTATATCGAGGAGCAGGATATATAAATTTCATTCAAAAAATAAAAATTGTTATGTGTTTTCTTATAATTATAAAAAAAATTCTATTACTTAATCCCAATATGGATATGAACTATCTCGACTTAACTGATGACCATAGTGATTTTAAGAAGGTATCTAGGAGGATGCACCACTCTAACACTACTAATATAGACTCAAAAGATAAAATTGGATCAAATCTATTTTTTTCTTGGAAGTGTAATATCCAAGAAGGATTTACAACATCATTCCTATAAATAAAAAGAGTAGAAATATTATGGTCTATATTGATTTTAGAGAACTTAATTGAAACTACCCTAAAGATGATATCCCATTATCGATCACAAAACCCTTGGTTGATGCAACTTCAAACATCCAAGACATTTCCTTCCTTGATGGGTATTCGGTGTATAATAAAATAAAGTGGACCCTAAAGATGAGGAATCAACTACCTTTATAGCACCTCAGGGAATAGTTTTCTACCATGTCATGCCCTTTGAGTTAAGTAATTATCATGAACCAACCTAGGTCGACCTTGAACCAGTCACTTGAGCAAGCATATGGCATCCATGAGGAATGATCCTGATCACCACAAGGTGGTGAAAATAACCAAGGGAACAAATAGTGTTATGGTGGGAAATATTTCTCCAATTACAAACAATTAATAGCCATAGAATACTAAAATATCAGTCAACAATAAATAAAACCAAATAGAAAAACTAAAAATTATTTAAATTAAAACCAACCAAACTTGAAGACCACTAAATATCCACGTGATCCCATGGGTCACTCTCCAATACCAAACCCAATGCCACCCATGGCGATTGATACTAACATGAAACCTACATCTCAGACTAAAGAAGAATGAAGTATAGGCATGAGCATTAATACTTAGTAGGAATTCTCCAACAATCTATTCCCAATGCATTTTCATTAATGAAATTATTCATCAATTTATGGTCTAAAATAAAGTATATAAATGTAAATTTTTCACACATTCCTTTTGAGAAAAAATCAATGCTCATTAGCCTTTTTATTTAGAACATGATTTTTTCGATGATAATAAGGCTTTAACATTTTAACAAGAAGGATATAGGGAGAGAGAAGTGATGTTTTTACTTAAAAATGCGAAATGCGGTTGAAAACATTCTTAAAAAAATTAAATAAAATATTTAAAAACAAATTTGTCCACTTTTATAAAAGAGGTTCACAATACAAGAAAACAATAGAAACCATCTCATAACATGGGAAATGGAAAACACTACACCGGAGACCCAACCACGTGAGGCACCTAAATCACCCAATGAAGTTAAATATGTCCTAGGGGAACATTGTAGTGCCTAGGCGATGAGGGGATAATATAGAAAATACTGAAACCTAATTAAACCTGTAGTCATGCCTCACTTGATACCATCAACCAGCCTTAATACTTGGTTGTACCCTACCTTTCCAAACAAAGGGGTACAATCCCTATGAAGAGAAAGGTACATACTAATGTAAACTTTCTATAGAATAATTTTAAACTAGTGAAGAAAACATTCTCATATAATCGACTAGCTATGCCAGGTTCCCATGTCATATCAAATGTGTGGGTGATCCAAACAAATCAACCATATAGAAATCACATGCATTGGCTACCATATAAGCCACACAACCAAGAATCATGCCTGAGTCACCCTAATAAATATCCCATTTCCTTAAAACCATCAACACATTATGGAATTATCATTCCAAGGATGTTCATTCTGATCATCATCCATCAAGTCAATAGAAACATCCCATTGGGAGTTTACAAGAAAAGACAAATTTATAAAGGTGTCCAATGGGCCTCAATAATCCTTTGAGTGACAAACCATTTACAAAAAGAACAAACACACAATTTATGAACCCAAACCATTTATAAATACATATTAGAAACCAAAATACATTTAATAATCCCAATCCATACTTTAAGAACCACAAATCACTTATAATTTCCAACTAAGAATTTTGAAAAACACTTGGTGTGTGATGTTTAATAAATAAATTCTGTAAATCTCAATACAAAGTGGTTTTCACTTCATTTCACATAAAAAAATTCTATAAAAATCATAAATAAATAATTAAAATTAAATACAGGTATAAATGAAAGCAATAAATTTTTATTCAATTTAAATGGAAGATAAAAAAGGAAAACCTACCTAAAACTTATGACACTTCAACAATAGAAACCAAAAACTACTTCAGAGAGGTTAATTGAAGCAAGAAAATCCACAAGGAACCATACCAAGATAAAAACCATAATTTAAAGCTAAGGAAACAAGAATCCTAGATCATAAGAAGCATGGAAGAAGGGGAACCAAAGAGAAAATAATACCATGAGGAAGATACAGTATATAATAAGATATTACCATGACAAATCACTAGAAAACCTTGATGAATCCATTTAAAATCACCATTGAATGAGGAGAGGCTTGAGGACGAAGAGAAGATATCCCTTATGGTTTCATGATACAAATTAGGGGAAGATATGGGAGTTTGGGCTTAAAACCCAAGGAGGGAAAAGAAAGAAAATATCATTTTTTAATCAATTGGGTACTATCTATGGTTATTCTATACAATTTGGTAAACCATGAACCCCTTAATTGACTAACTAGACACCCACACAATTTGTCTGAATGTTTTGGAAAATTTTGCACCAACCTCGCAACTTGGTTCTATAAAAAAACTCTATATTCATGTGAATGAATTCCACATTGCTTTTTTAAACCACACTCAGGTCGTGCGCCCTTATCCAGTAACACCCAAGAGCCACATTATTTCTCTTGGGATCTATATGGTTTGGGTCAACCCATGTGCTACCCTTACAACTCAAATAGTGAAAGTTCAAAATAAACTAGAAAATGACTCTACATCCGGAGTTATCATGGTTACCATTTAACCATGAATCTAAACAATGAAACAGAATAAAAACATCTTGAAACTCAAAAAATTTATCTCAAACCTAAAAAACTCAATATAAAATCCAAAAATGAAAAGCTAAACAAAAATAAAATATGAAAATAAAATATGGGGTACGAATGTTCTCCCCAATATAATGCATTCTGCCCCCATAAAGCCGCCAAGATCTAGTTGATCATGTTAAATACAAAAGTTCACACACTTGTATGATCTGATTCCTTAAAACAAAAAACACCTTATCCACCACTAGAATGAAAACATACTTTTATACCCAAAATAAACCATCAATCATAAATTATCACTCCAAGGACAATGAAAAACAAAATCCACCGTCAAGACACTTACCACCACTACCGCAACTATCAGGACTACTTCAAGAGCCAAACATTCACCAAAGGAGAATAAAAACTCAATGTTAGACGTCATTAGAGGGTAAAGATGGCCACCTAAAAACTACTCAATGGATAATAAGTAAATTAATATGAAACAAATGAGGGATTACCTTAACCGACATGGGAGGCCATGGTGGACTCCCTTACATTTTAGAATCTATTTGGATTCCCAAAAAACACAACTTTTCAAACATCAAACCTCCACACTAGAACAAACGCACACAAAAATTAGGAAGATCTGAATAATAAAAAAAATCATCACAACTAGATGTGATTAACCCAAATGTGATGAAATATAGATACTACAAAAGGTTCATTAATTAAAATAGATATTTTAAAGACACATAAAACATCCTTATTAAATCCAATCAAAATATTACACCACAAGATACAACAACTACAAGAAAAGGAGAATTTATAATTAGATAATCTTTCACCTGAAACAAGATTAGTACCCTAATTATGCATACATGATGGGATGTTCTACGAAGGGACGTATCGGGCTCCACATCGCTTCCTAGAAATATCTCAAAAAAATAGTTTAATGTGACCCAAGAGTCATTAGGTACCAAAGGAATTTGGATCATTTGAACACATTGGCTTCTTATGACCTATCCCACCACATTGATGACACACTATGGTCTTATTCCCAGAAGAAGTCTAGTGAGATATAAAGAGGCATCTTGATTCCAACACATACACCACTAGCTTCATGATGATTTCCAATATCTTTACTTGAATTCCTTTCATTTATTCTAGATAAAGAAGGAAATTGTTTTCCTCTATTATCCCTTCTAGAACAACTTCAACTCAAATATAATCCCTCACCACATAGAAAATGGAAGTATGATCGACTTCGGACACCGTCGACTCCATATCAGGACAAATCCCAATCTCAAAATATAAACCTTTCAAAGAATCATCCTCATCCCATTCGGGAAGATTATTAACCTGATCCAAAAATGAAAAATGAACTCTAATAATGATCTATCACCTTGCTAAAGGTCGAACATCTCTATCACCTTCACCACCTTCAAAACCTTAGATAAGTACTATCAGATTAACAAATCCCTAAAAATTCCCTAGAGAGTTATTCCTGAGGATTGGTTCAAATAACCAAATTCTGACACTTCAAATATAGATCTTTGAGCATGAATTTAGCTAAATTAATCTTTATAGACTTAGGAAACTCAAAAAACTAAGGGTCCCTTCAATTTTTCACATCCAATATTCCACCTCAAGGGGATTTGTTTGACCATAAAAGACAGTATGATTAAACATCTAAAACTTGAGAAGAAGTTATTTAGGTGGATCAATTAGAGGGTCCACTAATTGTAAACCAAATATAGCCTCACCAAGAGTATCCATAATGTCTTTGGAATATACATACACTAAAATACAAGGAAACAAAAACCCCAATAAAAATCAACGCATGACCATGAACTCATCACAACAATATCAAAAATAAAATGAACCAAACTTAGAATTTTTTCCAAACCCTTTTTAAAAAACTCATGATCTACCACTTAAAAAAACATTTAAATTCACACTCGAATCCAATTATTTCAAAAAAATCCTATGAATTCAATCCAAAAACCCAATTCATCTAGTTTAAAATGTTTTCCTAAACTTTAAGCGAACCTCATTTAATTAAAACCCATTTTACCAAAAAACACTTCATTTAGAAAACATTTTCAAATAATTTATTTAAAATAAATATAAAAATAAATTTTTTATTTTCCAATAAATAAAAAAATTACCTCTTGAAATAGGGTCATCATAGTTTCAATTAAGGGTTTCAAAATGGTTTTCATAATTAAGAATGACTCAAAACAAACCCACGAGGGAAAACTAGTTTTGATGAGGGACTTGGCCACATGGTTGGTGGCCATCTTCTAATCACACCACCATCATGGAGAGTATTTAAAGACCACATAACTGGGACCACATGGCTTTCCAGACCCTATGATATCACTGGAGGCCACCATCCCAACCCCCATTTCATTCCTAAATCATAAATAAAATCTGAAGACAAAAACTCAAAACCCAACTTCCTATGGTAACACATGGTTGAACACATATATTTTTGTCCATACACATATTCAAACCTACACCCCATGTTATTATGGTCCTACTCTAAATAACTTGACAATCCAATTAATGAAGTGTTCTCTAAAATCTACGTCCTTTAATGAACATTCTCTCATACAATTTTTTCATGAAACAACATTGGTAAAAAACCCAATCACCCAAGATGTCCCATTACATCCCAAAGTCATTATCTTGATCACTATGAGGTGTTGAAAAGCATATAGGGAATCAATAGAGTAATAGTGGGAATTATTTTTCTCATTATAAATAAAAAAATCATCTTAATACTAAAAGAGAAGCACAAAATAAATAAAAACAAATAAAACAACTAAAAATAACTAAAAATAAATTAAATCAAACATAACAACCACTAAATATCCACATGACCCTATGAGCCACTCACCGATCCCAAACCCAATGTCACCCATTGTGATCAAGACCAAGATGGAACTTTCACCTGTGGCTAAAAACAAGAGTGATGTATTGGTGTGAGTCTTAAAACTCTATAGGCAAGCACAAAAATTCAATTACTAATGTATTTACTCTAAAAAAATATTAATCACTTTTAGGATTGAAATACAGTATATAAAAGTAGGTTTTTCACATATTCCTATTAAAAAAATCAAGTTCTATTTACCTTTTTAATAGAAACACAGTTCATTTCTAAGAGAATGAGGCTTTATCATTTTAATTAGATAGGGGGAGGAAGGGATACGTACTGTGTTTATTTTCAAATGGGAAATATAGTGTAAAAAATTATTAAAAAAAATACATAAAACATTTAAAAACTCATAAATCCACTTTTATTAAAAAGGTGCACCATACAAGAAAGAAATAACAACATTCACATAACAAGGGAAATGGAAAATAATATACTAGGGACGAAAACAAAAGAGGAACCTAAATTATCCATTGTAGATAAATAAGTATCAGGGGAACAACAGAGTACCTAGAATCTTAGGGGTTAATATATATCAAATAGAAACCAGATTTTTCTTATAGGCATGCCTCACTCAATGTCATCAACCATCCAGAATGCTCAGTTGTACCCTACCTGGCCAAAATAAGGGGAATGGTCCCAAAGTAGATCAAGGTCCATACTGAGGGCCACTAGCTAGGGTGTAATTTTAAACCCGAGTAGAAATTTTTCATAGATAATCCACTAGATATTATTTTTTGCAATGTTATATCAAAAGTAGGGGTGATCCAAACATATTAACCATATACAAATCACAATAATAAGCCACCGAATAAGACACATAATAAAGAATCACCCTCAATTGACCCTAAAAAATTTTCGCTTAACATGAACCTATAAACACATGAGGGAAGTCCCATTCCAATGACCTTAATAGCCATTAGCATAAATCATGGAAATAGACACTTCCCAATGAGATTTTTAAAGAAAGGACCAATTTATAAAGGTGAAAAATGGGCCTCAAGAAACCTTTGAGTGAAAAACCATTTCCAAAAAGGAACTAACACACCATTTATGAACCCTAAACCATTTTTAAATCCATTATAAAAACAAAAAAAAATTAAAAATCCAAGTACATCTTTTAAGAACCAAAAATCACTTATAAAGTCCAATTGGGCACTTTGAAAAACACTTGGTGAGCATAGTTTAATATAATAATTACTTAAAATTCAATAAAAATCGGGTTTCACTTCATTTCATATCAAAAAGTTTCTCTAAATATCACACATCACTAATTATATTTATAGAAATGTGTGAATGGAAAAAATCAATGATTCTTCAATTTAAAGGAAAAATGAAAATGGAAACCTACCTCAAACTAACAGTGCTTCAATAATAGATAATTAAACCACTTCATGAAGGTTTATTTAAGAATTAAAGCACACAAGGAACCTTAAAAAGACAAACCCCCTAATTTAGAGCCATGAAAATAATAAACCTAGACCAATGGAACCAAGAGATATGTGGAACCAAGAAGAAAATAGAATGAGTAAGAGAGAGAAGAGGGGATGAGATTACCTTGGGAAATCACTCCAAAACCTTAAGGAATCTGTATAGAATCACAATGGAATAAGGATATGAGGCTTGAGGAAGAAGGGAAAAGATCATTTAGGTTCACATGACCCAAATAAAGGGGAGAATATGGAATTTGGAGTTAAAAACAAAGAGGGAATAAAAATGGAAAATCACATTTTTTAAAGCACATATGCACAGTGCATAGTTAACCACATGGTTTGGGAAATGATGAGTCAACCATGCACCCATTAATGAACACACTAGACACCTCCATGGTTTGGATGCATGATTTATAAAATCATGTGCCAACCATGTTACATGGTTCTTTCAAAAACTTCCAGAGCTCTGCACACACCTTCTGTATGGTTTTTGATAACCATTCTCAAGTCATTCGCCCTCATTTAATAACACCAAAGACCCACATATTTTCTCCTAGGATCATCATGGTTTGGGTTCAACCATGCACTACACCCATGAATCTGAAACCATACAAGTTTAGAATGAACTTAAAGTAGACTTATCATCAAGAGGCCCCACATTTACCCCTTAACCATGCAACTAAACCATGAAATAGAAGAAAAATATCATGAAACTCTACATTTTTATATGGATCCTCCAAAACTAAATAGAAATTACAAATAAAAAAAGATATACCAAAATAAAAGAGGAAAATAAAAATTGTGGTGTGACAAGAATGCCAGTGCAGCTTATCAAGGTTCCACACATCAAATCTTTAATACCTTCTTAGGATGAATAGTATAATGTTATGTTGATGACTTGGTTATCAAATCCTGATATGGATTTGATCAATTTAGATATCATAAAACAAAATTTTACAGGTTTTAGGATCACATTATGAATATGAATCTTCTAAAATTCACTTTTGGGGTAATTTCATGAAAGTTACTTGGATTTGTGGTACACCACTACAAAATTGAGGTCTGCCACAAAAAGACTAGTGAAATTATATTAAGGTCACCCCCTCTGAATCTCAAAGAATTAAGGGGTCTCTAGGGACAAATCACTTACATTTGGAATTTCATAACAAACATAGATTGAAATTCTCTTACCTTCACAAATTTTATGAAGAAGGGAGTTATCTATCAATGGGATTATGAATGCCAAGAATCCTTTGAGAGTCTTAGGAAATAATTTCTACAACCACCGATCATGATTCTTCTGGTGTAAATAAATACACTAATTTTATATTTGGAAACTATGGAATGATTTTTTTGGCTCTCTCGTCACATAGAATGATGACATGGGGAGTGAAAAATGTCACTATGACCTCAGTAAAAATATTTTGGGTACTGAGACTCAGTATTCTAATGTCAATAATAACTACCCCCACTCATATTTTTTTTGAAAATTTTGAGACACTACTTGAGGAATCATGAAATCCAATTGGTCTCTTGTATCATCCCACTCAAGTGCATTCTTTGTTTTCCTATGCTATATTGGTGTTTGGCCTAATGGAAAGTCATTTTATAGCAGTATGACACCCAGTTGACGTCACATTAGTTAGTGAAATGCAAGGCCCTAACTGATTTCATTAAAGAACATCCTACCCCATAAAGTACAATAGTGGATACGAAGATTCCAAATGAATTGGTTTTCTTTACCTAATATTCTCCATGAACATGGGAGATGTATTATGATGATTCTTCCTGAAGTCCCGTTGGTAAGAGTCTAGAAAACCCAAATATCAATCAGGTTGTTCTAGGGAGCGTATTTGATTCAATAGAAAAAGAGAATTTTCCCTATACCTTCTCACCATCTTAAGGATAAATTAATAATGAGGTCGAATATCAATCAATCATTGCTAGCTTGGAACTATCACTAGGCTCGTAGATAGCCTAATTGAACATAAAATGAGATTTATATCTAGTTATAAAATAGATCAATGAATAATATGACATCAAGAAGGAATAATTGGATGATCTCACTAGTTACATCATAGGACTGGTGGGTGATTTACCTTTTGAACCCACATTTCATCATGTTCCATGATCATAACATAATCATACTGACACACTAGATAATGTAGCCATAGTCCTGGTTGAACTTGATCATAATGAGGTGGTATTCAACATCACACATTGAATTATGGTCTCATCATTCATAGTCTATGACATTGAGGAGATCAATCAGATCAATACATCCCTAGAGCGCGATGAACTAATATCCAACCATGGATGGATAGAGCATATAATTTATTATCTCCAAAATGGGACCATCCTTATAGAACAAGTTAGAAGGGAATAGACTCGAGGTTGAGTGGTGAATCTCAACTTTTGTGATGGGACAATTGATAAAAAGGGACAATATAAACAAGGATACAATGGAATCCTCTTTATATGCATATTAGAAAGTGATATCCCAACTATCATGGAAAAATTCAATGGAGGCTCTTGTAGCACTCGTCAGTCTAGGGCCAGACTCTCCCATAAAAATATTAGGCTTGGTTACTACTGGAATTTTTTTCCAAGACTATAGTGAATTCAATTGGAAATTCCTTACATTCTAGATTCTTGAAAACTTCATCCATCAACCTTTAAAATTCAAAAATATATCTAAATATTCTTGGTCATTTATCGTATGAGGAATGGATGTTTTGGGGCCATATCCCCCAACCGCAGCTAATCATTTTAAGTAAAACCATATTGTTACTAACTTATTTTCCAAATGGGATGAGGGAACCCCTAAAATAATTTGGGATGAATAATATCGTTAAATTCATAATATAAAACATCATTAACATATTTAGAGTCCATAAAACTATATTAATAGATATTAGCACCATCTTCTGTTCTATTAAGTTGAATAAATTGTATTAGGAGTACAACATCGAGTACAACCATTCATATTGATATCATGTGGTTGAGAATTGAATAATTTAGGGATTCGGTAATACTCTGTCAAATATACTTCAGAATATGTTAGAAAAAGGAAAGAATTCACATCTGGATAATCTCCTCCATGATTTATGGTCCTTCCATACCACCACATGCACTGATAACCAAGCGACTCCATATTCATTAGTGTACAGAACTGAGGTAGAAATTCCCATAGAAGTCTAGTTTCCATTAATTCCAATAGCTATTTATGGGAAACTCTCATACAATGAGAAATTGAAAAATCAGTTTTATGAGTTGGAATAGCTTGATGAGAAAAGGTTGTGTACACTACACAACCTTGAATTCCATAAAAATCATATCACAAAATCCATTATTAAAAAGATTCACCTCTACTAATTCCATCAAGGGAAACTAGGGTTGGTTTCCAAAACCCCAATGATACTAGGAATGAACTATCCAAATCTTGAACCCAAATTGGAAGTACCTTTCATCATATATATGGTATATCACAATAAATCTTACTCATTATCCACAATATATGGTGAGTGTGTCACGCAACCCACCAACATGATGATTCTCAAGAAATAATTTTCATAGATATCATCAAAGCTACCTATTTCCGGACCACATGATGTTAAAATAAAATTATATCATCCTAGTATCATAACATGAGACAATAAAATTCATCCTAATCACATGATACTATACTACAAGGAAGTTTTCCTGGTTGATTGATGTTAAACTACACAATATTACCTTACTAAATGATGTTAAAATGTGTGGAATATTTCCTTAATGAATGATAATAAATTTCATAGAATACATTATCATTGAATGAAATTAAACTACATGGAAAACTTCAATTCAAGTATGATTCAGAACAAATGAGATGGATCTTTGCAAATCCAAAATGAAGTTCCCTTATCCCTGTGTGTGATTCAGATCCACATAGGGAGTCCCACAATTCTAGAACTATGTGTACCTTGTTTCCTACCATTAAAGGATACATAGTGATCAGCATATCTCTAGTATTTATTTTCGCCACAATGTTTCTCTTTTTACATCGAGTCACCTCCATCCTTACCACATGACATTAAACTATGTTGTTGATGTCCTTACTGCAAGATGTTATACTTCCTAATTGTTGTTTTTATTGCTTGACATTAAACTGAATGGTTGATTTCCTCACCACATAACACTAAACTAAAATGTTGTGCTTTACTATATATGGATTGATTCTTATTCCAATGTGATATGTAGGGATTCCTAGAACCTATATTTTGACCCAACCACTACATGATAAAAAATTCCATCTTCTTTTCTTTTAATTTCTTCTATTTTGTGAAAAAACCTTTATCATTCCTTGTTTATCACACCGATCATAGCTCACATGGTCTTCGTAAATCTAGTAAAGGATTCAATGCATTATCGAGACATATTATTTCATGAAAATGTTATCATGGTCTAGGATGTATGAACTTAATACACACATCATATTTCCTTAATTAATGATGTTAAACATAATGGTTTATGTCTATTACAATACATAAAACATGCTCATTACTATGGACCTCACCAAAGAGGAACACTATCCATGGTGTTGGTCTTACACCAGACCTATATATAAGTACTACATGTGGCATGATTCTTATCATCACACGATACATTGTAACACTTCGATCTTCAATCTTGTGTACATCCACAACAATCAACAGGAATAATTCCCCCCTTGGAATATGGTTCAAACATGAATTCATATTTCCTCATTAAAGAATAATGTGTGTCTTGATTGATTTTATCATTGGATATGTAAAGATACACAGACCTCCAATCCTAGGTCTAACTGCAATAATAAATGGGAACAATTTCCCCCTCTATATAAAGGTTAAACCTGCGTGGAGAGTTTCCCATTAAGGAGTTATATGTGACTGGTTTTCTATCATCATAGAATACATTGTGACACCCAAATATCTAATACCAGGTCTAGCCAAAAAAATCAATGGGAACAATCCCCCCATCTTTGTATGGATCATACTTCCATAAAGAGTTTCTCATTTAAGAACTATATGTGGCTTGATTCCTTCCAACAATGGATACATAGTAACCCTAAATCTTCAACCTTAGTTCCATCCAAAAAATATAAAATGATAAAAATGCACCCATAAACATATATGTTCTTGACAAATGAAGTGATCCATCTAAGACCCACTCTCACATAACTTAACAAACTGCCCAGTAATCCCTTGTTTCTCATGTCGAGCGTGGTTCATGTGAGCATAGGGAACCTGGTAGGCCACTCTGGCCAATGTGACTAAGTCACAATTCATATCAGAAACAACTTCCTTACCACATGATGTTAAACATTAAGGAAAATTTCATTAATATATGACATTGAACTTCAAGGATAATGTCCTAGTCACTTGACATTAAACTTCATGAAAAATATTTCCACACTACATGAAGTTAAAATGTTCATGTTACTACACATCATCATTCCTTATTAAAGTACCATAATATCCAATCCCTGGTCAACCAGAGTACAAGGTGCTTTCATCATATTGTAATCACTTAAACTCGTAAATAACACTTCATGTCTTGAGTGCCTTAGGATTTGGTCATCCTTCCATGGGCCTTTGAAAATGACACTTAGCTTCAAGGGACCCTTTTTCTAACTACAATTGTCTTACCCTAGTTCTAGAATATGATCCCATGGCCCTCAACCAAATGTTTCATAACATGAAAAAATAGGTTTTTAATCCTTTGGAACCCTGATGTCACCATGATGGAACTCATAACCTTAGACTTTTTTAGGTAATCCTCACCTGATCAGCCCATATTATTACTCCTGACCTAAGAACCATGAGACAAGATTTACTACATTTTCATCTAGCACTCAAAAGGATTATGGATCACTCTTGACTCGGGGTATCCTAATTAGTTTTTTGTATAAAATTCTATTAATACATGGTCTATGTGAATCATGACCATAAACTTCATGCATTTTGGTCGAAGCCTATGGACCTTAAACTCTAGCCTCATGTAGTTCAAATCGCAAGAACCTAAATTGCTAGTGAGAGAGGTATAAAACATATCATGATAAAAACTTGCAAAGGTTTTCCTGATAAAAATTAATGCCTCCACTCACTAAAATATTCATCTATTGAGTTTAGGGAAAAAATAGAGCATAAATAAATAGGGAATAATGTTCATGGGGCCCACTTTGTGGCCCGAGTAAAAGCTGATCCAGTATCACTAGAACCATTGACCTAGAAAAAGATATATTAATGGTTTTATACATGTCAACACCATGATAATGTGTTCAATATGTGACAAATAATCTTTTAGGGTGCTTGAACCCTTCTTGAGTATCATGTTTCTATATATCAAACATCATGATTTGAGCACCTCGGGTCACTGCAAACATTCCATGGCTCTTGGAAAAGGAAAACCATCTTAAAGGGACACTATTTTACTATGAAGTTCTTCCCCTAATTCCAATATACGATCCTTCATCCATCAACCAAGTGTTTCATAACATTCAAAATGGGCTTTTTGGTACTTTGGAGCCATGACATCACTATAGAGGAAATTAGTACCTTACAGTGTTTGGGCCCTCCCCTATATGATTTTCCCATATCATTACACATGACCCAAAAACATTGGAACATGATTTAAAACCCCCTTAACTAGACTATTAAAGATAATTCAACATTATTGAGATTATATCATTGAATATTGTTCCCCTTATCATAGAAGGAATACCGCACTCCATTATTGAACCTTTTTATGGCCCACACCATGTGACTTAATTCCACATGGTGTAGGGCTGGAACATCCTAAAAAATCTAAGCTTCTCAAGGGTTACAAAACCCTTCTTGGATATCTCTCGCTCCATGTCCAACATTATTGCCTATATGTTTGAATCCTCATAAAGCTTCCATGGCCCTTGGAAAAAAGCAGGGATTATCTTTGATTGATTACACATGTAATACCTATGGTATCATGCATAAGGGATTGTAAACCACCAACTAGAGTAATATCCTCCATATAGAAAAGGAACTCCAATCCTTATGATCCATAGTAACAATATAGTGGAAATCAGCACCTCATGGAGTTTTGGTTCATCCTCAGAATGTCTTCCCCATTCCATATTCATTAGTTCAAAACTTTGGGTTATGAATTACACCACTCATATTCCAACAATCATGGTGGAATTGAGTTCTCTACCATCTTACCCTAAACCAATAATATCCTTATACATATTTCATGGCCCTTAGAAAGGAGTGGGGATCCTATTTACATTACCATGCATGTATGAACTATGGTATCATGCATAAGGGATTATGACCCTTCAACTAGAGGAATATCATCCTTATAAGAAACAAAATACAATCCTCAGGATCCCTAGAAACACCGTATAATAACATAGCACCTTAGAGTGTTTTGGGTCTTCCTGAGTATGTATGACGCATTATATATTAATCAATCACTTCTTGGAAGCAAGACATTAAATGTCATAGCACATCACATTTGTACCCTGTGATGTTATACATGATGGAATATATCCTTATAGCATGACATTAAACTACATCGAAAAATTCTTTACTGTATGACATTAAACTGAATTGAAGAGATCCTTACCACATGATGACAAACTTTTTAGAATATGTCCTTACTTTATGACATTAAAACTACATAGAAAACATCCTTATTGTGTGAAATTAAACTAAATAGATAGTGCTACTTCATAGATGGTGTATTACCATCAATAGAAGGTATGAGCTAGAGACCCATAAACTATAAAATAGAAACATCAGGCAGGAAGAACCTAAAACTGCAACATTATAATTGTCTACTTTACAAGACTTTTAAAAAACCAACCAGAAGAGAAAAAATACTCACCAGGTTGGAAAATTGGTGAGGTAATCCTAGGAAATATTTGAGTCGATGCTTGTTGTATATACCCTTTATGTGATTCGAGAAATATTGAGAACATCAAAATTGAAGAGGCATAAAACCTTTTACTCTCAAACACTGTAAGAAGAATTCTTAAGCAAAATACAATTCCATTACCAATGAGCCTTTTTCTATATGAATCTTAGAAAAAAGTTTGGTATATATAAATAAAGAGATAAAAATATTTTTGGGATCATTGTTTTTTCTAAGAAAAACTCAAGATATTATCACTACATCCATTGAATTTGGAAAAATATTAGAGATTTTTCCCTGTAATACATTCATATTTTACCTATATTATCCTTATAAATAATGCAATTTCAAGAAAACTTGACTAGATACATTAACGAAAAATCTTATGATAGTGGGAATTCATGATTTTTTCTCCATAAAAAACTATGTTGATTTAAGCATTCAAATCCAGGAGTTTAGTTTTACATGATATTTAATTAAGTAAGGGTATCATGGATGATTCATGTGACTTCAGATTAGTGAAATATCATTCAAATAATTAATGAAGGAAATTTGGAGAGTGACATATAAAGTTCAGAGAATTTTTTCCTTACTAATGTGAAAACATTGAATCTACACATTTCTATGCCTCTCTAAATATTCCATCAAAACCAAATCATTTTTATCAGACTACTACCAAATTCGATTATCTAAATTTTCCAAAATCAGCCAGTGTCTGGAAAGAACTATCAATGGAATGTTGAAGTGTTAGTTATTTTGCCTCCTCCACTGCCACTTTAGGACAAAGTGTCAAAATAAAAGAATATAATTGTTAAAATTATTTTTATTAGTCTCTAAGTGATATGATGATGCCATATTATGGGATTTGTAAATAGATATTCACACTTCATATTTTTCTATTTCTCTAGTTAGGAGGTCCATCAGAGCATGTAGCTGAAAGGCTGTGTGGATTCTCTTCTCAAACTCCAATGAATCTTATTTTAGTAACTCGACTTGAGAAAATTCATCATAAAAATTTTGTAGGCCCTTCTCACTATTAAATAATTATTTTTCGGTCAAGATCATTTCCAGCATGATATCATATAATGTCCAAAAGTTAAAGTCTCTTTTCACCAAATCATGAAATATCTAGAAAATGTGTTCCTCTTGGTTAGGAAAATTGTCTAGGGGAGTCTCAATTATCAAGGTATGAATCTTATTCCAGATTATCCTAAATTTTAATTAGTCCTTTGAAACTAGGTTAGGTACATCAGAAGTGGGGATGATTGGATGAGGTGACAAAGAAGCAAGATAAGAAGTTCCATGTTCCCTTCTCTAAAATGATGCATTATTCATTTCTCATATTGAAGGATCAACTTCCTCAAAAAAATATACCACAAAAATGGTATGGTCATATATAGGAGGAAGATTCTTCTTCTAAGGCTTTACCAAGTCTTGAATCAACTCCATTATTTCTATAGATAAGGGGGGTCAGTGAATCACAAGGTATGCCCACCTAATAGACATATCTATTTAGAAAATCACCTAGGTAGGTTTCCATCCAAGCATGGTCATAATCATAAAATAGAAATATAGGGACACCAATAGGAGGACTAATAATTTGTTTTGTATATTCATGCACCAACATGATTCAAAACTATATAATAAGTACAAGATGTCACTCTCCCTAGAAATTAGCTAATGGAAGAGAAGAGAAACCCTTTGAATACATCCAACTTGACATGAAAAAAATAAGGGTTGTATAGATCATAAATGATCATATCATATAAATGTTTTGTAAGAACACCATAATAGGGAGATATTTTTTATTACCACTCATCAAGAGAGTCACTAAAATTATCAATAATTATCTTAGATGGTGTGGGATAGGGTATGAAGTTGAAATGATTAGGTTGGATCAGCATGTCAAGAAACTCATCAAGGCCTAGTGGAATTTCCTTAACCCTAGAAATATTCAACATCCTAGGACCGAATGAGGCATCAGGGATCCTGGTAGTGTTATTGAATTTATAACATTGAAAATTCTATCTAATCCAGCAGATTAATAACTAGATAGGGCCTTCAATCCAATATAAAATGCATCCTTGTAGGATATGTACCAAGAGGCATGGAAGAGTCGGTATGATTAGATTAAGAGGTATCCCTTCTTTTAATCAAGCTTCCACCACTAGTGTTCTCACTCAAACTCCCAGGAATGTGTTCCCAGTCTAGAAAATATATTTTTTCAAGAATATGTCTAGAAGACCCACTAACCAAAGGATTGAGGATATCTCCGATATCACCTAGTAATTCCATGTGGCTTACTTCCATGCCTCAAGGATTTCCCAATTAAAGCCCAAATTGTCATGAACCTTTTTGGAAGAGCACATGTGAGGACATATTGTGGTCGGCCAAGATTTTCTATGATAAAGAAATATTTTGATCTAATACATAAAGTAAATTAGCAAACATAAATTCATATCCTTCCTTAACATCTCATTCACAATGTTAATCATGTCCATTTCCATGAGAGGAGTTGGTGCGAGGTTACCCTAGACATCTGCGATAGGAACAAACTCATCATAAATCTCTCTAATAAGAGATATTGTTCCTAATCAGTAGTTATCCCAAAGTCTAATTCCTACTTAAACATGGGATAAATGGAATGAATTAGTTCCATCTCACTAAAAGATAATAAAATATTTAATAGTTTCTTATAGATGATACATGATGAACTAAGAAACCCACTCTAACTCGTAAAGATGAATAACATGGAATTGGTTGGAGAACTCTGAGAGGCTATTCATAACCTAGAATAGCAATTCCCATTCATCGAAAAAGTTACCATGGGGGTTATAAGTCTCATTTAGAGATCCAAATACTTCTCAAGTAATTTGAATATGACACAAATATGGTATAATATATTTGAGAGATTGGTTGATGGGAAAATCACAACCATCTGGAACTTGAGGGGAGAGCTCTAGTATATAGGACAACCCCTGTGAATTTTCTACAACCAATTGACTATATTCATGGATCATCATTTGAATAAAATCGATGAAATATGATATCAATTACTTTAGAAGTGTGTAGTAAGATGAGGGAATTAAAACATCTTCTAGCATGAAAAATCCATACAGAGGAAGCCTATGTGACTAGGGATAACTATAAATTTTGGGCAGGAGAAGGACCTTCAAATCCTCATGTGGGAGAACATGTGATATTCAGGGTTGGCATTTTGATTCCTAGAAATTAGATCCCTCTGGATGGCTGTGTTGGAAGATATCTAAGAATTGGAATCCATCTGTATGAGGACAAGAGGAACATGTTAGATGAGTGAGAAATCCTTTCCAAGTATTTTCATGATTTTGAAATAATCATGTGAATCACATGAACCATGTAGGGATTTGTGATTGCCTATGGGTCTTCAAAATCACATGACCCATGGAGAATCTTTAAAATTGCACGACTTCTCATGAATTGCATGACACATGAAACATCAAATAATTGTATAACCCATAATGTCTCTCATGATCAGTCATAAGACTTGCAATCTCATGACCATGAGATGGTCACATGAACCATGTGATGACCATGTGATCATGCAACTGAGGCAACAGATCATGTGAATCCTACAATACAACCATCCAACCAAGGATCTTGGTCAAGGTTCAATAAATTATTTAGAATTGATTCATGGTTCTTCTAAATAAGTACTAAGGAAAAACAGAGGGCTTGATCATATCATTAAAATTAATCTTGTCAAATAGTCCTATGAAGTTGTCTTGCAGTTAGTTCTTGAAATATGTTCTTGAGATATGTTATTGAGGAGGGCTCTTACAAAATGGATCTTGTGGGAAAATATTGAGAAGGGGTCATGCAATGGGAGGAATAAAAATAGATCAAGAAGTTGATGTCACTAGTGGAATGAGTCACCCATTTTACCCTATTTATAGAGTGCTTCATGGAATAGCAAAGGTCACCTGGAAGACCAAACATCACCCAATACACTGATTGGTTGCAGCCCTAAGGAATCGGGTGGACATTTACATTCCTCATAACTAAGTCCTTGTCCTTATAGACATTTCATCAAAGGAGAGTATTTTTTAGTGCCCACAAAATGAGAATCAGAAAATCTAGAAATAAAGAACAACTAGAATCATGGGTATTATTTTTTCTATATAACAAATGAAGGGAAAGTTGTTGAATCATGTGGATTTCATAACACTCATAAGTACATGTGATTACATGACCTTGGGAAGGTCATGTGAATAGATCATGAACTGTGTATGATCTATTACTGATCATGTGATTCCCCTATGATAAACCCTTCTACTCATGCAGAGGAATCCAGAAAAATGTTTATTATCATGAAAGAAAGTTAGTTATTCTGATCATATGAGTCTACAATCAATAGATGTCTGAAATAAATATAAAACCCCTAGTAAAATAACAGTAGAAAGAGTAAGAGAAATCATGTAATGAAAATTTATTTTGATATTCATACGACATGATTATGTGATTTTCAAGTCTTGATAGAGCCCCCAGGAAACATGATCACCCTGTCACATGTGAGCATGTTTAGCTCCATATAAAAGTAGAAGGATATTCTAGGACATTTCTTGTACACCATCATGAGACACAAAATTGATCATGCAACACACTATAGGCAAGATAAGTGAATTTCCATGACAACCATTTCAATCCATAGAGAGATCCCTTGTCCATGTAAAATAAGTAAGAAAATAAAATTTGAAAAGGTAGAAGCCAATCATGGAGGGAGGATATATTGACTTTCATAAAATATGGGTTATGAACCTCTTATCATGAGAGGTACTTTTAATGTATCATCTTGATCCCATGGAGACCCCATTGAAAAGACATATTGATCATTCAATAGGACTCTGACAAAGCTATATTAGTCTCATGAAGGACCCTAGAAAAGTTGTCTCTGATCATGTGAAAGCCCTTTCATGGGCATCCTGATATCTTGAAGAGTCCTATTCATATTGTTATAACCTTGTAAAGGCTCCTTGATATGTTAACGTGATTATGTGATATCCATTTGATAGGCTAGAGTCTAGTGAATATGATAAGGATAGGGTGTTCTTGCAGTAGGTGAATATCATGCAACTCCTCAGACGACATATAGAATGGTCATGCAAATCGTATGTTGTAAAACTCCAACCACTGAATCTAGCTAATATCAATGAGATACAAACCACAAAGGATGATGTATAACCATAATTAATAGGCCTATACATTCTTCCACCTAGAAATAATGTAACACATAATATATGTTTCATATTTAAAATGAAAACTATTATACATATAAATGAGACTAAGTAGGAGAAAACTTCTCAGTCAAGAAGGTAACATGATCAGAAGAGTCTTCCAGCTGGTAAAATCCAGAGAATGAAATATGTAATCACACAAAATTAATATGTTTTTCACATGATCATTCTATAGATCCTGAAACGGACTTCAGACATGTCATTCAGATTATACAAAAAAGTTTCCTCATGTTGACTGTGTTATCAAAAACCTAAAAAAAATAATTCTTGAAAAACCATTGGGTGAATATGCTATAAATATTGAATGTGGTGGAATAATTATGTATATAATGATATGATAAATTTAATTTTCACTCATCTTCATCTTCGCATGATCTATCCAGATCATACGATGGCGCCAGGATGCGTCACCTAGGTCCCGTGAAGTCCTCTGAACATTTCAAAAAAGTCTAGTGAAGCCCTTCAGAAACGGTAAGAAATTCATGAAATGTATTTATAAAATTTCAACCAAGTCAAGAGATGTATTCAAGATTTGTAAACCAAATATTGTAAGGTCCTACAGGAAAGTAAAACAAGTCTTTCAAATCCCTTAAGCCACATTAGTCAAGTCAACCAATGCCCTCTGGACATGTTAAGAAGTCTTGTGATGTTTTCTAGGAATGATAGCTAGATCATGTGATTCCCTATGGGAATGTCAAATATATCATATGATTATAATTAGAAATTTCAAAAAAATAATTTGACTCCCTTTAGAATTGACATTTAACTCATGTGATACCCTTTGAACCTATAAACCAAGTTATGTGGAAACACCATAACATCTCAATCAAGTCTTCTGAAGTCCTTTGGGCTTGCCAGCCAGGTCATGCGATGTCCTCTTGACATGTCTACCTAGATCATGTAATAACATCCCATACATTTCATGAAGGTCACGTGATTGTCTTTGGACATGTCTGTTTCGAAACCAGGACATGTCCATACATCTTTAGACATGTCAGATAGATACCCCAGAAACCTCAGTAAGGAAATCATGAAAATTGAGGCAGATACACACCTTGGGACATGATAACCTTTCTTACTAGACATATTCGAGTATACCCTAAAATTAAAATATGAAGAATTTGATTCCTTTTATAAATAAGAGGTGTAAGATAGATTCTTATGGATTTTTCCCCATATCAAACACCCCATCATGTCTTCCTTAGTGATTATGTCCCAAGACCATATGTAACGAGATTGGTCACATTCTTTCCCTTGTTTCTCACACTAATCATGGCTCGTGTGGGGTTAGCTATTTATAGTAATCATATCTTTCACATCATTAATTCCACCCATCTAGACCAACCTCAGTGTGTAAGACCCATTAAGTTTCATAATATGATTTTCCCCCATACAAGTACTTCCCCCTTGGGTTAATTCCTAAACATTTGATCAAAATATGATGAAACTAATTGATTTTATAATAAGGATATATAGGGGACCTTCCTACAGATTTATTTCAATACTGGGTGACTAAGTGACCTCATGTATATACTTTTCATGTGATATTAAACTACATCTATTAAAATAAATACATGGTTATTTATTCCTATCATAAGCAAGGTAGGTAGGACACTGCATAAAGGTTTAATCCCATCCATGAGATATCAATTGCCTCCTTGGATGGTAGTAAACTCCATATTTATGGGTGATACAGCTTTAAAAATATAATTAACTACCCATTGTTAAGAAACATTTGGAAAATTGATGAAGAACCTCAGATAAATACAAATATAATTTTTAATAGAAACCCCCTCGACAGATAAAACAATTCAAAACATTATCAATTTTTAGGGTAAACAATTATGTATCGAGATGAGGAAGATATTCATGAACACATATTAAATATCTAATAGAGTCCCAAAGAAGTAAATAATTCCCCCCAAAATGGTGTGAGGAGCCCGACCTCTTATCCTCTTGATCAATCTAAGTTCCTAAGCTTCTTTAGGTATGAAACCCTAAATGATCTCCTTCCTTTGGAAAGTAGTTTCATACTCAGTTATAGATGTGGGAACCTTTGGGAGATTATATGAAAGATAAAAATGGTGAACCTAATATGAATAATTTTGAAACACACTCAACCCCCATCAATCAATTGTCTAGCCCTAAAAAAATCATTGAAGAAAAAATGGGGAACCCAACCTGAAATATGATAGAATAACTAAATCATTATAGGCATTGGGAATTATATATCGTAAACTTGAGGAATAATCCACATATTTTTAAGAAAAAAATTCATCCCAAAAAGTGTTTTGGATATTGAAATGATCAATTCTTTAAATAAAATATAGTATAAGATATTCAATTTATTTATATTGATTACATGAATATGAAATGTTTATTATTCAATAAAAAAAGCGCCTCTCACCTTGCCTCCATACCCTTTAATTGGTGGTGTCTCTCTTCGTACCTCTCAATCCCTAACATCTCTGCGATGGGGGATGCCTTTTCCCCCCTCAAGCCTGCCGCTCTTCTCGCCTGGACTCCATACTCTTCCCTCGGCAGCGTATCGAAGACATGTTAGGGCTTGAGGGAAATGGAGGGTCATCTATTCCTTTGATGACACCATGAAAAACTTTTATTTAGAAGCAAGTACATAGACCTTCCCATCAAGAGAGTTCTTGCATCTAGCTTCCCTTATTTTGCGAGAAGAGGTCAATTTGTACACAATGGGTGGATTTAAATGGAACTTTGGAACTTCAATAATAAAAGTTCTCACAAAGTATCTCATATTGTGAAATATGAACAAGTTCATAATAAAACCGTGTAAATGATAATTTGATATGTTTATATTTCATAAAAGTGATTTTTTCATGTTTATCCATACTTATATAATAAAGTGTTTATAATTTATTTACTTATGAACAGTTCATAATGATTTATATCATGTTTTCTATATAAAATTTTAATTTATTTATTCATTAAATAATTCACAGATATAATTATTATTTTAGGAATATTTGTATGCTTTAGTTTAATGTTGTTAAACTAATTCTATAAATTTTCATTTATTTTTATACGAAGATACATGCTATGTATGATAATTGTGTTAGTTTTATTCTACCTTGTCTTTGGATTGTAATAGGTTACAAACCTAAATCAAGAGGTTTATTGTATATTTATAAATATTACTTATGTATAAAGAAAATTATAATTTAATTTGGGTTAGTAACATAAGCTATGAGTTGCATAAATAGTTACGCATCAATATGGTTTGACCATATTGATTCTGTGGAAGGAATATGATTCGAAACTAAATCCTTAGAAGCATGAATACTTTTAAAGGGAATATATGAGATAAGATTTTGAGATTAAATATAGTTTAAAAATATTGAGTGTCAAATTCCTTTTAAAGTAAACACATGTCAAGACCTTCATCATCCAACCAAGCAGGTGTATGCTAAATCTGGGTTCCCATGGATTATCATGTGTAAGGGATACTGTAAATAGATAACCTTAAGAATTTTGTAAGCAAATACCATTGTGAAATCTGGTTCACACTTTACTGGGAAATCCTATAAGATTTAGGATACTATAGGGATGGTATTGAGTTTATCCATATGATGGATTTGGAAAATTATTTCCAACTGAACCATATGAGAGTTAAATATGATATGATTGAGAATATAGCCTACCTAAATAGATAATTAGTGATATCAGCACTAAATTGCACTCAATACTTTTTGAAATATTGATATTTTCCCACTAATAGGTATGATGAATTTTAAAATGGGTCAGCATTTTAGTGGGGAATCATATAATAAAATTATTTACTAAATGATTATAAAATATGATACTCATATGATAAAATAATATTTCATAGATATAAAAACATAAAATTTATTGAACATTAATTTGATATAAATTCTATAGGGAATGGGGGAGCTTAATTTAAGAAGCTTCACATACTGGTGAAGAATTTAAAAATTGTTTTTAAGAAGTAAATTATTTTTGTTAATGAAAACACCTTCCTAAGTAACTTACTTTTGAATTTATTCAATTAGAGAATCTAGATTCTTATGTGAAACATTGAATGATTCACTAAATATTTCAAAATGAATTAAATGAAAAATGATCATAAGAACTTTAATCTCCACTCAGAAATATATTATAATTGAATAAGTTAATTTTTGAGTGGATTCTTTCGACTTTTCCAGTATTTTGGTAATTAAAAAGTCCTCACATATCTATTTTATTATTAAAACTATAAAATTTTGAATAAATTATTATTTGATGCTTTTAATTCTTGTAGAAGAAAATGATTATGTTGAATTTATTATTTATCAATTAGTTTTTATTATTTATATATTATTTTTTCTCTATTTAAATGTTCTTTGTTGTTTAAAATTTATTTATTATTATTTTGGATATTTTATTCTGATTATGTATTATAACATTTTTACAAGTAAATTATATTATTTGTTGAACATTTATCAATTCTACATAATGTTGGAATATTATGTATCTCAAGGAATTATTTCAACTACATTATTTATTCTAAAAAATAACATTATGCATGAATATTTATAGAGTTATAGTTATGTTATTTATGATATGTATGCATTGTGATTTGGAAAATATATTACATATCTTATAAATTTATTTTTTGTTTGTGAAATATGTTACACATCATTTAAAAAACCTTACATTTTTATTTTTTGGAAAGGAAGAAATATTTTGTATCATATTTTGATTTCAAAATGATACATATTAATTTTAAAATATTATATATTTTTTTTTAAAATTTTATAAATTCATTTGAAGCCTAAAAAATATCATGTGTGCCATGTTTTTTTCAAAAGTGTTTACATTATACATTAAAGGAGTTTGGAATTATGCTATATATAATTATTTTTCATAAATATAAATATATTATGAATTTCCAATATTTGTAAAATATCTTATGAATTTTTGAAAATATGTTATGCATTTTTTGATTGAAATGTATATTACATATGATGTTTATCATCTCACATATTGAATTGTTTAAAAAAATTATAATATCATAGGCATTATATATCATATTTATTATCTTCTATTTGTTTGAATATATTATGTATCAATATTTTTACAAACTAAATTACGTAAAGCATAATTTATGTTTCATATAGTTTCTAGTTTATTTAATTATGTTATTTATGAATTTTTCCTTGATGATTTCAATATTTTGGATACTTAGTTAATTGAAAATTATTTTACGTATCTAGTATAAAATAAAAATATTATGTATGAATTAATAATTGATATAATTTATTTTTTTTATGTAAATTACTGATTATTTTCTAAATACCAGATTTAAAATTAATAACTGATGGAATTTGAAAAGATATTCATAATTTATGGTATTTATTAATAGTAATTAAATTTTTATTAATTAAGAAACATTAAATAATAGTTTGAATTTAAATTATCATGGAGTATTTATTAATATATTTTGATATTTTATAATTTTATTATTTATTATAAAAACACTATTTTGTATACTATTTTATTTTTTATCAAGGATATTAAAGATTATATCCATGTAAAGAATCATTTATGACAATTTATGAAGGCACATGGAGATTAAAATGATTTTTTTTTTATTTTCTCTTTTTAAAGAAGGTTGATGCCAAGAATTAATGATTTATAAGATATATTTTTTAAATATACTAATTTAATTCAGTTTAACAAATTCATTTTTGAACACTGCATTTGGTTGTTTTTTCTGAATTTCATCATTAACATCAAGGAGGTCTAAATCTTACCACTTCTAAAATATATATACTACATCAACAATTATTCATTGGGTTTTGTATTTTTATCATTTATTATGTTTTATTTTAGGTACTATAAGGTTATTTGTTTTGGTTCTTTGCATGTCTTATAGTACCATTAAAACATAGAAATTTTGTTGTGCTTTAGTATAGTAAATTTCTAGGGTGTTCAGTTGTACCTTGGTCTAGGTAAAGGAAAGTTTGGTTCTTACTCTACTTGAAAAGGAAGGTTCTAGGTTTTGCAACAATATATAAAAATGGTAGGGTTTTTTGGGTTGTATTGCTTGGTTGAAAAAGGCTGGTTGTAAGAGTTTTCACTCTCCTTCAAAAGTGATATACCTTTTTAGTGGGTGTCATATCTCTTGTGTATGGGGAGGTGTGTCGAGTAGGTGTAGGATCATTTAAATCCAAACTACTATAAAAATACTTATATTCAAAATTTTATTATTCTATTTTCACTCTTCAAACTCAATGAACATAATTGCTTGTGGTTGAATTTATTATTCTCATAATCCTATATATTCTACCAATAATGTTTTACTCTGATTATTATTTCCCAAATAAAAATCCTTCCCCATTTTCTATTTCCATCCCACTATCTAGGCCAACAATTGGTATCAAATAATGAACTTATTTAGATTCATTTTTCTCTGATTATTTATCCTCTCAACTATTTTGAGCTAATCTCTATCATAGTCTTTAATATGAATAAGGGAATGAGAATTTTATATTGTAGTACATATTTCAAATTAAAGATAGATACCCAGGATACCACCTCAATTTTATCTTAATTAATATGGAAATTATTATGTCTACTGATAAGAAATAATGGAATATTTTCTCAATATATTAACATTGGTCATTGTACTATCATAGTAAAACCATATAAATAACCTGAAATTTTCTCCAAATATTTTTTTCTAGTAATGATGCCCTCATGTGTGTTTTCAATTATAAATTCATCAATGTTATTTATTTTATATTAATATAAATGTTTTTAGTCATGTACCTAATTATAAAACTACTCATGATATTTGGATAATTTTTTAAATTACTCATTATGGTTTATATAATTTGAGAAGAAAAATTCTTGTAATATTATTGGTAGAATATCAAGATTTCAAAATGGGAGAGAATAAAACTGGTAACCATATGTTTCATAGGATTTCTAGTGTATTAAGTAGCATGGATACACTTGGAGATACATTAGAAAACAATTCCTTTGTTGAAATAGTTTTTAGATCACTAACCAAGATTTATCATGCTATGAAAGTTGACATTAATGAGAGGAACAAATTTAAAGATTATACTTTGTATGGTCTTATTGGTTCACTTATTTAATTTGGTTATGAGATTAAAAAATGATAATGTGGCTTATTGAAAAGAAGAAGTGCGTAACATCTAAAACTTTGATTTCATTAGCTGGTTCTTTGGATGATTAAAGTTATTCAATCGATGGAAAGAAGTGGATTACTAAAACTATGAAAGGATTTTACTAGGAAATCAAGAATAATAGATCTAGAAAATAATGTTATTACATGAATGATAAAAATAAATTTAGTTCCTTTTTAAATAAAAATAATTCAGATCTTACTTTTTATGAATGGAAAAAGAAAATACACATAAAAACATATTTTTAGAGGTATAAAAATCAAAGTAATTTTAAAATAATGAAAATGATCTGAAGGTTGTTAAAAATGAAAATTAAAAGTTGAGATCCTAAATTTGATCTTTAATGAAAAATATATATACTTTTTTAAATGAAGAGAAATACATGATAAAATTATGTCTTTGAATAAATTAAAGAATAAAGTGGACTTGGTTGTAATGAATTTCTACCTCAAATATATAGAAATCAATTTGTGAAAGGAAAATCCATAGGTATATCATCAGTAATTTGTTTTAAGTATGGTGATTTTTGTAATTATTCATCCAATTGTTCTTTGAGGTTTGTTCAATATCTTATTCATAAGAAACATGTTTTATCTAATTAATAGGTTAAACTGTCTAAACCATCTAATCCTTATTCACATAAATATTATTATACTGGTTATATTGGACAAAAACTAGTTTTTTTACCAAATTAATGTGTTTATTTTTAATAACGGTCAGTATGCATAGTCTTTTATGATTTTATAATTTGGTATGCTGACATGAGATTATTCTATTTACTCTTAAATTGGGATAATGGACATGTTAAATTCTATGTATATTTTGGTTTACTGGAATGTGAAATAACATATTGGTTACTTTTAAATTCATTGAAAATTTTTTATAATTCTTTTTATATCATTAATATAATTTTTCTCCCCATGGCTTTTAAAGCTTTCATTCAAGAGGATTTCTCGTTTTTTATATTGAAAGAATTAAAAATATATGTAAACTAATTTATTTTTAAAAAATAAGGAAGTGAAATTAAGGGTGAGGTTTACTCTTTTTATTTATCATTAATTCAATTGGAATCTATATTTATAAAGCATGAATTTAGAGGAGTTAACTCTTATTTTTAAGTTTTTATTATATGCTTTAGTTTTTGTTCTAAATCTATTTAACGCATGATTTATTTCTTATTATTCTAATTTTGGGCGAGAAATTAAATGTTAACTCTATTTTATAACTATTTATTTTAAAATGCATATATTACTGGAATTTTAAGAAATGTTATTATTAAAGATATATGTTTATTTTTAAATTTTCGAGTTTTTTTTAAAAAAGAGATATTTTTCAATTATTCACTATTTGGTCTTTTTAATAAATTTAAAAAGTGGATAATTTTTGTAGTTATATCAAAATGTGGTTTATTTTTTAGTGGCTCCTAACCATTTTTAATAATTAAAAATTCTCCACTAATCTATTTTGTTATTCCCTATTACATGAGTTATAATAAAGTATTATTTAACGTTCTCAGTACTTGTTGATGAAAATAAGGATGTCGAATTTATTTTTTATTGATTGGTTTTTGGTTATTTATTTTTTTTATTCTCAATTTCATTGTTCTTTATTTTTTCATATTTATTTGTTATTATTTTGGATATTCAGTTCTAATTCTATGTTATATTATTTTTAAAAGTGAATTATATTACCTACTATATATTTTAAAAATATTCTTAATTATGGATATTACATATCATAGGGAGTTATTTTAATTACATTACATATTCTAGAAGAAAAATCATAAACGAACAATTTTTTATTTCTAATTAATTAATATAACATATGGTTAAAACTGGGAATAAATATATTCGGTATCATTGAAAATTATTTTATATTTGAAAAATATATTAAACATGGTTTGAAAAATTATTTTTCAATTATTAAAAATAGACAGAATATTACACATCATCTTTTGACTGCAAAATGTTATATATTGATTTTAAAATATTTTGTAATTTTTTGAAATATTATATATTCCTTTAAATCCTAAAAAATATCTTACATGACATATTTCTAAAAAATAATTTATATTATGCATTATAGGAGTCTATAATTATGTTACTTATTATGAATTTTCACAATGTAAAATTTGATATGTATTACCTATGAATTAAAAATATCTAATGCAATGTTTAAAAAATGATATACATTATTTTGATTGATATTTATAGTATGTATGAATTTTATTTTCTTACATATTTAATTTCCTTCACAAAGTAGAATATCTTATGTATTATATATCATACACATTGACTTCTTTTTTTTTAAATATATTACACATCAATATTTTTTCAAAGTAAATTATTTTACTTGAAATTTATGTGACATATTGTATTTTTTTATATCATTATGTTACATATGATGTTTTCCTTGAGGATTATAATATTTTGGAAAATTATTAAATGTAAAATTACCACACACTTCTAATGAAACATAAATATATTATATATGAATATAAAATTGATTTTTTGGATTTATTTATTATAATTTTTATAGATGATTTTCTATATAAAATATTTTTTAAAAAAATAGATGGAATTTGGATTTTTTTGTAGATGGTTTATTTGATTTATTTATAGTGATTAAATTTTTTTAATTAGGAAGAATTTAATAATAGTTTGAATTATAATTATCATAGAGTATTTTATGACCTTATTATAATGATTTATTATTTATTTTAACAAATATGCTTTATAAACTTTTTTTTATCATGGTTATTAAATAATATATCTACATGAAGAGTTATTGTCGATAATTTATAAAGGATGAATCATGGAGACTAAATTAAAAATTAGACATTGATATTTTATATATTTTAAAAAGTCCAAAGCTAGGAAATACTGACTTAAGAGATATATTTCTCAATATATTGGAGTTATACATGTTGATATCTCCATTTTTTAACACAAACTTTGATGATTTTTTTTGAACTTCATCATCTACATCAAGGAGTACCAAATATTACATGTTCTTAATACAAGAATAAACTTTGAAAATAATTTAGTTGGTTTAATTATTTTATCAATTATTGTAATATATTTTATGAACAATATGTTCATTTTTTTGGGTTTATTTCATGGGTTATACTACCCTTAAAATGTTGGAATCTAGTTGTGCCTTGGTGTGGAAAAAGGTAGTGTTTTTAGTTGTGACATGGTCTAGGTAAAGGAATGGTTAGTTCTTCCTCTACTTCAAAAATAAGGTTATGGGTTATGCCTCTAGTTTCCTAAAAGGTAGGGAGTTTTAGATCGTTTCTCTAGGTTGGATAATGAATGTTATAAGAATTTACACTCTTCCTTAAAAAGTGAAATGTTTTTTTGTGGGTCCCATATCTCTTAGGTACAGAGACGTATAAAGAGTAGATTTATAATTATTTTGATATTAAATACTATAAAAATCCTCAAGTTATATCTTTTATTATTCTTCGTTTTCTCTTTACACTCAAATAACATAATTTCTTTTGGTTTAATTGATTATAATCAACATCAACCACATTCTGAAAATTTTTTTTTTATGATTATCATTTTTATATTGAAAATTTACCCCCCTCTTTTAAATTTCCATATCACTATCTAGGACTAAATTAACGACTTATAGAGATTAGGGTTTCCCAAATGACTTAAACTGGATATATAATTAAATTTTATTTTTTTGGAAATGTTTCTATAATGTGAATGAGTTCAAGAAATATTTACCCTATTTTACAAAAAAGTGTTGAGAATAGAAAAAAAAAGAAATGTGATGTCCAATTTTGTTGTTCTATTGATTGTTTAAGTGGTTAAAAGTTTAATCCAGACAAAGAAGGTTTATCCAAAAAGTCTAAAAATGTTTCTTCAAGAAGCAATACTTGGTCATTGAAACCTACTGGAAGATTAAGGTAGTAATAATGATTCCCTATGATTTAATTGCCTATAATAATTAAAAAAGATGAGGCAACATCATATAATGTTTATTTAATTTAGCATTGTAATAGAATTAGTTTTTTGTTTTTGAAAGTTTTGTTATAAAAAATATAGGTTTTACAAATTTTGTAAATATAAAGGTGTTAAAATCAAGGAAATAATTTATAAGATATTTTAGTTTTCATTTATATTATGAAACAAAGTGTTTTTGAATAATAGATTGGATGAAAAGGAAAATTATCTATCTTGAATGAATCTTAGTAAAATGATATGTATATTTTTCTCATTTATCTTATGTAATATGAGGAGTAATTTATTAAAAAATAGTTTTTATGAAAAATATGAGATAATAGGAATAGTTTATGATTTATTTGAATTCATAATATATTTTATAATAAGATAAGGGTAAATTTTTTTATCAAAGATAAAGATTTTATCCAAGATGTTTGTTAAAAGATGATGAATTGAGATTCCACCACCCATCACAGGCATATTGTAGAGAATAATATTATTTTAAATAAAATGATCCAAACACATAGAATTACATATGAGATATAAAAATGATAATTTATTTTTAAATATTCCCATTAAGTAAATATGTTTTATTTTCAATCATAAAATATTTTATATATCTTAGAAAGATATTCTGAAGACAATATAGTGTATAAGAGGATAATGGTAATATTTTTGGACTTATAGAAGTTAAAAGTTAACAAATAAAAGATTATTATAATTCATTTACAAATTTAATACCACTTTATATTGTAAAAGTGTTAAGATATGTTGGTAAAGAATAATGTAAAGAATTTATTATTTTTAATAAAAGAAACTAAAGGAAATATTTTGATGGATAGGGTTCCATAAATGATGATGATGATGATTATAAAATCATATTGAGTTATAAATAGACAAAATAAGTTATTAAAATTGTAACATTTAATGTTGTGAAGCTATGAAGTTTGAATACATTGTTATAGTAATTAAACTTTAGGAATTTTATTCCTAAGTAAATCCATAATTCTAACTAGTTAGCGTCATATATATATATCACTAAAGAGTTTAGTCGGAGGATTTTATGAGATGATCACATAAATATGTGGTTGAAATTACATGGATATGTAATGAGTCTAAAAAACCATTTAAAGTGAAGATTTCATAAGGATGATCTCAATGTATATCATATATGATATTTTTGAAATATTCTTATGTATGTTTTGTTTAAGAATTCTTAATGAAGTTTAAGAATATAAAATGTATCATGTTATACAAAAGTAAATATCCATGTTATCATTATTTCACATTGTATACATATGTATATATATATATATAATTAAGTGAAATGATAATTTACCTCCCAAAGTATGACTTTGATTTATCGTTGACCAATGTTCATCATGGCGTATTATAGGTTGTTATTAAATTTTAGGTTATTATGAGTAGTATTTCATATAGAGATACATAATATGCTCATGAGGCACACAAATGGTTTTAATCACTACCATATCTATTTGTATCTTGAGTATAATTAAAACCTTCCTATAGGGTTCTTTTTACATAAATTTATATATTAGGGAATTCATAATTTTTTCAATTCTATAAAAGATCGAAGAATCACACTTTGTGGCCATGAAAATAAAGATCAAGTTTATTAAACTTTTAGAGATACCCCAAAAGTGTTTTTGAGGATATCTATAATAAGTTCTATATAGATTTTTGGAAGTTGTTATATAGGTTGAAACATGTGGTGGAAATGTATAATTGAATTTATAAACGAATTTTTTTTAATTATATAAAAGGAGATTTTGATAATGTTTCATGATTTGTTGCATAAGATGTGACAAAATGTAAATGTTCACTAAGTATATGAGGTGTTACTGAATATGATACATTGATAGAGTTTTTCACTTAAATGGGCATGACCACAATAGAGTGTATGTTGTAGTCTAAGCCATATTGATCCAAAATGTAGTGAAAGATACTATATTTTGGTGTAGTGTGCATGAAATTATCACATAATGTGATAACATCATGGATCCCTTTTACTTATACTCCAAATGTTATCATGATAATTTATTCATCATTTGATTATGAATATGAGTATTTATAAAATCTTTCATGATTTAATAAATTTTAAACAATCAATAAATATTTAACCAATCATTTCAAAGTGTTAAAATACATATAACATTAATTAAATGCTCCAATTATTATTTGACAAAACATTTGAGTTCTCGATGCTTATATAAGTCAGTTTAATCACATGAAAGTGATTGGAATTTAATTTTATCATGACACTATGAAAATATCTATATGATATTCTCTCAATCTCTCTCTTCTCTCCCAAAATTAAAAAAGGTTATAATTAATGTTAATGTTGATAGAAGTCATACCTGAGTGTCTGGTGATTCTTATGATCCATAGATACCTAAAAGGGAAGGATCATTTCAACTGTTTCTCAATGATTTAAATCAAAAACCTGTGAATAGATTTGTCATGATAGATCAAATGCTTCAAGGAACATTGTTCTTATTATTATTTTTTAAATTAATTCCAAACATATAGATAGATTATTAGTTAAATAATTTTTTGGAGTTGTACTTTCACTACATTTTAGATATTAGATCTCCCTCTAAAAACGTTCTAGAATATCAGGGAACAAGTAGGATACCACCCAAGTGTTGGGTAATTCTTTTCAACCAATGGATACATCATAGAGGGCAGAATATTTTGGCTAATTATCGAGGATCTTAATCAAATGTGTGGTCTAATAAAAATATTCCCATCCATCTTCGATGTAAGGTACACAAACATGTTCATCATTCCATATTACACATGGTTTTAATTTCATGGAATAGTGATCATGAGTTTAAGGTATATTATTAATGATTACTACTTAAATAAGTGTTATTTGATCCTTATAAATCCTTCAAAAACATCCAACAAAATGTATAATACACATTTATTATATTTATATTATACTAAATAAACATATAAATAACATTATAACTTTTTCATTGTCAATTTTAATTTTTCAAAGATCTTTCACATGAGTTCGATGGAAATCACTACGAAAATCCAATAGACTCTTTCCTCCTATGGTATCCATGGGGTGAATGAATCTCCCAATTCTTGGTAAGGATACCCTTTTCCTCACATTTTTCAAGAACCTTAAATTTAAAGAGAGTGAGAGAGAGAGATTCATCCTTGTGAAGAATAATTAGATAGTAATTACACACCACATCTCATTGTATTTTTCTCTTTATATAGTAACCTAGAAAATTACCCAACACCTCAAACATTTCATAAATGTTTGATAATAATTGTGAAGGATAAAAACTATTTGTACCCTACGACCATGAATAATGAAAGGTTTAACTTATTAAACCTTTTATATTTCACAATCATGACTCCTTTAAATTTTCATCATTTGATAATTAAACAAAGAATGATAGCTCATAATTGGAGAAGAAGGTCTAGCCACACATTATCTCATAACACATAAATCATTATTCATAGCACCATGGTTTGGTTTCATTCACCATGACATTTTGTATCCAAGAATAGACAAAAAAATGGTCTAAAACACAATTCCATAGTCTTACCTTTAATAAAAAAAATCATGATTTACCTATTCAATATGATCCATAAAACATATATTATCTTTTTTATTTGATTTCTCATCCTTAGTGTTAGAAATGAGATATATCACTTGAGGTCTTAAGAACAATCTAAGTAGCCTTAATTTTTTTATTTTCTTTCTTCTTATAATCTAATCTTAAATTTAATTTACTGTAATATTTATTCATCTCTATTAGTTGAGGTCAATTGGGCTTGATGTGCCCAAGATGTTTACACTCATAACATTTAATTTCTTTTTTATTTCAATCATTTTTCTAAAACTTATTACAGGTTCTTATGATGAACTTTCTTATCATATAAAATTTGTTGAATCTTCAAGATATTTAATAAATTACCTCATATGATTTATAAATACTAACATATCTTCCATTAAATGAGTAAAAAATATATCTTTAACGTTATTTTCTTCATTTAAATCTGTTACATTAAGAGTATCATTATCCTTATTGATTAGTTTATGATTACTTGCTCCATATTTAATTTTATCTTCATACATAATTAGAGTACCAATTAGATTCTTCATTTTTAGAACATTAAAAATAGTATATTGTCTATTAGAAACTATATTTTAATCTATCTATTGGGAAAAACTCATAAAATATTTAGGTATTGATCAACGTCAAGTAAAAAACATTCAAGGCAACAACATCCTGGAAAATTTCAGTAATTCTTCCATTAATTTGTGTAATTATTTCTTCATCATACATTATAAATGTTCATATTTAAGTTTACAAGTATACTATATCAGTTTTCTAATATTATAAGTCCCTTCATAAGCTGCATAGATAGTCTCCCACATTTCCCAAGTTGTAGCACAATAAGATTTTATGTTAAATTCTTAATGGCCTAATCCAAAAATGATATCATTCATTTCTCTATAATTATGATTAAATTCAATTTCATGTTAAGTACCCCAAATCTATGGTTTACCAGTAGGAACTCCATAATGCTTTACTACTTTCATAAAAAATTTCAAACTGTGATTTCTGAAATGCATTATCATCCATATTTTTTAGAAAACATAGTTTTCTCTATTGAAATAATAGGTTATAACCATATAAATGACTTCCTTGAGACCATCCATTATAAGTTCAAAAGATATATTTTTAAATATCAATTGACAAATATAGATAACTCAAAATTTATTTTCTAATAATAAATTTTATACCAATTTATATGTTAAAATCACTCAAGATGGGGTGAATTATGTTCTTGAATTTCACCAATTAAAACTTTAACTTTCATATTTACATAATTCCTTTGAATATTTATTATTTTAAAACAAATATGAAATAGAATGTAAATAAATTAAAATTATTCAAAACAAAAAGTTTTTTATAGTGGTTTTTGTTCTCTATGATGATATCCTACTCTACTCCACCAACACCTAATGCAGGTTTGGTGATTTTATCAAGATCTTTTTACCGATGATCTGCACAACTGCGTGAATATTTATAAAATAAAAGATTATTTATTTGTATCTATATAATAAGATCTCCCTTGAGCTCATAATTAATCTTATTATTAGAAGTTTTCACTCAATACATATATTAAGATTTTGGATTTGTTTGACATTATTAATGGTACATAATTGTGTTGGAGAATAATTGAAAGTAGGTGATCTTATCGAGAAAAATATATCATAATTGTATTGTAGTCTTTAATAACCTAAAAATCCATATGATTATATTTAATAACAAACATTATGGGTTTCTAAGGGTTGAATATCAATTATTCATGAAACAAAATTCATTAGTGAAACCCAAAACCCAATATCACCATGTTATTAAACCAAAAATAAAGAACATTTGTAACATGAATATATAATGGTTGATCCTGTTGAATTTAACTAAAAATTTTATTAATATCCCTAATCAGTAACTAAAGGACTCCTTCCTTTATGGTGTATCCATAGGCTGACTTGAATCACCCAATGTTTGGGTGGGATTCTCCCTCCAACCGTGAAATGCAAGTATCTTAGGTAGAAAAGGATGAAGAAGAAAGATAAATTTTGGGGTGAATTAATAGAACAATATTTTAAAACAATTTAAATGGTTTTAAAAAATTTATATAGGTCTCAGGGAAACTCTCTAATCTTTCCATGCATTTACTCATATGTTTATATGTATGGGTAAATGAAATGTGGTTACAATGTTTAAAACACACATTTGTAACCTAAATATTTATTTTTATTATTTATTCTCCCATATGTTTTATCATATGAAAAATTTATAATCAATGATATCTAAATTCCAAATCCTCCAAAACATTAACACCTACCATTCAACTAGCATAATCAAACATAAATCATCACGTGAATTAAAAAATATGATTGGCTAGGATGTCTCATGATATCTCTATATCATGCCTTATCATATTTATATATTAAGAAATATGGTATTACTTAACTTGGTATATTTCTTATTGTATTGTAAAATACACCAAAAATATGTGATATATATTTAGGATTTAAGGAATATCTCTGTTAATCATCCACTTACACTAAAGCCTTAATATAATTTGTTTCATTTCACCTTATATAAAATCATATACAATAACTTGTGGAATAATATCCAAATATCTTTTGGGATATCATCTGAAACACTTTTTGAAAATTGTTATCAACTTCACCATGTATCACATCACATGTAATACCGTAAAAATATTCAACCAAATCTCATTATGGTTAAATTCAAAAATACTTTTAGAGCATCTATCTAAATTTTTTAAAACTAAATCGTCATTCATTCAACCACAAAGTGTGACCTCTAAGAGCTTTTTATAATTGAAAACAAGTATGAATTATTGAATAAAAAAATCTTAGAAAAGAGAGGCCTCTGTAAATACATCAGTGTTACTCAAGGTATAAATGGATCTAGTGTGATCTCCATTAAATACAATCATCCTTATACTTATATCAACTAGTTATATCATTGAAAAGAAATAATAATAATAGAATATATTTTTCAATTGCAATTACCCATATCATTATAAGTCATAAATTTATTAGGGGATTTTTTGTCACCAGGTTGATGGATCATTCATAGAACCAAGTGTTGAACTAGGATGCTCCATGTGTAAACATATTTAATATGTGTTTTTATAATTTAAAGAAATTTATATGGGTGACATGAGGATTGGATGATCTATAAAGGAGGCATAGAGTATTTGGGGTTTCTACTTCTACCATAGAATAGCCAATGGACCTCACTGATAAGATATTGGGTTGGGTAATACCCTTGATACTTAGTAGAAATCACTAATTACCTAGGGAATCCTCTACTAGGTGGCTGGTGGCCCACCATCTCATTGGTGGGGCCCGATCGGCTAGTCTATGGGGTGCGTAGGGTGATTTTAACAGGGTATTTTTTCCTTTCTCAGAATCAATCCCCCCACGGTATTAATAGGCCTTACATATATTTTTAGGGGGATTTGGCTGTAATCCTCTCTATTCCCCCTCTCTGAGATCCCCTTAATCTGGAGTGGATCTAGGTACAAATCATTGGTGAATTTGAGAAAGATCCCTTATTCTTATTTGATCATAGCCTCCCTCTTACATGTGTGATGATTAATTGTTGTGTCATTTATCCTGGGTTATTACTCTAGATTCCAATTAAATAATTTGATAAAAATTCCACCAAATATTGGTTGAATTGATTATGATTTTTGGGAATTTATATTGGTATGTCTAGATAATGGTCAATGATTTTAAACACATGTCATGATTGTTTTTTGTTAAAGATTCATAAATTTTCGGAGAATATCACAAAATTCATTAGAAGATATTGAAACTAAGGTATTTTTCATAGATTAATGTCATAAGAGTGTTGTAGACCTTCCATGGTTGGTTGTTCCTGATTATAGTTAGATTGTGATATCTGAAACTCATAGTGATTTATGGAGGCTGAATGGGCTTAGATGACTTAAGAAAAACATTTCAGAATTTCTTGGATAGGATTTGGCTCTGTGTTGAGTTAGGTGGTCCCATGTACTCAACCCCATGGTTTTATGTATAGTTTATTGTCATATTATATGAGGTTTTACACCTTGTGAAAATTAACCCTAATTCATAATTGTATTTTGAACTTCATGAGATACATAACTAGTTAAGGATAGATAGGTCCTAACTATTTAATGGAACCATGACTAAAGTGATTAAACAAAGTTCCAAGGGCCAGAACAGACCCTTGTGAAATGGATTGATGTTGGTTGTCGACGTATGAAGCTTGATCAAATTTTTTTTCAAGAGTATCTCATGAAACCCCTTTTTTATATTGATCACAGGTGTGATCATTATTATCACATTAGACACATGTTTTGCGTTGATCACTTTTGGTGTGTTTGTGTAGTCTATGAGACTGATACGTGATTTTGATCATATGTAGTGTGTGTGTGTGTGTGTTTGAAGTCCAACATAACTTATACTTGATTTTTTCTCTTATCAATGGATTTAGTAAAAAGAGTTTACTTCTCCTAACTTCATACTATGCTTGCATGTATTATTTCATGGTGACAATCTATTTGGATGAACCCCTATTAATATCTACTTCTGAAGGAATATCATGTGGGACTACTTTGTGGTGCACCTGGATGACGATGATGGTGTAGTACCCATGTGCATGGGTGGTGGAGTGAACCTTGTTAGGTCATCATCAGGCCATAATTTCTTTGGTAATAATATCATGTGAGTGTTTATTAGATGGGTCTGATTAATTAATGTTCAAACTATACCCTATGTAGAGTTATCCATATAGAAAGAAGTGTCATTCTATTTAACTAAACTAAGTGTCTATGGACCTCAACATGGATAGTCTATGGGTGAAACTATCATGGAATGTCTATGGAGATAGAACTATGTGATTTTCTTTGGGTTATGTCTCTTAGTAATACCATTGAGGATTTAGGGAAGTGGCTTTGGTTACTTATGATTTAGTGTCTCATACTGCATGAAGATAACCTGAGTGAGTTTATCTCATGCAGGGGGATATCCCAAGTTATTAGTGGCTTAAGTTTAAGTTTCCTTAACATGAAACCCTGGACATGTGAGTAACCATTATAAGTCTTGGAAGGAACGTTATTGAAAATTTACTTGAAACCATATAATATGTAGAAGCTAGATTTCATCAACTCATGATGTGAAGATAAGATTTGGAGTTCATGGATTCTTGTGGAATTGAGGTTAGGACCTAGGGATGTATGGCCTATTAGTTCAGAATGTGACTCACATTGGAGGCTGAGTGAAGATCCTAGTTGGTTGAACCAATGAGTCTTAAATCATGGGTGGAGGCTTAACTTCTTGAACCGACACCCATGAGATGGCAGTGTGCGGTGAATCTTGGTATTAATTATATTAAAATTATAAATCAGAGAACATAGAGTGATATATCTTGGTTGATTCAGTGCCCTATATTGTGTGGACAACTAAAGAGGTGTGTGATTTCCTGCCCAAAGGTCGGTGAGTCATGGTAAAATCAATATTTTTATTGTAAAGAGTGTTTTTATCATTCCTTGATTGGAAAACCTTGATTTATAATAATTCATGATGTGGTTATATTTGAGGTCAGTTGAATTATTGGAGAGGGTCAGTGATAAGGAAGATGAGAATGATTCATGTATTGTTGATGAACCAGGTAGAGGTAGTGATGGTAGGACACTGAAGAATTCAATTAGGGTCTCCCTTAGAGTCAACAATCGGGGTGTTCAACACGAAACAAGTTGTATTTTTTTCCTAGAGGTTTGTGTGTGTTGAATTATATCCATGAAGGGATATGACAATAGCAATGGATCCGGGTACAACTATGTGGTTAACACGAGTTTAACTTTAATAAATATATCTTGGTTCGGTGTACCAGATTGTTTAAGGGAATGAGACTTGGCTAGGTTAGAGGTCGTAACCCACATGTAGGATGTTGGTGTATGTAACTCGAATCAATAATGGATCGTTGAATACAGAAAACTATATTACACGTATTTCAGGTGTGTGTTGTGCATGATGCTTTTCTTGAAAATCGACTATAAAAGGGTGGTCACTTTTAGTTACTATGTTTAGTGATAAAATTTTTATGGTCCAGTTAAACTGATGTATTCATTTCAAGGTGATGATAATTATGCTCATATAGTGTGTACCATTGACCTAGTTATGATTGAATGACCCTCATTTGTAAGGGTTATGGATTTTTATAGACAGGTTGTGGATATTCATCAGATATCTAGAAAACCATGGTGTAATGTCCTTATAGTATCTAGTTCTATGATAAATTCATAATTTATGATTCATATGTGTCATTTTATGGAGACTAAATATGGATTCAAAATTGGGGAAGAAAAAAAATTCATGATCCATTTCTGTGCTAAATCATTGATGTGTTGGTGCACGACTAAGAGCATTAGGGTTTGTGTGAGCAGTTATAGAGGTAATCGATATGAACATTCCCTCAAAGTTAGTTACTACTTTGGTAATGATATTGAATATATTTAAATATTATTATGAGGATCATGGCATAAAAAACAGTGTCTTTATGGAGCATCATTGGTTTAGTTTGAGTATATTTGTGGGAAGTCTTTTTGAAGGGAATTGACAGGTGTTTCCACATGAATATGAATGAAATGAGTTTGAAGTACATTGAGGTCATTGTATTGGGTATGATAGTGGTTTTTTAAGGATCTTTAGTGTCCTTCTAGGAAATGATGGTGAATTTGTGTTGCATTCGTCGTCTGGGAGTCATTTGTTTGGTTGGGAATCTGGAATGAGGTTTTTGGTATTGACTTTTAACCTATGTTTTGTGCATGAAATATTGTGATGGTACCAAACCACACTGGGTGTGTCATAGAACTATAAAAAATATTGTTCCATATGGAGTTTCCTACTATGTAGAGAAACATGATTTTTTTAGGAAGAATCTGTTAAAGAGACCACGGTGTGTCATGTTAGATAGGTGTGGTGATTGTTGTCTCGATATTAAATGATAGAAGGATCATGGATCAATTTATCATGGGTATGATTGGATTTATGTTATAAGATCATGATGGGAATTATAGAATGATAATGTTCATTTGGTGATGACTTGAAATTCATGGATGGAATGTTGAGAAATCCTTGTGGATAATGATTGAGGTTGATCAGGAGGCATGATTCACATGCTACCACAAATTATTTAGGATGAGAAGTAATATAGTGGGGATATTTTTACTAAATATCATCATTATGGGTTATGAATTTTTTAGAGAATTTTATATTTTCATCTAGTGGATATATCATTTGTAGAAATAGCTGTTGAACCAAGATATTTCATGTGTAAACATCTTGAAGATGTGTTTTTAAAATTTAAAGAAATGTTGGAGGTTGTCTCAAGGCTCAGGTAAACTGTGTAGGAGGCCTATAGAATATAGGGATGATATTATAGCCCTCATCTAGAAGGTGGGTGGGAAGTAACCCAAGTACCCAGCAAGACACACCAGCTAGCTGGTTCGTATACACTGAGTGGCCAAGGGCCCACTCTCTAGTAAGTGGGGTGTGTTGGGAGGATTTTAATAAGATTTTTTTTATTTTATACACTAATACTCCATCTATATTATTATTACATGATTATATTTTTGAGTTACATTTGTTCATACTCTTCACCATTCCCCAAACCATTAGATCCCTTGGATTTTGGGTGGATATTTGTGTAAACTATTAGGAAATTCAGGTGCAGTCCTCTATTATTTTTCTATCATAGACTCCCTATTCCTTATGTGGAAGATGATCATTATGTTTTTCATCATGGGGGATTCATCTTGATTCATATTATATAATTGAATGAAAATTCCACTATATCTTGGTATAATGATCCATGAAAAATGGGTATTTTGATTAGAATGGATAAGTGATTCCCCATGACAAAGAATTTATATTAGTGAAGGGAGTTTTGTTGAAGATTTGGGAATTCACTGGGATTTTCCATAACACCATTAGACTATGTAGCAGAAAAGATTTTTTTCATATATTAATGTTGAAAGAGTATTATATACCATTCATGGGTATTTGGTTTTATTTTTTTCTAGGTAGTGATATCTGACCCTCCTAGTGATCAATGTAGGATGAATAGAATTTGTTAACTTGGAAAATGAAATTGGGATTTTATTTGATGGCATTTGGATATTTTTTGAGGTAGGTTATCTTTTTTACTATGACCCATGGTTTTATGCAGGTTTTATTGTAATGTGATATGAGGTTTTCTACCTTGGAAAAATACCCATGAATTTATATTTGTGTTATAAATTTCATGATATACATAATTAGTAAAGGATATATAGGTTTTAACAAATTAAAGGAACCTTGCCTAATGTAACTAAAAAATTTCCAAGGGACATGATGTACCCTTATGCACTATCTTGATGTTGATCTACAATGAGTGATTATTGATCACATGTGTGTGCAAGAGTAGCCCCTGATACTCATGTTCAATATTGATCACATGTGTGTGCAGAAGTAGCTCATGAGACCCATGTTTCATGTTAATCACTTTTTGAATGTGTGTGTAACTCATGAGATCTATGATTGATGTTGATCATAGGTTGTGTGCACGTGTGTATCCCCGTACGACCTATATTTTAGGTTTTCTCACATGAAGATTTGTAACGATTATGAATATTTATTGACATGATTTGATGTTTGATCTTTCATCTTGTATCTTGTATTTCATGTATTGTTCCTTTATCTTCTGTATTTGATCATACAAGATGATCTATATAGAATATCCCACAAGACGGATGTTTTGGTCATTTGGTCAGTATGTACATGGGTTTTAACATTAATAGGGATGTGTCAAACATGTTTTGGGTTATCCCATTAAGTATGGGGATGTGTTAGGTGGTTTATTGACTTTAATTATGCCATAGAGCTGAAGCGGATATGGTTGGGTTCATGGAGGCTTAGTGAGTACATGGCCACTCAGCATATGGGTATTTTTTTCTTACTTCTGCATTGGGGACTATATGTTATTATTTCATAGTTTATGTATTGTCTATTTAATTTCTACTAAGATTTTCACATGAACCTACATTGTATTTATCGGTTATGTAGTATACCATGTTGATGGTTCCCAACTGTGTTGTACTTACACCCTACCCAGGCAGCCATGACACTTAGATACCTATGAATTCCTCACTTATTGTAGGTATAGGAAGGGATGAGACCTGAGTTTTATTGTTGATTGGGATAGATCATTATGATTCTGGAGACTGAGAAGAGGTGAGGCTATGAGTGAGATGCAAATCCACTTTTTTAATTTTTCCCTTTTTCTATCTTGTATATGTGGTTGTCCTGGTGGGTGATCAATGTCCTTGTATTCAGGCATTACTTTTTGAGTCTATTTTTTATTTATTAATTCATTAAAAATGATATTTTTATTGGTTTTTGTATACTATCATTGTATATTGTTATATTTTTTGTTATTTATATATCATTGTTCACTCTATTTTAGTGGATTGCCTCCCCTTGATCCACTTTAGAACCTTAATTATAGTTGGAAACCTATGGTATACAGGGAGGTACTATTGAGGTCATGTTGAACTTTATCTTAGACCCAATGATTATAGGTTGGTTTGTTAAACCAATACATCGAGTAACCATGGTACATGATGTATTTAAATATATTATATCCACTTAGGAATTATAAATTATTCAATTGTATACTAACCAAATATATGAACACAACACATGTCATTCATTTAAGAAGATGAGAACATCACATTCCCCTCAACCAAATAGTTAGGTACATCACATGTACCTTATATAGGTATTTCCATACACTTCCATGATCTATCTAAATTGAGGTATCATAGGTCATATTTATCATATAATAGGAAAACCTCCATCTTGGTTGAGCCTGAACTAATGACATGATCAACAACATACCCAACCATCCCCAGGTTAGCTCACCCTCAAGGATGTTAAAATAAAGGTATCAAGGTATGAATCTTCTCATGCTAGGTATCTTTAAAACATCATGTATGAGGATTAAATATGAAACATGCAACCCTATCATACAATATACATTGTGTATGACACTCTATATGGCATACATGGTGGTTCATCCAGTACATAAAACTCATTCTGTGTCTCATGAGAATATTCAATATCTCTACATGAAATCTTACCTATGCTAACCATAACATTTCATCATAGCCTATAACAATCCATGAGGAACATTAGTTATGGATAACTCAAAGTCATACTTTGAGATGTTAATTATCATTACACTTCATTCAACATATGTAACAAACATGAAAGATGTGTAAAGTGGATTCTTACTTTTTGTAAAACAAGATACATTCTATAATCTTAAACTCCCTTAAGAATAATAATAAAACCATACATAAGCACTCATCTAATCATATACCATATTTTAGACCACCAAAGAGGGCCTATGTTTACTTCACTTTTAGAGTTCTTTTAAAATAATTACATTTATAGGTAATTTCTATCACATATTTAAGAGGCCATTTGGTAAAACACTCCCACTAAGCTCTTTTAGTTAGTAAAATCTATGATGAATCTTTTTTTTGAATAATGTTTAATCTTAGGAATCAAAATACAAAATTCCAACTCATAAACATGGTATTCAGAATCCATTAATTCATAAAAAGGAATGTTTCAATGTAACTAACTTATATTTTCTACTTATAACTCCTTCTAAGTTCACCATTATCATCTTGGAAATTTTTTATTCAAACTATTAATTTTCTATCATCATGGAAGAAAAATGTAAACATTTACATTATATTCATTACTAACATACCCTAAACACTTTTAGGATATAAAGTGAAATTCAATTTGACTTTGATAGGTATAATATTTTATTTTGTATACTTTTAACTTCTTTAAGTCCAATAATACTCCCATTTGTCTCTTATAAACTATATTTTCCCCAGAATATCAAGTTAAGTAGTACAAACTCATTTGTGTTAGAAAATAAAACATATATACTTTTTATGGGAATATTTAACAAAGAAACTATCTGATATTGTATTTTAGGTGTTCGGATCACTATTATGAAAATAATGTTTTATTCTTTAAAATATATCACCAAAGGTGGTGGGAACCCTTTACAACATATTTTAAAAAATAACTAGGATAAACTTTTTTGTTCTGGATAAAACATTCTTATCCGTATCTTCTTTTCATGCCTAGTATAGAGTTATATCAATCATAATCCTTGTGTATTAAAAATATCAACACATTTATTGATAAAAACTGATGTTTACAATAACACCTCTTATTACCTACGATGAAAAACAATATTATAATAAGAATTTTTAATTTTGATACACTAGATATTTAATGTGATCCATTGCAACCAAATTATTGATGTTGAAACTTCTTTATCCATCCCTTAAATTAATAATATAATCTCTAACAATCAATGGTAAATCTATTTGGAAATCCTATACATATTTATAATAAGTTTTTATATATATTTGGTATCATATTGAAATGACCCAACTCAGAAAAACTAGAGTTTGTGGTTACTTTATTAAATTGTTACAAAATATAGGGGGCACATCACAAAGAACTGAATATATTAGAAGTCTTGGGATATAATATATATACATGATTTTCATATTACATGGAACTAAAAAATATAGTATACAATTTTTGGAAACATTATTTTTCCTTTTATTGCATCCCTGAATTTATTTATAAATCAATTCATGGAACCCTAGGGAAATATAAACAAAACAAGATTGATCTCAAACTCATAGTAAGGGTATAAATATATCAGAAGATAGTATGATAGGAATACACATGATTACATGGTGAATAATCAATAAACATTCCATATAATAAATATTTTATGCATGAAAAATCATCTATGGATATAATAGTAATGAAAATAATCTAATGTATAACTTTAACATGATTCATGGTGATGGAATGCATAATGTTAAATATCTTGATCTTTACTATCAAGGTCTTAGATGAGAAATTGTTCTTGTTTTCAAGGTCAAAACAAAGATATCATTATTTTCATCATGGATATGTCTATGAAATCATTCTTTCCATCAACATATCCATGATATCAATATTGAATTGGGTAGGCATACACCAAATACCCAAAAATTTTGTTTCATGAGAATAAGTAATGCTTCGAGGGTCTATATAATATCAGTCCCCACTCATCACTTATTTAAGTCAAATGAATTCACTACATAAAAGTATGAATATAAATTCAGTGATTAATAAAATTAATATAGTAATAAATAAGCATCTATATAGGGATATAAATATATAGAATGTCAACACTTTCCTAGTCAATAAGTGGGATTACATGGACATAATCAATCCATAAAAGAAGGTGGATAGTTAAACAATACATAATAAACATAGAAAATATGGGGTATTATCATTGTAATGATAAGTACTATAATAAATTAAATAAGGATAAGGTAGTGTAAAATGGTATTGTAATTTATTTTATGATTTTGAACTAGTAGAAGACCATAGAAATGGTAGGAAAATAATTCATTATGGAATGTAAAGACCATGTGAATTATCTAAAGAATATCCACTAGAATTGTATATATAATCATATATAGTATTAGGTCCACTCATCATGCACCAAAGTAAAGATTTAGTTAAAACTCAACCTTCCTTTTTCAAGGTGATTACACCTCAGAATATTTGTACCACATATGTATCCACATACTAGTATTCAGACATGTATTTCTTTGATTTTAAAACCACACACTCTTTATTTTCCAAAATTTAGGATTTTGGGGTATAATAATGGCTTAAGAAAAGTATTTAATGAGTTGAAATATCATTTTTAAAATATAAAATATGTGATAATTCTATAAAATTAAAAATATGATGTCATTACAATAAAGGTTTGTAATTGGAAATGGAGTGGTCGAAATGAGAACCCTTATGTTGAAAAAATAATGACATGTGGAAGGGATATAATGAGGGGGGATAAGTATTATCTCATTAAAAACATATCAAATTAGTGATAATAACATGAAATTAAAATCAATTTAATATTTGTAAAGGGTATTATAACAAAATAATTTCAATTAAAAAGGAATGATAAGGATTATAAAATCTTACCATGCTAAGTAGATTCTTGGATCTTTGGAGGACTCCTTAGAAACAGTGAAACTCATTGGGAGAGATTTCAAGAGGGATAAGGATGGTGACATCATGATCAACGCCTTTCATATAAATATATGTGATAGAATAGATGGGAGTGAGATACATTTATATGTGAGTAAGAGGATCAATTCCATGGAAACCAAATTTAGGTTAGGGGTAATAATGAAATCACATAGGGTTTGGTGGGTTTGGGGAGTTAGGTGTGTAAATGTTGGAGAGAAATTTAGGTATTAATATCAAACATAATAAAGGTATTCTAGAAGTTCTATGTGTCAAATTGATTTATTAAAATTAAATTCACATTAGATTGTCTATTTTAACACTTATTGATCTTCGTTAAATATTAATCATGATTATTAGTTTATCAATAAAAATATAAAATGGTCCTTTTTAAAAACTTATTATGTGATTAATTATAATTTAAGATACATTTAACCTAATTCAATTAAAAAATATTATAAAATGAACTTTTAACATAATACCTAGAATGTGTTGAAAACCCATTTTTGTATAAAGATTACCTTCTAATTATAATCTGGTCTTAATATTATTTAACATTAATTATAAATTAAAATATTGTTAATTTATTTCTATATATGTATAAACTTCATGTTAGAGTCTTAATTTTAAAATATACCCCTTACATAATATTTTGAAAAGTATTATTCTTTGAAAAATAATTGTTTTACCACAGTAACTAATATTTTCTTTGGTAACATAAGTTTTATGAAAAAAATAAATTTTATCTTATTACCTAATTTGAATATTATAATTAAAAAAAAATATATTTAATTAAATTTATAAAATTAATATAAAAAGTAATTTCAATATTAGCACATGTAAAGCATAAAACCCCCATTTTTAGAAAAAAAGTATTTTTAAGATTAACATTTATGTATAGGATAATATTATCAATGATTTTGGTTTTCATGACATAAATTGGTTCATTAACCAACAAATAAAATTTATTTTTCATCCAAAATCATTCTAAAACTGAATTTTACAAAATTAATATTTAATTACAAAAAATACCAATAATAGTTTTTATTAGAAATTATTACTTATGTCTTTAAAATGTTAATCCATGTATTTATAAATTTAAAATAGTATTTTTAAAATATAAATTTTTACTTATTATAATTTTGATACAATAACATTTATTATAAAATTAAATGTCATAATTATATAAATTTATAATCTTGGTAAAAACTATATTTTTCACTATCCCACTAAACAAAAATATTTTATTAAAATACCAAAAAATCACCCTGAGATAATTTGGACATAATTAATCACTATATGGAATTTTTTTTTCAAATATAAATTCATATATTTGGTAATTTAAATTTTAAATATAATTATGAATAAAGTCTCTTTAGACTGTGTATTGTACAATAGTTTTTGAGTTGTAGTGTTTACTTGATAGAGTAAGGTCTCAGGTATTACATTCTATCACCCCCAATAATTTCATCTTAAAAATTCGGATACATTTTTTACTAAATATTGTGGCTATTCGTTATTCATTTCTTATTCAAGCTCCCATGTTACCTCCTATAGTTTTTTATTTCTCCAATGGAATTTTACTAGCCAAGTTGACCAATTCTAAAACACTTTCTCTACAGTATCAAGAATAAAGATAGGTTATTCATTATAATAAAATAGGTTCCAACTATATTACCTTAGATGTGAGTAAATGCATTAATCTAACATTTAATTCCTAAATAATGAAAAATAGAATACATTATGTGCATCCGAATAGTTGGGTGGAATATCTAATCAGTAAGCTATAGCTTCAATTCTATCTATAATTTCACAAGGCACATTATACCTAGGACTTAAATTCACATTTGTACTAAATCTTATAACTCTATTCCATGGTAAAACGTTTTAGAATACACGATCAACCCCTTAAATTTAATTTATTTTCTTATATTATCCTCATACATATTTTATCTTCTTTGAGCTACATTGACACGATTCTAAATAATTTACATTTTCTCGGTTTTCTCCTCCACAAGTTCTAGGCCAAAAATATTACTTTCAGTAACATCTTATCTATAATTTGGATTAATAAATATCTTCCCATAAAATGTCTCATACAGTGCTATTTGGATACTCGAATAGAAACTATTATTGAATTTGAATTCCACTATCAGTATATACTAAACCCATGTACATTGTAAGTCATGATAAAATTATCCCAATATATTTTCTACTGTATAAGTAGTCCTTTCAGACTACGATTCATTTTTTGGATGATAGGAAGTGATTAAATATATCTCAATGTAGAGATCCTCCTTTAGTATCCTCCCAAATTTTGATATAAACTGATGGACATGGTAATATATAGTTGATAGGGTTTCACAATAAAGTGTCACTACTTCATTTATATAGAGCCATTAAATATATTAAAGGGGTAAGTCCTCCCTTATTTCTATGAAATGTTAAGACTTGTAAAGGTGATAAATAATGAACTATGTAGCATTATTCTTTTTATGATTCTTTGGAAGACTGATGAAAAATTCCTGTGTAACATTGTCTCACTTACATTTTATTATAGGGAGTGGTTTCATGTATCTTTTAGGATGTTATCTTTTAGCCTTTTCCTTGTAGTAAAGAAAAATATCTAGTCACATAGTCTACAATTTCCTACTTCGTACCATTCTTCCAGAAATGTTCTCTAAAATCCCTATATATCTTTGATCAACCAAGGTGTTTAGATAATTTTTATCTATTTTCTTTATCATGTAATTACCTGTTTAGATTAGGTGTGTATTAAACGCATAGTCTCTTTTAAAACATTAACACACCATATTTATAGGCGATGTCTGTTAATATCCCATCATTGATGGATTTAATTATCTTTTACAAACCTTTAACTTCATGTTTGACTTTCTTAATCTTTTCTAGTAAGGATGGTTTTGAAATAATATGGAAAAGGAGTGGTGTTTACCCTTCTTTAATGATTCCCATATCCAAATTTACCAACTCCATGAATATAGGATCCTTTTCTATCCTCACCCTGGTCAAAACACTATGATATTTCCCACATAAAGAATCATCCACACTATTTTCATTCCCATGGTTTTAGCATATTGAAAAATCATAGCCATTAAGTAGTTCTATCCATTTTCTCTCTCTCATATTGAGTTTCTTTTGTGAGAAAATATATTTCAAACTCTTGTAATCCATATATATATCATATATCTACTATAGAGATAGTTATTCTATATCTTCATGTAAAATCTTACAACCTCTAATTCAATATCATTAGTTAGAGAGTTTTGTTTGTGGATCTTTAATTGCCTCGATGAATAAGAAACCACACAATCATTTGTCATAAGAAAGTATCCCAATATTTTCTTTTATTCATCATTATATATTACAAATCCTTTTTTCTTAATGATGGAATAAACACTAATGAATTGAAAAATATTCTATTTAGTTACACAAAAATTTCTCCAAATTCCTTTAACCATGTAAATTTTACCCTTTTATGTTTCGACTTAGTTAAATGGTTTTCAAATTGAATTTCAATTTGAAAAAAATTATTGGTAATAATTTTCTATGACATTGATAATGCATATCATGGTTATATTATTCGGTGTTGGATATTCCTTGACTTCCTTATCTTTAAAGGATAAATTTATATTATATCCTTGGCGATAATATGCCTAAGAAAAGAAAAAGTCTGGATCCAAAATTCCAACTAAATTAATTTACGATATAACTCTTTATCTCTAAGTGTCTTAATAAAAATTTGCAAATGATTATCATAGTCCCATAGCTTTTAGATTATATCAATATATCATCAATGAATACCATGAAAAATCACCATGATAATCCTTGAATATTATTTTCATCATATCCATAAACATATAGGGAGTATTAGTCAATCCATAGGGAATCATTATAAACTCATTATGTCCATACCTCATATGAAATGTAGTATTTGGAATATTATCCTTCTTATAACTTAATTAGTGATAACCAGAGTGAAAATAAATCGTTGAGAAATATTTAGCACCCTAAATTTGATCAAATAATTCATCAATCAATGAGATATTATACTTATTATTTATAGTAATTTCATTTATCTCTCCATAATCAATGCATAACCTCATAGTGTAAGGTCCCATGTTTTTTAACCATGGAAATTTTAAAGGAATTTTGAAATTTTCATTTAGTGGATAGAATAAATGATAAATTGAGCTTAAAAATGGAATTATGAGAATTAGAAAAATTAAAATTTATTTTTAGATGGTTTTAATCTGTCAAGAGGTGATTCGAGTGTTCAGTGGAGTTTTGGGAGCATTTGGAGATTTTTTGAATCTTAAAGCTCCATTTTTTGGAGAAACTTCCTAAGGAAAATGGTTGGCGCACTGTTAGTAGTAATTATGTGTCTCAAATAGGATGCCCATTAATAGGAGGCAAACCATTCATTTGGCCTTGGATAGGAGTCCATACAACCATGTAAGGAGCTACAAAGAAACTATATAGGGGTCACATGGGTTGTGCATGGTTTTCCAAAACCATGCACCAACCATGCAAGGGTAGCACCACATAGATAATGGGTGAACATGGTTGGTTCAGGGTTTTGAAAAACCATGTTCCTCATCAAATAGGGTGAAATTTACATTATTCCCCTTATTTCTTTTAAACCTCCTCCCCCTCCTCCTCTTCACTCAAGCACAACAAATCCCTCCCTCATTGGAGATTTTCCTCTCCTCTTAAGAATGAATAGTTTTCCTTTGTTAGGACTGAGAATTGAGCATAATTAGTCAACTTTGATCACCCTTGGTTAGTATAAAATACCTCTTTACTCCTTTATTATATTATCTTGTCTTGTTTAATTCTATTTCAAGGTGAGATCATATGCCCTATTTTTAGAGAATTTGTCTATTATTTCATTTTTATTGAACTGGATCAAATAAAAGCTCAATAATGTACAATTTAATCATCCAAAAAGTGTGATAGGCGGTCTCATTATTTTTCAATTAATTATATAATTTATATAAAATATTCCATTTTCTCGAGCGTTGGATATTTAGTGCATCACATCTTAAATGTGAAATGTATCATCTAAATTATAATTCCTAGATTCATATTTGATTTGTGATTTTATATTTCACCATTATAGAATGTATATCTTGACTCGAAAAACCCCTTAGGTGTGTCACTCATATTCCTTTTCCTTTATGATAATGCATGGAATTAAACCCACATTTTGAGGTGTGTTGACTTTCCCACTCTGAGAATGATATGCTCAATGGAATTAAATGAATGATAAGTGGTGTAGATGTTTAAATGTTTTATTAAGATCATTATTTATATCATTCTACAACCAAGATTTATATATGAAATAACCAATTGAAAAATAATTAAATACCAATGTTAAGGATATACACTTGGAATATATCAACTAATGAACATAATCTTGACTCGTCTAACAAGATAAATTGATAGGGGCATGGACTTCTTAATTACTTATAAATGGATTAAACAAAATATTATACTTGAATTTTGATTTGAAATGTTTTCTAAAATGGACATATTATTTACTTTTATTTGAAAATATTTCAATGAATTATATCACACATTAAGTGAACCTTGGTTTCCCAAGTCGTAATTTCTTGGACGGGCTCGTTGGTTAGATGAATTGTAATAATGCTTGAGTGATAAATGGGATACTTCTAAAAATTCATTGGAAGGGATTATTGTTTGAATTGATTATGTACAAATTTAGTGATACTCACGTTCCTTATGAAAAAATGACTTGTATGAGCTCAAAGGTTTCGTGAATTATTTTAATCCATGGGTGATATCTGGTTTCCTTATACAGAATGCCTTATACATGCTCATTGGTTAAATGAATTGTGATAGATCATGGAGTGTTACCTGGTTTACATATATGGAATTTCTTGGATATGATCATTGAATAAATGGTTTATATTACGACTTGTTTGATACAAGGATTCCCATGTTGGAATGCCATGCATGGGATCATGGGGAAAATGAGATTTATTATATGGTTGATCACCCTTATACATGGATTTCTTGTGTTTATCCTAGTTCCTATATGACTTTTATACTTTTAAAACCTTGTCTATGTTACCTAGTTTGGTTGTTTTTTCATTCCTTAATTAAGTAATAGAATATTTTTCTACTATTATGTGGATTCATTAGTCTGACACCACGGATCCTGGTCAGTACTATGTATCTATATATATGTATACATGTGTTATTACATATATATTTAATATATACATACATGTTTATATAAATATTTATACCAATATATAAGGTGAAATGTATTCATAGATATCATGGCATAGGAAAAAGGAGGTAGGATTGTAAAGGTGTCCTTTGAGTAACCCAATTTAACTTATTTACAGTTATTTATTTACTATTTTACTAATATACCTACGCACTATTATATTTTATACTCATAAACTGTATTTCATTAGAAACCATTATTGGTGGCCTACTAAGTTAATCTCACACCATATTTAGTCTTCCATTTGGTACCCGGACATACCTCATAATTGTAGGATCAGAATTCTAGATTGTGTTATTACTCTCATACATGGGAGTGTAGGAGTACAGGACAGATTCAGTGCTCAGGATAATCATAGAGATAGCCTTTGGGTATTTTATTCTTTTTATTATGTATTATTTATTTATTACTTTTTGTATGTCTATTTCTTTGTATATTATATCATCACATGGACATGAATGGTTGTATTATTTAGCATTTCCAGGTTATATAATTTATTTTTCTTTCTTTATTTTATACAAATTACATTGTCAATTTATTTATTATATACATATATGCTACTATGATCATGGGATTATAGTATCCTAACCTTACCTTAATTATAACCTTTCTACTATTAGGAAGCTTCTGACATATGGAGAAGCACACTCGAGGCCATGTGGTGACCTGTCCAGCAACTGTTTATAGAGTGAGATTGGTCTGGATGTTACAAAGTGGTATCATAGATTATTTATCTTTTTATTATTGTTTTGGGTTGGTATATGAGTGACTATAAATGTGTAGACACATATTAAATAACCCATATTTGGGAGTGATCAACCCATGCATGGGGAACAAAGTAAGAGTCTAGGGATGGGACTATTGTTCATGATGTTTATTATAATAGTGGATTATTATTTCAACTTTAGTGATTGACTTAATATTTACAGATTAATGATTTATGGTATTTACATTATTTTACCCTTGTCCTCGTATGGAAAGGAAGTATTTTTACTTACATCATTAAAGGAACAAAGATATTCACATTCCATGCATATTCCATACCATTTAGATAACATTGACTTACTTCCTGATACATGATCGATGTGCCTTGTGTGATTTAGCAATGTGCTTATCTATATACCATGTTTAGGTTATTTTTATCATGCTTACCTCTACACCATGTTGTGTGATAAATTTCCCTGTTCACTTATATTTACTACTATTTGATAGCATTCCTTTTTATAAGTTATGATATATGATTGGTTATTAGAGTTCATGCATAAACATAAATGGTGTTTCCCATAAATCTTGATGGTGGAACCTTAACTAACCAATCCTGAAATGTTTGAGCCATGGACCATTTGTCTCAAGGACTAAAACATTTATGGTTGTGATTAAATGGGGGAAAAATAAAATTCAAGGTATAGGACTTTATAAATTGGAATTAGTGACCCATATAATCGAACTATTATTTGTGGACTTTTTATATTATGATATTGAAGTTGAAAACCTAGTTACAGTTACATGAATGCCAATTCTAACTTATAGAGGTATGTACCTTTATAAATTTCGAATTGTAATTCTTTTAACTGAACCATGATATATATATACACACACATTAAATGTATGAATTAAAATTTTTAGGAAATTTATTTGATTTAATAAATTCAAAACCTTGATTATTAATTTTGGGCAAATTGGTGTCAGTTTCAATATAAAAGTCATGAACCTTTATAATTTGGGAATAAAGAACCAAATGACTAAATTCCGATATGAAAAATTATACCCAAATAGGTTAGTTGGGTCATGTTTTTTATTATATAAACCCACTAGGGGTATAATTAATCTTGAACAAATATTGGGACCCTCATAGTTCCCCTATATTTTAATATGCCTTGGTTCATAACCCTATGAGGGTATACTCATGATATATAGGGATGGTTACTTAAATTGAAATAAGCCTCTTATATGGTGTTATGTATAAATTTATGGTTTCATCTTATTGAACCAATTCCATTAAAATGATAGATAACTTATGGTATGCTTTTGGACCATATTTTTATGCCAGGATGTAGTTAATTAAAATAAAAATCACAACCTAAAGGTTGTTTTCCTTTATAACATGGAATTTCCATTTTCTTTAACTAATCTAGATATGAGAATAATTATGGATAAATAAAATTGATAAAAGGAATTTATAAGATAAATTTCCTAAATTGTGATAGGTTTTTAGATAAATAAATAATAATTAAAATGAATTTCGATATAACATGTCAATGTTGCATTGTGGAAGTATCTAAATAAAGTACCACGTATTATTATTTTATAAATGGTAAATTATATTCTTGATATGAGAATTTTAAAAATATATAAATAAAATTTCAATTAGTGTAATGGATTAAATGAAACCTTAAAGTGGTGTTCTTAGTTTCACACCTTATGTAGGGGTAGTTTAAATGTTTTATTTAGAGTTTCCTTGAATGGGAACATTGATGTTACCAATGGATATCTTTTGAACTTGTTTTAGAGTCGATATCTCATGGAGTGTGCTAGCCTGTTCAAGTAGTACCTTGAAAATAAGAAGAACTATTGGATTCTTACTTGAGTTATAGGCATAAGAAGTGTTGTCCTTTTATTGTTTGGATTGATATAAGATTCTTAGTTTATAGAATGATTCCCAGGTCCTATAGGTTGTCATGTGGTAAATGGAACCTCGTTCAGTGTATGAGAATCATGTAATGCTCCATTTTAATGGGTTTGACATGCCTAGGTAATGATCGGTGTATTAGTAGGTTGTGTGGCCCTTCTTCTTCTTTAGTGATGGACAACTCAAGAGGTCATCATCCAGAGTAATAATCATATGGGATAATATGGCTTTGGGTTAAATATTTTGTATGGTCCATCAGATAATGTGATTTATAAGGATGATTCTTATATGGATAGTATCATATAATTTATTATTGTGTTGATGAAATGTTGGGGTAGTATGTTACAATACACATGGTATCCATTGAGTTGGTAAAATGGTAAAATGAGTTTCATGAGTTAGATGGGAATCATTTAAGACTTGATCTATTTTTCTAAGTTCACAGGTAATCTCTAGAGTAGATTTACCTAGGGGTTAAATTAAATATAATTTATCCCATTGTTCAAGATGATTTTTCAAAAGGATTGGGTGTTATAACACTACCAATCAGTTTATATTTGGCTTCGATTCATGATACTAATTATATTTGTTATCACAACTTGAGAGAGTATCATGTGTGTGTCTAAATTGAATATATTTTATCATGTGGGAAATTGGATGCTTTATCTTAAATTTCAAATTAGATCTTTTTAAAATCATGTTTTCCACATATGTAACATGTGTTTGGTGATGGATAAAGCATATTCTATGGGATGAGTTTCCATTCTCAGTAATTGATTAATAGGAAACTCTTAGGGTGGGGTGCATCGCGTCAAACATTTTTTAGTGTTTCATTCCATATAGAGGGATATAAATCAAAAAAATACCATTTGTTTATGGTCAAAATTGATTTTGGAGACCCATGAGATGGTAAGTTTGAGTTTCTAGTCCTTGAAATGATAATATAGATAACACCCAGTTATGGGTTTTCATTGATTCTGAACTCTAGATTCAGACATGGGGTGCATAAGTGACCTTGGAATATAATGTTTTTGATGAATGATGGTGCTTTCAAGGTATCATGATGATAAAATAATTCTCTATGTATAAAAGCCTTGAGGACGCCATGCGTCGAGGTTGGTCTATGATGGGGTTTTTTAAAATGATCATGGAATGCCTTGCTAGAATTGGAATCATGGTCAGTTAGTAATGATGCATCAAGAAGTGTAACTGATCTCTTTAAAGGATGTCATCAAAAGGTGGTTTGAATATTCTTTCCTATGTGTATTTTGATACAATTGGTTGAAAACCAATTCAGTCTCTTCATCTTGGATATTATGAGAGTGTCTTATGTATTATTGTTAATCCTTGACATCCTCTTATTGTAATATTATCTATGTGATGATCATGACTCTTATCATGACATCGTCCTAGGTACACTAATAGAGCATCAATTATACGTTGAGGTAAATAATGAAATTAAATTCCTTGTTGGATCAATAAATAGATTCTTCCGAAGTCATGCTCTATAAGCATGGATAATATTAGAGGTCCGGATTTTCTAGAGTAATACTAGGATTCCCTTGTAGGGAGGCCTTAAATAGACTCATGGACACCATCTGATTCTTTGAATCGATCACCATGTGAGATAATGTTGTTGGGCTTAGTCAGTGTTCTTGATAAGTGTATGTCTCAGCTATGTACCAACATCTCACTTGTAAACTAATGATAATGGATTAACTTGGATGAGCTCCTTGGATCCTAGTAGTTTGATTATGTGGTTACCTCAGACTTATAGTCAGGCTCGGTTGATATAATGTGAGTGTAATGATCCAAGGGTGCTGGATTGGGTATACACCTATTTTCATGTTGTGGCATGATGAAAATACACATAGTTCAGTTATATATTTCACCAAAATCTAGTTATGGGCTTTAGTGAATGTGCTTGAAGCAATCTTGAGGTACCTTTGTTTAAAGGAATCAATATTGGGTTTTCAGATTCATAGGTTGTTGATGATGAGTATTTTTAGAGATAATTGGCTAGTAGTGTCTCATATTTCCTTCATCTTATTACATTTAATGTGGCCGGTGGGGAACTACTTATGGCATGTTTTCAAGATTAGGTGAGGGAAGAGAAAAAAACAACTATGGATTTTCATGAAAAGTCACCACAAATAATCTAGATTTGGTAAATTAGGATTTGAATATTCGATCAATTTAGAATTAGTCTTGGAGTGTCATTAGAATGCTAATTGTGTGCTTATATAGGAAATTATGATGGTGGGAGCACCATAGCTAGGAATTGGCCACTCAAGTTAGAACCTATGGTGGGGTGCACCATAGGATGGTTAGTGAATAAGATAATGACATGATCTGGTATCAGGTTATATTGGATTAGGTAAGCATCGTCTTAATGTTTCTGTTTTGTATATGATCACTGGCTCAATTTTTAATGCCTTATGAAGTGTACGCTTATTAGTGATGCTTGAAGATGTGTTGGGTGTTCAAAATGAAACACATCCATTTCAATAAAAATTCCATAACCTAGGTAGGTTGGGCGATGTTTCATTATTCTCCAAGGATTCTTAGAGGATTGAACTTCTAAGGTGGGGAATTTTTTAAGGTCCTATGTTTTTTGAACTCTGGAAGTTCTAAAGGAAATTGTAAATTTTCATTTGGTGGATAAGAAAAAGGTTGAACTATGATTTTGAATTTATTTATGAGTATTAAAACACTTAAATTGTAGTTTTTAGATATGTTTAGAATATTGAGAGATGAGTCATGTGTTTGATGGTGTTTCAGGAGCATCCGAGGCTTGTTTGAACCTCGGAGCTTTGGTTTTTGTAGAAAAATCCTTCGGTGTATGGTTGGAAAATGGTTAGTAGTAACCATGTGGCTCAACCAAGATGCCCAGTAAGAGGATGTGAATTGTATGTTTAACTATATACAGAAGCCAACATGGATGTGTGAGGAGCTATAGAGAAACTACAGAGGGGATGCATGAGCTACACACATTTCTCAAAAACCGTGCACTGACCATGAAAGAGTATTTCCACTTAGCCAGTGGGTGCACATGATTGGAATAATGTTTAGATAAACTATGCATCCAAACCATATGACTCATTAAATGTGGTGAAATTACCTTCATTCCCCTGATTTATTTTAAACATCTTCCACCCTTCTCCTCCTCACTCAGACTCATAATATCCCTCCCTAATTAGAGATTTTCCTCTCCTCCTAGGCATGGATGGTTCTCCTCCATTCAGAATTGGAATCGAGCATCATTGGTCAGATTTGATCACACTTAGTTAGTCTATGATTCCTCCATCATAATTTATCATTTTATCTTTCTGTATTGAATGTTATTCTAATATGAGATCATATTCTCTATTTCTAGGTTGTTTTTATATTCTTTTATTTTCTCTAAAAATAGCTCGAATCAAAACTAAATAATGGACTAGTGAAGCATCGTAAGAATGAGTTACGTGGTGTCATGATTTTCCCTTTAATTCTAGAATTTTAATAAAAACACTATTGTGTCATGCCCCATAATTCTGATGTGTCACTATATAAATGTGCAATTTAGCATGTAAATGATTGTACCTAAATTTATATTGCCTTTGTTCTTTTAAATTGAAACATTATTGGATGTTTATATTGACTCAAACCTCCCCTTGGGTGTGTCACTCATATGCCTTGACCTTTATTCTTAGGTGTGTAATTAAAACCACTTTTTGAGGTGTGTTGAATTTCCATCTCCCATAATGAGATGCTTGATGGAACTAAATGAATAAGAAGTGGTGTGGGGGTTTCCTGCTTATCATAAGAGCATTATTTATATCACACTAGAACTATCCTTTTTAGATGGAATATCCAATTGAAATATAATGAAATGTTAACATTAAGTATCTGCACTTGTCCCATATAAATTAATGAATATAATGCTTAACTCCTCTCAGATTGATAAATTGATAGGGCTATAGACCTTCCCATGGACATATAAAATACTTATAAATGGAATGGCCCAAATTGTATGCTTGAATTTTGATAATAAATTCCTGCTAACACAACCCTATTATTTTCATTGATTGTAAAATAGATAGATGAATTATATCACACATTGAGAGAGCCTTGGTGTCCCAAGTATTGATTTCTAGGACGAGCTCATTGGTTATATGAATTGTATTAATCCTTGGGTGATACTTGGGTTACTTCTACAGAATTCCATGGACAAGATTTTAAGTTGAATGAATTATATACGCCTTGCGAAATACTCAGGTCCCTTAGGTGGAATTCCCTAGATGGGCTCAGAGGATACATAAATTATTCTAAGTCATGGGTGATACCTAGGTTCCTTATACAGAACTCCATGGATGGGCTCTTTGGTAAAATGAATTGTTAAAGACCATGGAGTGATACCTAGGATCATTATACAGAATTCCTTGGAGGGGATCATTGGATAAATGATTTAAATTATTCCACGAGTGATACATGGATTCCCATGTAGGAATTTCATGCATGGACTTGTAGGAAAAATTAGATTTATTACAATCTTGATCACCATTATACATGGATTTCATGGGTTCACCCTGGGTCTTATATGACTTTTATACTTTTATGACCTTGGTTATGTTCCTTGGTTGGGATGTTTAGGATGATGCCTTAATTAAGTAAGTGAATCTTATGCTACTATTATGCTGATGCTTTGGTCTTATTCCCCAGGTCCTAGATAGTACTATGTATCTATAAATATGACTACATATGTTATTACATATATAGTTCATATATATACACACATGTTTATATAAATATTTATACCTATATACATAGTGACACGTATTCAGAGGTATCCATGCTTTTGCTGAAGTAGGTATGGTTGGTTAGGTATCCTTTGAAGAACCTGAAATGACTTATTTTCATTTATTTAATTAATATCTTACTAATATACCGACACACTTATATATTTTAATACTCACATAATGAATTTCATTATACACGATTGGTTTTGGCCTACTGATTTTATCTCAGACCCTGTTCGGGCTGTCATTTGGTGCCCCAAAAAACCACATGGTTGAAGGATTAGGGTTCTACATTGTGTTCATACTCAAGTACATGGTAGCTTAGGAGCACATGACTAAGTCGATTCTTAGGATGATCATGGACATAGCCTTTAGATATTTTTTTCCTTGTGTATTGTTTATTTATTATCTTTTTTGTCTCTAATACTTTTAATATTATAGAATTAAATAGACATTCAGGGTTGTATTATTTGTAATTTCAATTAAATATGATTTATTTATGCTACTTTATTTTATACTACTTCTGCTATTGATTTATTTATTATGTACTATTGTGATACTCTGGTCATGGGGGCATAGTCTACCCACCATTCCTTTGTTGGACCCTCGCTACAAGTCAGTAGCCTCTAGCATAAAGAGTGGCATTCTTGAAGACATTTGGCGACGAATCTGGCTACTACTTATAGAGTGAGATTTGTTGGGACATTACACATAAACCCATCGTTATTCTTGACAAAAAGAACCAGGGGTACCCAAGTTGAAACATTAGGGTGGAAGAATCATTTATGGAACAACTCCTATAATTATTTCATCATCTCCACTAATTTCACAAGGTTCATTATGTGGGAAGTCTTATATATAGTTTTTTCTTCTAGGATGAGTTCAATAGAAAACCTTACTTCAATATCCGTAGGATATATAACTAATTCTATAGGAAACACTTTAATTAACTAATGAAAAATAGGTACATTCTCCATTCATAAGTTTTAATTTCCAATTATAGGTTTCATCTTCTTTTCATATCTAAGGATTTCATTAAAGTTGGAATCTAAAGGGGGATCCAGGTATGACTCACATAATGAGGTATCACCTCTAAATAGAAATAACTACACTCCCCATTTACGAATACTAATCTATTTCCATTTACAAAAAGAAATTTTTATTAGGATATTTTCAAATTCATCCATGGGTACACTGTGGGAAAAATGGTAATTTGTGATGAGTTATTTGCAACGGGTCAGGGGCTTGTCGCAAATAACTCTTGAAAAGGGGTTATTTGCGACAATACAATCCACCCATGGCAAAATAACTATTATTTGCGATGGGCGGTAAGAACCAATCGCAAAAGGTTTGGCGCGGAATACGCGCCAAACCACGGGAAAAGGTATTTGCGATAGGTTCCTATTCCAGTCGCAAATACCCATCAATAATTTTTTGTATTTGTGACGGGATAATTGTCCAATCGTAAATACTTTATCGGTAGGTACACATTTGCGATTGGACTTGTCACCAATAACTTTTTAACGGCCCACTGTAATTAAGGTGGGCAAAGGTCATTTGTGATGAGGCATGTCCCAAATAAGTTCGTCGCAAATAATCGTACCTAAATATACCCCCATCCGTTTTCCTCCCATTTCACTCATTTTTCAACTTCTCTCTCTATCTGTTATGGAAAATTTTCTTCCAAAATTTTCCAAAGATTAAAATTTAAAATCAGCGTGTAATCTGCAACTTTGATACTCCAAAACCTTCAGATTCAATGTATTTATCTATTTTTTTAATTATTTATTTTATTTATTTTAATTTAAATTATTAATAATTTTTGTTAATTAGATGTAATTTAATTAAATTTGAAATAGATATTTGTTTTTTCACTATTTATTTTTATGAATAGTTATATCTAAGTGTTAATTTGTAATAAATTATAATAATTAGTAGTAAATTATAATAAATTGTAATAAATTGTAATAAATAGTAATAAATAGTAATAATTTTAAATATTTTGTAATAAATAGTAATAAATAGTAATAAATTGTAATAAATTGTAATAAATATAAATAATTTGTAATAATTATAAATAATTTTTAATAATTAGAATTAATTAGAAATAATTTGTAATAATTGGGAATAATTAAGATTAATTGGAAATAATTAGGAATAATTAGTAATAATTATGAATAATAAGTATTAATTAGAATTTATTAGTAATAATTAGTAATAATTAGAAATAATTAGAAATAATTAAGTTTAATTAGGATTAATTAGTAATAACTTGTATTAATTAGTAATAACTAGTATTAATTAGTAATAACTAATATTAATTAGTAATAATTAGTAATAAACTGTATTAATTAGTAATAAATTGTAATAATTTTTAATAATTTTTAATAATTATTAATAATTAGAAATAACTAGTAATAATTAGAAATAATTTGTAATGATTAGTATTAATTAGTAATATTTAGTAATAAATAGATTTTTTTTTGCATAAGTAGGAATAATTAGAAATAATTAGTAATAACTAGTAATAATTAGAAATAATTCATAATAATTATAAATAATTAGTAATAATTAGAAATAATTAGAAATAATTAGAAATAATTATCAATAATTAGTAATAAGTTGTAATTATTAGTAATAATTAGTAAAAAATTGTAATAATTAGTAATAATTATGATTAATTAGTAATAATTAGGATTAATTAGTATTGATTATGATTAATTAGTTTTAATTTGTAATATTTAGTATTAATTAGTATTAATTAGTATTAATTTTCATTAATTAGAAATAATTAGTAATAATTAGGATTTATTATCAATAATTAGTATTAATTAGTTCTAATTAGAATTGATTTTCAATAATTAGTAATAACTAAAAATAATTTATAATAATTTGTAATAATTAGAAATAGTTAGTAATACTTAGTAATAGTTTGTAATAATTATCATTAATTAGTAATAAATATAAATAATTATAAATAAGTAGTAATAAATGGTCTAGTAATAATTATTTAAAACCTATAATAATTATCAATAATTTGTAATAATTATAAATATTTAGGATTATTTGGAATTAAAATGTAATAAATAGAAATAATTTGTAATAATTAGTAATAATTAGGATTAATTATTAATAATATGAATTAATTAGTAATAATTAGAATTAATTAGTAGTAATTAGGATTTATATGAAATAATTAAGATTAATTAGTAATAGTTAGGATTAATTAGTAATAATTTGTAATAATTAGTAATAATTAGGATTAATTAATAATAATTGGGATTAATTAGTAATAATTTGGATTAATTAATAAGAATTAGTCATAATTAGGATTAAATATCAATAATTATTAATAATTAGGATTAATTATCAATAATTAGTAATAATTAAGATTAATTAGTAATAATTATTAAAAATACAAATAAAGAGAATTAATTGGAAATAATTAGTAATAATTAGTAATAATTAGGATTAATTATCAATAATTAGTAATAATTATGATTAATTAGTACAATTAGGATTAATTAGTAATAATTTGGATTAATTTGTAATAATTAGGATTAATTAGTAATAAATCGGATTAATTAATAATAATTAGTAAAAATTAGGAATAATTATAAATAATTAGGATTAATTATAAATAATTAGGATTAAATATAATTATTTTAGTAATAATTAGAAATAATTAGTAATAAATCATAATAAATACGAGTACATTGATAAAATGGAACAATTTCTAGTGGATTGGCGACATTTTTTTTGATCAACGCATCAAATCCTTACAACTTTCTCCCACTAAAATTAGTATAAAAAATCTTCTTGGTCATACGTTTTATTAGATATTCCATAGTGATTTATGTCAGAGAAAGTTGTAAGGCGGTGCACCCTCAGACAAAAGAGTCTCTTTTGCCTAACGACTCATCCCCTTATAACATTATGGGACTAAAGTCACTATGAGTAGTCTACTCTGACATATGAATATTCATTTTCATATGCACAAGAGCAAGGAGAGAAGCGTGATGAGGCCTCCCGGCTCTTCACACTTGTATATATGAAAATGTATATTTTTTCATCAGAGCAGACTTTTCATAGTGATTTTAGTCACCGAAAGTTTCGAGGGGATGAGTCATTAGGCAAAAGAGCTTCCGCAAATCTGATGGAAAATGTGCTACTGGTAATTAACAAAAAATATCACAAAATACCTGAAATTAATATTAATTAATTGTAATTTGTATAAATTTATATAAATAAGTGTATATTAGTATAAATGCTTAAAAATAGTCTAAATAACTATAAAATAATAGAAATTATTATAAATTACTAGAAAAGATAATTTAATTTTATTATATTTTTTCAATATTATTTATCTAATATCTGATTATAAAAAATAACTAATTATTTAACAGTTTTTAGAAAAATATGGAATGAGGAAGTTGAAAAAAATCATTATTAGATGATCATTTTTGGATAAATCAACATAGAAATCTAAATGGTTCTATTTTAAATCTGGTATATATTGAGGGTGTCCAATCATTCTTATCATTTGCATCATTGAAAAAAAAATAGAAGGGATAATTAAGTATCTGTGTAAAAAATGTGCTATGAGGACGTATGGAACATTTGACAATGTTGGAGGTTATTTATTTTTTTTTGGTTTTCAACCAGATTATAATTTTTTGTATCAAAATGGTGAACATTGATCCAGAGAAGATATTAATAATTTGGTTCCGGATCTAGCATAGTTTGAATATTTAGTACATGATGTGTTAGATCCATCTATTTAATAAACAAAAATTTTGGATGATATTGACTTAACTCCTGAGTTAGAACCATCTCATTTATATGAGTTGTTAAGGTCTTCTAATGATGCCTTATATCCTAGTTGGAAGATAAGAAAGTTTTATGCAATTACAAAATTTATGGATTTTAAATTAGATAATGGAATTTTAAATAGTTATTTTGATCTGATATTATATTTGTTAAAAGCATTTTTTCCTGATGTAAATGTGTTGCCTTTAAATTTCTATAAGAGAAAGAGGCTGGTTCATAATCTAGGTATTGGTTATCATAAGAATCATGCATGTTCAAATGATTGCATCTTATATTATGGTCAAAATGTGTTGTTGGATAGTGGTCCTACATGTGGACAATCATGGTATAAAGAAGCTAAACCATGGAAGTCTGGATTTGATCTTATAAAATAATGGAGATATTTTCTGCTCACACCCCGATTGCTACTTTTATTAATGTCTCAAAACATAACATCATTGATGTTGTGGCACAAAACCAACATTTCAACCAGTAAATCCTCAAATCATCCCTTTGATGGTGATTGATGGAATTTTTTTGACTAAGTGCATAATTCGTTTACTTTAGTAGCCTGAAACATGCAATTGAGTATTTTTACTAGTGGTTTCTATCCATTTGGTTCTTATGGTTGTCGATATTCATATAGGACTATATTTATAACTCCATATAATTTACCTCTATAGCTATATATATTTTTACCTTATTAAATCCAGTTCATTTGAAAAAATAATATCTATGTTTATTTGAAACCATTGATTGATTAGTTAAATTCACTGTGGGGTAATGGTTTTAGTACATATGATGTTGATGCGAAACAAAACTTCCTACTGAAAGGTGCATTGATGTGGACAATTAGTGACTTCCCAGCATATGGAATATATTCTGGTTGGGGTGCACATGGTGCAAAATCATGTCCATACTGTATGCGAGACAGGAAAACATTTATTCTCATCAATGTAAAAAAACCTTGTTTTTTCAACAATCGTCACATATTTCATCCAACTGGTAAACCTTTTTAGAAGAAACAAATATCATTTCAGAAAAGGAATAGTTGAAAAAGATGGGCCTCAAAAAATGATAATAGGTAAATAGTTAAAATAAATTGTCTCTTCATTACCCCCCATCACATTTGGACCAACAATAATCCAGCATAAAATTGATGGGTTTGGAAAAGAGCACAATTGGATAAAATAGAGCATTTTTTGGGATTTTCCATATTATTCTAATGTGTTAGTCCATCACATGTTGGATGTGATGCATATTAAGAAGAAATTATTTGATAATTTCATTCATATAGTTTTGGATATAGCAGGTAAGACCAAAGATATTGTAATGGCACGATTAGATCTTTTCCAAATTTGTAAGCAACCAGAACTTGAACTATTTGAAAATGTCAGATCATAGAAGTTAATAAATCCAAAAGTATCTTATATAATGTCCATAGAGAGTCACTTATTATTTTGTTAGTGGATTTTATATTTAACACTTCCATATGTTTATGCGTCCAATTTTGGAAGATGTGTCAGAAATGGTCATATTAGTGGATTGAAATGTTATGATAGTCCTGTTTTAAAGGAAAGAATTATGCCAATAAGATTAAGAGGTTTGTTAAATCCTATGATTTGGGATGCTCTACCATAAAAATCGTTATTTTTTGGAGATATTTGTGCATCAATAACCGACAATGATGTCATAAGAAAAATGCAAGAAGATATTGTTTTAATTTTATGTAAACTAGAAAAAATATTCCTGCCGGGTTTTTTTTTGAATCAATAGAACATTTGATATTACATTTTCCATTTGAAACATAATGTGGAGGTATAATATAGTTTTAATGGATGTACCCAATTTAGCGATGCATGGAGAAATTGAAAAAAATCATGTAATGAAGAATCAGTTGAAGGTTCAATTGCAGAAGCTTATATTCAAGAGAATTTTATTTTTTCTACTCTCATTACTTTTAATCGGAATTTCCATCAAAATAAAACCACATGAACCATAATGAGGGAACTGTTGATTATGAAATGATCAATCAATTATCAGTTTTTAATCACCCCAAACTTGGCATTAGTGGATTTTATGAATGATGGATTTTAGATGATGAACATCACAGAGCTCATACATATATTCTGCTCAACTGTGAAGAAATTACACCATTTGTAATGTCAAATCTCACAACAATTATTCTATAATTTTTTGTAAAAATACATTAATATTATTTTATTGGTAGGTTATATGAAAATCATATTAAGAAACATTTTTCACAAATTACACTAGCTGCTCTTGAAGAACATTATCAAAAAAAAATTCCTACTGGTTTCAAAAACTGGTACCATAAATTATTTTTCATTTCAAATAAAAAATAAATTTAATATTTTTTATAGTGATAATTTCTTTAAAACATTTCAGGTATCTCAACATGCTAATAAAATTGATAATTGATTGTCTTTATTGATTAATCCCCCTTGAAAATGTTTAAATATTATAATGCATATGTGGTGAATGGTTTTCTATTTCATACCCGAGCATATGGGGAATTAAAACCCAATTAATATTGGTGGTTTATAAAGAGTATCTCGTCATAGAAAAATATACATTGACTTCTAGGACATTCTAGAAGAAATCATTGAACTGTTTTATCCAGGACGAAAATTACATAATGATTTTTAAATTTTAGTGGTCAGATTCTGAGAGAGGATTGTGTGTTCATCCAATCAATGGAATCGTTGATATTAAATATAAAATTATTCATATAGTGAATGAACAATTTTTGTTAGAAAAATAGGAACATAAAAGTTTTATGCAAATTACTGGGCTACTTTAAGAGAGTTGGGTAATTGGTGGAGAATAATAAAAATTAAATCTCAAGAGAATTAGTTTACTGAAAGAGAATGTGGTTCCACTGAAGTGAAAGGAATTGAAAATCTTTAAGAGCCTGCACTAAATCCATCTATTACATGAAGAGACATAAATATCATTCATGACACCCTGTATTTAAGGGTCGTTGGTGACGATGATTTTAAGTATGTTACAACTAAATTTGAAATGAAAAGAGATGATAAAATTGAAACTAATCAGGAAATCGATGATGCTGAGGAGGAATATTGAGACATTGACATCAAGAATTATGAATATGAGGATGAATATGGACATCAACACAGTTAAATGATGTTTATAATCATATATAATATAAATCTATATATAATATCTATTTTTACCTATTTTCTAACAACAATAATTTCATGTTTTAGATCAATTAGGATTTGTATCATTTTTCACAGGGGGCTGATCTAACTTTAGATGAATTGGAGGTTGGATCAGCCATCCCTCAGAAAATTGGTGATTCAGGGGGAACTCAGAGGGGGTGTAGTCTTGCCCAACTGATGATTCTAAACCATATCCCTGAGAGACATCCACATCTTTGGTTTGATCCATGCATGCATCGGCATGTTTACTAGTGTATTTTACATGGTTTCATTAAAATATTTATATTATAATTGTTTGACTAATTGTTATTTTTTCACTGTTTTATTCATATATTTGTTGGACATGGGAGTTCTATATTGCAGAATTATTTTTATGATGCAAGGGTTTCATGGGATCAGATTCCTATTGATGTTCAGTAGTGCATGTTCAAGCATTGGCTGGTACGTAAATAAATAATATTTATATTGAAATTAATTTAACTAATAAAATAAAATAATAAATTATTTGTAGTGTTTATGATATCTCATTGATGATAGCATGCATGCAGGTATTTGGAAGGCATGACAGGGAGCTATGCATCCACGTTGCACTCAGTTTTTTCACAATTTGAAAAGGAAAGCAATGGAGAAAGCAGTAGTGAAGGAGTTTGATGAGTCATGTCACGTCCACTGAACAAATTATATTTCATCTCATATTTGGGATGGATTATGTACACACTAGTTGAGTAGGAGGTTTCTTAGCAGATCATTAGTAGGTCAGAAAAATCAAGAGAGCCATGAGGTGACACAACGAGCTGGTAGTCGTACATTTAGTACACATAGGGAGCATATGGTAAGTAATTTTTTTTAAAATATTTCATATAACATTAAATCTAAGCGGTTTATTTTATATTAATATAGACAGTCACAAAACTGGATATTATGGTTTATGACGTTTATAGATGATGTACAGTGATATAGCCACTAGGGAGATTAGAGGTTTCCGCCAGCATCAGATTGGGGTTAGTATAAGTTTTTTTTGAGTTTTAAATTTAACTAAAAATAATATTTTAACTATTTTAATTTTAAATTAAAGTTAAAATAGTCATGTGAGGCCAGGACATCTCAGACACATGTTGGAAGTCAAGACGGGATAGATGGTTAGACTAGTGCCCCCGATTTGATGAGGATGTATGGATGCAGGCAACCCAGTATGCAATCGAGAAAGGCAGAGTTGTTTGTATCAACTCTCTAGTGACCCTGAGGGTTTTTATGGCATCTCAAGGATGTCGGTTTCAAGATTGGGAGGATATTGTGGAGAGTAATTATCATATCATGCACATTATTTGGGGATGATGTGAGCTCAGAGTGAGCATATGGAGACTATGTGTAGGGGTTAAGAGGAGATACGTCAGTGGTAGCAGCAGTAGCAAGAAGAGGTCCTAAGATAGAAGTAGTAGGAGGAGGAGGAGGTGGAGATACATGATGAGATGCTTCAATGGTGGATGTAGTAGGAGATGGAGTAGATGGTGTACATGCGACGTCAGACTCATAATTTAGGGATAGAGTTCTCTCCACCATCTTCTCCCGCTCCTCCAGACGACCCTCCCTCTTAGTGATGTATTTTTATTTTATAATTAAATATTAGAATGAATTTTTCTGAAATATTAACTATTTAATTTTTTAAATAGTGGTTTTATATTATTTGGAATATTATGATTTTTAATTATTTATTTAATTGTTTTATTATATTTATTATTTTATTAATTAATATATTTTTATATTTTTATAAATACTCAATTTTATATTATATTATTAATATTATTATTGTTATTTCATTAATATTAATATTAATATTAATATATTATTTTATTTTTTTATAATTAATTTTATTTTACGAATATTAATATTATTAGTTTATTTATATTAATATTATATTATTATTATAATTTTAGAAATAAATTTCTTCTATTAATGTTAATTTTATGATTTTAGTTATATTAATAATATATTTTTATTAATATATTTTTATTTTATTTTCAACTAATTGTGATGGTCAGTCGCAAAATAGTTTATATTTTATAATTCAAGAAGTATTTTCCATAGTCCATTGAAAAAGATTAAAAAATTGGAATCTATTTGTGAGGGGTAGCTAGATCGTCACAATATAGTTTTTTATAAATGCATTATTTTCTAGCGACAATGCTACTACCAGTCACAAATAATATTTTTTTCAATGGTTCATCACAAAGAGTAATATTTGCGATACCATTTTCTACAACAAGGCATTTGTGATGGGACCCCATCACAAATGGCCCATCACTATAATCCATTTTTCTAGTAATAGTAAGGTAATTAAGCTTTCAAGTAGGGTCAGTCTATGTATCATAATAGGGACTAACTAACATACCCTCGTTCCAATAATATTTCCATTTCTTATCTTGATTAATAACTCATTTCTCAGGGGTACTAGGAAATGATTTTATATTATTAGTAAACAAAAAGGATATGAAAGAGTGTGGAGATCCATAATCGAGTAAATAATTATCTATCTTTGAGTTTACAATCAATTTACCAACTGTCACATATTTATGAACTTTGACTTCAGTTGTATTAATCACATCATGTTCTACATTCCCCCCAAGAATATTCTAAGGTGGATTACCTTGATTCTTGAGGATTTGGTTTGATTAATTCCACATATATCTACAAATAAAGCACTATATATTAGCAAATTAATTCTTTTCCCTGCATTCATGACCTAGATTTCCCATATCTACACATGTTTAATAAAATCTTTCTCCCTTTAATCAAGTACCAGGGTGTTTATTTTCATAATTATCACATGTTTTATGTCCCATATTTCCCTTATTCTTCATCATAACATTTCTTTCTCTATCATGATAATTATTCATATTCATATCTTGAATTCCTTTTAAATGATAAGACATTGATAATTATTTTTTATTCTTGAAGGATGTTAATATTATGTCATTTTATGATGAAAACATTTGAGAGACCAATACCCTTTGGAGGCTCAGCTTAATCCTGTGAAAGAAACATTCAAACCTAATCTTTTTTACATATATTTTATGAAACATGCCTATAAAACATTGTAATATTATGATCATATTTAGCAACACTCGCCTCTTCCATCTACTTCAAATTAATTATTTTCATTCAATATATGATTATTGCTATCAAGGTAAGAATTTCTCAAATAATATCACCTTGAAATTATTTTATTTCATGTTATTTATCTACCCCTCCTCCTTATTATTTTGAATCTATGACCAACTTTGATCAGCATATCCCCTTAGATAATAAAATGCCATGATTACTTCCTCCCTTTAAAAACTTCCCAATGTAAGTAATATCATTTCTAGGGACTTGATACAATTTTTAGCAACTAATGAACCAGTGAAACCATTGAATGATAAAGGTTTTTTCACATTAAGTAGTCCCACATTGTTTCACCATATTTCATATTAGTAGGTTTCTCTATATGGGAAAGGTAATTAGTCGTAACCTGAGTCAACTGCCCTAATATTTCCATAATTTTCTCAATTCCAACACCAACCATGTCGAATTTCTCTAGATGAAAATCCCTATAATGATTATAGTTTCTGATATTATTTCTCTTCCTATTTTTAGATTCTATCTATAAAAAATGTCATATAATTAATTTTGTCTTGACATTATGAATATTAAGCCATAAAATCCTAATAAAATTTAAAGTTCTTGGGAATCCTAACAGTTTTTCATAATTATTTTGATAGATTTGTTCTTAAAAAATCAAGTTCTCAAGGTTCCTAGTAAACATCATTTTATTCCAATTGTAACACCCTTTCCCCAAAAACCCAAATTCAATGGTTTTTTATTACATTGCTACAAAATAAAAGGATCAAATCATAAAGTACCAAATAGTTTATAATATTTGGTAGAACATATATATACATGATATCTATATTACATTAGAACATCAAAATACAACATAAAAACTTCTTGCAACATTATTATTATTTTAATTGTATCCCTAAATTTATTCATACATCACATATTATTACCTTAGGGGAATGGACACATGAGAAGGGTGAGCTCAAATTCTTAGTAAGGGTACAAGTATAGTGGAAGCTATCATGATAGGAATCCACATGATGAAATAGTAAATAATCAATAAATAATCTTTATAATCACTATCATGATTATAAAAAACATCCATCGATAACATAGTAATGAAAATAATCACATGGATGACAATAACCGAATTCATGTTGATAGAATCCATAATTTCAGAAATATTGATCTTTACATTAATGGATTTAACCAACAAATTATTCATTCCAACAAGGATGTAACCAAGACATATATATTTTCATCAAGGCCACATCCAAGACATAATTATTCTCATCAAGGACATAACCAAGACATCATGATTACATTGGGTAGGTATACACCAAATGCTCAAACCTTTTTTCCCAAGATATCAACTGATACATCAAGGGGATATATAATGTTGGGCCCCACCAATCACTTCTTTAAGTGAAATGCATTCACCATATAAAAGATACGAATATCAATAGAATACGTAAAAAACTTTCCATCGGAATCAATAAACATCCATATTGAGATATGAAGATAAAAAATTTCAATAAATTGATATCCAATAAGTGGCATAACATGAAAATAATCCATATAGGTAAAAAATATTGATGTTTAAACAATGCATAAACAACCTAGAAATTATTGGGTTTATCAATGTAATAGGAAGTATCTTTATCCAAGAAATATAGATAAGGTAGTGGTATAGGGTACATTCAATGTGTCAAGTTATCAATAGAATATAGTAATTGATTTCAATAGTTTTCACTAGATAGTAGGAGAACTCAACAATATTGATTCTAAAGATCATGTGAATTATCAAAAGTATTTTCCCTAAGAGTGTCTAGTCACGTGTGTAGTCTTAGGTACACATATCGTATACCAGAGTGAATATTTTGTTAAACCTCTTCCATCCCATTTTAGGTTGATTCCCCCAAGGTGAATGTATTCCACAACCACATCTACTTTCTATATCTATATATGAATTTCATTACTATAAAAACCATGCACTATTTACTTTCCTAAATTTAAAATTTTTGTAAATCATGATTAATTAGGAAAAGGATTTAATGAGGGGGGAAATATTGTTTTCAATATATCAAATATGAAATAATTCTATAGAATTACAAGCATTATTGCATTATAATTTTGGGTTTTAACTAAAAATGTAAGTTGTGGAATGATAACACTCATGTTTACAGAATAATAGCATCATAAAAAGGCTATTGTTATATGGTATAAGTATCCTCTAATTAACAATATATCACTTGGGAGATAATACCCTGAAATTATAATAAAATTAATATATTCATATTTTATTATAAAAAAATAAATTAAATTTATAAATAGAATGATTGGAAACCCTTAGCTTATTCTGTAGATTCTTAAAGATTGGGAGGACTACTTAGAACCTTATAAACTCCATAGGGTGGCTTTAGAGTAGGATAGGGAAGGTAACTTTGTGATCAATGCCTTTGGAGTGGACAGGGATGATATAATGGGTGAGAGTTATCTCCTTTTATAAGTGAAAAATTGGGGGTTTTCATTGGAAACTAAAGTTAGGTAAGGGGTAAGAATTTTATCGCCAGGGGTTAGGTGGGTTTCCACCTTCATTACCACCTTAATAGTAATAAAACGAATTTTTTTTAAGATGATCAATGATCACCCAAATTGAATATATCCCACTAGAATTACATGATAAAACCAATAATAGAGTCTATGGAGTTCCATAGGATGTTATTTCTAATAGGGACTCATTATTTAAATCTATGTTCGAGAATGGTTTTCAAGAGTCAATGGGTACCGAACTAATGTTAAGAAAAGTGTATCATCCTTAAATGAATGGATAGACTGAGTACACCATATACATTATTGATGGAATACTTCATCTATGCGTTCTTGATTTTGGTGGTTCATGTGAAAAGCATCTAGATTTGGTCGAGTTTTCTTATAATAATATTTATGAGCCCTCAATTAAAATGGATCCCTTTTTAGAGTTGTATGGGTGGAAATGTAGATCTCAATTGTGATGGGAGGATTTGGGAGAATAATATTTGATTGGACCGAGCCTTATTCATGAGATTACAAAAAAATGAAATTGGTTTGAAAGAGTTTGGTGACAGGTGAGAGTCATTAAGAATCCTATAAAGACTATTATAGCCACCCATTGGAGTTTACGATGGGTGAATGGGTATTTCTCTGGTTGACACCTAACTTGGGACATTGTCATTTGGGTTTTCAAGGTATGTTAGCACTAAGGTTTGTTAGCCCTTTTTAGATCATTGAAAAACTTGGAATGGTGTCTTATCGGTTGGATTTTTCATATAGTTTGATTTTTAATGAAGACATATTTTATGTTTTCCAATTATGATGGTATCAAACATATCCTTTCCATATCACAGAATAAGAGGATATTGATCTTGAGACTAGAACCTTAGTGGTTGAGCATCAATTTTAGATTATGGATCACCAAAAGAAGGTTAGATAGAGTAAAAAGAGTCACTGGTCTGTGTATTATGTCATTATAGGAATGACATCCATGAGATGTGGGATTGGGAATCATTAATGATCTAGTAGTGTCTTTCTCTTTTTGATAGACTATAATATTGAGCAATTTTTTAGGGAAGAAATCTTTTATAGTAGGGGTAATTATCACACCCTAACACAAGGAATTAGGTACAAAGCCTCCATTGTCTTTGTCTTTATAGTTTCATGGATTTTTTAGGTTCATGGTGGCTTAAAAATAAGTTTTTAGGCATTCTAGGAAAAAATCGCTAGGACCATGGTAATGGTGTTCGTCATTGTGTGTTGGAGGGTTTACTATGTGAAATTAATTGAAACACCATGCCCAATTCATGGTGTAGTCCTAGACATTTATTGTATATGGTCTCTCTTTGCGCATGGCCAACAAATCATTCCAAGGGGTGGTAGAGACTATAGTGATGCCAAAATGGCATGGTTTTTGGGGATAAATCATGGTTAGACCCTGTGGTTGGGCTCATGGGTGAGGCTACCACATCATGGTAGGAAACAACAAGGTGTGGTGTTAGGGGTTACAATATTTGAAAATTATCTTTCAACACATAAACTTTTGGGGGATGTTACTCCAGTAATGTTCAACCTTAATGGAGGGTTTTGAAGAATGTTTTGACCCAATTTCCTTTTAATAAAAAATTTTCTCACTCCCCATTTGGCTTGGATTCCAAATCAAGTTCATTCCAGGATGTATTTTTTGGGTGTTAATCTCATATTAATAAGTAGATTAGGGTGAATCCTTTATTATTTAGTTTACTTCTTATAAATTGAGGTTCATGAGGACGAGATATATTCATTTCCTATCACTAATTTTATGGTAAAATGGTTTTCCTTTCTATTGAGTTATATGTCTCTATACAATGCTTTTATCCCTTAATTCACCTTATTTTCTTGTATATTTCCATTAGTTTGATTTATTAAATTCATTAATTTGAAATATATGATGTTTTTTTATGAAATTACCTCCTTGATGGACTGTTAAATGGTTTTTAAATGGGTTTGGAATTAAAAACATATTTATGAACTTCATGTGTTTGATGAAATGATTCAAAGATGGGGTTTACTTTAAAATTAATATTCAGTCATGGGAGGAATGATGCTACACTTGTGGAAATACTTTATAAAATTATGATCATGGTTTATTGATGTTTTTTGAAAACATTGAACAAGTGAATGTTTGGGAACCTTCGTTAAGGACATATGAAAACCTTAGTGAGTATAAAGTTAATAGGTTTTATGATTGTGATATCAATATAATGTGGTAGGACTAGATATTATAGGATTAACAGTTATTTATGGATTAGTGTTCCTTGCATGTTCGATTCATATATCCCAGAGGCTAGATCCAAATTATGTTTTTGTGATCATGTATTCATAAATGTATCATGTTTTATATACTCACATGGTTATCTTATTATATGTGAATTTTCCTTATTCTTTCCCTCTAAATTTTCATTCATGTTTGTACTCCTATTTTTATAGTTTTTATTATGTATTTTTCAAATAAAACCAAATGATTTTTTAGGTAAAGTTTTTTCAAATTAAATAGCTTTATAAACTTTTTTTTTGTTTTTAAATCTATAAATAACAATTTCAGGGTGAGATAAATTGTATGCATTCATGGGGGTATCTTATTGGATGCTTGCCTCACTCTCTATACATGCCTTTGGGTATGTGTGGGTTCGGTTTTGTAGGATACAATTGAAGTAATGGGTGTCAGGTAACTCACTGGATTTCCTCAATTTTCATTTCCTTCATGGTGGGTTGGGATGGTGGTGACATGTGTTCTCCTAGAGATGTGGGTTTTGTTTTGTGTCTTTAATTTTTCCTATTTTCTAACTTTAGCATTTTTTCTTAGTTTTTCGGTATCATAATTATGTAACATTTTCTTCTATGATTCACTTTGATGATTTATATATTTTTGGGCATATATGAGGCATGTTTTGGTTCTTGTGTTGATTTCCACCTTGTGGCAATCTATCTTGGGTGAAATTTCATTTCAGCCCCAGTTGGTTCATTACAGTGTAACTCAAAAAAAAGTGAGACTTAAAAGGTTAAATGTTACCACCCATGTCAATAAGAATCACCTTTTTTTGGGAGCCAAATTTATTTGAACTCCAAAGTTAATCATGCTTTCCATGGAATAGTGTGAGGATGGGTGACCTCATGGGATGTTTCCCAGTGTGAGTGGATGAGGATAAATCACACTAAAATAACAAGTGTTAGCCTATAAGGAAAACCATTAGTCAGATAAGTGAACCTATGAGGTAATATCCTAGGGTGTGATGGGAAATCAATCAAGTTATTATAGGAGACCCATGGGATCAAATGACCAGGTTCTTGGTTTGGGGAGTTCAAGTCATGGAAAATGGTATTAGATCCAATACCCAGCCAAAAGTACAACAACACTTCTTAGGTTTGAGGTGTGGTGTCCACAATGAGTATTTTTTTCTTTAAAAGTTGGGTGAGTGTAACACCATTGAAAAAGTGAGAGTTAAAAGGATGAATTTCACTACCAATGTCATCAAGGTTCACTTTTCTCTTCATGAGCCAATATCCACCTGAATGTATTGTGGAACTTCCTAGGTTTTAGGTGTGGTGTCCACAATAAGGATTTTGTGGCTGAAAGGAGTGGATAGTGTAACAACCCAAAAAATTTAGACATAAAATGATAAATTTCACTACCCATGTTAATAATAAGAACCTTTATTTTCATGAGACTACCTAATTAGAACTCCACAATTAATCATGCTTTGTTTAGAGTAATATTATGATGGGTTAACTCCTAAGAAGTATCCCATGGTGTGTGAGTGTTGAAAAATCACACTAAAAGAGAATGTGTTGGATAGTGGGGATAATATTTACTCTGATAAGTGACATGGGTGGGTAATAGCTTCTAAGAAACCAACCATGGTATTATAGGTGCCCCATGGGGTTAGATGACTGGGTTCATGGCTCGAGCTTGTAAGGGTGTGGATTATTGATCAGTATGGAATATATTGGAACTATTATAGTAGAGTACTTATGAAACAAGAGAGGTGTTACCACAAGAATTTCAAAAATATATAATAGGTACATGTTTCACCTCCCGGGAGTTTTCATTCAATCAAAAAGTGATTTATTGGGATAAAAGATGTATCCATATATGGTATGGCATGGTGGTAAATTAGAAAAATAGATATTCCAACTATAGGTATGTTTGAATAAACTAGTTGGTAATTGTTGGGTAGTTTAGATATACACCATTATATACACCTTCCTACTACATGGAACCCACCTTTAGTATCCTAGTCCCTAAGAGAAAATTACTTTCTAGTTGTATGAGTGGTGTACCGTTCATATGGCCACTTACAGGTAATAGTAAAAGGGTATTATAATGAAATTTTTGTGGGTGTCATATTGAATAAATTGAGTAGTGGGGTAAACATTTGGAGTGTATCTAGAAATCATTGCATTTGAATACAAGTTTGAGGTGGTCCATGGGGGTATTGCCAATTTGATATAATTAATAGTGTCATGGATCAATTAAGGAATTCCTTGGATGATAGCAATGGAGTTGGTGGGATCTCTTGGGTTGGTAGTTCATGGAAAACCATGAGTGTAATGGGCATGGGGTATAGTGCGCATTCCACTTATACACATTTTTAATTTGAGGGGGGTTTACTTCTCAGTCTTATTACATGATGAGTTGGTAATCTATTGTATATTTCCTTCCAATACTCAAGGAAAAATCTTATGTCTGTTTGTGTCCAAGAGATGGTGGCCATATCCTCTAGTATCAACCTTGAATTGGAGATATGAATGGGAATGGAATGGGTGAAAAAATAGGGGAATAGATGTGATTGGTTCAGAAATATTGGGATCAATCATGGTCAACAAATTTCATGACTATCATGGGTGAACTATTTGAGTGTGAAATGGGGCAAGGTTTGAATTTTTTGGAATAGAGGACAATTCCATTCAACTTCTATTCAATGAACAATATCATATGTGTTGATTGTGTTGCAATGATGGAATGGTTTCATTATTTTTTTTATTAAATTCCTAACTATATGAAGTGATGTGTTTGGAAACACTAATTATTTATCTAGTTTACTCATTCTCTCAGTCACCGAATCACTTGATTGGTAAATTACACATATCTTCCAATGTATTGATTCCCTTTCACATCTTAGGAACAGGGGAGACTCATGATGGTAATATAAAAAATTGGTTTTTTATCCTATGGACAATTAGATTCCATTCTTGTTTTTATAATGTCTATTTTGAAATTGGGACCACCAACTTCTATCTTATAGCTTAGTGAACAAGGTGGTCTAACTAAACAAGAAGTTAGACTGAGTATCAACATTTTAGTGGCCACCATTATGTAAATTTACCTCTATTTCCTTAGGGTCTAGGAAATAGAGTTCAATATAGCTTGTTCTTTCATGTCCATGTGGTATTATAGTGGATGAAAAAAGAAATTCAATGTTCCTTATTTTTCATTTTTAGAGTTTCTTCAATTTGATTGTCTATCATAGTTATTGAGAATTTGGCACTATCGTCTCACTCTACCTACATTATGAATGTGGGGTTATCGAATGGATTTATATGTGTTTGTTCCCATGATAACTGGAATGGAGGATCCATTTGTATCTAGATTATAGGTTTTTTGGACCAAGTCTCTAGAAGAATCAAATCATGTAGCCACTAGTGAAAAAAACCTTTAACACGTCGGTGTTTTTCAAATTGGTTCTATATAACTGAGGTGCAAAGTTGAAAAAATTGGTTTATCACATCGGTTATAAAATAACTGACCTGATAAATAACTAGAATTAATTTTTTACGTTGGTTATAAAATTACCAACATAAAAAATACCTAGATTAGATTTATCACATTGGTTATTTTATAAATGATGTGAAAGTTTAAATATGCTTTCTTTTCCACATCGGTTATTTTATAATTGATGTGATAAATCAAATCATGGAGATTTATCATGTCAGTTATAAAATAACCAACATGATAAAACTCCATTTATCAGGTCATTTTTTTTATAACTGATGTGATAAAGGATTTTCTACGTCAGTTATTAAATAACTGACATTATAAACATAATTTTTTTATCATGTTAGTTATTAAATACCAAACGTGATAACGATTTTAAATGATTTACCATGCCTCATATCCTGTCATTATGTTTTCTTAGGTCGCGTGACCTACGACTTGTCTCTCTCGTGCAGAAAACCTAGAAATAAATTTTCAAAGTTGTGCCCTTCGACCTCATTTTTTCCAACCTCATTGATCATTTTTAATATCCCCATATCTATCAGGACAACTTGCAACACTAAATTACATATCACATTCCTTGGTTTCATTTTTTATTTTTTGTGATGCCCTAAACATATGTTTTGAGATGTTATTTTTCTATCTTTGTTCTTTCTATCATGGTGAGTGTCATAGTGTTCTTTTATACCATGCTGAATTATTTTCTGGTAAAGTAAACCATGGAAGTGATATCATGCATGTTTGGGATTTTTTTGTGTTCTATCATGTGTGTACATGTATATTCATGTGTGTGGGGGTGGGGGTGTCTAGGGGGGTGTGGGTGTACAAGGGGTGGGGGCTATCCAAGGGGGTGGGGGTGTTAAGCGGTGTCCAAGGGGGTGTGATGGGGTCTAGGGGGGTGAGGGGGCTGTACAAGGGGGTATGGTTGTCTAGGGGTGGGGGTGGTGTCTAGGGGTTGAGGGGATGTCCAAGGGGGTATGGGTGTCTAGTGGGGTGGGGGTGTCCAGTGGGTGGGGGATGTCCAGGGGTGGGGGGATGTACAAGGGGGTGGTGGTGTCTTGGGGGTGTCTACGGGGGTGGGGGTGGTGTCCAGGGGGGTGAGGGGGATTTCTAAGGGGGTTGGGGTGTCCAGGGGGTGGAAGTGGTGTCTAGAGGGGTTAGGGGGCTATCTATGGGGGTAGAGGGTGTCTAGGGGGGTGGTATGTCCGGGTGGTGTGGGGGGGGGGGGTTCTAGGGGTGAGGGTTGTCAATGGGGGTGGGGGGATGCCCATAGGGTGGGGACTATCTAGGGGGTGGGGGTGTCTAGGGGGTTGGGGGTGTTGTCCAAGGGGTTGGGTTTTTCCAGGGGGTTTCCAAGGGGGTGGTGTCTAGGGGCAGGGGCTTTCCAAGTGGGTAGGGGTGTCCACGGGGTGGAGGGGGTGTTTAGGTGGCTGAGGGTGATGTACAAGGTGGTAGGGGTGTCCAGGGGGTGGGGGTGGTGTCCAGGGGGTGAGGGGATGTCCAATGGGGTAGGGTGTGTCCAGAGGGTGGGGGTGTCCAGGGGGTGGGGGTGTCCAAGGGGGTGGTGGTGGTTTCCAAGGGGTGGTGGTGTCTAGGGGGTGACCAAGGGGTGGGGGTGGTGTTTAGGGAGTGAGGGGGATTTTCAAGGTGGTTGGGGGTGTCCAAGGGGTGGGGTTTCCAGGGGTGAGGGGGTTGTCCAAGGGTGTAGGGGGGTGTCCAAGGGGGGTGGCGGTGTCCGGGGGGTGGGGGTTGTCCAGGGTTTGGAGGGGCTTTCCATGGGGTGGGGTGTCTAGGGGTGGTGGTTGTCCTAGGGGGTGGGGTGTCTAGGGGTTTCCATGGGGGTGTGGGTGGTGTCTAGGGGGGTGAGGGGACTGTCCAAGGGGGTAGTGGTGTCTAGGGGGTCGTGGCCAGGGGGTGAGGGGATTATCCAAGGGGGTAGGGGTGTCCAGGGGTGGGGGTGTCCGGGGGGGGCTATGCAGGGGGTTGGGTCTATCCATGGGGGTGGTTGTGTATTGGGGGTGGGGGTGGGGGTGTCCATGGGGGGTTGGAGGATGTCCACGGGGTTAGGGGTTGGACAACCCCCTCACCCCCTAGACACCCCCACCCCCTGGACACCCCCTTACCCCCCTTAGACAACCCCATCACCCCCTGGACACCCCCACCCCCTTAGACATCCCCCACCCCCTAAACACCCACACTCCCATGGACACCCCCACACCCCTGGATATCCCCCCCCTTAGACACCCCCCTGGACGCCCCCACCCCCATGGATATCCCCCACCCCATGGATAGCCCCCACCCCCTGTTGCAATAGATTATATACTAGAGATTGGTTTCCAACGGTTCTTGAACCATTGGTCTACATATATCCCAATAGTTTCCATGAAACCATTGGAATGGATTATATTCTAGAAAACATATATACCAATGGTTATAGAACCATTGCTATATATATATATCCCAAGGGTTTCATTGAAACTGTTGTCATATATTAACTTCAAGTAGTATATACCAACGGTTCCTGTAGAACTATTGGTATATGGCTATTGCAATATCTATCATGCCAACGGTGTTTAAAACCATTGGGATATTCTATCCCAATAGTTTTAGGGGTGGTCCCAATGGTTTCAAATCATTGGGTTAGGTGTAATTTTCTGTAGTGACTGTATACATATTTAAAAAATTATACTTCATATTTCTTGTTTACAGAATGGTGAATTTGGATTCCAGTTGCACTAGGATGTATTATTTGTGTAAATTAAGAAGAAAGGATCCAAGATGAATTTAAAACTATTATATCTAACTATATTTTATTTTTTAAAATCATTTTCATCGATCTCTTTTTTCAAATACACATATTTTTTTATATTTATAAATTGTTTAAAATTCAAATTATGATATTTTTCATATAAATATAGAATTTTCTTATTTTAACAAGATGTATTATTTTGATATTTGTTTTAGGTAATAATGTGTCGAAGTTGGATTATTACACATTGAATGAGTAATGAATATGAGGAAGGTTTGGATTCCTTTTTGGAATTTACTAATCTATATGTTCCAAGAAGCAACATTATTTTCTGTCCATGCCTAAAATGTTTGAATATGAATAACTTGAAATGTAGAGAGATCAAAGATCATCTGATTTTTCATGGTTTTAATATAATTTATAGCCCTTGGATTTGGCATGGTGAAACTAGAAAGAATGGCAGATCTACTGATGATGATGATTTTCAAGATAGTAACTCTAATGGAATTAAAGAAATGATTCGTGATATTGCAGCCGAACAAATTGAGATAGAACTGATAGAAGAACGTCTATAAGCTGATGCTGAAAAACAATTGTATCCTTGCATTACAGAATTTACAATTTTGTTGGTGGTGTTAAGATTTATTAACATAAAGGCGAAACATGGATGGAGTTATAGTATTTTTACAGAGCTGCTACAATTGTTGAAAGACATTCTTCCGAAAGACAATGATCTTCCAGATTAATATTATAAGGCCAAGAAAATATTATGCACGATGGGATTGGGATTCAAGAAAAAAAATGCATGTCTGAATGACTATATGATATAGAAGAAGGAATATGAATTTCTGTTATAGTTTCCTAAATGTGGGGCATCATGGTATAAGTTGAAATAATAATCACATGCTGATATAGCGATTACAGAGACTCCTATCAAGGTATTTTGGTATCTTCAAATAATTCATTGTTTGAAACTATTATTTTCTAATTCACATGATTCAAAAAGGTTATGATGGAATGCTGATGAGCGGATATGTAATGGAAAAATACATCATCCAACAGATTGTACACAATTGATGAAAAATGATGAGTAGTATCCTATATTTGGAAATGAAATTAAAAATCATAAACTTCAGTTGTGTATAGATGGAATGAATCCATACTAAACCCTTAGTAGCACACACAATTCATGGGATATTTTATTGGTAATTTACAACCTCTCTTCTGATGTTTGTTAGAAGCAAAAATATTTCATATTGAATATAATGATCTCTAGTCCGAAGTAACCCAGAATCGATGTTGAAGTTTTCTTGTCACCATTGATTGATGATTTGAAACTTTTATCAGAGGATGGTATTAGGGTGTATGATTCTTATAAAATGGAATATTTTTAACTGCATGCAGTTCTTATGTTCACTATAAATGACATCCCAATGTATGTAAATTTTTTTGGATTCAATGTTAAGGGGCATCAAGAATATCCAATTTTTGAACAATAGACTTCATATTTTCAATTTTAGCATGGGAGGAATACAATATACATGGTTCATCAAAGTTTTTTGCCTATGGATCACTCTTATAGAAGACTAAAAAAGGAAATCAATGGATCAAAAAAAATTTGATATTGCTCCAAAAACATTATCCCTTGGTGTGTATTTTTAGAGGGTGAAAAACCATGATGTAACATTGGGAAGGAAACCTAAATCTATTAATGATAGCCATATTTGGATGAAATGGTCAATATTTTTTGAGCTATCATATTGGAGATATCATGAAGTGAAAAAAATATTGATGTCATGCATGTGGATAAGAATATTTGTGACCATTTTATTGGAACATTTTTAGATATTAATGGAAATACTAAAGATGTATTGAATGAAACATTAGACTTACTATCAATGGGAATACGTTTGGAGTTATCTCCCACTCCTAATGGAAGATGATCATTTCTTCCCCTATATTTTTATACATTATCCAAGAGGGTGAAAATTAGTTTCTGTCAATTTCTTCATGATATAAAAGTCCCTCAAGTTTATTCTTAAAATGTAAAAAAAATCTCTTTGAAGGATTCGAAGTTGATTGGTATAAAATCTCATGATTGTCATGTCATGATACACCAACTTCTACCTCTTTCATTTCATGGGATATTTCCCATTCGTGTCAAAAAGAATATAATCATGTTGTGTTATTTTTTCAATTGAAATTTTCATAAGGGGATTGATGTGAATGTTTTGAAAATTTTGAAAAAGGATGCAATTTCTATACTTTGTAAATTGTAAATGTATTTTCCTGCATATTTTTTAGGATATAATGGTGCATTTAATGGTTCATCTGGTTCTAGAAATAATACTTTGTGGACCTGTATATCATCATTGGATGTATAATTTTGAAAGGTATATGAAAATATCGAAGCGGTATGTTATGAATTAATATCAACCCGAAGCCTCCGATATTGAAAAGTATACTTCTGAGGAGGTTTCATAGTTTTTTACGATAAACTTGGATGCTAAAGAGCACATAGGTTTGCCTCCATCTTTCCAATAATGAGTTAATAACGAGGGAAAGGGGATTTGTGGCTTGAAAGTCAAATTGTTGTCACCTAAACAGATGAATTAGGTAGAATTATACATCCTGAATAATATAGCTGATGCTCAACTGTATATCACATTGTATATTAATGAGTTGAAATAAAGTCATCCAAAGAAGAAAGAAATGTTGATTTTGAATGAGCACAACAAATCATTTTTTCCATGGTTTAAAAAAGACCGTGTGTGGTATATCAGATGTATTAGATATATTAATATGGATAGTGGGTGGTTCAAGTTTAAATGTGATAACATGGTCCGAGTATGACATTAATGGATATGCATTTCATATGAAAGCTCAGGACAACAGAAGTGTAGTTCAGAACAGTGGTGTATTTGTATTTGCAGAAGTAATGCATTTTTCGAGTTCTAAATAGAAATACCCAATTTCTACATCAAGTTCATATTATGGATTCATTGAAGAAATATGGGAGGTTTATTACACTAAAATTAAATCTCTAATTTTTAACTGAAAATGGTTTATCAATAACAATAGTATCAGACAAGATAAATTTGGAATGAGAGTTGTTAATCTGAATAGACTGGAAGACACTAAAGAATCATTTATAGTGGCAACACATGAAAAATGTATTTTCTATATAGTTTATCAATTAGATATGCAGTGATCTATTGTTTTACAAGGGAAAAAACAATATGTTGGTGAGGATAAAGATGTTGAAGATGCTAATTTATGTGAGATCCCAATTTCCATATATAGATTAGCAGAAAATCATGATGATCGTGTTGAAGATATGGTTTATGCCATAAGGAACAATCCTGATGAAGTAATTTGGGAAAAAAAATCCATTTGTACATTCCAAATATTATAGGTAACATATTGATTGCATTTATTATTTTCATAAAATGTTAGGAATTTCTGTTTATTTAATTTTTTTTAATTTAGTTTATCATGTTTAACATTACATAACTTATATATATATTTATTTTGTTGACGGAAAATTAATTTACCATGTTTACCATGTTTACAATGTTTTCCATTGTTTACCATAGTTTTCCTTTACATAACTTACATATTTATTAATTTTGTTGAATGAAACTTACACTACCATGTTTAATATCTTTACCATTGTTTAACATGCTTACCATATTTACCATGTTAACTATTATGTAACTTAGTTCAATTATATATTTTTTGTTTACATTAGTATTGTAATATTCGAATTTTTATAATTGTGAACTAATATTTGGTTTTTTGAATTGAAGGATAATAACAGATCAATCAGTTGATCAACCACACGATCCTGGAGATGAGCATCATGATCATACCTCTGGGTAGGAACATTCACCTGCTCCTCTTGATGTTCCCCAATCCTCCTCATGTTCTCCCATAACAACAAAGAATTGTTCAAGAGTTGGTAAATTTGGGTTCATACATTTATGAAAACTATCACATTCATGTATCCAGGAACAAAGGATACTCTTTTTTTATGAGAATGATATTCCTAGAGGTCAAAATGCAAAAGATTTTAATATATTTTGTATCAAATCAGGTTAAAAGCAATGTAAACATTTTGTAGGATGTTAGGAGAATTGTTGGAAAAGTGATAATATCTCAGTTGTGGGAGATGATTTTGGTATGATCCTTTTCATCAGTTTGACTAATCTTTAAATTTTCTAGTATAATATGTTTTACCACTTCTTTATCAGATGAAATTTGATATTTGTGACACTGGAGGAGTCTGGAGGAGAAGTTTATCAATGGTTGCAAGGAGATGGAGGGATTTCAAATCAACCCTCACATCTAATTTCATTTTTGGAGATATGAATCATGAAAATCCATTTCATATATATCCTTTCATAAATAAAGACACATAAAGGAAATTTTTTGAAAGAATAATAAAAGATTAATTTTTGGTAAGGTCAATATATAATTTTAGGGGATTTATTATATAAATGATCTTCTTAATATATTGGTTAATGATTTTTTATTCTTAATTTACAACAAACAAGGACATCTTATCAGGAGATGCAATCTAAAAATGTATACCCTCATAGTTTATCTCAATAAGGGTATACATTATAGGAAGAACAAATAATGGTGTAAAAATTAAAAAAACTGAGAGTAGAGTCTTCAAGCTTTGGAGAGGGTTCCCCTCCATCCCCTCTATCTATTCATGAAAAATGGAAGAGATCTCAGATGTGAAAAAAGGGGAAATATAATTTGGATGAATTGAGAATCGTAGCTGAGTGGATTGTAAGATATTTATTTTATTTGATTATGTTAATTATATTTTTAAAATATTTTGAATGATTAAAGAAATGTTCAATTAATTATTATAGGATTATCTTGAGGATTATATCAGACTAGGGGTATTTACAGCAATTGGGAGGCAAGATATTTTATCTGCAGAATTGGGAAAGCCCTAACACCTTGGTCATATACGAGGATATCCGACGGGTGTATTGGTAAGAAAGGTTTTTCCATGGTCTTCAATATCTTCCACTAAGGGTGTTTATTAAAAAAAATAGAATCCATGGAGGATGAAGTTAAAAATATTAATGAGATGATGGAGGAAATGACTAGAGCATTGGTACATTATATGTTTGCAGACATGCATAGGTAATTTCAAACTGCAACTCCCACTCATCCACCACCCCCTGCAGACCCCATTATTTATCCTCCTCCTTCGCCAGTATCTCTCACTCCCCCACCGTAGCCTGCAGACCCCATTTTTTATCTGAATCCTCCACCACAGCTTCCTACTTATTGCGAGTTTTATGTTGATGATCCTCACCATCATATAGTTTCATATATGCTGGTATATTATATAAGAGATATATTTCATCATCAACAATTAGTGGTATAGCATCATAGGGTCACTTTACAGGATATTATAGATAGATCAGCTCGAGTACCATTACATATTGATGAGGTGACAATATTTGGACATAGTATTAACCACTTTTTAGTTTGGACATCTAGACTTCTGTGATTCATTATCATATAGGTATGTTTTTTATATCTTTTATTGTAATTTTTATGAATGTTTTTTTAAATTTTAAAACTAATATATTTTTCTATTTATTTTTATAGGAATACTTCAATTGTAAAGAAAAAAATTATAGAAAACAACAAATAACAATGAATATGAAATCAGATACATATTCTAGTAGTTTTGACATATTGAAAAGATATTACAATTTTTTGGTATATCATTATGAGTTTCCAATGGAAGCTCATGTTTTTGGACGTGCAACAAATGTGGGGATTGTGAAAAATGATATCATTGATTGTGTTACTGGAGATAAGTTGGGCATCAATGTTGTGTAGATTTTTCCATGTAAATCTTAACACCTTTCCTTTCATTATATTTATTAAAAATTTAGACTTATATATGTTTTTTATTTGGTATCTTTATAACATGTGTCTGAATAATGAGAAGATATATGTGTATAGATTAATGGACCCATATTTGATATCCCCTAAAGCACATGCATTGGATGAGGAACAAATAACAATTTATATTGCTAAATGATTTGAACATAATATAATCACATTGTGTTGGATAAATCCTTTTTTGTAGATGTATGAACCATATATCTATAAAAGTGTTCACTATCTTTTAACATAAAAAACCACTTCATTGGATGTTATGTGTTTTTTCCAAGGTAGAAACCACTTTATTGGATATGCTCTATCTATAGAGATGTGGAGGGAAGTTTTAAAAATATGTTGGAAAAGTAAGTTTCAATTTCATTATAGTTTTTTATATTATAATGAATTTTAAATTTATCTCATTTGTATTATTTTCTAATAGGGGATGGGTCTAATTTCAAAAAAAAAACACAAAGAAAACGAGTTCTATGATCAAATATATAAATGTAAAGGTAAATATCAATTTATAATTTTTATTTTTCGATGTATTACCTAAAAATTATATTTTGAATTGACACTCATTTAAATAAAATTTTCATGAACAACAAGGCATCGTCGAATGTAGATATTATATGTTAAGATTTATGTATGAAATAATTACAACTAGAACACTTGTGAAGTTTTACCTGGTAAGATTTACTTATAAAATTTGTCATAATATTTCATTTTATTTATCCATTATACATGTTAACCACTATTCTTATAATTTGTATCTATTTGATAACCCTCAAACCTATAGTTCTTAAGAGTGCAAACACTTATAAGTGTAATGGTAAATTTTTTTTAGGTTTGATTGGATTTTATTTTGTTTGTATTTGAAAATGTAATTTTAAATGTTGTAATTATAATTGTTTATTTGGTAGTTGTTTTGTTAGATTTAGGATTTTTTACTTGACATTGTATGTTTTGAATGTTATATATGTGAATGTTTAATTTTTCTCTAGTTCTTGTTTGTGTCTATTTCTGATGTTTTTTTTCTATGGATTCTGGTCTGTTTTTGGTCTGCTTTGGGTCTGGTTTCTTCTTGTTTCAAACTTTGGCAGAGCATAGTAATGGTTTCATGGGGGTTGGGGGTGTCCAGGGGCTGGGGGGCTATCCAAGGGGTAGTGGGTGACTAGGGGGGTGGGGTGTCTAGGGGGTGGGGGCAGTCTATGGCGGGTGGGGTGGTGTATAGGGGTGGGAGGGTGTCATGGGGTGTAGAGGGTGGGAGGGTGTCCAGGGGGTGGGGGAGATGTCCAGTGGGGTGGGGGGCTATCTAGGGGGCAGGGTACTGTCCGAGGGGTAGGGGGTGTCTAGGGGTGGGGGTGTCCATGTGTGGGGGCTGTCTATGGGGGGTGGGGTAGTGTCTTGGGGATGGGAGGGTGTCCTAGGGGGTAAGGGTGGGAGGGAGTCCAGGGGTGGAGGGCTGTCCAGGGGGTGGGGGCTGTCTAGGGGGTAGGGGTGGGGGTGTCCAGGGGGTGGGGGTGTCCAGTTGGTGGGTGGTTGTCCAGTGGGGTGGGGTGGTTTCTATGGGGTGGAAGGGTGTCCAGGGGGTGGGGGTTGTCCATTAGGGTGGGGTGGCGTCTAGGGGGTGGGGGCTATCCAGTGGGGTGGGAGGGAGGTATAGGGGGTGGTGGTGTCTAGGGGTGAGAAAGTGTATTGGGGGTGGGGGTGTCTAAGGGGTGGAGGTGTCCAGGGGGTGAGGTTGTCTAGGGGGTGGGGGCTATCCAGGGGTGGAGCGGTTGTGCAGGGGGTGGGGGTTTCTAGGGGGTGGGCGGGTTTCCAGTGTGGTGGGGTGGTGTCCAGGTGGTGGGAGGGTGTCCAGGGGGAGGTCCAGGTGGTGGGAGGGTGTCTAGGGGTGGGGGGGGATGTCTTAGGGGGTGGAGGGCATGTCAAGGGGTGGGGGTGTCTAGAGGGTGGGAGGGTGTCTAGGGGTTGGCGGTTGTTTAGGGAGGTCGGGGGTGTCCAGGGGTGGGGGTCTCTATGGTGTAGTGGTATCTAGGGGTGGGGGCTGTACAGGGGGTTGGGGAGCTGTCTGGGGGGTCAGGGGGATGTCCAATGTGTGGGGGTGACTAGGGGGTGGGAGGGTATCTAGGGGGTGGGCTGTCCATGGGTGGGAGGGTGTATATGGGTGGGGGCTATCTATGGGATGGGGTGTCCAATGGGGTGGGTGTGCGTCCAAGGGGTGGGTGACTATCTAATGGGATGGGGTGGTGTCCAATGGGTGGGAGTGTTTCTAGGGGGCGGGGCTGTCCAGGGGTGGGAGGGTGTCCAGGGGGTAGTGGGTGTCCAGGGGTGCAGGGGCTGTCCAAGGGGGGTTGTTTAGTGGGGTGGAAGGGTGTCCTCGGTGGTGGGGGATGTCCTGTTGGTTGGGGGGGGTAGTCCATGGGGTTAGGGGATGTCCTAGGGGCTTTCGGTTTTTTAGTTGACATTTTATGTTTTCAATGTTATGTATTTGAATGTTTAATTTTTCGTTGGTTCTTCCTGTTTTGGTATATTTCCGATATTTTTATGATATGTATTCTGGTCAGATTTTGGTCTGGTTTTGGTCTATTTTTGGCTTGTTTCAAGTTTTCTTTGGTAGAGCATAGTAATGGTTGAACAAATTTATTAAAAAAATGGGTTTTATGTCGGTTATTTTATAACTGATGTAATAAATGCATGGGAACGGGTTTTTACATCGGTTATTTAATAACTGACGTAGTAAATATGTTTTCACTTCAGTTAAACAATAACTAATGATAAAAATTCTTTGCATAATGGTTTTTACATCGGTTATTTTATAACCAACATAATAAATGCCTGGGAATGTTTTTTACGTCGGTTATTTAATAAAAGATGCAGTATATATGTTTTTACATCGGTTAAACAATATCTAACATGAAAAAATGCTTCATAGACTGGATTATCACGTCAGTTATGAAAATAACCGATGTCATAAACATGTTTTTCATGTTTTTATTAAATAACCGATGCGAATAACACATTGAAGGTAAATTATATTATGTTGGTTATTACATAACCGACATAATAAACTATATACCACATCGGTTATTTATAATCCAATGTAATAGATCATGACTCCGAAGAGTTTTCCAAGTCGATTTTTTTGGAACTGACATGAAAAACACTTTGGATTTATGTTTTTACATTGTTTTTAAAATAACTGATGTAAAAAAATATTTATAACATCTCTTGTAATAATTTTGACTAAAAAACAACGTAAAAAATAAAAAATAACTGATGTAATAAAACATTTTCTTCACTAGTTCCAACTTTATCTGATATGAGTAATCCATCCGATTAACATCTTTTATGGCACCCTAAATAGTTGTTCTTTGTTTGGAATCTTGAGAAAAGACCTATGTGAATAGAATGAATGTTTTCTTGTTTTCAATAAATTCGACATTGTGGAATTGAACTAGTGTTGTCGGTACTCATTTGGTATAGTCAAAGGTAGCTTGGAATTGAACTGGAGTCCTTGGTACCTTCCTTCCAATACACTAATGAGTGTGATAAAGTAGTCTGATTCAATATACTCAATAGAGAGTCCTGGTCATTTTATGTCAAGGTGTTCACTAATCAGGTCTGATACAGACAAAGATAGAGCCAATACCCATGTATAAGTGCAGTGGAACTAATTGGGTTTCACATTTGGCATCCAAAAATAGTATTCTGTGATTTAAATGGGTGTAGAGTGTAACACCCATAGAAAAGTGATACATAAAAGGCTCAATTTTACTTCCAATGCCAACTGGGTGTTTCTTTCTTTTTGGGATCCTATATATTTAGAACTCCACCGTTAAGTGCGATTGGTCCGGAGTAGTGTCAAGATGTGTGACCTCCTTGGATGTTTCCCAATGTGTGTGTGAGTGAGGAAAAATCATACTAAAAGAACATGTGCTGGCAAGTGGGGATAGTTATAAGTCAGGAAAGTGACCCAGTTGAGAAATAGCCTATGTTGTTCCAAGAATCCAACCAAGGTAATGTAGGAGACTCATGGATTTTGTTGACTTGGTCCATATATCATGGAGGTCGATTCATGATAAGTGAGTTAGGTGGGAATTTTTAGCAAGACATGTATATATGAATTTCCAAAAAAAAAGGTATTCTATAAATTCTAAGTGTAAAATTGATTTATTAAAATTCACGACACGTTATATTACCCATTTTAACACTTATTAATTTTGATTAGATATTAATCATGTTAATTATTTTACCACTAAAAATATAAGATGACCCTTTTACCAAATTTATATAAACTGAATACAAATTTAAGATCCATTTAACTTAATTCAATTTATAAACATGAGAAAGTTAACTTTTAAATTCTAACATATTTTGTGTTGTGAAACCATTTTTTAGAATGATAATGTTTTAATTGTTAGGTGTTATTAATCACATTGAACATTTATTATCAACTAAAATACTATTAATTTACTTTTATTTATATATAAACATCATAATAGGGTTTTAATTTTAAAATAAATCCCTTTAAAATACAATATATTTAGAAAATGTATTATAGTTTAAAAAAGTTTTATTTTTCTTCAGTAACTAATATTTACCTTGAAAAATTAATTTTATGACAACAAATAAAATCACCCTCATTAAGAAATTTGAAAATTATGATTAATAATATGAATATCACTTTATTTGATTGAATTTATAAAAGCGATAAAAAATTAATTTTTATATTATCCTATATAACGCATAAAATATTTATATTTAGAAAACGTGTATTTGTAAGTTTAAAATTTATGCGTATGATAAAATTATTAGTGATTTTGGTTTCAATGACATAATTTGTTTAATTATAAAAAATATAACTTATGCTTCATCCAAAGGAATACAAAACTGAATTTTACAAAAATAATATTTAATTAAAAGAAAAGTCCAAGAACAATATTTATTAGAAATTATTAATTATGACCTCAAAATGTTAAACATAGATTTTATAAATTCAATATAGTATTTTTTAAATATATAGTTTTATTTCTTACAAAATTTTTTAATTATATTTAATTATAAACTTCTAGGTATTTCTTATATAAATCTATAATTTTGGTAAAAATTGTTTTTTCACTATTCACCAAAAAATTACTATTTTAGAAAAATCACAAAAAAATAACCCAAAGATTATTTCAAAATAATTAGTCCAAATATGATATAATTTTCATCAAATATAAATTCAATAATTTATTACTTTATCTTTTAAATATTATCATGAATAAATACTCTTTAGACCTCGCATTTTGAAATCATTTTTGAGGTATAGTGTTTTCATGATAGAGTAAGGTCTCGTGTATTTTACATATACCCTTTAAAATATAATAATTGATTCATGAGTATATTAAATATACTCTCCATGGATTTTCTTTCACCCCTTTAGGTATTTTGTACAATTTATTCTCCAATGTCTAGTTTTTTTATAGTGAAAACATTGTCCTTTCTTAGTAGCTCTTTTCCTAGGTTTAGAAGTTGGTGTGGACTCTCCATGAACTCAATTATTTTGAAAAAAAAACATTTAAAATTTAATTTATATTCCATTATCCTAGAAATTGAGTTTTTATGTCCAATACCTTGCCTGGTAATCCTCCAAATATTGAGAAGATTGAATAATCCATGGTAGAATTCATCCACATTATAATTCATAATAATCTATTGAAACCTTTCTGGAGGTTATTTTAGATTGAATTACATGGAAAAACAAAACCTGAGTGGTGTCTCAGTTTATATAATTCATTTACATATCAAACCACATTGAGTACATGATTTGAAATAGGAGTATTCTTAGACATCTTAAATTAAAAGAGAGATTTTAAATCTTCATATCTCTCATATCTAGGTTATTCTATATAAATCCTTTTTAGGTTGTCTATCTTCACATAAGAATCTAGACTCTCATATTAATTTTATAACCTCGGATCTATTGAAATAATCATCAACATAGACTCATTAAGATATCCCTTAGTATGATTCTTATAACCATATTTCTCTTCTTAATTATCTTCTTCAACAAGAGGTTTCTCATTAAATTTTCTTTTTAATATATAGAACATTACTTCTTCTATAAGAATGATGCTCATGTTTCTAAACAATCCTAAGAAGTTTATTTCATTACTTTTTTAATTCTCAATTATTGATCTTAACGTCTTGATTGATAATGATAATGTCATTTATCTATAGAAGAATATTTTATCAGTTTAGTATCATGTTTTATATTCATTACATATGGACTTTTATTAAATATGATCCAACTAAAATGATGAATCATTTTAATTTTAATCATATATATATTATTGGCCAAGATCCATATTTCACAAAAAAATTATTCCAATTTAGTGTTTCTCTCAACACCTATTTATTTAGGCATGATATCATATCAATCATATCATAGATGATTGTTGAATACTTGAGTGGACAACTCCTTACCCAACCCGTCATATAGATACACTCAACTAAAGTCATCTATTATCCTACCCTTTAGGGTTCCATTGATAAGTGTGACCCAAATAATATGTCAAATTAATATGCCTAATCGTATTAGAGTCATCCAAAACATTCTAATACTATAAAGGATAATCCATGGGCACCATACTTTGGCAGAACTTAACTGGTTGGATGGTCAAAGTCTTAACAAGTGTTTCTTTGGAAGTAATCTAACATGTAATATTTTAAATATTCTTTAAATTTCATTATATTATCTGTGGTATTTCATTTACATGTATTCATTCCTCTAATGAATTATTTTTTAATCATATTCCTTTCACAAAATAAATATTTTCTAACCATATCAATTTTTAACTCTTTACACAACTCAAAGCTTGTGTTACTAACCAAAATTAAAATCAACTATATTTATACATATCAAAATTCACCTCATGAATAAGGTACATGAAACCTTTACATGTAATTTATTATAATTATATCAGAATAATAATCCCCATAATATTATTCATGGAGAAATAGGTGGCCAACCCCCACATTTATTGATAAAACCTAAACACTTCATCCATTGAGATGTTTGACCCGAAGAACCAAAACCCATGGTTCTTCATCAAGAGAGTCTTTAAATACACAATAACTCTAACACATGATATACATAAACTATAATTAAATTCATAATTCAATCCCATGAATTTGTACAAGACAAAGTCAAGGTGTTATAAATATAAATCAATTATCATACCTAGAATATAACTCATTAAATTTAGGTATAAAAAATTATAGAAGATGTTTAGCATTTTAAACTAAAGAATACAACCATTCATAATATAAAAAATATATAATTACAAAAAAATGGTAATAGTACTAAGTAAATAAACAATTCATACATTCTTACATGAGATATATATCTGTAAACAATTCATAAATCAAGTAATTATAAACACTAAAATTAAGTTATGCATTACGCATATTCCATAATTACATATATATATATAAACACTTCATATTTATTTACTACATGAATTCCTACATATTATTTTCTAAGGGAATTTTACTTAAATATATTGTATTAGGTGAAATATAAAAAAAATTTAATCTAAATATATTATGTGACATTTTATATAATCATATTCGCATATTTAATGCAAACAAGCCCAGGTTCGGTTGGAATCGAGCTCCTAATTTGCACCGTACTTTAAGGGTTCGACCCCGAACTGCCTCTAGTTGGAGGATTTCATATGACCTATATTATTGGCCCAATGTGGGTGGTCCCTTATCAATGGGAAAGGGAAGGTGACAATGGTGGGTGGATAGGGAGAAGACACATCTATGGTGTTGGAATCCCAAATGAATGCAGTGTCAACCCTATGGGTCATGGTTGTTGGGTGTAGGGACCCAATACCACATCTGAGACTGGAGGGAATTGGGAATCATATATAAGCCCCAACCACCCCCTCCCATCACAAGGCCTTTTCATAAGAGGGATGACAGTGATCCGCCCTGTTGGTTAGTGATCCTTGCTGAAGAACAAACCCCTGAGGTAGTGAACCAAAGCGGAAAATATTGTGATGTAGAGTTATGTAGCCCAAATTTAATCCCTACAATTGGTATCATAGGGGGGTTAGTGAAGCCTATAATAACAGTTCAAGCAGTTGGGGAGAGATTATTAGAATCCCAAATGAATATAGTGTCATCCATATGAGTCAAGGTTGCTTGGTGCAGGGAACCAATCCAACATTAGAGACTGGAGGGTGATGGACATCATATATAATCCCCAGCCACCCCCTCCCATCAAAATGACTTTTCAGAAGAGGGTTGGATGTTAGCCACCCTGGTGGTAAGTGATCCCTACTGAAGAAATAATTCCTAAAGTATTGAACCAAAGTGGACAATATTGTAATGTAGGATCCTACAGCCCTGAAGTAAGCCATAATATTAAAATTAAAACCACATAGTATACTTAATGAGGTCAAATCGCATTAAACTGTAAATGAGGGGAAAATGAGGGGGGAGGGGAAAACAAGAGGTAATTAAATCCCAATGAATGAATTTATCCAACAATCAGCGCCTAATTTCTATTACGTTTACTAGATCTCAATAACGAAAATATTTTCATGCAGCTCCTAAACCTAGTGTACCCAAGTGACTTCGTGAGAATGTCTATAGGCTTTTATTTCTCCCTCAAAAAATTCTACTTAATTTCTACCAGATTCGTTGCAATAAATGTATCATGATGGGTACATGGTCCATTTCCCACCTAAGATATTAGATGATGTTGGTAATTATATATAAGCCCCAGCCTTCCCCCCTCCCATCACAAGGCTTTTTCAGGATAGGGTTGCCAATGAGACACCATAGTGGGTAGTGAGCCCTAATAAAAAACAAATTCATGTGGTAGTGAACCAAAGTGAACAATATTGTGATGTAGGGTCTTGAAACACTGATATCATCCCTATAGATAGGTGGAGGATGATTTTAGGGGAGTCTCTTTGGAAGCGTTTCTAGTAAAAGGTGATGGCACAACAATAATTTGTGGGTGGGATGGAAGGGATGCTGCATTGGGGTGGATGTCCACCTCTTCAACATTTTCAATGGTGGGTTCAACAATAGTCATTGGATTGGAAGGGTTTGATTGGTTGGTGAAATAGAAAGTGGATCAAGATAACAGTGGTGTCCCACTGATGGTGAGGACGGTCGACAGATCTGGTGGGGATATGATAATGAAGGTGGTGGTGAGGCACATAACATGTAGATCAACGATCTGGCCGAAAGTAGCTAATGAGGTGCTCAGGAAGGTCTTGATCAGTGAAAGGACAAGCCTTTAGGCAATTTCCATGTATCCCTTTGGGGTGTGGGCCAATGTTCCATGTAATGGCCTCCCTCTACCTAAAAAAAGAGAGGTGTTTCTTAGTTTAATAAAAAAGGAGGGGCTTCCCTCTTACCTATTATAAAAAAATATCACATATTTTATATTATTTAGACCATAATCATATCAATTTACCAACATTTGTTTAGATATGTTTTAAATAATTTCTCAAATTATATATTTTAATTTAATCATTTTATACAATTATGGATAAGTCATAATTTATTAAAAACTTCTTTATATTTTATTTTTGTTTATAATTTATTCACTTTACAATGACATGATGATTTTCTATATAAACACTTCATAACAAAATTATAACTTGTGTCATAGAAATCAAAATTCCATTAATAATAACATTTAATGTTATGGATTTTTATTTAATAAATGTTTTATAAAGAAATATAATTTAAATGAATACCTCAATGCACATTTTCCCCAAAAATATATATATATATTTTTTAAAAATCGTTTACTTTATTCCCTAATTAAAATTTTAAAAAATAATATTTCTCAAGTATATAGTGATTCAATTTATACTCTAAAACCATATCATGTGTTATGACTATTAGTGATACCCTATTACATTTACTTTCACCATTATCAACCATATTTTATGATGGATAACCATAGCCTATGATATCCCCTTAATTCACTATTAATTATATTTTATGATAATCATGGATATCACTTATGTAATACAATAATATATTTTTGAATCCTATAATGGTATAAAATGGTTCAATTTTAAACTATAATTAACAATATTTTATTCTATGAAATAGAAAAAATTCAAGAAAAAGATTACAACTAGATATATCATATGCTATGATAAGTGGAAATAAAAGGATTTAAAATATTTCACCAAATATGATAATCTATATTGTAATTCGTGATCATTTAACTGCTTACAATATCATATATCATAATGTCGATTATAGTTCAAATTCTATCTTATTTTTTATGATATCCAGTATGATATAAAAAATGATATATATTTTTCTTAATTTTAAACATGATTTCATTAATCATTTTAATAATGTATATGTTTTTATACCACCAATAAGTTTCTAAGGATTTAATAATACTTATTCAAGAAACTAAGTCATTAAAGGAGGGATTGATGGTGAGGGCTCAAGAGCTCCTCCTCCATGGCGGTGAATCTGGAGGATCTGATGACCTACGAGGCTAGTGTTCAGTGATGTATTTTCCAAAATCTATTGGTTCACTTGGTTACTTCGATTTTTATAATGGTGAGGCTATTGGAAATAATCCATGGTCTATGACTAAGGGTGATGCTAGCTGTTCATGTAACTCTGAGACGACGACTACAAATGTGGAAATATCAAAGAGGGATCTGACTCTGGCGATCACGAACAGTGTTTTCCGAGATGATGACTAAAGACCCCAAAGATCTAGACAGGTTGACCCAATCTCTATGGGTGGTGGTTTTTTTTAATTAAATATGATCAGTGATAGGAATCAGTGGAATTCGAGAAGATATGGCCTCAGGCTGGAACTAGGGGTGGTGATTACTATGTTCTGGTTGATGAATCTGGTCAGTGACAAGTTGCAGTGGATTCCGAGCAAGGAGTGCCTTCGAACACCATTGTATTTTTTATTCCTTGATTAAAGAAGTCATTTAATTCTATGAACGAGAGATTTGGGATAAACATCATTTCAGATGAGGTGGAATTGCATCAGACTATTTCATGGAAGGTGACTAAGAACTTCCCCTTGGTGGACGATGAAAACATGCGTACTAATACCATGGGTGATAATAATCCAGTGTTAACTATCATGTGTTTTCTAGGTACCTCCACTATAGAAGATTCATTTTTTATTTTTATAGATTTGAGAGAATCTTGAAGGTATGTTGCCAAAATTTAAAGAGACTCCAATCGATGATATTTCAATTCTATGCGTGATGGTTTTCCTGAGATAATTATGAGAAAGGGTGACACTACTCATGTGGTTTCTAATAAGGAGTCTATTAATGACATATTCAAGCATTATGAGCACTCCATTATTTCCATATTTTATCTACCTTAGGGAATTTATTTTAAGTTAGATTATTTGGTTCAAAAACTAACTTCTATATAGTGGTTTTATGATTGGAAATGTATTCTTATGGGTCGAGGGAACTTTCACATTATTTTATCATCTGAGGATCTAAAGTGAATAGATTGGGGGATTAGATCAATTTCACTAAATCCAGGTATGTTTTTCTTTTAAGAATGGGACTTTCATTTGAACCCTTTTCTATAAAAAATACCAGGGCTGAAGCAGGGATTAAAATTGTTTCTCTTCTCTATATATTATGGAATCTTTAAATTATTTTTGACAATTATTTTTCTAGGGGAATTCTTATTAAAATGTATAAGAACACTGGGTATTCTTATAATACAGAATAAGTGATTTTAAAATGTTGTATTATCCTTTTTTTTTTATAATGGAATCATGAGGCTTCCTATATGAAGAATTTGAGGATACTTACAATGCAGAATAAAGATTTTTTTACTGGTGAAATGCAACTCCAACATGAGAGGGGAAGTGATCATGTCAGTACTGGTGTTTCACACGTGATGTAAAAGGTCCCTTGGGAACCGATACAAGAGACTCGAGTGGTAAAGGATAATGGAAAAGGATCACTAGATCATGAAATAGAAAAATGTAGGTCGGTCTTGACTAGATTCAGGATAAGGTTGGCCCTAGTTTTGGTGCATGAGCACAGAGTGAATGCTCAAGATGAGGGTGGATTGAAATCAAACATGACTTTGGGAATGGAGAATCAGGTCTATATCACTGTATTTTAGGGGGGGAAATTTCGAGTTATGGTGTGAATCTTTCAATAAATATGGAGGAAATTACTAAATTAAGGGAATCGTAGGTTATTCACAGATGTTGGGACGATATTGAAGATGAATCCCTAAAAAACCATCATATAGTTATGAATTGTCTAGAGGAAAAAAAATTTGTGGTCAATGATGAAGGTTTACAACATGTTCCTCCTAGGAAATAATTTCATCGGAAATACTACTCATACCTGAAGCCAACTATGGTCACCAGGTCACATGGTCTGATAAAATATAATTTATATTAGTGTGGTGATTATGGTGCTTTCTCTTAGTTTTAATATGACATTTGATCAATTTATTTGATTCTTTTTGGAATGAGGGAATGAATTATTGCATTTCCCCATCTATATTCCCTTTTTTCCTTTCATCATTTATTTTTTAATAAAAAGGGTGTTTCCCCATCTTTTCTTGTATAGGCATTAAAGAAAATAAAATCCCAAGATCACTATTCTATGAAACTAAAACCATGTGTAATATGAAATTAAGAACATGTATACCTTACACCATAGATGGTAGATACTATCATCTTTAATCATACATTTGATAATGATCCCTGAGAAGTCTCTAGAAGACTACTTCCATTGGGGTGTATTCATGAGATAACCTGAATCACCTAATATTTAGGTGGTATTCTCCATCGAACCACGAAATGATATTATCTTGGTTGGCAGAGGATAAAGGAGAAAATATCTTTTGGGGTGAATTCTTAAATAATCATAGAAAACCATTTCAATGGTTTTATCCTCTTTATATTGGCCTTGGAGACACTCCCTTTAAAAACCCCAACTCCATTAACCCAAATCCAATGGTTACATTATTAAATTTATACAAGGTATAAGAGACCTTATCATAGAGGATTTCATGGTTTAACAGACTTGAGATACTTGGTGAATTTATAAATTTCATTGGAAACATTAAAAAATGACATTATAAACTTATTAAAAACTTTCATATTACTTTTAGTAAATCCTTAAATTAATTAAATATCACTTATTAGTACCCTAGGTAAAGGAAGAAAATAAAAGGGTGATCCCATATTCTTAGTAAGGTGAATCTTACATTGAAATCTATCAAGGATCCAAAATTAATAAACAATGTGGTAGAGTAAATAATTAATATATATACCATATAACAAATAAATTGATCATGAAATATATCCCTGGATACCGTATAAATGTAAATAATCACATGGGTAATAACAACTAATTTCATAGTGATGGAATTCAGAACATCGAACATCTTAATATTACAATCAAGGAAATATACCAATGCATCATGATTTTACCATCAATGTTATGTTCCAAGACATCATGATCTTACCTTCAACTCCCCATGTCATGAAAATATTTATAAATAGTATTCATACATAAAATACCCAAAACATTCATCTCATGAGGCCTATTTATGGATTAAGGGGATATATAATTTTTGACTCACCCATCAATTAATTAAGTCCAATGCATTCACCATATGAAAGATATGAATACTAATAAAAAACGTAATCAATTTTCAATGGTAATAAATTCTCATCTACAATGAACCGTCCTAGGATGACCCAACATATCACCCAACCTAGACCAATATTAGGCTTAATGGAAATTACTAGTCCACATGTGTGGGAAAATAGTACCTAGGTATAAATATTTATCATTTGGTAATGATTTAACCCTTTAATAATAGAGTAATAATGTAGTGAAAACTAAATCATAAACTCACAAAAATCTGAATACAAAAACCTATTAAAGAATAAAGAAGTGGAATAAATAAAAAATTGAAGTGGATACAGAGAAACATCTTATTCACAATGGTTGATACAACATCCTGAAAATTAATAAAAAGGTCACATAACCCAAACAACTCTGACATCACCAATAGGGACCCCTAGTCTCTCACAATATCTCACTCATCCATCCATGGAATAATGAATAACCAAAGATCTAAAGTATTATTGGGAATTGAAATAGGGACATAAGGTAAATAAATTCACCTAGGCACCAATTCATATATAGATTATGATCTGAAAATTCCCAGTGTGAACTCACCAAGGATTCTGAGTAATTATTTTCGTGATATAGTTCAGAAAAGGCTAGTTTGAGCATAAATATAAAATTGATTTTCTTTTGATTTATAAAGGAAGTCTAATAACATAATAAATTATTATTTCTTAGATAATAACCTTTTCTAACATAAAACCATGATAAGTAAAATTTTTAGTTAAACATTTTCAAACCAAGGAAATAGGGCCTTTAAAAGTTAGAGAAAAAAAGGTCAAACCGATTTTATCCCTATTTCCAAAAAAAATTACTGAAAAGGTCATTTTCATAAGAATTATCATTTAAAACCATTTTCTTATATCCAATTTAAGAAATACCCAAACATTTACCTTTTATACCATACATTCGAAATAAATTTTAAAATAAACAATTTGAAAGTAAATCACATCACCAGTCATAATCAAATACAATCTCCACATGAACGAAGATACCAATGATACATAAAAAAAGAGAAAGATCCAAATAAGGATTCCATACTATTCAAATTATATAGGAGAAAATAAATGAGAAATAACCTGATAAATTTTAAGAAATTCCTAAGAATCATTGGAAACATCCTAAGACCCAAGTTACATAATCCAATCCTGAAACACAAACCATAGTCATAACCTAAATCATCTTAGGATCATAAAGATACCATAGGCACAACCATCCTCATTTTCTGAGATTCCCAGTTCCACTCTAGAAAAACACAAGCTAAGCTTGATTTTACACCCATCAAGGTTATTTACTAATTATTAGTATTCCCATGACATGAAAATAGAGGTGACAAAACAAATAATACATCACAAAAATCATATATAAAACGTTTAAAATAAACTATAACTCACATCCTACACCCTCATATTAAACATACCCATTTACATTATGGAATGAGAATTATAAAATTAGATATTTTGATATAATTTATTCCCCACGGGGGGTCACAATCCACAATAGGCATAAGAAATGTATAGTTCCCAATTAAGGGTATCATGTGCTTTAGCAAAAAACTCTTTTAAAGGATCCAATCATAATTTCAAAACAATCTATAGATACCAATACATTTAAATATTTTAAAACCACCATGAAAAAAACACCTTGAAAATAATTTATCAAATGAACATTGGAAATTCATTTGGAAACCAACATTTTAGACAATTTTCATTTTAAATTATTCCAAACTTTGTTGATGAAAAATAGTCTCAAAATAATTCAAAATAATGTTCAACCCCATTTTTTATAAAAAAAATATATTTAAAAAATAAATTATTATTTTTAAATATGAAATTGATGTCAAACATACTTTCAAAACAATCAAATCCCTTTAAAGAATGTCCCTCGAGCATTTTTATGGACACTTGGAATACAACACAAATCCATGCTAAGTGTTTAAATCATTTAAAATCCATTTAAAACCCAAAATGTGTATTACATGGGCCTATGATATTATAATAAATAATTTTAAAAAATGAAATCAATTTATAACTTGCATTATAAGGTAATTGCAAAGAAATAATTACCTCACTTCAATGGAAACTCATCACAACACATCACCTTCAATGGTGAATGCACAACCAAGAAAGAAAAATCCCTTTTGAACCCCTAAACATTTAAATACCTATAATTAAAACCATACTAAAACCTAATCACAACCTAAATATTAATTAGGGTTCACAAATGCGAGGAAAATTGAGAGAGATAGGTAAAGTAGAAAAGAGTGGAAGAGGAAAGGAGGAGAAAGAAGGGGTCACCTTATTGAACTCGGAGAATATAGAGACCCTAAATCGAAGGGGGAAGAGGGGATCAGATCTCCCATGTGCATATCGGTTTGGATAATAATTAGGATAGGAAGGGGGGAAATCATAAAACCCCAATGGGATATAATTTACATATCATTCTTTTAAGGAAATCTGATTAAACCAAGCAATTTTTAAAAATAGTGCACAAACCATGTAGATAACACTATCTAAGAAAATTTCCTATGAATGGTTTTTTCATGTAGTTTAAAAATTGTACACTAACCATAAAAAACTCACTATTGAAACTACATTAATATTTTCATGGATTCTATATATTTTTCTCAAACCATTCACAAGTTGTGCACTAGTACAAAAAGAAAAAAAGGGAGTTGCACAAATTCCCCTGAGAGTCACAAGATGTGCACCAAACTATGTACTACTTCAATAGAGCAACCATGCTCTAAAAAATGAACTAAAAAGACTCCCACTAAATTAAATCCACACAGTTTCTACTAATCTATATTTTCAAACCATGTTCAGTAGGAAAAGTTAAATATTCTTTAAGTTTCAAACTACAACTTCTCAGAAACATAAAGTACCCCACGTTAAGATAAAATAATATAATATATAAATTCAAAGTGACATATGAGTGGAAAAAATATCTTTACCAATACACGTTATACAACTTGAAATTAATTGGTAAAAGTAGTAGAAAAAAGAGCCAGAAAGGTGTCACCTATATCAAAGGTTGGAGGATCTAGGAAAAATAAATCAACCAAAACATCTTCAAGCAAGAAACCAACCACCAATATCCAATAAAAAACTCAAAACAAAGGGAGACCAAACATGGGTCTCCCCACCATATAGAATTTATTTAAATTGGTGGGTCAAAAAAACCCATCCTATGAAGATAGCATCACTAATATAGATATATACCCTAAATCAAAAAAGAATACAATTGGATTCCACAAACTATAAACATACACCAAGATAACACCACCTAAAGCCTGTCAAAATACCAAAGGAATAAATTTCTAGAATCATCCACAACTATTACATCGTGAACATCCTAATCATATAATGACTTAAACATCCCTCAATAAAGGTAATGAAATAGGATTCAACTTTGGGTATTAACTATAAAGGAAGGGTGAACTATGACCTCAAACCCAAGACACGCTCTTATAGTGAGTCCAAACAGATCTAAACTGACACCAACTAGTGCAAAATATCGATTATCACCAAGTCTGTTCTAGTAACTAAAAACACATACCCAAGGCCATCCAATGTCCAATTCACCAATTAGAGGCTCATTCATGACCCTTTAAATGAATCTAGAATTACCAAAGGCAGATATACAAGTCACAAGGAACAATGAGGTAAGAACACTCCAACAACCCACTTCTCATTTAAGAGAAACCAAAACAATTCCCAAACAACACATTAAAAAACAAACACCTCAAGGATAATTCTTTATTAAACTCATGATAATGAATCTAAAAATAAAAGATCACTATATAACCTATAATGTTTAATCCCAATCAATTAAAAAAAATCTATCTATAAATCACAAAACCTAGTCTCCTAAAAACCATTATCTTACACACTACTACAACACAAAAATGGAAGAAATAAATTCCACTTCAATTGAATCCTAGGAAAGAGAAAAATAATAATAAGAGAAATACTAATAGATATGGACATATTGATTTTACTCATGACACTTTTGGGTAGCATACTTTACATAAAACAAATAATAAACTCAACTTGGTCATGATTATAAAAATAAAACACACCAATAAATCCCAATACCAATCTCAGGGTAAACCCCAAAAAACATTGATTTTAAAATAATGAACCCTTGATAAGGAGTTCCAAAAACATATATTAAAATCAAACTCAAAATTTAAATGAGTTTGAATCCCAAATTCATTAATTTAAAACATTGAAAAAAATCCAATCAACTTTTCAAACACTTTAACCTTTCATAAAATATTTTGAAATAATTTACCACATTACATACATTAAATGAGAACACTAACTTTTGAAGCACACCACAAGATATTAAAAACCCATTTCATTTAAAATATTTACCAAGTTTTAAAACTAAAATATTTTTAACATTTCATAATAAAATAAAAAAATCAACACAACACATGAAAACCAATTCCATTTTATAGAAAAGACCTAGGTCCTCATTTCGAATAAAAATCATTTGACATAAAATTCAACATTTTTGTATAAAAACTAATATTTTACAATAATCAAACCAACAAGGCGGAACATCTAAAATTAAAAGAACAATCCATCGTCAATATACCAAAAAACATCCTTGGATCCACCCTCGTCATTGGGTGTCACTCAAATGTGGTCTAAATATCAATCCAAAATAGGATGTAGACCAATGATTGACTTGAGAATATGGTTTTATAGAACATAGTCCCATGAGGAAATAATTCCTAAGATGTCTCCAAGATCGGTTGTTTGGTCAATGCCCAGTTTATCTGGTCATGCAAACGAACCTCACGCTACTGATCCATTCTCTATTTTCATCCAAAAATCCAACTAAATCTCTAAGGAAACTCATGAATGAAAATAAATATCAATAAATAATCAATAATAATAATAATAATTCTAATTTTAAATATAAAATACCAAATATCCATAAAAAATCATGGATTATGGAAGGCAAGAGCTAGCTAGAATCTTATATCACCCACCACCAGAGTTCTAATAAATATATTAACTCGGTTCTTCTATGACAGACACAAATATCAAGAGAGTGTCTTCATAACCTAGTTCCATTCAAGAAACCTAGGTTTAGATAAAATTTTTAGTGAACTGGGCTGATCTAACCCAACACATCACCCTATCCGGCCCACCATTGGGCCTAAAAGTATTTATTGATCCCCACAAGATGAAAACTAGTGTCTGATTATCAAGAACGATATTTTGGGAATGGTTTCAACCTTGTATAATAAAGTAAATAATTAGTGTAAACTGAATAATTAACCAAAAAATCATGGAATAATAAAAAAACATTGTTGCAATAATAAAAAACTGGAATAAATAAACAGTTGAAGTAGATATAGAAAAACAACCCATTCTTAATGGAAGATAAAATATCCTGAATGTAAATAAAACGAAAATGAAAATAGGGCCCTTAAAATTTAGAAAAAACAATCCAAATATAATTTAATAACTAATTCCATAATATTTAATGAAAATATCTTATTAATAAATATTATCTTTTAAACACATTTCATAAAACATTTTTGAAAAATACTTATCCATTTATAATTTAAACCATACTTTTCAAATAATTTTTAAAGTAAATTTTTTAATGTGATTTAAAATAATACTCTCAATCAAATACAAACACTAAAAGTACCAAGATACCAATGATATTTAAAAAAAGAAAAATCCAAATAATAGTTCCATGTGGTCAAAACAAGATTGGGGACAATTAATGAGAAATCCTATAATACATCCTATTAAGTACTTAAACATCATTGGAAATATCCTAAGACCCATGTAACATGATCTAAACTAGAAACACAAGACCTAGGAATTTTTACAATAACCTATATGTTTTAGTAATCCCTTGAAACAAGTAAGACCTTCAACCATCCTAGAAGCATAAAGCTACCATGGGAACAACCATCTCGGTGCACTCAACTACCAATTTCCACTCAAACTAGATAGAATGTGAATTAGAATTTTTTACTCATATAGGTTATTTATTAACTCCTAATATTATCATGAAATGTCAGTAGAGGTGATAAAATAAATAAGAAATCACTAAAATAAAATATACATCATTTAAAATGAACCTAATCTCACCATCTAGAGCCTCAAAAAATAGACCTTTTCAAATTAATGCATGATAATTACAAAAATGAGAAATAACTACACAATCCATTCCCCAAGGGGGGTCACAATCCATAATGGAAATGTTTAATATTCAAAGATCAATTTAGGGTCTCACATTATATTGAAAAAAACTCCTTTAAATTCTCCAACTAGTATTTCAAAATAATATCAGGATGGTAATCCATTTACACCATTTAAAAAATACTTGCAAAACACTCCTCAAAACCATTTATCAAATAAAGTTTTGAAATTCATTTGGAAACCAAAATTTTCCACAATTTTTGTTTTAATGTATTTAAAACATCACTAAGACCCAATGGTCTCAAAATAATTGAAAAATACGTTCAACCCTATTTTTTTATAAAAAAATATATTTAAAATATTATACTTTCTTTTTAAATATTTAACTAATGTCAAACAAACTTTCAAAACATTCAACTCCAATTATAAAACCCACTTGGGCATTGTGACGAACACTTGGCAAGCAACCAAATTCCATGCCATGTTTTTGAATAATTTTAAATCCATTTAAAACAAAAAATGGTATTCCATAGGCTTATAATCTCATAGAACCATTTTAAAATACACATGTAATTTATAACATTCATTATAAGTGAATTTCAAAGAAACACTTGCCTCATTTCAAGTGGAACTCACCATAATGCATTGCCTACGATGGAGTATGCACAATTGGGAAATAAGAATCCAAAAAAACTAATAAAAATACAAATCTCAACCATTAGGTCCTTTTAAAACCCTAATCCTAACACAAATAGAAGTTAGTGTCTAAAAATGAAAGGAAAATCAAGAGATAAGGGTAGAAGAAGAGTGGGGTTGATGAAAGGAGGAGAAATTAGGGATTACCTGCTTGAAATATAATAAGAAATATCCCCATAATATAATGACAAATAGTGTATGATCTCTTCCACATGCACTATGGTTCTGTACCGTAAGAGGAGAGGAAGAGAAAGTGGCAAACGTAACATCATAAGTGGGTTAGAATGGTCAGTTCACTATTTTAATGATCTTTTGGAAGACTTTATGTTTTTGGAACCTTGTTTTATAAACCATGTTCCAAATTTATTGATCTAATTTTTTAATCAAAACACTTTTTTAGGGTTTATTCATACAATTTACAAGCTATATTCCAATTATTCAAAAATCCATTGTTAAAACTATAGAAATGTTCTCACAATTATCATATAGTTTCTTCTAATCATGTGAATGTCATGTACCAGTACTCTAAGTATAAAAATAACAGACATGGTTTCTCCATGTATTCACATGGTTTTGACCAACCCATATGTTAATCATTTAGACCAACCATGTTATGAAAAAAATGAACAGAAAATAATCAAAAAAAAAATGGAAGTCATACGATTTCAAAAAAAAACAAGCATTCAAACTGTACACAGTAGTAAGAGTTTCATATTATTAATGTTTCAATACAAAAAATCCTAGAAAATAAAATTATACATACATTAAGATAAAATAATATAAAATATAATGTAACAATGACACACGAGTGTCACAACATTCGTATTGAAACTATAAAAATATGGGGTGTCAACACTTTCTACAGTAAATAAATAGAATAACATGATCATAATCCATCCAGATAAATAAGAAAGATGGTATGATTAGATCGTATCCCTAGTAAAACCATAGAAACATAAATTTATTTTAAAATAGATGAAAGAAACCTTTGGAAAGGAATTAAAAATTTTCTTATAGAAAGAAGATGAAATAACCTTTATATTTTTTATACACTCTTTAAAAATATTTAATCAAGCAAAGGGAATAGAAATTTCTTTGAAAAATCATTAAAAATTAGAGAGAAAGTATTTTAATGAAAATCAACTAAGTTGGTGGTAAAATTCATCAATACATAATTTTTTTTTAAAATAATGTTTGTTAAAAAAATTAAAAAAATCAATGTTAATATAAAATGAACTCACTAGTCACTTTTCAATATCATATTCAATAAGATGACTAGAATAATTTTAAAAAACATTATTTCCAAATAAAAATCTTGAAAAATGGATTTTTGGAAAGAAATAAAGGCTAAGTCTCTAAATGTTGAGTGTAAGATAAAATATGTGAACATAAAAAATATTTCAAAATATATTTATCGAAACCCATATCATTAAAAGAGAAATATAATGTGACATCTTGACTCAGGTTCCACATACTAGTGTCCCAATCCAATTAGTCACATGTCCTCAGGCGTGCCTCCTTGTATTTCAGAGGTTTCCAACTAGCAGCGAAGGTCTAATATATAACTAGGGAAGACTATACCCTCTTTATCAGAGTAGCAAAAAAATAGGGAAAATAATACAAATAACTAAGTGATATTGAATAATGATCATAATGATATTATAATGATTACAAACTACAAAAACCTAATGAACCTTAATAGGAAACCATTATCCAAAAAACTTAGTAGATATGTCATTCCTTATATGTGTCAACTTCCAAATTAAAACCCCAAAAATAAATTCATTGAAAAAATCAAACTGGTCCTGGCACCATGTCTCGATCCCTTATTCATGATCCATCTAAACTCATCCATCTATCATAAGGCTCTTTCCCTTATCCTATCTTATAAACATGAAGTCTACTGATCAAGAATCCCGAGTAGAGTGTGAGTACAACTTAGTAGGCTACCACCAATGGTGTCTAAAACAATATACAGTCTATAATAATGTATGATGTTTTATAAAGAATATATTAAAGTGATAAAATAAGCAGTTTAACAATTAAATTATTCTTTAATTAACCTCATAATTTACCTAGGTTCACATAAACACGCAAACCACCAATACTTTCTTCAACCCATGCTAGGTTCTAAAGTATACCACATAAGGATTCACAATTCATTATAACATGGGATTTCATTATCCATTTATATTCAAGTTCATATCACTACTACTTTGAACCATAATAAAATTCCAACATTTTGTGCCTATAATTCCATGTCTTGCATCCTATGAGAATTTGAAGCATCAATCTATGTCTTGAAACCCATTTATCAAGTCAGTCAAATATGGTATTTTGAAGCATCAGTTCATGTCCTACACTTGTTTATTAGTCAATCACATATGGGATTTTTGATGTATTAGTCTGTGTCCCACACTTGTAAATCAATCAACAACATATGGTATTTTGAAGCGTCAGTCCATGTCCTTAACACCTAGATCACAATATCACTTATATCAAAATATCATATATATCACAATTTTATATACACCAAGGTTAAGAATCATTAAACTTACCATAAAAAATCACATAAAAAAGTCCCATTTAAATTATCAAATCAATGATGATCCTCACTTTTAATCACATGGAAGAATATGAACAATTCACCATTAAACCATGTATTAACATTTGATCATATAAACCATTAACCCTTTAAGGTTAATCTAACCAATACATTAACACCCTTTAATTAATAAATTCAACATCCCATTAATCAACCAATTCCATAATCCAAATAAACCAACCAATTTCATAATCACAATTCAACTAACTTCTCTATCCCCAAGTTAAACCCATTTCATTAGCACATGGCGATTTAATTTAATAAATTCAATTACAACTTCAATTGGCCAATCATGTCAATTGAAATTTCACAATTGAAACATTTAATTAAAAGAAATTATGTAAATTAAAATTAATACACATAACATATGATCATTGACGATCATTCACTAAGCTGGAAATCCCCATATTGAAATAGAATAGTCAAATCCAAAATAAATGAAGAGATCTAGAACGAAAATCTAGATCCAAGATCAATGGATTAATATTTTTAAAAACCAAGTTCTAAACCCATCACCAATGGGAAATAAAATATTCCTCTTCATCCAAAAATATATAGGAGAGAGATAGAGAGAAATACAAATGGGAAGATATTTCTTACCGGGAGAGGTGCAGATCTGTCAAAATGATCTTCAATTCATCATAAAATGTTTTTAGAAGGCATTATAACTCGTCTTGGGGCATCTAAAATAATTTGAAATCATATTATGTTGAGTAGGGGTAATTAGGGTGAAATGCAGAGGGTTCAATAATTTTTAAAAAAAAATTATGGGAATAAAAACATCATGCTTGGCTTCCTGGGTAGGGGCACAAGATTTTCCATACAACATGCCTTAATTGTGCACCTCCCGTTAGGGGAACACGGTTTTTCCCTAAGAGGGTTTGTGGTTTTAAAAACATTGTACCAACCATGAAACTTACCTTTTCCTAGGATTGGAATTTTTTTTGGGAGTAGGTGTACGATTTGGGAAAATTGTGCACCAACCATACACATCCCCCTTTCCTCCCAAAATTTCTAGTTTTCTCCTGAAACACCCGGAAAAAAACCCACTAAAGATATAACAAAATAATGGTAAATGAGTTCATATAAGTGATCTTGTGACATATCTAGAAAAGGTCGAGATCTTACAATATCCCCACCTTATAAAAACTCTTGATTGATCTATACTCCCAAGAATCTCTAAGATTACAAGGTAAAATGATTGGGCCACGGGGCCCACATATTAGTTTTTGTCTACCATGATTCCTCTTGAACACAATCATGTTACCATAATACTCGAACAATCCACATAGTCTTTCCCCCACAACACATTCTCACTATGATCCAAAACACGTATGAAATGCTTCTCAAAGGATGCATCTAACTCAAACTCAACATCATCAACATCGATCACATGTGAAGGGTTTGAGATATACCTCCAAAGTTGTGAAACATGAAAAAAATCATGCATATAACTACACCTATGTGGAAAATCCAATAGGTATTCCACTAGTTTGATTCTATCCACAACCTCCAAAGGTCCAACAAACATGGATGTCAACATTCCCTACCATTAAACCCTATGGTTACCTAATCTATGAAACACCCGAACAAACACATGATCCCCCACTATAAACTCAAGGGGTCATTGACTTATATAAGTATATGAATTCTATCTACTTTAATCCATATCCATATCATTCAAAATCAACTGATCCTTTTCCAATGTCTCCTTCATGAGACTCAGTCCCAACAACTTGGACTCTCCTGCCTCCATCACGCAAAGAGGTGAGCTACATGGAATACCATAAATATCCTATTATGGTACCATCTGAATATCCTCCTGATAAATATTTTTATAGGAGAACTAAATGAGAACTAGGTTCTTCTCCCAATTCCAAAAAAAAAATCGATAACATGTTCTCATATCAAATCCTCAAAAACCTATATAGTATGCTCTGACTTCCCATCTATCTTTGCATATATGTCTTAATAAAAAATACATATGTACCAATTGACTTATTAAATCCATGCCATAAGCACAATGTAAAATGTGATTCATAGTATGAAACTATACAGTATGTCACCACATAAAGATTGATTACCTCCCAAACATAAAAGTCTTCCAATTGATCCACTGAGAAAGTCTCCCTCATAGGCAAGAAATTCACTACCTTTTTCAATTCGGACCACAATCTTCCAAATAAAGCCATTTTTTTGAGGTGCCCTAAGGATTCCTACCACAAAATCCAGGGTAACATCATCCCAGTTCTATTCTAGAATGGTCAAAAGCTATAGTAAACCACTAGGTCATTGATTCTCATCCATATCTTATTGACAACTATAACATTGTGTCATGAACCCTCTAATATCTTTTTTCGTGACCGGTCACCAATATTGTCGACGTAAGTCATGGTATATTTTGTTAAAACGTGAATTAATTGCCCACTTTGAGGCATTGAACTCACACATCATTTCCTCACACATACTCATGGGCATAACAACACAATTCCAGAAATTTATGATCTCATCCTCATCAATGGTCCAATCAGAAGGTGACTCATCACCTTCAAGGATTTTCCTCAAGCGGGAACACTCTGAATCCCCATACTTACTCTCCCTGATGCAGCTCAAAAGTGTGGGTTCCATTGATACCGATAAATGGGTCATATGCTCATGGACCTCCCAAACCACAAAATGCATCTATGCTAGGAAGGTCATCATTTTCCACTTAGAGCTAGACTCCTTAACTGTCTGAGTCTACACCTTTGTTCATAAAGTTTAAGTAAGACAATTTCCCTTCATGAGCATATATTCTAGCTAAAAATCAAATGGATGAATATACTAAACCCACCTCCACTAACAACATTTTAAATCTCATTGCGAAAATATATACTTTAAGCTCTTATGATCGGTATACATCATAAAATTTTCACCCAACTGGTAATTCCACCAATACTTCAAGTCATAAAACACCGCAACTAACTCATGGTCATGCGTAGGGTAATTATCTTCATATGGAATCAACTATCGTAACCCATACTCTACAACACAATCACCCTACATCAACATTTCTCAATCCCTTTTCCATATGCATCACAAAACACTGTATATTCTTATGCTGGCTCTACTGTGATCAAGATCGGAGTGGTTGTCAAATGCTTTTTCAACTACTAAAAATCATTCTACCATGCTCCAGACCATTCAAAATTAAATCCCTTCTTGTTCAAGACCAAAAAGTGGTTCTTCCAAGAGGGTAAGGTCCTAGATTATCCTTCAATAATTTCCATCTAAACTCAATATGTTTTCGATATCGAAGCCATTATTGGGATGATCCTAAGAGACAACTTCCTATACCTTCTCTATGTCCACTAACACACCTTTCCCGATGATTATGTGACCCTAGAAATGCACTTGATCAATAAAAAATTGACACTTATATATCTTGGTGTATAGACAATACTCTCTCTGTGTACTCATGATGATTTTAAGATATTGCGCATGATCATCATGAGTCTTGGACTACATTAAGATTTCATCTAAAAACAACACCTCGAACTGATCTATGTGAAGGTGGAAGTTTTTTTTTTCACCAAGGAAATAAACACAGTAGGTTCATTCGTTAACCCAAATGGAATCATGAAAAACAAATAAAGTCTATACCTGGTTTTGAAGTTTTTTCGTGGTATATCAGAAGGTCCGACTCTCAACTGATGATACCTAGATCTCAAGTAAATATTGTATAAATAACAAGCTCATTTCAACCGTTCAATTATATTTTCAATGCATGATAGAGGATACTAGTTCTTCACAGTCATCTAGTTCAACATATGGTAATCAATACATAAGTTCAATGTTACATCAAACATCTTAGAAAACAAGACTAGAGAACCATAAGGTTTCATACTTGAATTGATAATTCCTTTATCCATTAACTCTTATAGCTGAGTCTTGATCTCTTAAAGCTTTTTTTGTTTTCATTATACAAGGTGGAAATGAAACAAGCTCATCTCTAAGAATGAGATCAATATTAAACTCCACATCCCTCTCAGGTGGAATCCAACATAATTCCACAAGAAACACATCATGGAACTAGTCTAATATGGGTGGAAATACTTCTCGATTGACACCCCATCATCTAAAAAACATGAATCTTGGGTGGTGAGCTCCCCTAGTTGTGGATGAATTGTCCCTACACTACATTCCTTGATATCGCACTCTCCACGATGAGCATAATTCTAGTCCTCAAGATATATAAAATTTACTCTCATGTGGCATAAATATATGTGGGCTTAGAATGCTACTAACAAATACATATCTAAAATAAATTCAAATATTGACATATCAAGGATATGTAGATCCCAAATAAAATGATACTACCCAACCATGAGAGAGCACCCCTTACATAAACAGATGTCTCTCGACCATACTCCCAAGGGTATATCGATCATAAAATCCTCATTCACAAACTCCACTAGTAGACCCAAGCCATTTTCTAGTTGTGAAGATATAAAATAATTAGAGACAATGATATCAAAAATGTAACTTGAATTCATAAATTCTATTTTAATTATAACTCTAATTATTGATGTACCAACATCAATATCCACAAGTATAGGCTTAATTTCATGAAACCTTTATACCCAAATTCATTCTAATACAGTTTGAGTCCCATAAGCTACACAACTATACTGATATGGGAACTCTATTCCAAAAGTACCACATCCATTGACTCTACATCCATGTCTAGTAGAGATCCAACTTCTAGACGGATACGGTGTCTAAGAAATTCTTCCTATACTCTAGTTCTGCCGAGATAATCCATCATTACCCATATGTTTTGTGTTACTACAACATCTTTATAGATGTCCCATCATTTCATAAGCTTGTCACCCTACTAGTGGTTGGGGGAACTCTCTAAGTGTCTCGACCAACCAAACTATTGAAAAATCACTTGGGAAAGGTTCTGATAATTGATCCTACCCACTAGCCACTCGTATTGCTACCACCATGGTTAACATTCTCAAAGTTATGCTTCCTACTCTTAGAAGACATACCTCCTAGTCATCTTTATGAAACTACATGTCCTCCATCAGTTTCCCCTCAGATACGAGATCCGGATTCACCACCTATGAAAACTTCTTCAGCCTAAAGATATTAACTTTTGACTTAATCTCAAATTTAATCCCATATTGAAAATGTTTTCTATAGTTGGTTCTTCTCTTTCCTACAATAGAATTTTTTTTGTAAATCTGTAAAGCATCCTATATAGTCTATCGTGGAGATACTCCCCAAGGACAATCTCATGAACTTATCTACCCTCTCCTACCTAAGCATCTGAGGGTAAAATTGATCCAATAACTTCTCCTGAAATTCCTTCCCCTCAATATTCTACAGATATCCATCCTGAGATTCAATGTCCCAACACTTTTTACCTTGACCATGTAATATATAAGAAAACCACTTGACCATCTTCTCAATATGAATCTCCAAGTGGTCAAAAATTATCTAGATAGACTCAATACAAAACTCATCTTCCTTAGGTCCCACATCTCCATTAAGTGTCGAAGGGTACTTCAACTAAAAATACTATGTTAGGTTAGACATTACCATCAAAACCCACCCTCAGACTCTTTATATAAGCTGCATGATGTGAGAAAAGTTATCACAAAACTTCTCTTTGTCTCCCTCACCCGACACTATCAGTGCCTTAGGTTCCACTACTAGAGGATCATTTATAGCCATGTAATTCTGTCTACCTATCAAAAATAAATGTTCTAGAGGAATATCTCTAAAATTAAAAACACACATATTAGGACATATTACACAATCTTATCACATTTATGTAAGATGGATTCACATTAAGTCATAACAATTCATTACCCAAAACCCTGCCACATGGTGAAAACTAAGGCACCATCACTAACCTCAACCTTCCCTCATATAGGTCATGGATAACATAGGGTAAAAAATTTTACATTTCAATGTGTCTCATTAGAAACCCATTTATCCATTTAATTTTCCATATTTATCATCTTTTTACACTTTTTAGTTTCATATTCAGCACCATTTTCATTTCAAATTTCAAAATAAAAGAATTTTCATTTCAAAAACTCACCATAAAACCTATTTTTTCTATTCATGAATAAAATGATGCATGTAAAAGTAAATCTTGAATTCATAGAATGATTAATTTATACATAACTCTCATTACATACTGATCCATGAAGAAAATATCAGAAAACAATAATAGCATCACACAAAAAGTGCGCCCAAGGTGAAATAACATCCTACTATAACAGAAAACACTAATAACAACAATACCACCCTTTGCACCAGGGATTTTCCTTACACATGGTTTAGCTACTCCCATGAAAGAGATCATGAAATGGATCATCACTTCCTAGTCTCCTATCTACCTTTCCCAAATAGTAATACAAAAGAAAATAAAAGGAAACTGGGCTCTAATACCACTTTGGGACATCATGTCCCAGGTGCCACATACTGGTTTCCTAAGTCGGTTGGTCACATGACCTTAGGCATATTTCCCCATACTCTTAAGGTTGTTAAATAATAGTGAGGGTCTAATATATAACATGGGGATACTATACCCTATTTATTATCATAGCAACAAAACAGTGAAAATATTAAACAATAACTAAGTGATAATGAATAATACTCAGGATGAGACCATAACCAATACAAACATGAAATACATACTGAACCAGAAAAGGGAAAAAATATCCAAAAAAAGTAGTATATATGTCATTTTATATATTTTTCAAGTTACAAATGAAATAATGAAAAATAAAGACACTAAAAACTCCCAATAATGTCCTAAAATCATGTATAGTTCCCTCATCCGTACTCCATCCCAACACATCCATCTAATATTGTGAACATTCCCTTATCCTCTACTACAAAAATGAAGTCTATTTGGGTACTGACCAGGTAACCTGAGATGGGTGTGAGTACAAATCAGTAGTCCACCACCAATAGCGTCTAAAATAATATCCATCCTATAACAGTGTATGTAGTTGTATAAATAATAAAGTACAAGTGATAGAATAAGCATTTTTTCCTATTAAATTATTATTTAATTAACCAGAAAATTTATTCAGGTTCATGATGACATCGAACACACCAATACTAGCTTCATCCCATGCTGAAGACCAAAACATATCACATAAGGATTCAAAATTAATTATAACATGGGATTTCATTATCCTCTCAAATTCAATTTCATATCATGGCTACTTGGAACCATAGTCCAATGGCAATATTTTGGCCCTAGAATGCCATGTATATCACCCTGTGGGTATTTGAAGCAACATTTTGTGTCCCACAACACATTTATCAGTTAATAACATATGGGATATTGAAGCATTTTCCTATTTCATAAACACGCTTATCAATCAATCACAAATGGTATTTTGAATAATTAGTCTATTTCACACACTTGTATATCAATCAATCACATATCTAATATTAAATAATTAGTCCATGTCCTACACATGTAAATCACAATATCACTTATATCAAAATATCACATATATTACAATTTCATATACAATAATTTTAAGCATCATTAACCTTATCATAAAACATTATCAACAAAAAATTTCCCATTTCAATTATCAAATCAATCATTGCTCTTCATTTTTAAACACTTGAAATAATATGAACAATTAAACATTAAACAATTTATCCAAATTTAATCATATAAACTATTTACCCTTTAAGGTTAATATATCAAACTCATTAATTACTATTAATAGATCAATTAACATCCCATTAGTCAACTAATTCCATAATCCCAATAACCCCACAAATTTCATAATACAAATTCAACTAATTTAAATTGTCCCAAGTTCAACCCATTTCATTATCTCATAGAAGTTTAATATAATCAATTCATTTATGGTTTCAATTTCCAAATCATGGAAATTGAAATTTCAAAATTTCATAATCATAATTAAAATTTATATTGTGGGAATTGAAATTTATACCATCTACCTCAAGATTGTTGATGGGCATTCACAAAGCTGGAAATCCAAAAATTGAAATGGAATGTTCAAATCTATAGTGAATAGTGAGATCCAGAACCATTACCTTGATCCAAGATAAATGGATTAATATATATCAATACCTATATCTAAACCCATGAACAATAAGGAAAAAAACATTCCTCTTTATCCAGAATGAGATACGGGAGAGTGATAAATCCAAATGGGAATATATTTTTTACCGGGAGATGTGTAGATCTATCAAACAGATCTTTGAATCGTCAATAACTGAGTTCATAAGACCTTTGAAACCATTTTGGAGCCTCTAAAATCATACTAAATTTTCTTAGGTAGAATATGGGAGAATGATGGCAAAATATAGGGGGTTTGGTAATTTTAAAACAATGTTTTTGGGAAATAAAAGCATCTTGCATTGTGTCCTATATAGGGTCAAATGGTTTTCTAGATTGTGAACCTTACTCATGTTCCTTCTCTTAGGGTATCACAATTTATCATAATAGGGTGCATAGTTTTACAAACTATGTTCCAACCATTAAATACCCCTCTTTTTGGGGTTTCATGGTTTGTTGGGGGAAGGAGTATTGTTTGGGAAAGAAATTCGCCAACCATGCACTACCCCTTTTTCTCCCAAAATTCCCAGCTTCCACCTGAAACACCCCAAAAACCCCACCAAAGATACACCAAAATAAGGGTAAAAGGGTACCTATAAATGAGCTTGATACATATCCAAAAAAGTTTGGGATATTACATATAACTTGAAACAATATTGGAAAAATAAGTAAGATTAAAAAAGAAACTCTTATATCTTTGGTAATTCTTGAATAAAATTACCTAGAAATATAAAACATTAAATAGAACATTAAATTTCATGAATAAAGATATTTATGGTAAAAAATATAACAATGGGAAGTATATTCACCATACAAATAATAATAAGTGCATAATAAAACAAATTTAACAGCCCTGGTTTTAAGTAATTTATAATTTTATTATGTATTTTTCTATTATATAATACTTGGGTTGACTTTTGAGAGTTTTTGGATGGATTTCATGTGGATTGGAAATTCTTATTAGGGTATATGGTTTGATCATGGTTGTGATAAAGAATTAAACTTCTCCTTGATACCATGAAAGAGTTTCTGGGAGTCACTGGGTAGGTGCACAATTAGTACATGCTTTGGCCAAACTATAAATATGCCCAGGACAAGCCGTACAAGTTAAGATAGATGGGGAAAGCACATTTAGCCATGGTTATTCAAACAGTGCGTAAGACTCTTGAAGGGTGGTTTGGATATATTATAATATTCATATTTATCACATGGTTTCACAAACCATACATTATAATAATACATCGTGCATTAAATGCTCTGAAAATTGGTGTTTAACTTTGTTTTTGGCCCCAGATGTTACATCTTGAATTTTAATAAATATAATCTATTTAAATTTTAGTAAATTTTCATGGGTATTATTTTAATTTTTAGGACAAAAATAAGTATTAAATAATATAAAAATTAATATAAAAACTATGGTTAGTAAAATATTAATTTGAGGAAAGTATATTTAAATTTTAATGTAGTATAACATATATTAAAATAACATGACATTATGGAAAATAAAATTCTAAGTGGAAATAACTATAATTATTATATATATATATATGAAATGAAAATGATTAATGTATACATATTTGTATAAAATAATTATACAGAGATTATATTAATTGAGTATAGTATTTATTTTAGATATGTTAGGTGTGCCTTTCTTTTAAAAAAATTGGTTTTAATAAAATTAAATGGTTCAAAAAAACATATTTAGCGAGCCCGTAAGCTTAGGAATACTAAACTAGATAATTGAGGGATGAGTTTGGTTGTGCCTAGGTCATTCATGAAAAACATGAGAAAAAATAATGGGTGCACTGCACCCGCATGAGCGCATGGTTGGGTTGGTCGGTATAGGGAGGTATGGCCCATGAGCCTAGTGTGTGTGGTGCTGTTCTAGGAGTAGACCTCAGGCTACTCACTTAGAACCACTTATGAAACTTATAACATTATAAGGAATAAATAAACCAAGGGAAATTAAATATATGAGGGTAGTATGCTGGAAATTTTTCACCTGCTTAAAAACATATAGAAATAATGAAGGTCATTCGACCAGATCATTATCAGCTGTCAGATATACTCGACACATCATCTCCTTCATCACACGCTAAAACTAACAAATATTTTACCTTGTGTTTTTCTTAGAAACATTGATGTTATGTGTAATATATATATAATGTGTCGAGACAATTTTCATATGTGACTTATTATTAAGTGACTCTCAAGGAACTATAAAAATGGTTTATTTTAGTATCTTCTTCTCCCTTCTCGATGTATTGTATTTTTATTTGAATTGTATATATATATACATGGACATGTTTGTGTGTGTGTGGTTATTAATATTTGACACCTTGGGACCTTTATAAATAATGTGGGATGCAAGGATGTAGTTTATTTATATATCAAAAAACCAATGAAGGTGTTACCTTTTCCTCATAAATCAATCACATAATATGGCTGAATAAATATATATTAACCTCATGAATAGTGAGGAGTTTCTATTTCAATAATGGATTATAGAAGTCTAGAAATATTATATTGTAATGGTAGGATACTATGGATATGTAATGGGATAATATTATAAGATTGTGATGGTGTTTTTTCAAAATCATGTTGTTATTAGGCCCTAAATTATATGTCCATGAAAATGGTATGTTTAATATTTTAATGAAATGACTTATAAAAAAATAAAAATTTCTCAATTTCTGAGATTATAGAGGGACATAGTAAGATATATAATATATATATATATATATATATATATTATGTGTCATAAACAAATAAATTCATATGTTTAACCTAGTATTAAATTGATTTCTTGTGTAAGAGTTGGTTTTGAAAAAGTAAGAACCCTCTTTATTGGAAGGCATTATTTCCAGGATAAATTTCAATATTGATTGAGAAAATGAGATTTAGGAACTTTTATATAAAGTATGGAAGCTATAAAGGAGGATTCTTAGGGTTTCAATGAAGTAGTTATTATTAGTAAATTCAATTTATATATAGAGCAAAGGTAATGGAAAATATTTTATTAAACTTCTATTTCTATTTCCAAAACACTTTTAATTGAAAATTATTTTGATAAACTCTTATTTTATAGTTGTAAAACCCCTTGTTGTAATGGAAATATTTTTTGATAATTATTTATTTCTAAACTCTTTTTTAAGTAGTTTTTTTTATTAATTCTATTAGAATTGTTTTCTAATCTCAAGAAATGATTTCATAGAATATAGAAACTATTATTTCATGTCTGAATTATCCTTTAAAATTCATATGGATTTCATTAACTATTACACGTATTTTATAGACATGAACTATATTTATCATTGATAATCCATATATGATTGAAAGGCATTTGTGTAATTTTTATTTCCAAGAATTATTTATTAGTGTTTCCTAATAATTTTTATATTACTTGTTAATGAAGGTATGGATTTTCTTTAAAGGAAAATTATGTTGATTGGATATGTAATTATATTTCCTCATTTAAAATAAATTACTTAGATATAATGTTTTTGAATTTTTATTTGTAATAGATTTATAATGATAATGGAATGCTTTAAAAAAGTTTTATTTAAAATTTTGGCACTTGGATATTAGATATGATGTTAAAGAATGAGGATTGAATCCATGAACTCATGAAGACCGTTTCCTAAATATATATTTAGCTCTTCAATATTCCTATTGTCCTTATATATCTCTTAAATATTTTCATGTATCATTATATTCTATAATAGATGTTATTTTCAAAGGTATGATTTTATATTTTCAAAAGAAAAATCTAGAATTATTTCAAAGGATGTTATTATTTGAAATAAAATGAGATTCAATATAATTAGTATTTTTTAAAAAAAATTGAAAAAAATAACATATAAAATTTAAAATCCTAAATTGTTATTTAGGTAAAATTTATTTTTTTATATCTAATGTTTTATATTTTAAATAAAATAAATGTTTCTGAAAAATAAATTTATATAATTTTTAAAGAGAAAGGATTTTACCATTTTTTTAAACCCTTTACTAAGTAATTTTTTTCTCACACCATGTTTTAAAATTATTTTTAGAGATCTTAGTGATGAGAAAAATATATTTCATATTATGTCCTCAATTAAGGTGTTAGTGTGAGTGAGTCTGAGATAACATTCAAGGAATTGTATAAAAATAATATTTTTCAGAATTTTGTGTAATTAGTTTTGTTTTAAGTTGCCCAAATCCTCTATAAAACTATATCTAAAATATCCTAGGGAATATATTAACTCTATTTTAATAAATGATAATAAATTGTGATTTTTTTTTAAAATTGGTTTACTTATTTGGTTTTAAAAACTATTCAAAAAAGGTTGATGTGTTTTGCAATGCATTTGGGAGCACATGTTTGGGGTATTTTACTGAAACCCTCATTTATTTTCCTCTCTTAGGCTCTAGAACTCCTTTAATTCCCTAAGAATAATTATTGATTCATTTTTATATGGATGATGGTTTTGGTGAATCAAGGCATGTTGGACCTCCAAAATAAATGGTGAGTTTTTATTTTCTCTCTTTCTACATAGATCTCCTCATCTTCTCTCACTAAAATTTTTAGATATAATATATTTTAAATAGATCTACGATCCATAATTTTTTTATGATATCATTATTGGATTTATCGAAGGAATGTATTTATGAATATCTAGAAGATTCATCATTTTTTTCTTCATTTTTTTCACATGTTGAGAGGTAAGTGGATTCCCCCTCTTCTCCACTTATTCTATAACGTAAAGGATTGTTTTTTTCTGTTTTTCTTGTATTAAAAAAAATTAAATTTTCAATTATTTTATTAATGAAACCCTTTTTTATGATTTAGGAACATGGTATTTTGAAAACCAAATTTATTTTTAATTTTAAATTATGTTTTTAAAGTTTTGGTTTTGTGAAAATGGGAATTTGAATTTATTTTGAATAAAGACTGGATTTATAATTTTTAATTATGGTTTTAAAATTATGTATTTGGTTTAATTTAATAAATATTCTTGATGAAATTTTGTAAAGGGAAGATATTTTTATAGTGGAATGGTTTGATATGAGAAATTGGAATACATAGTAGTGTGTGTTCATATTTCATTATACGAGGAATTGTTGAAATAGAATCGGTGATTGGTACTAAAATGGGAATGAAACATGGGATTATCAACATGTGATGACCTGGTGTAGGATGGATCAACACTCATGGGTATTGAGATTTTCATTTGGCATGAATGTGTGTGATATTGTGGAATGTGGTTGCGTAAGATAAAATGAAATAAATAATGGAAAAAATGATTCAGTTAGATTTTTTTAAATAGTTTTATTAGGGTAAAATATATTTTTCGTCCTATATTTGTTATAAATTGTTTTTTAAAATATAAGATAAAATTTTCTTATCATAGTGGTGTGTTTTGGTAAGTCTCTTATGGAAATAGTACTTTGTATGATTACTCAACCCATGTATATTCACTTTAATGCATGTATAGAAGATATTCTTCCTGACATTAGTAAATGAATTTTATCATGTTTATCAAGTGTTGTTTCATGATTTTATTTCTTTAGGATGGTTTTTTTGAGCTTGTAGTTTCTTCATTTGAGTGGTTAGTGTGATTCAATATTGGTATTTCTACGTTGAGACATATTTTTGTTTTATTGAGTTTATTTTATATACTTTGTCACCAGTACTTCAATGATATTGTTTAATATGTTTTATTTTGAGTTATACCATTTATAATCATGCATTATATAGTCTATATGATGGTTTATATTTCACCTCAGCATGTTAAGTTTGTTCTTAAGGAAAAATCATCCCCCAAACTTTTACTAATCCATTGGAATTTATTTGCATTATTTGATGGCTTGGGGATATAAAAAATTCTTAGATGATGTAAAATTATATTAGAATAGACTATAGAAAATGTGGTTTCACTTGAACCGTAGGAGAACCGATTGTTTATTTAGAGCATTGTTCATGATTTTCAAGCTGTTAAGTATAGACTACACCCAAAATTTTGTTCTAAGATCGGTTTCCTTTATATTATTGATTATATAGAGATGGTTAATAGTGTGACAATGGTAGAATTAAATATCACTAGAAATCTGGCAAGAAAATGTATGTTTTTGTCCATGAGAATAGGTGGGAACTCTAATAATAGGAATAATTAGAAGAGGGACACCTACTACTAAGGTGGTTGATAATCTCATAATTAGACCACTAATTCAGTTAACTTTCACCCATAACCCAATACCAAGTCTAGATCATTTAACACCAATGGTTGGAACTATTTCTTATCAATTAGTGGTAATCACTTTAAGGAATAGTAACATAATTTATAATAGTTATTTATCTTACCATTTTAGATTGATATATAGACATGATTCCTGAAAATTTCATTGGTTTTCCACCAAAAAAAGATGTTTAATTTTTGAATGATCTTCTACTGAGGAAAAATATTATTTCACTTACACCTTATAGAATGGGACTGATATAATTTATGGAGTTAAAAATACAATTGTAATAATTATAAATTAAAGGGTTTATAAGACTAACTATATCACCATGGGTAACCCAAATTATTTTTTTCAAGATGTCAAATAGTACATTATGACTCTGGGTTGATTATCATAAGTTGGATCATGTTATGATAAATAATGGATATCCACTACCTTATATTGGTAACCTTTTTTTATCAATTTAAAAGAGCCCTATGGTTTGATAAAATTTATCTACACTCAGGGTACCACCAACTCTGAGTTAAGTAAGAAATTATTTGGAAAAAATCTTTCTGGAGTCATTATGGTCAAAATTAATATGTTTCCATGCCCTTTTGTCTTTCAAATTCACCAATAGTTTTCAAGGGATTTATGAATCTGGTCTTTCAAGAGTACTTGGATTCTTTCATTATGGTATTTTTGGATAACATTATGGTTTATTCTCAAACTCATGAATAACATGATGAATATTTAGAGACTATGTTGAGAATTTTTTAGAGCACTATTTGTATTAGAAATTCACTAAATTCAATTTCTAGATCCAAGAACTTCGATTCCTTGGCCAATTAATTTCTAAGAAAGGAATATTAGTATACCATAAAAAGATAAATATTATTTTCTCTTGGAAATTATGAAAATTTTCTTTTAGATACAGAGACTCTTGGGATTATTGGGTTACTATCATTGCTTTTTTCAATAATTAACACAATTTACATCTCCTATGACACCACTCATGGGAAAGATCACTCTATTCCATTGGAGTGAGTATTTTAAACAATACTTCATTGAAATTAAAGTGATGCTCACTTACATAACAATTATTATTTTTCTAGAACATGGGAAAGGACGTCTGGTATATTATGATGCCTCTAGATCTAGACTCATCTGTATTTTAAAATAAAGAGATCATTTCATATCTTATGGATCGTGATAGATGAAAATTCATAAAAATAATTATCCAAACAATAAATTGTAATTTTTGTGGTAGTTCATGCTTTAAAAACATGGTTTCAGTATCTCCTTAGAGACAATTTCACTATTTTCAGTGACTATAAAATCTAGAAACACATCTTTTTGCAATGTGATCTAAACCTGAGACAAAGACTCTATATGAAAAATATCTAGATGTATGACGTTGACTTGGTTTATTCACCTAGAAATGGGAATTCCATGGTACATTATTTTATCCAAAATTCATTAAAAAAAATTAACCAATGAAGCTTTTTAAAATTGGAAATTGATGACTATGGTAGTAGATATGCATCTAGATTATGATGAGAAAGGTGGTGTTGTGAGTTTATTTCTAGTTATGCTTGTTCTTGATTTGACTGAGCATGTTGAAGATGATCAAACATATGATCCTAAATCTCTTACCATGAGTCAATACTCAATTATGGGGAGACAATTAAGGGCTAGATACTATATGGGAGATCTATGATTCATTTTAGAGATTTGATTATGGTTCATTTTACTTACGAAGAATATATTCTTTCTACCTACTGCCAATAGAGATGGTATATTCATCATAATAATCAGAATATGTATAACATGATGAGAACATAGTTGTGGTGAGATGGAATGAAAATAAGGGAGGTAGGGTATATATCAAGATTCCTCAATTGTAATTATCTCAAGGATACGCACCAACAACTATCTGGTATGTTTCAATAATTAACCATACTCATCTAGTTATGGGAGAACATAGCTATGGATTTTTTTTATAATTCTTCCAAGAATGATTCGAAAACAAGATAATATTTGTGTGATTTTCAGTCATCTCGCAAAGCTAGCTCACTTCATCCCTATTCTTGAATCCAATGTGGTGAAAGATTTGGAAAAACACTATTTTTGGAAGATCCTAATGTTTTATGGAATTTCAATTTCGATTATCCTATACTGAGAACCTCATTTTACCTCTAGGATTTGAAATATTTATAGTAATATTTCAGTACCCAACTGACCCTAAGCATTGATTATCATCCTCAAATTGATGGATGATCAGAATGGATGATAAAAATTTTAAAATACATGCTATATTATTTCTTTATGGATTTTGGAGGCTTATGGGAGGATCATATATCATTAGTATATATCTTATACAATAACAGTTATCAGGCCTAGATAAATATGGCTCCTTTTGAGGCATTGCATCTTCATCTTGGTCAATATCTACTTTGTTGGGTAGAAATTGAAAAAATTACATTTTTGTGACCTAGTCTTGTTCAAGAGATGATTGAGAAAATTTCAGATGATCGAGAAATGGATAAAAATGGATCAAAGTTATTGTAAGTCCATTATAGATTTTCATCATTTGTTGTTATCATTCAATCCTGGGGATCATGTTTCCTTTAAAGTCTCATTAAATATAGGGAATTGATATTTGGGTAGGAAAATTAAATTGTCTCCTTAATACATTATATCGTTTGAAATACTAGGATGGATTAGTAATGTATTTTATCGATTAGATTTACCACCATGATTTTTCTCTCTACACTATAGATTTCATGTATCTTAATTGAAGAAGTACCAATCTAATCCTGACTATGTGATTCTATGGGACCATGTTGATCTTGTATCATATTATACTTTATTACACATGTTGATAAGGGTTATAGATAAACAACAAAATGTGTTATGGGGAAATAGTATATGTTTGTTGTGAGTTTTATGGCATTGTTTCCAGATTTAGAAAGAGACATGGGGATAGTAATACTTTATGTTGGAGAAATAGCCCACACATTTTCAAATCAGTAGAAATATCCTACTTTCCAAGGATGAAATTACCAATGGTGGAGAGAATATAAAACCCCTATTTTCAGGTAAAATACCTTATTATTATTTATTCTATTTTTATATAATACTTAGGTTGAGTTTTAATAATTCTTGGAGGGATTTGGACTATTTTGGAAGTATTTATTAGGGTTCATGGTTTGAGAATGGTTTGGAGAAATCGTGAAACTTCACTAAGAAATCATGTATGAGTTTTTGGAATTCACCAAGTAGGAGAGTGGTTTAGAAAAACCGTGCAGATGCCAAGGAAAACCACATGAGTAGAGGCAAAGGGTAAAATTTTGGTTGGAATATATTTTTTCAAACCATATTCAATCCATTCAAGGGGATGTTTTGGAGACAGTATCATGTGCATGATTAGTGCATGGTAACCCAAACCTTGTATCTTAGCTATGTAATTTTCACTAAATACTCTAAAAATCAGAGTTTAACTTCATTTTTTTCATAAAAAAACTCATTTTTCATCTCCTATATTAGTCTCTCAAATTCCACTCCTTCCCTAAGTGTTCTTGGTGATTCATTTTTATCCATAAGATGATTTTGGAGAATCAAGGTTCATTGGATCTCTATAATCATTGGTAAGTCTCTAGTTTCTATCTTCCACCTTAGATCTCCTTATCTTCTCTCACACAATTTGTTAGATCTAATCTATTATAGATAGATATATGATCAACGGTGCATTCATATGATATATTTATTGGATCTATTGATGTAAAGGTGTTGTGAGCATGGATCTAGATGTTTCTTTATAACATTATTCATTATTGTCACCCATTTATTGGTAAGTGGCTTCTCCCACTTCTCCACTTATTTTAGAACATTAATTTTTTTTGATATTTTTCTTGGATTATCTGTGGAAATTTTGAATATTTTCTTGAAGGAAAAACTTTTTCCTTATGATTTGGGAACATGGGATTTTGAATGACTTTTTGAAACCCCTTGGATTTATAATTTTAAATTTTAATCTTAAAATTATGATTTTAGGAACATGGGAATTTGAATGTCTTTTAGATAACCCCTTTATTTATAATTTTAAATTGTAGTTTTAAAATTATGGTTTTGGTTGAATGTATGAAATATGTTCGATGAAATGTTTTAAAGGGGATAAATTTTTTTTATGGAAAGGATTGATATGAGAACTTGGTATATATGTTGGTGTTTATTAAAATTGAAGTATAAGAGGCCTTGTTGTAATATAATTGGTGATCGATGGCAAAGTAGAAATGGAACATGGGATTATCACCTTGTGACAAGATGTTTAAGGATGGATCACCACTCATGAGTATAGGGATTGTCATTAGTCATGCATGTGTGCATTAGTGTGAAATGTGGATGGGTATTACAAGTGGTAATACAGAATAGAAAAAATTGATTTATTTTAATTTTTTGATTAAATAATTTTATTATGGTAAACTATTTTTATTTTCCTCTCTTTTTTTTAAATATTATTTTAAAACTATGAGATAATGTGTTCTTATTTTATTAGTGTGTGTTAGGAAGTATATTGGAGAAAGACTATTGGGTATGATTACTCACCCACTTAATATTCACTTCAGTTAATATACATGCATTATTCTTTCTGACATTGGAAAATGATATGTGTCATATTTCTCTAGTGGAACATTATGATTCTACTTCATTGAGTTGGTGTTTTAGATCTTGGAGTTTCTCTGTTGGAGTGGTTGGTGTGATGCCACATTAGTATTGTTGTTTTGAGTTATCTTTTAGTTTCCTTAAGTCTCTTTTCTATTATATTTTTAATAATCTGATATTATTGTTTTATTAGATTTATTTTGAGTTTTACTATTTATAATTTTGTATCATATAGTCAGTCTGGTTGTTTATATTTTATCTCATTAGATTAAGTTTTCTCTTCATAGAAAATAATCCTAAAATATTTTACTAAGTCCTCAGAATTTATTTTCACCATTTGGTGTCTTGGGGATTTCACATAAGGTTAGTATCATCTATGACCAAACACAATCTAATGGGTTGTGCTGGGATCTTACACAAAACATGTCTCAAATAATGGAATTTGAGACGAAGAACTCTTAAAAATTTGGTATCTTTTGAATCAAAATTTCATGAAAGATAAAACATAAGGTGTGTTTGTAAATCTTTTTAATTGAATGAAAAGTTTCATAAAAACATACATATATTATTATATACACTATAAAAAATAAAATAATTGGTGAATATGATATATGTATCAAAGAAATAAAATTGAGATGAGAAACCTTTACCATTTACTCTTGAATTTCACGAAATCTATTTAAACTCCTTCATAATAAAAATAAAAATATTTATAATTTATAGAATATCATTATTCATCTCTATTACAATTTATATTATTCAATTATAATTATCCACTACACATATATAAATTAGATAATATTTATTTTCATCAATGGAAGTTGGTAATTTTGATTTATGTGTTTCATAATGGAATTATCAAACAATATTATTTGATTGAAATTTAATAGTTCATAGATAATAAAAGGTTTTAAAATTATTTTTCTTCAATTTTTAATTCACACCCATGTTCATTTTATAGAAATTATGGTTATGGTTCACGAGAATAGAATCTATGATGAGCTTGTTTTGAGTAATTTACCAATTTTAACAGATTTCATTATAACGATAATTAATTCTTGTGTTATCATTATATAATTATATTCATGACATATATCATTAATTAATTTCAAATTTATTCATTGAATAATTTATTTTCATCCATATAAGGTGGTGATGAAAAACAAAACACATTTTCCATTGAGGGAGTAGTATACACGTACACACATGAAACGTTTTCATTTTTCAATTAATTGAAAAAAATTAAGATAGATAATGAATTATATGTATAGAATAATAAATATATATTAAATATAATATTTAATCATTAAATTAATTCTTATAAACATCCATTTATGCTGGTGATGAAAAATGAAACACATTGTCCTTGGAGATGGTAGTTCGCACGTATGCATGGGAAATGTTTTCATTTCTCAAATGGTTGGGTGGAGCATGGAAAATTATTATACCATAAATATAAAAAAAATTTATGATAAAAATTACAGTGATTTAATTATTTTATTATTGTTCAAATATATATTTTTTATGTATAAGATTAATGAAAAAAGTAGAAATGGAAATGGAGTGATTGGGAGTTTTTACAATAATCCATGGATAATTAATTACGAATTCTTATAATGGTTTTTTAGTGATAATAAAACCTATATAACATGGGAAATATACTTATTAAGGGTTTTTGAATAATTTTTTCAATTAAAGAGGCTTTAGATGTGAGGATAAGTGGGGTGGTTAAGGACTCCCTTTATAATTGATCGGGGTGGTACTTTTGTAAATACCCATAACTTTATGTTAAAGGCATGTCACATTCAAAGTAAAATGGATAAAAAAGTAGAAAATAATGGATAGGGGGTAACCCTTAGTCAAAATAAATGTAATAAATACAAATATTGGATATGTATTGATATTTGTTATGTTTTTCAGTCTTAATTTAACTTTTTACCATAATTTACATTTACCGCGGTAACCTGTTTTTTTACATCAATAACTTATTTTTATGGGAAAAAATAAAGTTAACATTACTAGATTTTTAATATACGTTAATTCAAAATATAAAACCAATTTCATTTGACTCAATTTCTAAATGTGGTAAAAACTAATTTTAATAAAAGTTTTCTTAATACAACAAAAATATTTTTCTTAAATGCCTTTCTAATAGAAAAATGAATTTACACAGAAAAATTTGGGTAATATTTATTCATCTGATATTTTTTGGTAAATTTATAACCAACGGAGAGTTATTTGTATTTAAAATAAAACCAAAATTGAATTCATTAGTGTGAATTCTTATTTATTGGGAAAAGACCAAAATGATTTTTTATTAGAATAAAACATCACTTAGATTCTAAAATGTCAATCATAGGGTTCCAAATTTAACAAAAAAAATTAAATGGTTTATTTTAATTGTTAAATATATATTTGGTTTTTAAAAATCTTTCAAAATATTTAAATTCATTTTATATAATGATGATTTCATAAAAGTAATAGTATTTGTAAAAATTTCATTTTTCCTTATTTGCCCAAAAATTATCATTTTTATAAAAATATCAAAAATTCAACCTATGTTATTTTTAACATTTCAAATTAAAAAATAATGTTAATTTCATAAAATTAAAATTCCTAAATTCCTAAATTTTACTTTTTAATGACAAAAAAAAAATATAAAAAAAACTGTGTGTATAAAAAATAACCTTTTAATCTTTAAGTGTTCTTCATCTTATTTCATATCAATTACTAATTAAAAAACGTAAATATATTAATCTATAAATTGAAATACTATATATTATCATAATCATATTTTTAAATTGATCAATTTTGTTTATTAGGATTAAATACACCAAACTTTAAAAAAAATGTTCTTTGAAAAACAATATTTTTAAATATTAAATTATATTAATTATCTATCCTTTAAAATTTTGAATTTTTGAATTTATTAATATCACATTATTTACTAAAATATTTATTCTTCTTCTTATTTTCTTAATAATTCTCATCAAATATGTCATGTATCATTTTATTTTGGTGTTGCATGTGAAACAAGTTGTTCGACATGGTATTTATTTAAAGGATAATTACTTATTGATATATCAGGGTGTTACACTCCCTGAGCCTCACAAGAATTTAGACATACATTTATAACATATGATTAAATGTCATAAAGTTTTAGCATTTATAACCCTCGTTCATGCACATAACATTTATGTATATTCTAGATCCTCTCAGAAGTTTCATCATATAAAACATGTATAATTAATGATATCGAAATAAAAAGGGTTCTTGAGCATTAACACTTAACATTTAAATACCATAACCAATTTTAAATCATCATGTGAATCATAAAATATTATTGGATAGGATTTTTCATGATATATTTATATCATGACTTATAAAATATCTATAATAACGAATATGATATGCCTTAACTTTGTATATGTCAAAAATTATGAAATATTTCATATTGTATAGTATGGTAAGCCAAAGATACATCATATCTGATGAGTATTTAAGAAATATATCAATCAATATAGTAGTAGAAGAATTATATTCTTTCTTTTCATTATTTTTCTCAATCACAATCCATGTATAAAAAGAGTTGTAACAAATCCCATTAAAAATTGTTGTACCAGTGAATAATAATAATATGTGAATATGATTAGTGTATACATAATTCTACAAACAATCATATATGTGTATTTTTTACTATCGTATAGATTTAAAAAAAATAAAAATATGAATTAATAATTGGTTTAATGTTTTCCTTGAACTTTTCCTTAAACTCAATAAAATATTATGACTACTAAAATATTTCAAATCTTCTTTAAAAACAACTCTATAATATCTTTCTCAACCGTCTCATCAAATCACGAATTAGTTAAAAATCCATTTTAATGCTGATAAAATATTTCTCCTTCAAAACAAAAACTGAAGAACTCTATGAAAATAACTATAAATTTAATCCAAATTTTAATACGATCATTTTCTTCTTTCACATAATATAATCCTTGAAATAGATATGTTCTGTAAGAGTAGCTTCAATTTTATTGAGACTTTATAGTAATAAAAAAACATAGGTCTTTCATAAGAATAAATCATTATTTATTTATGATTAATATTTTATTATAACTAGCTTCATAAGAAACTATAATTCTTAGAATAACAATCTCATATGAATGATTTTTATTTTTAATAGCTCATGTATGAATAAACTCGTATTGTATAAGATATTTCACTGAAATTATTTTCTTCATGTAAGAATGAACTCATAGTTTTTCATACTGTGTGTGAATAAATATTAGCTATATATGGTTTTTCACATGTCAAAATCCATCATGTAAGAGTAAATTCTGAATTGTAGTGCTTATGTAAAAATAACTCAATTTATAAATAGGATGAATCATTTCACTTGTATGTTTTTATAATTGAAAAATATCTATTCAAGATAATAAATAATAAATACTTCAATAAGTTTAACCATTGATAAAATCTTAAATAATTAACCCATCAATCAATAAAGTATAATTATTAGTAAATTTAACACTAGATTTAGTAGTCTTAATCATATTTAACTATTTTTAATAAAAATTAAACAATTATATAAAGTATATAAATAATTATTGAAACTATAATTGATGATTATTTTTCTCTAATAAAATTTGAATATAATATAAATGATTATTTATTTTTCATTAATATATAATGTGATGAACATATGGGCCGACTAACTGAATATAAGTCATCAACTGCATTAAAAGTTTTCCATGCATTATTAAATCTCTTTTAATTTGTGTTATGTGTCTTTTCCTTATATAAATCTATTTTATTCATTTTAATATTTAATCATTCATTCTTTTATAACACTTATCTCTTTATTTCTTATCTCATCATTATTTTCACATTATCTTATATCCCTTGACTTTAAAATTTTATGGTTTTATCATTTTTTATCAATAGTTTTTACATCAAGTGATTTATTTTATTGTTTTCATAACCAATATAAATTGGTTTTAACTAATATAAACTGGCAGATTTGATTTATATCGGTAATGTTTCGTTTCTCTAGTGTTAGGTAGAATTAGATAAAGTTTAGACTTCAATGAAACTGGAGCTACAGTGATTTAAAACATTGAGATTAAAATGGGATCTCCTGTGATTAAGTATAAAAGTGAGATTTATTTTGGATACACAAATATGTTTGGAAGAGTTTCAAACATTTTGGAGATGATTGAAGTGGGGGTATGGTGTTGTTATGGGAAATAGAAACCACTGGGTAGATGATTGGGTATACTGAGTATGCAATACGAACTGATGTATTGCTGAATTATGTCAGTTACCATTGGGTATATGTTGGGGTGGATAGAAGGGAATAAATTCCCTAGGTATCCATCAAGTACATGATAGGTACCCACTGGGTACCCAAGTGGGTACAAAGTATATTTTTAGGGTGGGTAAAATGGTCATTTCCATATGCCCTATTTTAAACACCTTTTGGAGTTTCTTCCTCCTAGACATGAAACATGAAGGGGGAGCCACCTCTACCTATTCTTCTTCCCTATCTTCCACCATAAGTATATGTGTATTAGAGTATGCTCTCACTCATAGTTTGAGGCATTATTCCCCATATTCTTAAACATTTAGTATTATTTTTCATTATCATATGATTCATGCAACCTTGTCTAGGTATTTGGTAAATATTCTACCAATTGATAGGGGAAACCTGCTAAAAATATGGGTTCTTTTACTTGTGGTCCCTACAGAAGGATTGAGAAGGATGTCTGTATGAAATTACATTTTATTTTGTTAATGGTGGGTTTTTATTGATTTATTCTTATTTTTTTATCAAATAGTGATGAAATTGTGATGTGAATTAGTGATTTTTATTTCGTAGGTCTGAGTTCATGTCAGGAATGTTTTACACTACCTTACAAGGGATTCAGATAAGTGTATGTGGCTTAGTGAGTTTTCCCTTACTATGCCTAGTTGAATTAACTCTGCAAATTAAATATAATTATTTATAATTAATTAAACTAAATACACGTATAAGATAAGTACTTAGGGATGATGATCAGGATTGAGAATCATTATTGTGATTTGAATGGACAATCGACTATAGCACAGATAGGAGGTTACTATAGTTAAAGGTAAGTGATCACTAAAAAATTCCTTTATTTTATATGAATTACATGAACCATTATATCTGTGGGTGTTAGAAATAAGATGCAATAAACGTATACTATAACCAGGTTAGGTTTCTTAGTGTGTTGAGTGACAAGTAAGGATCATCTAAACCATTATTTGACTTTTGATTGTTATGTTCCACCTATATGATTTTTGATTTACATGAAACCCTTGGAATGTAACGACCCAAAATTTTGAATAAATCTTGCTTCCTAATTTTGTGTGTAATTTTATTTTATACTCAACAAAACGGTTTCATTTGATAACATGAGTATAATTAAAATGAGAGTATTGGGTTTTGACTATTATATTACCGTTAGTCAGTATGACCTTTGGAAACTAAATGTTGTGATTATTGTCTCTAAATACAAGCGATCTTGGTTAATTAATATAGAAAGAAGATTTGATGCCCTCATCTAGTAGTCTCGGGACAATCGAAGCCCATCTAATAGAACTTGGGAAGGAGGTAGCACCATTGGACTTTGCTTTGGACCAAACCCAAGCCTAACATCATGGTGTGAATCTAGAAATAAATCGCCATCGTGAGAAGTTCACACTAATAGAAATTACTACTTGTGCATTGTTGGCTGAGTCTCCCTCGGATTCTCTCACCTTAGAACACCTTACACTTAGGTCCTATGCTGGGGTTATAAGGGGCTATGTAAGGAGACCATAACTGCTTTGTGTATTCTTTAGAGATAAATAAAATTGTGTTTTCTTCTTATGGTGAATTTTTTAAATCTTCAATTGTTCGGATAAATTTAGGATGTATATTATTTATGAATTTGAAAAAAGGATATTTTAAAATATTTTTGTAAACCTTAAATAACTAGTGATGTGTAATGATTTTCAAATAATGGTCTTCTGCAAATGTGTTCAGTAAGAAATGTAGAGTCTAATAAGATCAACTTGATTTCTGATGAATAGTAAATTATGAATAGTGATTTTACGCTTAATATTAGTAATGTGACCAAATGGATTAGTAATATCCCTTAAATAAAGTATTAATATAATATAGTCACCTTGAGTAAGTAATGTGATTCAATAAAATAGTTAAATAACTGTTCCAAAAATTATTAGTCATGTTTTAGGTTTTTTGGGTCAATAGTGTTTTTAAATAAAAATTAAATTAAAAATATTTAGAAAATTATTTTTATAAAATGGGCATTATTTTTGAACTCAGAGCATCGATATTATGTTAAGGTAATTTTTGGGGATTTTTCTGAAAAAAATAACTTTTCACTGAATAGTGTTTTTATTTAAAAATTATATTAAAAATAATTAGAAAATTATTTTTATAAAATGGAGTTCATTTTTGAAATCAGAGCATTGATATTTGGTTAATTTGAAATGTTGGGAGTTTTCGAAAAAAGTTGAATTTTCAGTGAATAGTAAAAATACAATTTTATGGTTTCAGTATGTTTATTGACATCATGACTACATCATGATGATGTCATCAGATATTTTAAGGGATGATCGACTAAAGGGGATGAATTATTGTATGAGGAGTTCCAAGTGGCCAATACCATGGGAAAATACCATGGGCAAGCCCATGGTTTTGCCAACACCGCCAATGAGGTGTCCCTTGCCCAATAATGCCTTGTCCCCTCACTTTCCCTTTAAATACCCACCCTTTCCTCCTTTATTTTTCACTCCCAACTCTCCCCCAACTAAGCTCTCGTCTCATTACCTCCCAAGAAGTCCTCTCATGGTGCCCTCAAGCCCTCAATGTCCCAACCTTTGTGTTTTAAGAGTTACGTTTTAAGGTAAGGGATCCCACCTCTCTCTTTCTTTTCAAGTAATCTCTTTTATGTCATTTCTTTTATGCTCCATGATATTATGATGGAGGATGTTCTTTTATATTCCTCTTAATTCCCTTTTCATGTTCATATAATGAGATACCCCCTCTTTCTCTCATCAATTCTTTTTAATAAAATTTAAGTGGTGTTGTTAGGATGCCGAATTTTTAAGGGATTCGTTCACCTTTCTCATTTTTCAAAGTTCTACTTTCATTTCAAGTCTTTCAAGTTACTTTTTATTATGTTGGGGTATTATCTATATATCTATCAAACTGATCTTTTGGTTTATATGCTTACAGACCCTATTTTATCTCGTCCTTTCATTTTTGTTGAAGTTTAGTTGACGCTGTTAGGCTGCCGAATTTTTTAGGGATTCATCCACCTTTCTCATTTTTCAAAGTTCTACTTTCATGTCAAGTCTTTAAATTTATTTTTTATTATTTTGGGGGTATGATCTCTATATCTATCATACAGATATTTTATGTTCATATGATGAGATATACTATTTGATCTCGTCAATTCATTTTTTTTATGTTTATGTGACGCCGTTAAGCTGCTGAATTTTCGTAAGAGAAATCTTATCTTTGTCTTCCTTTCATGTTCTTCATTTCATATGGTATATCTTTCAAATTTCGTTACCATGTTCTTAAATACCTTATATTCTATCCCCATACTATTTTATGGATCATTTATGAGTGGGTGACCCATGTCCCCTCTCTTTTCAATGTTTTCTAAAACCTCATAACATAGTCGTTATGCTGCAGAATTTTCATCTCAAAATGTCTCTCTCTTATTATCAAACTCATTTATTTTTTTATTTGAATACTCAAAGATGTTTCTTCCAAAGGTTTATTCAAATATATACCAAAATGTTCTATTTTAAATTCTGGTATTTACATACATGAGACCCTCCTTCCCTTTCCGTGGGTTTAAATTCACATAAAGATCATGTCTTTAAAGGAGTTTTTAAAACGTTATGATTTTGAAATGAAACCCATTTCTATTATACAATATGGGTTGTTTATGAAATTATTGATGATTATATATGTGGTTCCCATGATAATAATGGAAAATTAAGGTTGTGCCCTGATAGCACTCTAATGCATTGGGTAATGACTTAATCTCTAGAGATTACCATTTTTAACGACGCCTTGGTGAATATCCTTAGTAATTATTAATGACCCCTTGCGGATAGACCTTGATGAAAAGGAAATTATTGTCTATGTTAAATGTTGTAGCCACATCTTCAAGTTATGAAATATGTTATTTTTATTATGATATGACTCATGATTTCTTTTTCATGCCTTAATATTGTTTTTCATGACTTTATTGAACTATCTTAAGTTCACATGTTAAATGTTTCCCCTTGTTTCCCTTACTGGGCCTTCTGCTCACCCTTTCTATTGATGTATGTCCTCAGGTTATGAGATGCAGTAATGAACCTAGGATGAAAATAAGGAGAAAACATTCAGGTGTTTAACAAGAATGTTTTATGTTGTCAGGTATTCAGTTCCTGGTTTCCAAGACACTAAACCTTAATGATCCTCATTTTTGTATAAGTAAATGAAAGTTTATGTGATAAAAATGCGGGATGCTATAGTTGGTATCAATGTATAGTTTAGTTGTTTGTGGAAATCAGGATATGAAATATTTTGGAATAAATCTATTAAAATGTTTAAATATAGGAAATCTTCTTGGTATTTTGTTGAGTATTGAGTAAGGGGTTTCTAAGCAAATGCATCCCTATCTAGATACGAGCTGGTAGAGGTGGCTCTGGCATAGATGTACATAGGGGTAAAACACAAACACACAGCTTTGAGCTAGACTCGAATGGGAACTGGTACACGACAACGGGCCTCTGCACTCATGGTTACGACACTACTGGGGGATATGCTTTGGTAAATTCATAATTTTAGTATGAACCATTATTAAAGGAACAAATATAAAATAAAATAAAGATTCACATAAGAATATATGATCATGGATAACCTAGATTGTAACCTAGGGGATCACAAGTTACGGTATACTTTGTTTCTATAAGTTTATCCATCTATGCTTAAAATTTTCTTTTAATGATTATTGTCTATGTATTTAAGACACTAATTTTACTTTCATTTCTTAGATAATGGCGGGAAATGGAAGAACATGTCCCAACAACCAATGTGATTGGAAATATGACGATTGACATATTAATATGATAGAGATGATGAGAGATCAAGTTAAAAATATTGTGATTATGCCAAACCAGCTATCAAAAATCACAATTAATAATTTGTACCTAGTTGAATGCCCAAATTCATCAAGAAAGAAGAAGACGAAGTCTCAAGGATATTAATATGATAAAGTTGATAAAGGAAAGAAGACCCAATTTCCTTTTTGAAAAAAGTGTGGGAAGAGGCACTAAGGAAAATGTCATAAAGGAACTGAGATATGTTTTAAGTGTGAGAAGATAGGGCATAAAGTAGCCAATTTAATTAAAAATGGATAATGTGATGAATGGAGATAATGTTCAATCTACTGTACCATATACTATTCAATGTGGTAAATTTGGAGAAGTTGGACATTATCCAAGGCAATGCTCTCTTGGAAGGGATGAAAAGTATGATGAGCATCAACAATCTTCAAGGACAAGGGAACAATGCAAGTCTTATGCAGAGATGGATTATGATGACTAAATCACATGCAACTTCTTCGCAATAATTGTCTATGTCAAGTTGTATTTTAGTTTGTGCTCTATGAGCATATTCTTAATGTTTTCTAAGAACATCGAGTCACTAGCTAAGATGGTTTTATATCTTTAAGGAAAACATCTATTGTTATATATAACATGTTGATGTTATGAAGCTATTATTCTTGAAAAAAAATATGAGTAGGGGATTAAAATATGATTATTATTTTGGAAGAAGTTCACTATTTTGGGAACCCTATTTGATCGAGGTAAATAGATTACTACGATATTCTCTTTGAGGAGTAATGTGTGACTTATATTTTTAAGAATAGATGAATTTATTGTGAACATATGGTAATTTATGTTACTTATGGAAATTATTAACCTATCTTGGGGAAAATATGTTTAGGTTAGTTACTTTTGTTATAAGATGTTAGGAGTGGTTGATATTGTTTGGATATGAATGATAAAGTTTATTTTGGAAGACTATGTCATCAAATCCATCTTGTAATTGGGTTTCAATATTAGTTTGGTTTATTTTGAGTAATTTTAAGGAAATTTATTTATGGAATGGTCTATGATGAACTTTGGGTAGTACCGCGGAATTTTGATGATTTAAAATAAGTTTCCCTTCCAATGGGATTCTTTCTTTTTGCAGAATTGTTTTATCTTACCCCTTCTATTTTTGGGATAATGTTTAAAGATAGAAGAAATAGATAGTTAATATTTTGTGCATTATGTGATTCTCTGGAAGACGATTCTTGTGCATTTGATGAGACCAGGTGTTTTTGAATGCTCATCTTTTGGAGAGAAGATTAGTTTTGGTAGAAACTTATAAAAGGAAGAAATGCTACATGAAGGTAAATATATTTCCTTATGTTTTTAATCTATGTATTAAATTAATTCATCAAAATTATAAAAAGGAAAGTAAAACAAAAACATTGTTGGATTACATTTCCTACTGGGTAATCAAATAATGTTTACACACATCATAAGTTTGTGATTTTCTTGTGGTTAACATTCTCCTAATCATTCTTTCTATCACACTACCTCATAATATGATCCTTTTTTTCTCCTCCATATCCATGTTTTATTACATGGAATCCTAGTATGGGTTAACTCGGGTGACCTTTGTAATTCCCTTTCATTCTTTTAAAGTAATAGTTTTCTGATTCCTTTTCCGATGTGGGACTTTCAATGAAATTTCCAAACCCAATTTTAAAAATTGTGAGGATGCAATTTTTTAAGGGGGCGAAGAATGTAACGACCCAAAATTTTGAATAAATCTTGATTCCTAATTTTGTGTGTTATTTTATTTTATACTCAACAAAACTGTTTCATTTGATAAAATGAGTATAATTAAAATGAGACTGTTGGTTTTTGACTATTATATGACTGTTAGTCAGTATGACCATTGGAAACTAAAAGTTGTGATTATTGTCACTAAATACAAGTGATCATGGTTAATTAATATAGAAAGAAGATTAGATGGCCTCATCCAGTAGTCTCTGGCCAATCGAAGCCCATCTAACAGAATTTGGGAAGGAGGTAGAACCATTGGGCTTTGCTCTGGACCATACCCAAGCCGAACTTCTTCGTGTGAAGCTAGAACAAAATCGCCTTCGTGATAAGTTCAAACTGATAGAAATTACTACTCGTGCAATGTTGGCCAAGTCACCCGCGGATTCTTTCACCTTAGCACAACTTACACCTATGTCCTATGCTGGGGTTATATGGGGATATGTAAGGATACCGTAACTTCTTTGTTTAATCCTTTGAGATAAATAAAATTGTGTTTTCTTCTTATGGTGAATTTTGTAAATTTTCAAATGTTCGGATAAATTTAGGATGTATATTATTTATGAATTGAAAAAAAAGGATATTTTAAATTATTTTTGTAAACCATAAATAATTAATGATGTGTAATGATTTTCAAATAATGGTCTTCTGGAAATGTGTTCAGTAAGAAATTCAGAGTCTAATAAGATCAACTTGATTTTGATGAATAGTAAATTATGAATAGTGATTTTACGCTTAGGATTCGTAATGTGACCAAATGGATTAGTAATATCACTTAAAAAAAGTATTAATATAATATATTCACCTTGATTCAGTAATGTGATTCAATAAAATAGGTAAATAACTATTTCAATTTTTTTTTTTCAAGTATGAGGTTTTTTGGGTGAATAGTGTTTTTTAATAAAAAATTTAATTAAAAATATTTAGAAAATAATTTTTATAAAATGGGCTTTATTTTTTAACTTAGAGCATCAATATTATGTTAAGGTAATTTTTGGGGATTTTTTTGAAAAAAATAAATTTTCGATGAATAGTGTTTTTATTTAAAAAATAAATTAAAGATATTTAGAAAATTATTTTTATGAAATGGAGTTAATTTTTGAAATAAGAGCATTGATAGTTGGTTAAGGTGAAATTTTGGGAGTTTTCGAAAAAAGTTTAATTTTCAGTGAATAGTAATAATAATATTTTAGGGTTTCGGTTTGTTTAATGAAATCATGGCTGCATCATGATAATGTCGTGAGATATTTTAAGGGATGGTCGACTAAAGGGGATGAACTATTCTATGATGTGTCCCAAGTGGCCAATACCATGGGTAAATACCATGGGCAAGCCCATGGCTTTGCCAATACCACCAATGAGGTGTCCCTTGGCCATTAATGCCCTGTCCCCTCATTTTCCCTATAAATACCCACCCTTTCCTACTTTATATTTCACTCCCAACTCTCCCAAAACTAATCTCTGGTCTCATTACCTCCCAAGAAGTCCTCTCAAGGTTCCCCCAAGCCCTCAAGGTCCCAACCATTGTGTTTTAAGAGATGCGTTTTAAGGTAAGGGATCCTACCTCTCTCTTTCTTTTCAAGTAATCTCTTTTATGTCATTTTTTTTATGCTCCATGCTATTATGTTGGAGGATATTCTTTTATATTCCTCTTACTTCCCTTTTCATGTTCATATGATGAGAGATCCCCTCTTTCTCTTATCAATTCATTTTAAGAAATTTTAAGTGGCGTCGTTAGGCTGCCGAATTTTTAAGGGATTTGTTCACCTTTCTCATTTTTCAAAGTTCTACTTTCATGTCAAGTCTTTCAAGTTTCATTTTATTATGTTGGGGTACTATTTATATATCTATCATACATATATTTTATGTAAATATGATGAGAGACCCTATTTGATCTCGTTAATTCATTTTTGTTGAAGTTTAGGTGACGTCGTTAGGCTGCCGAATTTTTTAGGGATTCGTTCACCTTTCTCATTTTTCAAAGTTCTACTTTCATGTCAAGTCTTTAAAGTTCCTTTTTGTTATGTTGGGGTATGATCTCTATATCAATCATACTGATATTTTATGTTAATATTATTAGAGACCCTATTTGATCTCATCAATTCATTTTTTTGCAGTTTATGTGATGCTGTTAGGCTGCCGAATTATCATAAGAGAAATCTTATTTTTGTCTTCCTTTCATGCTCTTCATTTCATATGTTATATCTTTCAAATTTCGTTACCATGTTCTTAAATCCATTATATTCTATCCCCCTACATTTTTACGGATCATTTATGAGTGGGTGACCCATGTCCCCTCTCTTTTCAATGGTTTCTAAAACAACTTAACATAGCCGTTATGCTGCAGAACTTATGTCTTGAAATGTCTCTCTCTTATTCTCAAATTCATATATTTTATTAAGTGAATACTCAAAGATCCTTCTTCTAAAGGGGTATTCACATATATACCAAAATTTTCTATTTTAAATTCTGGGATTTACATAAATGAGACCCCCTTTCCCTTTCTGTGGGTTTAAAGTGACTTAAAGATCATGTCTTTAAAGCAGTGTTTAAAACGGTATTATTATATAATGAAACCCATTTCTTTTATACTATATGGGTTTTTTATTAAATGATTGATGATGGTATATGTGGATCGCATGATAATAAAGAAAAATTATGGGTGTGCCTTGATAGAATTCCAATTCATTGGGTAAAGACTTAATCTCTAGGGATGACCATTTTTTTCGACGCCTTGGTGAATAACCATGGTAATTTTTAATGACACCTTGGGGATGGACCTTGGTGAAAAGGAAAGGATTGTCTATGTTAAATGTTGTAGTTAAATCTCCAAGTTATGAAATACGTTATTTTTATTACGATATGCCTCATGATTTCCTTTTCATGCCTTAATGTTCTTTTTCATGACTTTATTAATCTATCTCAAGTTACCATGTTAAATGTTTCCCCTTGCTTCCCTTACTAGGACTTCTGCTCACCCTTTATTTTGATGTATGTCCCCAGGTTATGAGATGTATTAATGAACCTTGGATAAACATAATGATAAGCCTTTCAAGTGTTTAAGAAGAATGTTTTATGTTTTCATGTATTAAGTTCCTGGTTTCCAAGACACTAAACATTAAAGATCCTCGGTTTTGTATAAGGAAATGAAAGTTTATGTGATAAAAAGGTAGGATGTTATATGTAATGTGGAATGATACCTTGATATTGGAACTCGTGGGGGTTTACTTTCCATATGATTTAATTTAAGGGATCTTTTGAGGTTTACATAAGAGTTCTTAGAAAATGGGAAGATTTCATATAGGATAGTCTTATAAAAAGTTAGCCTTGTTGGGTGGTTTTGTTATAGTTAGTTGCCAACATGACTTGGTCCTTGGGAGAGGGATAATTATAAGCGATTTTAATTCATTCAATGTGAGTTCCGGAATGATCTAAGTGTTACTAAGTGTACATCCTAAGGGTCTTGGATATCCTATTGATTTTATAAGGTGTCAGGTTTCTCTTTGTTTATATAAGGTGATAACTCTTTCACCTATGATCTGGTTATATAGTGATGAATCATTCACCTATTTTTTATTTATTTGGCAATAAATCATTCACCTATGCTCTGTTTATATGATGATAACTCATTTATTTTTACCTTACTTATATAGTGACAACTCATTCACCTATGAATTATTTGTATAGTGACAACTTGTTCACATTTTTCTAAATTATATTGTAATAATATGGTCACCCTATAACTATAATCAAACGATGAGAATACTCATCTCATACTATAATGGTCTGAAGCATGCATTTTTACACATTTGGGTGTCTTAAGAACTTTATGAAACATTATTTATATTTATATTGGTTTTGCATCTATATCATATTATGCATCCATCTATTTATACTAGATTTATTTGGTATCATCGTCGATGGTGATCTACTAAGTATATTGTTCATTCAATTACCATTCACCTTAGAGGGTGTGCATACTTCAGGTTATGTGATAAAGTTATGGGAAAGGGACCTATTATCAATGGTTGAGCTAGAAATATATAGATTGGATTGGGAGACAATACATAAGAGATATTAAAACCTATATTTTATTTATATCATTATTATTTTGTTTATCATGGTTTATATATTGTATATGATTGTAGAGACCCGGATCTTGATGTACATAGACATTACATTACTTTTTCGGAATACTTAGTACATAAAAAAAACAGACACATAAGGACCGTAATAGTTTAGTGTCTTTGGAAACTCGGAATAAAATATTCTAATCATGGTGAATGATCTTCAACATCTCCCAATAAAGATCTTCCCCTTTTTTCTTACCTAAAACCCTTCTTTATATCCCGGGAAAAATAAAACATCAAAGGGGTGAGCTCAAATGCCCAGTAAGTGTAATCATAGAGAACATAAAACAATCCATAAACATTTGAATGCAAAAACATGATCATAAAATCTAAACTTCAAAATCTTGAGCAAAGACATGATTCTTGGAAGTACATAAGGCATATATCATAAGGGAACATCAATCATGATAAAATACCATGGGAATAAAACATGTAATTGTGGAATCCATTAAGCACATGTAATGATTTCCATAGTAGCAAAGGCATTGATGTCACGACCATCTTAGTGGACAAAGTCCCATTCTGAATCGAGTTCACTCCTCGTTTCAGTCCTGTATTACTAAACCGGTTTAACCTTCCATTCCAGCCATGTCTATCTCATGAGATATAAATCATTAACCAATGCATTGGAGGGATATATAGGTCCCACCCATCTCATAATGAAATCATTCTTACTTTTGCCACAAAATAAACTTAAAACATTCATCATAACCCAAAGAATAAAATGGGTTTCATAAACATCATTCCATCATAACATAATCCATATAAAACAATTAGATATCATTTCATCATAAGAAAAGTGAAACAATGTAAATCATAGAGACATTATACTTGAGACACACACATATGAAATAATGTCATCTTAGATGGAAAATGGTTTTGATAAAATACTTGAAATGAGTTCATGAGGAAAATATCATTTCTTCTTCAAAATCATTTTCTTTTTACTAAATGTAATGCAATTTTAAAAGAAAAGGTTTTTGTTGAAAATAGTCATCAAATATTTTGGATGAGGCTTCATGAAAATAAGGCTTTATAAAAACGTAAAAATCCATTCGTTCCGTATAAGTTAAAAAAACATTCTTCTCGTACTTTTACCGGAAAAGTCAAAAAGTACATCGTAACTTAAACAAAAGATTCATTACAAACCATGTAGTAAAAGTCAAAATGGGTAAAAAGGAAATTAAACATACATAAAAACGCTTTTAGAAAACATGGACATGGATGATAACGATAATCCCAGTAAATACTTACGTATAAGCAATCTCGGATAAAAAAATGAGATTTGAAAAATTATCCCTTACCTTAGCTCCGATTTGCTTCGTAAGTGTCCGAACATCCTGTATAATGATTTAAATAATGTTACTGACTTATTACAGAATCATATTCTTTGTTATGATATCATATATGGTTCACATATGATTCTATATTACTCGTTCTTTTGTAAATTCCATGTTAAAGATCGTTTTGGGTAAAATGGTTTCATTTGTCGTCCGTGTTTTGACTTGTAATTATTCATATGATTACATAGATCATGATTACTTAATTCCAGAATATAAAACATGATTCATATATAATATATATTCAGAATATACATATATATAATAGATCAGTAAATGGAAAGAAATACACCATTCATGGAGACGGTAGGCCGTACGTACACATGAAGTTTGTTTTCGTATTCCTTATTGAGTTGAATGGAATTAAGCAGATTACATACATATATATACACATAAATCAAGTATCATTATTATGTCATATATTTCATGATGACTTATTATATATACTTTATAATCATTCATGAATGGTTAAGGTGGAGAATGAATCTCATTGCGTCATGCAGACGGTAGTCCATACGTACGCACGAGCGATGATATCATTCTCATGATCGTGGAATTTTATTGGAGTGTATGTATACTATTCATAATCAATATCAATTTACAATAACCATATATAGTTATTATGTACACAATTATACCCATCCATGTAAGGTGGTTGTGGAAAATAGATTACACCACGGCGTGGATACGGTATTCCGTACGTACGCACGTGCAGTGATTTCATTTTCCGTAGGATGGATAGATGGTGAAATAGGGTTGTTTCATACTTATAATAACATATCAGTATATGAGTGATACTGATGTTATTACTTCATAATGAAACAACCTAATAAGAAGAAGTGGAATAATAAATAAAGGTGAATGAATCGGTAACGGACATTACCTCTTCTTTGAAGCACCTCTTTGAGTCCTCCTCTTAAGGCACTAAAATTGGTCTTTAAAGAAGACCAGGACCTCTAGGATGTTTCAAGGGAAGTGGAGAAGAGAATTTTTCAGGTTTTTTCCGAGCTTGAAGGCTCAATGTGGTGTGCGGAAGAGAGGGAGGAGGTGCCCTTTTATAAGGGAGGAGAGGGGCACCATTGGAATTCTTAAAAATATTAATTTATAATAAATCTAAACCCACTTAAAAACCTCAAAAAATGACACATATTCTAATATTATATGATATATGGTTGTAATCTCATCAAAAAAAAATTTATACATTTATTTATCTTATTTTAAACCTTATCATTTTGATTTATCCTTATTTAATCTATTTATGTTTATTTGTGGTAATAAAATTCTAAATTTTAAATTATAACAAATAATTACTTATTTGTTGTGAATTTTCCATATTTGTTTAATTTATAATATTATAGACCATATAAATTTAAATTTATAATTTTTAAATATTTTTTTGTGATTTTTAATCAATTTTATAACATGTTATTTTTATAAAATAACAATAGTGTCAATTTTGACACTATTCAATTATTTGAATTTAAATAAAATATATACAGAAGGTATGTTCGAACTAAAATCTTTAATAGATTCATAAAAAGTCATATGTATCTATAAAATTAGTGGATCACATTAAATAGTTTATATAATATTTATTTTATTATTTTTAAATCCATTTATTTGGTTTATCTCTTAATAAAATAATTACTACAACACTATTGTATAATTATTTAATATACTGATTTGTTGCATAAAAATTAAAAATAAAATAATATGATAAATATAAATCTATTAAGTTTCACAATAATACTATTACTCGAATTTATCATCTTAAAATCACAATATTTAAATTGTTATATTTATTAAATTTTGAAGGTGAAAACTTTGGCATCATTTAAAATAAAATAATATAAGAGTCATAATCACTTTTATAAGGCTCCAAACGGTTATATATTAGGTAATTGGATGACTAAGGTGTATATATACACTAAAAATAAGTTTTTGTCAGGTTTCTGGGCCTTTTAATGGGTATTATTATTTCAATAAAAACTATATTACTTATTTTCCACTTAATAAATAATTTCTGTATCATTAATGTATCACCATTAATGACAATTATTTAATCCCTAAAAATTCTAAATAAATTATCATGATGTAGATAATTTTATTAGATTTCTGGAGACTATTCATGTTTTATGTTTTATTATGTTTATCACTAAATAAAAATTATTATACTTATGAGATTTAAGAGAGTGACATGTTGTCACTTTCTTTGTTTTTAATAATAATTAAATTATTTTCATGGTCAAAAGTCCATAAAATTAATCTAATACGACCCTTAAGTTATATGGGTCTACTTTTAGCCATACAATAGAATTTTGGCATATGTTAGGGTAATTTTATAATATTATATTTACCCTTAATTAACCAATTTACCTTTAACTATGGTAAATAAAATTTACCGTAGTTACTATTCATAATTCTCAAAAATAAAAATAAGCTTATTAACATAATTTGTACCCACTGATTCAAAATATGGAATCCATTTTTCCAAATTCAATACACAAAAGTTGCAGAAATTAAATTAAAATTAATCCCGTTGTGGAAAGAAAACGGGTTTTTCTTTAAAACATTGCAAAAGATGGAATTTATTTAACCTACGAATTTAAGGTAAAATCAATTCTAATGACATAAATTATATTAAATGGTAAAAATATATTATATTTATACTTTAAAACCATTAAATATTATAATTTAACCATATAAATTATTGCGATGGAAAAAGTTGTTTTTAATTAAAATATAGCGTGTTTTTACTATTCATCAAAATATGAAAGTTACCAGAATAATATGAAAAATTTATCCAAAGTAATTTTTTTTTCTTGATTCCAAAGAAGATTTTTATTTTGTCAAATTGAAGTTATAAACATGTCAAAATCTAGATTTAAAAAGGGTTCTCCATCAAAAGGCGGCAAAACTACATTTTTTGAAAAATACTTATTTTACCCGAAAAATTTATTTTGTTCTTATACCATGTTCTAGAAAATTATTAAGATGAATAATAATTTTATAAAACTCAAAATTTAGTTAATAATTTTCATAACGGCTAGTTCATAATAATATTATAATAATATATCGTTGTTTAGTAAAACCCGGTATTGCGTAAAACACACGCTATTGAGGAAGGTCGCAATTGCATGTTATGCAAGCCATGTCAGGGTTGCGTGTTGTGCAAAAATCCTTCGTTGTTTTGTATAACAGAATCCAACCATATTTCATTAATACATTGAATATATATATATTTAATGTTGCGTAGAATAACTATTATCAAAATTGTGTGTAACACGATCCAAGAATAGTGTTGCATATACTGCAAGATAATACGGTGTTGCGTATAGCGCAAGGTAATCTTGGTGTATCATAAAACACAATACATTAATGAAATTCAAAGAATATTTTTCATAAAACCTCGGGGTGTTACATTCTACCCCCCTTAAAATGAATTTCACCCTCGAAATTCGTTGGGGTTATAAATGGTTTACTACTTGAAAGTTTGTTTAATAGACACCCACATCGTAAAAAGGAATACCAAAACATGGCTTTAAAAACTAAAGTATGAAATGTAACAGTTACCCAAATTAACTCATCACTGGGTTTCCTTGTTGGAGAACATAGGTGAAAATATGGATATGGAAGAAAAATCTAACCATCAAGTTCTAATGGAGAGTGGTAGAGAACATGGCTATGAAAAAGCCAAAAATCACAAAGCTATTGATTTTTGATGATCTAAGGTACCATATGATTCATCGGATATAAGGGAACTAGGACAACATTTTTGGTTTTCCAGATTATTTCCCTAAATTTGATGAATTAAAAGAAATACTTGCATGATTTTGGTACAATCTTACTGTTGTTCATGAATTGAACAATTTCCACTTCATCCGTTAAAGAAATGAAGTTGAATTTGTTATTCGTGTTGTGTTAGCAGATCATGTGATAGAATGATGGGTCATTCCATATCTTTCAAACAAAAGGTTAGAAAAAGTTATAAGTCCATCTTATGGTTATATTAATCGCATATGGTTCCAAAAATGAACTTATACTTCATATATCACACCGCTTAATAAAATAAAACTAGTTTCTACTAACTAGGGACTTCCTGTAGGATAGTGGTAGGCGATAAAGGCCTGTCGCACTTCGATTGTGGGTTCAATTCACATAGCCTTGTCCGACGCAATGGACTGTCACCCGTCCTGCAGGTTGTCCTTTTTCTAAAACTATATTACTATAACATCCCATCAATAATATCAAAACAACTTTTATCCTTAAACAATACTAACTTATGTCCAACATAATCCATTCCAATCATTAGGCTTATCCATAATACTGCAGTCCACTCTCATAATATAGTGAAAATGATTACCAGATAATTAATACCATTTTTGATCAGCATATATCATAAGATATGTCTTGTTGGTCACATTACAATCATTCTAAGGCCTTAATCATATATTCTCTTGAAAAAATGAATATCCATTGAACCTTAGTGAAAACATGAATGCTGTCAAAAGTTAACTCTTTCCACATACCAAAATCCAAAAATTCTATATACTCAAACCATTATATAACCTTCTCCTTATATCAGTCATGATCTCATGAATACTATCAAACATTTAATTTTTCTCCTTATCCCATCATTATGCGCATATAATCTACATTCCAAAAATATCTGAATAACCTTTCATAGATACTGGTACCATTAATCATACACTTTCAAAATTCAAGGAAAGAAAACAGTGTAACAATCCTTAGATGTCTCTTTATTCCATAGTACCATGAGATTACTTATACAACATTACAGATGATAAACATGTAATCATTCCACTACATTCTTAAACCATTGACCGAGTTTCAACAATTCTTTCATCTCACATATCATTTGTAGTCTCTTCATCATCAACAACATAAATACTACCCATACGACCATACTGATTCTCTTCCTGAGACTTTCCCTTAGGGAATTGGTTTGCATAATGCCCGTACATTCCACATTTAAAACATTTAACCATTGTTGATGTCGTAGCAATACCATTATCCTCATCCCTGGTGTTAACTGAACCTTTTCCTTTTCACTTACTGGCTTTGTGTCCTTCTTTACCACACCCAAATCATTTTCCAGTTCCTTTGAAACATTATCCTTGATGCCTCTTCCCACATGATTTACATAGGGGAAATTGAACTTTCTTTCCTCTATGATCATCATAAAACTCAATCTTTCTCATATTAGCCGAGTCAGGAAACTTACCAAATTTTACATTATTGATCATATTATGAGATTGCTGATTCAGCATAATAATGATGTATGGACTTGCAAATCCCATTTCATTTGGTTGCTCATGAAGAATATCATTCCATTGTCCATCATATCCACCATTATCGTGAATCATCTTGTTTCCAGTCATTTTCTAAAACCCAAAATGAATAGTGTGAGAGGAAAAAATCATAATAAAGGGGGAGTAACATCAATATCTAACATCATTGGTTTAATCTAATATCGTTACCATAGTTATAGGACTATATCCTATACGTATACTTATCCTTAGGGACATCCCTAGACATACCTTAGAAATATCTCTAGGGATCTCTCCAACATTTTCACATCCTAGTTTCCAAAGGTTGACTAAACCTTTCCTCTGATAGCAACTATAGAGATCCGAAGCTTGACGTACATAGAAATTACATTACTTTTGCGAAATACATAGTACATAACAAAAACAGACACACAAGGACCGTAATAGTTTAGTGTCTTCGGAAACTCGGAATAAAATCTTCTAATCGTGGTGAAAGATCTTCAACATCTCCCAATAAAGATATTCCCCTTTTTTTCTTACCTAAAACCCTTTTTTATATCATGGGGAAAAGAAAATATCAAAGGGGTGAGATCAAATTCCCAGTAAGGGTAAACATAGAGAACATTAAACTATCCATAAACATTTGAATGCAAAAACATGATCATAAAATCTAAACATCAAAATCATGAGCAAAGACATGAATCTTGGAAGTACGTAAGGCATATATCATAAGGGAACATCAATCATGATAAAATAGCATGGGAATAAAACATGTAATTGTGGCATCCATTAAGAACATGTAATGATTCCCATAGTAAACAAGGCATTGCTGCCATGACCATCTTAGTGGACAAAGTCCCATTCTGAATCGAGTTCACTCCTCGTTTTAGTCCTCTATTACTGAACCTGTTTAACCTACCGTTCTAGCCATGTCTATCTCATGAGATATAAATCATTAACCAATACATTTGAGGGAGATATAGGTCCCACCCATCTCATAATGAAATCATTCTTACTTGTGCAACAAAATAAACATAAAACATTCATTATAACCCAAAGAATAAAATGGGTTTCATAAACATCATTCCATCATAACATAATCCATATAAAACAAGTGGATATCATTTCATCATAAGAAAATTGAAAAAATGTAAATCATAGAGACATTATACTTGAAATATACACATATGAAATAATGTCATCTTAGATGGAAAATGGTTTTGATAAAATACTTGAAATGACTTCGTGAGGAAAATATCCTTTCTTCTTCAAAATCATTCTCTTTTTACTAAATGTCATGCAATTTTAAAAGAAAAGTATTTTTTTGAAAATAGTCATCAAATATTTTGGAGGAGACTTCATAAAAATAAGGCTTTATAAAACCGTAAAAATCAATTAGTGCCGTATAAGTTAAAAAACATTCTTCTCGTACTTTTACCAGAAAAGTCAAAAAGTACCTCGTAACGTAAACAAAAGAAATATTCCTTACAAACCATGTAGTAAAAGTCAAAATGGGTAAAAAGGACATTAAACATACATAAATTTTTTTTTAGAAAACATGGACATGGATGATAACAATAACCCCAGTAAATACTTACGTATAACCAATCTCGGATAAAAAAATCTAGATTTGCAAAATTATCCCTTACCTTAGGTCCGATTTGCTTCGTATGTGTCTGAACATCCTGTATAATGATTTAAATAATGTTATTGACTTATTAAAGAATCATATTATTTGTTATGATATCATATATTATTCACTTATGACTTTATATTACTCGTTCTTTTGTAAATTCCATGTTAAAGAGCGTTTTGGGTAAAATCGTTTCATTTGTCGTCTGTGTTTTGACTTGTAATTATTCATATGATTACATAGAAAATGAATACTTAATTCCAAAATATAAAAAATTATTTATATATAATATATATTCACAATATACATATATATATAATAGATCTGTAAATGGAAATAAATACACCGTTCATGGAGACGGTAGGCCGTACGTACGCATGAACACTGTTTTCGTTTTCCTTATTGAGTTGAATGGAATTAAGAAGATGACATACATATATATACAAATAAATCCAGTATCATTATTATGTCATATATTTCATGATTAATTATTATATATACTTTATAATCATTCATGAATGGTTAACGTAGAGAATGAATCTCATCGCGTCGTGGAGACGGTAGTCCGTGCGTACGAACGAGCGATGATATCGTTCTCATGATCGTGGAATTGTATTGGAGTGTATGTATACTCTTTTAGAATCAATATAAATTTAAAATATCCTTATATAGTTATTATGTACACCATTATACCCATCCAAATAAGGTGGTGGTGGAAAATAGATTACACCACGGCTTGGAGACGGTATTCTGTACGTACGCACGCGCGGTGATTTCATTTTCCGTAGGATGGATAGATGGTGAAATAGAGTTGTATCATACTTATAATAACATATAAGTATATGATTGATGCTGCTTTTATTACTTCATAATGAAACAACCTTAGAAGAAGAAGTGGAAGAAGAAATAAAGTTGAAAGAATCTGTAATAGACATTACCTCTTCTTTGAAGCGCCTCTTTGACTCCTCCTCTTAGGGCACTAAAATTTGTCTTTTAATAAGACCAGGTCCTCTAGGATGTTTCTAGGGAAGTGGAGAAGCGAATTTGATAGGGTTTGGCCGAGATTTAATTCTCAAAGTGGTGTGAGGAAGAGAGGGAGGAGGTGGTCTTTTATAAGGGAGGAGACGGGCACCTTTAGAATTCTTAAAAATATTAATTTATAATAAATCTTACCCCACATAAAAACCTCCAAAAATGACTCATATTCTAAGATTATATGAGATAGGGTTGTAGTCGCATAAAACAAAAAAATTTAGACATTTTTGGATCTTATTTTAAACCTTATCATTTTGATTTATCCTTATTTAATCTATTTAAGTTTATTTGTGGTAATAAAATTCTAAATTTTAAATTATAACAAAAAATTACTTATTTGTTGTTAATTTTCCATAATTGTTTACTTTATAACATTAGAGACTATATAAAGTTAAATTTATAATTTTTAAATATTTTTGTGATTTTTAAACAATTTTATAATAAGTTATTTTTATAAAATAACAATAGTGTCAATTTTGACAATATTCATTTATTTGAATTTAAATAAAATATATACAGAAGATATGTTCTAAATAAAAGATTTAATAGACTCATAAAAGGACATATGTATCTATAAAATTAGTGGATAACATTAAATAGTTCATATAATATTTATTTTATTATTTTTAAATCCATTTTTTTGGTTTATCTCTTAATAAAATAATTACTACAACACTTTTGTATAATTATTTAATATACTGATTTGTTGCATAAAAATTAAAAATAAAATCCTATGATAAAGATAAATATATTACCTTTCACAATAATACTTTTACTCGAATTTATCATCTTAAAATCACAATATGTAAATTGTTATATTTATTAAATTATGAAGGTGACAACTTTGGAATCATTTAAAATAAAATAATATAAGTGTCATAATCACTTTTATAAGGCTCTAAACGGTTATATATTAGGTAATTGGATGCTTAAGGTGTAGATATACACTACCAATAAGTTTTGGTCAGGTTTTTGGGCCTTTTAATGGGTATTATTATTTCAATAAAAACTATATTACTTATTTTCCACTTAATAAATAATTTCTGTATCATTAATGTATAACCATTAATGACAATTATTTATCCCTAAAAATTCTAAATAAATTATCATGATGTAGATAATTTTATTAGCGTTTTGTATACTATTCATCTTTTAAGTTTTATTATGTTTATCACTAAATAAAAATTATTATACTTATGAGATTTAAGAGAGTGACATGTTGTCACTTTCTTTGGTTTTAATAATAATTAAATTATTTTCATGGTCAAAAGTCCATCAAATTAATCTAATCAGACCCTTAATTTATATGGGTCTACTTTTATCCATCCAATAGAATTTTGGCATGTGTTAGGGTAATTTTCTAATATTATATTTACCCTTAATTACCCTATTTACCTTTAACTATCATAAATAAAATTTACCGTAGTTACTATTCATAATTCCCAAAAATAAAAAGTAGCTTATTAACATAATTTGGACCCACTGATTCAAAATATGGAATCCATTTTTCCAAATTCAGTACACAAAAGTTGCATAAATGAAATTAAAATTAATCCCGTTGTCGAAAGAAAACGGGTTTTTCTTTAAAACATTGCAAAAGATTGAATTGATTTAACCTACGAATTTAATGTAAAATCAATGCTAATGACATAAATTATATTAAATGGTAAAAATATATTCTATTAATACTTTAAAACCATTCAATATTATAATTTAACCATATAAATTATTGTGATGAATAAAGTTGTTTTTAATTAAAATATAGCGTGTTTTTACTATTCATCAAAATATGAAAGTTACCAGAATAATATGAAAAATTTATCCAAAGTAAATTTTTATTTTCTTGATTCCAAAGAAGAATTTTATTTTGTCAAATTTAACTTATAAACATGTCAAAAACTAGATTTAAAGTAGGTGCGCCATCAAAAGGCGCAAAACTGCATTTTTTTAAAAATACTTATTTTACACGAAAAATTTATTTTGTTCTTATACCATGTACTAGAAAATGTGTAAGATGAATAATAATGTTATAAAATTCAAAATTTAGTTAATACTATTCATAACGGCTAGTTCATAATAATATTATAATAATATATCGTTGTTTAGTAAAACCCGATATTGCGTACAACACACGCTATCGAGGAAGGTCGCCATTGCGTGTAATGCAAGCCAAGTTAGGGTTGCGTGTTGTGAAAGAATCCTTCGTTGTTTCGTATAATAGAATCCAACCATATTTTATTTATACATTGAATATATATATATATACTCAATGTTCCGTAGAATAACTATTATCAAAATTGTGTGTAACACGATCCAAGAATAGTGTTGCATATACTGCAAGCTAATACGGTGTTGCGTATAGTGCAAGGTAATCTTGGTGTAGCATACAACACAAGATATTAATGAAATTAAAAGAATATTTTTCATAAAATCTCTGGGTGTTACAATGATATACCCATTAGCAGATATTTTATCAGATGTATGACTTTTATGTAATTTACATTGGGTTAATATTGTTAATTGAAGGACTCAATTTATCTTTATTTTTTTGAAAATCACAATACACTCATATTGTAATTTTTTCTAACATAATTTTTTCTGAGTTATTTATAGTGTGTAAGATAAAAATTTGATAAATGTAATTCCAAATGTTTAAGCTAAAACATGATAATATAGAGAACTTAGGTTTCATGATAAATTGAATTCACTAGATTTTGAAGAATTGTTGTGGTGTAAGATATACTTCATCGATAGAAGAAGGGAAATGTTGATCTCATCAGAAGATGGTGATGAAGATTATGATGTCGTTGCAACTGATCATGAAGAATCTGGAATTAAAATTCTGTAGTTTGTTATATCATCATCTATAAATAGGATTGTAGTCCTGAGGATCGGTAGTAATGTTACACATACGATTCCTCTAAAAGGGCTAATTTTAATTTTTAAGATTCCAATATCTTATTGAGGAGTGTGATTTCATTTATAATAGTTTTTCTTTCATAGTGTTTCTAGTTAGAGCATATGATGTTGTATATTTTCATTGTAAGTAATCTAAGTTTACTTTTTGTTATTTTTCTATTTCCAACTATTATACCATGTATTTTCTAGTTTGTGGAAGTTGGTTATTGTCAATCAATTTCGATATATGGATTCTGAGTGACGATGAAATAAAAACTGTTTTAAATGTTATATTTGATGGAATCAATATCTAAAGGCATAGATACCTTTTCATAGGATAGATTCGATGTCTTCTAATATATAATTATAGAGATACCTTCTAGTAGGTTTACATTTTAGGATGTTCTAGTGTTTGGAAAGAGGATACCTGGATCAGGTTTGTGATCCTCACATCACTTAGCACAAAATAGAATACTTATATTTATAAGAATTCAGTGGTAAAAATATCCTTTCTGGGTTTAAGGACCATAATCCTTACTTCATGCATTGTTTTAAACCTTGTTGTGTTTTTTAATGTTCTTAAATACTAATGTCAGATGTTGTTGAAATTACGATTGTTTAACTTTTAACTATGATTATATTTTGTTATAATTATTTTTGGGTTGATCAAAAGTTCCTTTTTTTCAATGTATTATCGTTTTTTTGGTGAAAAATATAGATAGTTTATAAACTACGATTCACCCCCACCACCCACCCCCACTCCCTATAGTTCACCTTCCTATTATATCTAGGACAATATTTGGTATCAAAGTCTATATCTATCATTGAGACAGATTTTGGTCTTCTTATTTGTTTTTACATTCATTTGTTTGAAATATCTCAATTTACTTAAACTAACTATGTTGTATAGAAATGACCAAGTTTTTAAAATGGTAGGTGTTATATATATTGTATGTTTTGGTTATATCAATCCAATATGACCTCCAATTATAAATAAAAAAGAATATGATTATTGGAGAGATCGAGTGGAAACCTATGTCATAAATACTAGTTTTTATAATTTTCTAATGCTTATTTGAAATTATAAAATTATGGAGAAAGAGGTTATAACATTTACTAGAGATGAATGATATTAATTTTAACTGAATTTCTATGCAAGGGATATATTTATTTCTTTAGTTAAATAGAACATATACAGTCAAGTTTCTTCTTGAATAACAATCGATGGTATTTGGATGTAGTTGGAGGTTTTAAAATTCAAAACATAGAATGTTCTGAAAACTAAGAAATCAATGATCAAAACTAATTATCATGATTTGGAATTTTTTTACCTAGATAATTTTATTCCCAAATTCGTAAACAACATATGATGATTGTAAATAGCTTACAGCCTCTTGGTGAGAATGAGATATGAGATAATCGGATCATTGAGAAGGTTATTGATATATTTTCCAAGGAGTAAGAGTCTAAACAAACAGTTATTGATGATACTAAACATAATACAAAGTTCAGTCTTGATTATTTCTCTATAACCATTTATAGTATAAAATTAATCTTAATGTAGATTATGAGAAAGAAAATAATAAAATGATAAATCATTTTCATCTACTTCCAGAGAATTAAATTCTAGAGCCGGAAATTCTAAATCAAGTACATCCAAAGGAAATAGTTATGTAGAGTTGAGTGAAGGTGAAATTTATTTTTATGATAGAATAATTAAAAAATACATGGGTAAAATAAATTTACATGAGGATAATTGAAAAATAAAAGATGGAAGTATGAAATTAAATATTCAATAGAAACTAATTGTTGTGAATGTAGAAATCCTAGATATATACGACCAAACTATCCTACGTTTAAGTAGGGAGATATAAAATCTTAAAATAAATTTTCTAATTGAAAAGATAAAAAATAAAAAATATTTAGACAGTTGGAATGTCAGTGGAGGTTATGCTACTTCTAATAGTTCTTCAAAATATAGTGATAAAAGATATAAAATTGTTTGTTTTTATTCCAATATTCCACAAAATGATAAATTTTTCATGGGTAACATTATTGTTGAGTTAGCTAAAAATTTATATCTAGATTCATATAGTCACTATACATCGTAAGAAGAATGTGATGGTGAGGATGATGCCCCAACAACTGAATAAATGGACTTCTATTTAAAACATCTTAGTAATATATAGAATACTATTGAATATGAATATGAGAAAGCTAAAGAATATTTTTCTAAAGTTACAAAAAAGTATAGTGAGATTAAATATGAATCAGTTGAACAGAATAAAAAATTGTTTAAATCTACTAATAAGATGGCTAAAGTGAAGAATAGGGAAGAAAAGTTAAATTTTTTAATGTAAAAGTTGAATAGTAAGGTTGTTAGAACTATTTTTTCAATAAAAAGGAAATTTATTATAAATTCTTTATAAGATAGTCGTAAGTCAATTGACTAAAAAATCAATATAAAACTTTTGAAATGAAAATAAATAAGGTTGTTATTTCAATAAAAGATAAAGATGTTATTATTAAGATGAAATCAAATATTTAAATTCTAGAAAATTTAAAATCTAGTATTGCTATAGGTAGAAAATATTTTGAGAATATATAAGGTCGGTTGAGACCAAAAAGAACATCTTATGGCCTTGGAAGTAAATCTTTCAGAAGTTTAAGATATCATAAAAACTATTTTATTCATAGTTGAGCATTTTTTATACCATGTGTCAGTGAGGAAGACGCTAGAAGAGACACTACACTATTAAAAAAATTCAATCACTCAACAGAAAAAGAGTTCATCTTTATATAACTGTAAACCTATTATATTTATAGTTCTAAAAAAATTTGGGCTTCAAGGGTTCATTTTGTGCATACTACCAGGCCTGAAAATTTATATCTTTCTTGAACCTAAATTTATAGACAAGAAGTTGATGGATACTGGAATATGATTTTCTATATTCGTTTCCTAGTAACTATTTTAATTTAAATTTTTATGAAAACTTTATACTTTATGTTAAGTCATTATATTTAGGGGGAGTTTGTTCATTTCTTTTTTAGCTAACTTTTTAGGAATATAATTTTTTACTTTCAGAAGATTGTTTATAAAAATTAAGATAAAATTATTATTTGGTAGAACTTTATATGGACCATTTGATTGAGCAATATTGAAGGTCACATGTGAATCCTATTTAAAGGGTTGGTAGACCATGAGTTATTTGGGAAATTTTTTTAATTAAGTTATATCAATGGGATTTGTAAATTTCTAATTCACTTTTCTTTTTCGATTATGATATGGAATCGATTAGAGATCATACATCGGAAGAAATAATTTATGAGAGGTTAATTTATGTTGAGTTATTATACACGTTTAAATTCTTATTGAATGAATTAATAATATTTCAAGGAGCTAAATATATTATTTTTTCAATAGTGGAGTATTATATTTTTTATCCTCGTGTTTTCTAGGAGTTCTATGGATTCATAAATTTTAAAGAATCATAATGTGAGAATGGATTTACCTTCATACTCTTTAATCATCAATGATTTTTTATCTCTATATAAATTTTCAATTTTAGTATAGTTTTCATTATAAGGATGGTCAACTTTTGTTTCTCCTAAGATACTAGAGGATTTTCACTCTTTTTATAAATTGATAATATAAGAAATTATTTTTCTAGTAAAGGATAGAGTCCATAATATGAATCATCTAACACAAAAAATAATATTTTTTCAATGGGTTAAATTGTTTTAGTAACCTTGGAAGAGTAACATGGACAAAAAAAAAATCAATATATTTATATTTTTGAATATCTTGTAAATATGAAGGAGTTCAATCTTGTTAAATTTATATATTCATATTTGAAAAATATTTATTGGTATGCTGAAGTTAAAAATCATATTTTACTCTCAATTATTAAATTGGATGCTTGTGAAGTTGTTAAACGAATAAGGTGGTAAGAAATAAAAATTTGATGAAAATATTACATAAAATCCATTAAATATAGAAACCATCTCTTGAATGAGACTGGTTTATGATACAAATGAAAAAATAAATGGATTCCAATTTAGGATCAACATAATATCAAAAATCTAGGAGGAATATCATTTCTAAAAGTATGAAAGTATCAAATGTTTTATATGTTTCCAAAAAACCCATATAGAAGAAGAAGCAAAATATAAGATGAAATTCAGTTTATAATATTTTCTTCAGATGATGAATTATGAATGTTTTTTGAAAATCATAGTGGTTTATGGATATAAAAAATGATTAAATTATAAATAATAAGAAATAAATATCCATAGGAAAACCATTTGGGATGTTATTAGAGGGGACAAGGAAAAATAAATATTCTCTAATGTTGAAGAAATATCAAATAGTGAAAGCTATTTTACCGTATTTTTCAATTAGAAATTTGATTGATGTAGAAGATAAAATCTTGTGAAAGATTTATTTTTTTATAAAAGGAAAAAATAATGATTTGGAGGATCTTGAGAAATTTTTGGCTCTTTCTCCACCTCATCAAGAAGAAGGTGAATCTCGAGGGAAATAAGTTCTACTAGAAGTATAAAATTCATTAGATGAAAAGGATCAGGTTATTCATGCTACTAAGAATGTTTCTCTCATATAAGTTAATGATTTGTCAATAGAATTTGTAAAGGTAGTTAAGGAAGAAGTTCAGAAAGAACCTGATAAAAAATCTTCTCTACATGAATATTCTATCCATACCTATATTGTTGTGAATTATTCTCTATCTATAATATTATCAAAATAAGTTTGTTCATCAAAATAAGAAAGTAAATTTGGTATAAGTTATTTATTATCTAGTTTAAACAACTGAAAGAAAAGTAATTCACCAAAACAATGTAATCAAAAATAAATTAGTGTTTAAAAATTTTATGATCATATTAATATTTATTATTTTTATCATATGAATAATTAATAACTATTAGTTAATACTAGATAAACTAAATAAAATAAAGCAAGATATAATTGTTCATTGTAGTCAGGTGTGAGAACTAGATCTCAAAGGACTAAACAAAAAGTAAATTTCATAACTAATTTTATAAATAAGTTCAATAGTATGTATAATATTATGATTGAGATAAATTTAAGAATAAATATTATTCATGAGCATATGGTTAATTTTCGATAGGATAAATGGAAAAAATTGTTCATCAAATCTATTGTTGAATTAAAAGGAAATATAAGGAGTTATAAGGAAGATTATAAATTTATTTTCAGAAATTCGAAGGAATGTGATAAGTTTATTATATTATTGGATAAAGATATCCATATTCTTGATGAGAAAAATGGTACTTTACTTCAATGTTTTTTTATCAATTTTATAACAAATCAAAAATAATTTCAATAATTCTTAAATGTTTAGGGTGAAAAGATATAGTAGTAGGATAATTACATTAAAGTGATAAAGAGATTATTTTTGTTATAGAATCAAAAAAAATGGAAGAGAAGAATCTAAGAATGGAAGATTAGAAAAGGAAGAAAAATTCTCAAGAAGTGATGTTGGAAGATCAACAGAAGTAGATCATGAAAAAAACATATGATCAGAAAAATTCAAAAAAATTACTAAATATTTTACCTTTTGATACTCTAAATATATTAAAGATTTTTTGTTTTAATATTTGGGGTTAATGTTACTATAAACCAAACTATTTTCATCATAATTTTTTGATTATTTTCTTATTTATTTTTATAATTTATTTAAATATATTTATAGAAGGGATAACTCCTTTACATCTATTGAATGTTTTTCCTAATTTTATATTTTTATTAAAAGAATGTTTTAATTTCCAAATAATATTATTGAATTATTTTTTTCAAAAGTAAATAAAAGTTTATGTTTCTATTTCAAGATATATTTTTAAAATCTCAAGGGCGGAAGCTACTCAAGGAATATACATTTCTAAATAGGATGTTTTTCTTAAATTCAACAAAATTAAATTTTATAGAAGATTTTGTTTTAAAATTTAAATAAAATATTTTTTTACTAATATTTTTTAATTCTTTTTATGTTTTCTTTTGAAAATCAAAAGGGCGGAATTCTGAGAAAAAAAATTTTAGTTTCTTTATTTCATACAAGGTGATCTATTTGTATAAAAATTTTATTAATAAATAGTGGTATTTTACTTTAAGCTAATGTATTTATTTTGAATGATATCATGAAATGAGATAGATTGGAATCATCAGAATTTATATTGAGTATTAATTTTAAAATTTTATCAAATTAATTTTTCATTCATGGTTGTTCTTTTCATAAAAATGAAATTACCGAGTCAATGAATCACTTTATATTTCGTTTTGAAATCAAAATACACTAATGTTGTAATATGGTCTAACTTAATGTTTTTATATGAATTTTTTATGGTGTGCTGTATAAAAATATGGTAAATTTTCATTCAAAGGTTTAAGATGAAATGTGAAAAATATGAATAATCATGTTTTTCTTATAGACTCAATTCACCGGATGTTTAATAATTCCATTAATGTAGGATAAACTTAATTACAAGATAAGGAGCTATGTTAAGTTAAATGGATAATGATAAACAATCTTTTGATGTTTTTTCAACTAATCTCATTGATTGGTTAATTATAACATTGTATTTTTTTAGAGTGCGATCTATAAATAAGATTGCGACCTTGGGGATCAGAAGTAACATTACACTCAATATTCCTCTAAAAGATCTTCTTGTTGTTTTGAAGCTTGCAGCATATTATTTAAGAGTATTATTATTATTATAGAAGTATTTTATGATTGATTCTACTTATAGAATCCAATTGTGAGGATTTTCATTATAGGTTCTCTTAGATTTATTGTTCAAATTTTGGTGTTTCTGACTATTAGGTTGAGGAGATTCCGGTGTGTGGAATCATGGTGCAATTAATCAGTTACGATCGGGGGAATATGGGTGTATAAGATAGAGATACCTTCTGAAAGGTTAAGGTCAAGGGTTTTTAGGATTTGATGATATAGATGCCTTCCCAAAATATAATGATGAGAGATTCTGGGAAAATAAAGAATGAGATACCTTCCTATAGGTTTATAATCAAGGACATTCTGGTGTTTGGAATGGGGATAACTAGATTAGGTTTTTGATCCTCTTTCTACGTAGGATAAAAGTGAAGACTTTTTTTATTTGAAAGATTTGTTAATAATATCTTTTTGGAGTATAAGGGTTTTTATCGTTAAAATACACATTATTTTAAGCCTATTTTTGTTTTATTTATTTCTACTATGATTAAATACTCATATCATAAGTTGTTAAAATTTTGAAAGTTTAAATTTCCACTATTTTTATATTTTGTTACACTTTTTTTGGGTTCATCATAAATTTCATTTTTATAATTATATTAAAATTCTTGTGTTTAAAAAATTATTGTCAGTTTATAAACCACAATTCACCCCCAACGTCTAGTTTACTAACCTAGTATATCTAGGACAACACATATTTTATTATAATGTGTGTTATGTTTTTATGGATGGATTGTCATTATAATGTTCATATTATGTTCTTTTATTATGAATGATCATTTTTATTATTTCACTGTTATTTATGGTTTTCTAATATAACGTATAGTCTCCTCCATGATATTGATAGACCTTTGTTGTTAGCCGATAACCTCTACCGTACATGGAGGCATGTTTGAGGTCATGTAGAAACCCATCTCAAGAATTTTTTGTTTTCATCATATTTAAGACATTAAAAAAGGATATCATAGCTTTTTTATTATATTTATTATTTGGACTTAGTAAATAGAGTGAGGGATTATCAAAGGTTGTGGTGGAAGTTGTTTTTGTGCTTGGCTAGGATAAGAATAGGCAGAAACCCATGTTTTCAGGGAGTTGGGAATGTTGTTTTTTTATTATTATAATTGGATTTTTATGATGAGTATGATGTTGTGATGTTATTGATTTATTATTTTTCTCTCTAAGTAAGGAGGAAAGAGGTTTTTTTACATGCATCATACTAAAAATTTAGGTTCACATAGCATGTGAATGTATGTTTTTGATTGGAAAAATGGTTCTAAAAGGAAGGAGGTTTCAGTTCTTTAAATATCAACAATAAATTATTTGGTGTCTTCTCAAATAACTTATTGGAGGTTCTCTGTTTAAATGAATCAATTCATGTCAACTCACTATATACAAATAATTGGATATAAACATCATTGAGATACAAATGCATGTGGAAATAGTGATCATAGATTAGGTAATATGGGTATGAGGCTAATTGATATCGATGAGAAACCTATGATCACTTTGTTAGAATATGATATTCCATAGGTTATTTGAGATATAATAATCTACATCTTTTCAAAATATTTTTGCATATTTGGAGTGTTTACTATTTAAACTAGAAAAGGTTGGCTATGGATGATGAGATACAAAATAAAAAAAATAGTGAATCAGGTATGTTAGTATATTAATAGGTAATTTTGTATGTTACTGTTCATGTGGGATGTGAGGTGAGGATGGATGATAGAGGGGTAAATTTGGGAACACGGTATTTCTTAGAGATGACAATCATATGTATATGATTCATGTTTTATGAATAACACATGGGCTATGTGTGGTCGAGTGATTGGTACAAGCATGTGATTTCCTTGGGTATGTATGGGAAAGAGGGCACACGTAGTGTTTTCATGAAATGTGATTGACATACAAGGGAATAATGGTCTACTGACTAGGTGTGTAGGTATGAGAATTTTGAGATACAACTTATGAAGATGTGATTTCTGTTAAATATCCTAGTATTACTAGGATGTTTTCCTACTAGTAAATGTGTTTCAATAGATAATGAAGGATTTTTTGTACCATTATGAGATCAATTTTGGGAACTCTCTTAGCATGGGGACAATAGAGTTAGTTTTCACACTCCATATGTGGTAGGTGTGATGGGATTATGTAAGGTATTTCATAATATTATGAGCTTAGTGATCAATTATATATGACCGATCTTGTGTAACATTAGATACATTATTATTAGAAGATGATGATGAATCTCATGGTAAGTGGGATCATGTTGAATTTGAGGACTTGTTAGTTTTCCTTAATTTCATTGAGTCAAGTCCTGGTATTTGGGTGTGTCTAGAACATGATCCTATGTGGATTTTTATTGGACTTGGACAGATCATTGCAATGTGTAAGGCACCTTGTTGTAACCAAGTTTTTTATAAGTTATCCCTTTGACACTACGTAGTGTGTGATAAAGAGTAGAAATTGTTCTAGGATGGTTTGATGTGGGTTGAACAGTGAGAACTGGTATATGGGGTATGATCAATAAAAGATAGGATGCCTATATAGCTTATTATAAGAATGACTAGGGACATCATAATATTAGTAATATGAGATGGTAAACTTATATAAGAAATGTGGTGCGAACTATAGTTAGAATTATAGGTCAGGGAGGTAACAAATGAATTTAACAAAATACTGAGGGGTCAAGTGTCTCAGTGCAAGGATTGAGGAATATGGTGTGTTCATCAACTATGATGAGTTGGGACCAGTGAAATTGTGGAACCGTTCGCAGGATAGGGGTGTAATGACATATTGTATGTGAGAGTCGTATAACGCTGGGTGAGGTCACTGAACCATGAATATATCCATCAGGATTTGGGTGTTGCGATGATAAATAATAATTGAAATTAGACTATGGTGTCATGGAGTATCATGGGATCATAATACCCTAGAGAAAGGATCATTGTAAAGATTTATTGAGGAATAACAATAATGGATCATGAGTGATGGAATTCAACTAATGATAAAATCATGACCAGTGGGTGTTAATTAATCATGTATGAGAGAAATCCTATAGTGAAAGGAACATCATTAATGATCATTGGTATAAAAATGTTTCAGGTGGGTTGGGGTGGATGTCAATAATATTGTGTTCAGTGAATTCAATATAGTGTTAATTATGGATTTTCATTGGTTCTTGGATGCAAGTGGGCTGGATGTGTGTGGTAACTGGGAAATACCATGGTTTGGGAGACGAACTAGAATGATCAGGTGAGGTTGGTGCATTCGATGTCTGATTAGACATATGATTCTAAAATATTGACTGATATGTTGATCACATTTGTAGAATGTTGGTACTCATATGGTAGTACAATAACTTACACCAAAGGGTTGGGCTTCGTGATATAGATTGGGTCTCAAGCATAGACAATGGATTAGGGATAATTAGAAGATTCTCGAATTTATTTTTGAATGGATGGTGGTCTATTATAGACTAGTAGATGTAACCATAAGAGTATGTTTCCAACAATTGGGAACTTCCTTAATGTCATCGATAATCGTATATCATAATAGAGTAGGTAAATCTAGTTGAAACCATGATGTGTGGGTCATTGGGTTTTCGGAGGCAGTTGATGTTGTGGGGTACCGGCTGTCACATTTCACATGTGATCAATTATAGTGACCGAAGAATAAGTCAAATCACACTGTTCAAGGAATGAATTTTATAAATAATATATTAGGGCATGAGACTTCAAGAGAATATATGGTTGTTTATGTTCGAGTGTAGTATTGGCATAACCATAAACAATAGGAATCTTGGAATGAGAATCAATGTCATATCTCAATAATTGACCCAGTATAATGGAGATGGATGAGGGTTATTCTTATGGATTTTAAATTATATGGTGGAGAATTTATAGTGACCCATGTCACTGGTGGTCGATGGAATCAAATAAAAAATAAACATCAGTGAAACTGGTGTTGATGTGTTTTTAAAATTTAAGATTCAGATGGGATCTCTGGTGATTAAGAATTGAAAAGATATTAATTTTGGATGAACCTAATTGTTTATATGACCTTAATAGGTTTTGGTGATTAATTAAAGGGGGTGGCACTGTGTCTAAGGGAAAAACTATTGGGTACCTGATGGGGGTATATCGAGTACCCGATGTGACAAGGTGGATTTGTTAAATATATCAACTACCAAATAGTACCCTGTAAGGGTGTACCGGGCACCTTCAAGGGTATTTAAAAGGGAAGAAGTTCCCCATGGGGCCACTAAGTACTTGTTAGGTACCAAATGGGAACTCAATGGGATCAGGTTATTCTTTAGGGAAGGTTGATTGACGATTTACAAGGGGGTATTTTAAACGAATTTTGGGTTTATTTCTCCTAATAATTATATAATAAGGGGGATGAATCCCCCTTTACTCTTCTTTCGTACCTTATTTTACCATGGGAGTGGGTGGATTTGGATGGGTTCTCATTCTCTATTTGAGGAAATATTTCTACTCTTATTCAACTATTAGTCTTCATCTTCATTCTCTTCTAATTCTCATAATGTTCAACTAGGGCTTTGATGATGATTAGATCATGGTGTAATAATAAAAAAAATTAGGATTTTTTCTTGTGGTTCCTAAAGAAATATTGGAATGGACTTTTTCATGTAATTGGATGTTATTTTAATGAATATATGTCATTCATTGATTTGTTATTTTGTTTTCAACAAACTGAGAATAAATTTAAAAGAAAATTGGGATGGGAAATTAGGAATTATGTGCATATTAGAACTCAATGTATAGTGAGAGTCTTCCAAATTATATTTTATGAGATACTGAAATGTGTACACTGCTCAGGGAGTTTTCCCTATTATTCATAGTTAAATTAATTATGTGAATTAATTATAATTGTTTTATAATTAATTAAACTAATAACTCAGATGAGTTAAGGATTTGAGGATGATGAGAATGATTAAGGGTCACTGAAACCAGATTAGATTGATAAATAATCAAAACATAAAGATGTCTAAATTTAGTTAAAGTTAGGTGTTCCCTAGAAATTTTCTTTATTTTATATGAGTTATATGCACCATTGGATATTCTGGTGTTGGAGAGAAATTCTAAGAAAATGTATTGGGTTTAGACTAGGTTTATTTGGGTGTTCAGTGATAGGTAAGGATTGACTAACACATGACCAGTCATTTGATTGTTAAGTTTCAACTTTGTGGTTGTTGATGGTCAGGATTCCTTGGGAACACTTGACAAGTTTACTTTTATATGATTTGGGTAGGGGAACATGAGAGGTGTGAATAAAAATTCCTCAATGATGGGAAGGTTGTATATGGGATAATCTTGGGGGGAGTTATCCTTGTTGGGTGGTTTTAGTATGTTTAGTGGTAAGAATGACTTAACCCTTATGAGAGGGATGTTTATGAGGGATCCTAAAATGTGACAAGGGAAACCAGGCTTGAGCTAAGTGTAATTAAGTGTATAAAAAAAGGGTGCGGATATCCTAATGAGTAAGTTGGGTATATTAATATTTATATGAGGTGTGAGTGGCCTCCATGATTATATAAGGTGATACATAATTTTTCTACACTTAGGTTGTAAGTGACCATGATTTTACAATGTATTTTCCTCTAAATAAATTCTATATTGATTATATTGTTTCACATGAAAACCCAAACAAAAAATAGTGATACATTTCATTACAACATAAGAAAAACATTAATACTTTATGAGGAGACAAGAAAAAAAGGAATTAAGAAAAGTATATATAGAATTAATGTGCAAGTATACAAAAATAACATGAACATATAATCTCTTTGATCATGGTTTTCCATAAATATCATAAATTTAATCACTACTATTAAAAGGAGGATATGAATTAGAAATATAGTATTCAAGTTAAGAGATAATTAAATGAATAAGATAGATAACCTTTCTAATGTATGGATATATATAGGAATAAAATATGACTATTATATATGTCTATTAGACATATGTTTGTTAAACATATGGTCATTGGACATATAGTCATTGGAAATATAGTTGTTGGATATACAAGTATCCAATAGTAATGCAAGTATTGTGAAATTATTTAAAACAATATAATTCAAAAATAATAAATAATGAAATAGAAATATAATATTTAATTAAAATAAATATTAATAAAAAAATTATATGTTTCATATTATTATAATTAAATTACGATATTATGTATTTATAAATTCAAATAAATATTTAAATATCAATATATTGATAAAAATAAATTTTTGAAATATAAATAACTGATTTTAATGGTATTTAGTTAAGATAATTTAATATAAAAGAGTTATTTTTTAAAGAAGTAATTTTTAAACATTTTTTAATTTTTATCCAAATAAATTAAATTTATCAATTTTAAATGATAACTCTGAAAAGATGTTTAAACATATAAACAAATATATTAATTCTCATTTAAATAATAGTTGATTGGAAATAAAAATCAAAACACATGATATATTAAAGGACATTTTTCTACCAAACTTTTTATACCATATGTTATAATTTTAATTTTATTTTTTTCATATTTAGAAATTTAATTATATTAAATCAAGTCCAAATTTTGATTCAGTGCATAAAAATTTGGAAATAGGGTCATCTTATATTTTTAGTAAAAAATAATTATCATGATAAAATTTTAATCGAGGTTAATGAGGAAAAAATAGTGTGAATTCCAGTGGATCAAAATTTTAATAATTAAAATTCTATAAAACCCTTATATAAGACCTTTGTTAGGAGTTGAATTTATAACGACATGTCTCACAATAATTTCATTACTTGAGTAACCTAACTCTCATATGATTCCATTCTTACCCTTTATCCAACTAATGTTTCCAAAGGAATGTCCCTCAATTTTACCTATAAAAGGAGCTCAGATTCATTCTAATTGTAAGATGAAAAACTTCTTGGAGGTACATAATTATTTAAATATTTGGGTTCAATAAATGTTTTTTGAATGAACCATTTCCCAGGATTTTGAGGGGTTTCATGGATGTTTCAAGGGTTCAGGGAATGAGAGAATGAAAAATCGGTCCAACTTGTGCAAGGCACATGGTTAGTGCATGGCTGGTGCATTGTTAAGTAAATCATGAAAGGTGGGATGCCATGATATATGAAATTTTTGATACTGTAATCTCACATGGTTGGCACACAGTTTCAAACTGTGTGGGTCTCTCCAATAACCATGTGACCCAAGTACCCTTAAATAGTAGCTTTGTTCATGGTTGGCAGATGGTCTGGAAAACTGTGGGGCCAAACTGTGCGCCCATGTAAAAGTTCGAAAAATTACAGTTTTTCCATTACAGGATTATAAGAAACTCACTTGATTTTCCTCTCTTTCCTCCCCCCTCTAACCCTAGTGACAAAATCAAATTCCCAAACCTTCCCAAGGCTGGTTCTCAATCAATTCTAGGCCATTTTGAGCATCGTTGGTTGAGAATCGAAGATCTGATTAAGTCGAATCCTCTCATAACATCTTTTTTTCATAATAGAGCTTATATCTTGGGAAATCATCTTCTAAATCCCTAAAGATCACTTTTTCGGTGGAATATAGGATGAATCTTCAAGAGGTGTTTGAATTCAGATCTAAGGCCATGATTAGCATCGTGTTCATCATCAGATTTGTGGTAGGTGGTCAATATTATATATCCCATAGTTTTTATGAGGATTTGTGTATATAAGCTTGTGTTATTGATTCCCCAATGTGTTTTCTTGGTTTTTTTAGTGATATTTGATATAATGGGTGTCTAAATGAAAAATAAAATCCCTTATTATCCCTATAGAATGCATGGTGTATGACATGACCAATTTAGGGCCGCCAATGGGGTGCACCGACCTTCCTGAACATAGTTGATGAAAATGTTAACTGTGAAATTGACTTGTGATTTAGTAGAGCCTCAGATAAACATGCTAATTGATATTTACAATTATTAAGAAAAGTAAATGGTTATTTGTTTTATGATATAGGTAATAGATAATGTATTTCTTTTCTTAACTTGAAAATTGTTGAATGAGATTAATGGTAATGTACCAATTGAAGTGTGGTTTGTACATGAAATGAATAAGTGGGATAATACCTGGGAAATGCTAAATGTGTTAAATTAATGAACATATGGAAAGGTTTGGATATGTTAATCGGGTTAATATATGGGAGTTATTGAATATTATTAATTATTTAGGCATAAGAAATAGGAATTCAGATAAATGGTTATGTAATGTAAATGGTTAACATGTTATTGGGTAATAGAATAATCTGGATTACCATGTTGATTGTTATGGATTGTGATTTATATTGGTATAGGTTATGTGTGGTTCTGATATGGTATATTTTTGTTTAATGGACAAATAATCATGTTCACATGGATTGGTAGAGTTGGTTATTGACGTGAAGATCTATTCCCATGGTTCAATTTAGACTGATGCTCTAAACTCCACCCTAAAATGCACCGATCTGGTATAGGGTAGATTTTTACTACCATAATGGTTTCATTTTATGAGACCATGTAGACTGAGGCTTCAAGGTGATTTTTTTGTATATGTGATTATGTGATTATCCCTAGTGAGATAGGGAACTTGATTTATTCCACCTATGCATTGAGTTGATGAAAATTCCAAAACCATTGATAAGGTGATGAAAGTGAAGAAAGTAATGAATATGGTATAAGTATAGAAATTGGGATTCATGATTGAAATGAATTAAGTGATCCTTGTTAACTAATGTCACCAAACTTTTATTTATTAACATCATCTTTACTTAGAACTTTCATGCACTATATATTAACTGGATATTTTTTAGACATCATTGGGGTAGCCTACTATGTTTTACTCACACACTTTTCAGGTGTCGTGGGGTACCCGAGCAGACTTCATACATGCAAGATAGGAGAAGGGAAAAGTCCCCATGCATGGGAGTGGAATCAGGCTTAAGATGCTCATAGATGATGTTCTCGACTTGATGTTAGGAACATTTGGGGGGTATATCTATTTGTCTTTATTTTTATTTTCATGCACCTTGTCAGTGTCAGCATAAAATAACACATTTATTATTGGTTGTTTCTTGTACCTATTTTTGGGAGTTGTTGGTTATGCATGTTCCATAGTTATTACATGTTTTCCGCTATTTCATTTATTTATCTACTACCTCATACTTTTTTAAAGAGGGTATAGTCTCCCCACATGTCTTATTAGACCCTCGCTTATAGTCATCAACCTATGAAATATTGGGAGGAGTGCTTGAGGTCATGTGGCAACCCAGATTGGGGAATCATTTAATGTCTCCCGAGTTCATGATGTTACAAAGTTGTATTAGAGGAGTTATTTTTATTGATTTATTATTTGGGGATAATAGACAGAAGATTAGTAAAGTTTCAGACCCTGGTAAAGGGATTGTTCTTGGGAGTATCTAGCCCATATACTAGGGGAAACCAAAGTTCTCTAGGGTGAGAATTTTTATTCTTAATTATTGTTGTTACATTGGAAGATATTTTACCCTTAGGTGATTCATTTGTTGTGAGATGTGATTTTTTATGATATTTTTCTCAAGACCATGGTGGTACGAGGATGTGCATTCATGCATAATTATAGTAACCTATGTAATTAAGTGTCGTACATCACAATAGCCACACACATGATGTGTGTGGGGTATAGAAGGTAGAATAAATTAAATATCCTTGGAAATTTAAAGAAAATGGTGTCTAATGAGTTGATGAAAATGGTAAGAAAAAAATAAAATGAGTAATATTATCAAAATAATGGTGTTTAATAATGGTTTAAGTGAGTTTAAATGGTTAATGTATCAAGTTAGGAAATGTTAAATGATCTTAGTGGAAGGGTTTACATTTTAGGTATGTAAATAATAGTTAAATAGTTCCTAAGTTAAGACTTGTGACCACGAAAGTTAGTTACCATGTATTCGGCCTGACCCATGGTAGGGTTGGTCAAGGGTAGTGTTTTGAATATGATAAGGTTTTTTGGATATTTAATATGAAATGGTTGTCTGTGGATAGTGGAGAGAAATATTTTATGAAATATATGGAAGTTTTATGTTATGTGTTCTAAAGTTCGTGTTTAGAATTGTAGAGAAATATGACCATGATTTTGAGTGCTAGTTAGGCGACAAGAGGATGTTGATGATAAAGGTCCACCAATAGTGGAGAATGACAATGTGGTGATCTAGTATGTCAGTGAAGATAATTTCCATGAGAATATTTCTTGATTTATAAAAATGATAAAATGGGGCCCAGGGAGGGCCGTGTCGAGCATGTTTGAGCTGACTAGAGAGTTTCATCTACAACACCCTCTGACCTTTACCGTGAAGGGTGGGATGGAGGTATCCAAGTTCTGCATAAAGTTTATCAAGAATATATTCGTCCACTTATATACTCCTATTGAGAATAGAGTTGAATTGGATGCCTATATGTTGATAGGTTAGGCGAATCGTTGGTGGAACATCATGGTTTAGACCGAACTAGATGAAGGGATGTGCTGGAAAGATTTTTAGAAAACATTCATGGATCATTTCTATACATGTAACTTCAGGAAATAAAAGGATAGGGATTTTATGAGTAGTACCCAAGGGGAAATGTTGGTAATAGATTATGCTAGTCGTTTCATTGATCTATGATGGTTCATTCTAGCATTTTTAAGAGATGAGACAATTGTTGAAAAATGTTTCAAGGATGATATGAGACATGACATCAGGTACCAGGTAAATATATAATTCTTAAATAGGATTGAAAAAGTAGGGCATCAAGTGATTATCTCGAAAGGGAACTTGAAGGGGGCCTCATGTAGTGGACTTGTGGTGCCTTTTAGATGAGTGAGTGGTGCAGATTCTAATGTAAAGATGCTTCATTTTTTGAGTTTTGACCTGGGTGAAAGTGTGTAGAGTAGTAAGATGAAAGGGTCATTCTCTTAGGGTAGAGATCAGTTGTTCTATTATCAGTGTGTTCGATTGGGGCACCTATGTAGTTAATGTCCCTGACCACCAATTTTAAGTCGAGAATGTGACGGAATGGGGCATCATCAAAGGTTCTACAAGAACCCTCGACAGTTGGGCATGGATTAAGGTTAAAGGCAGGTACCAAGGGTGGATAGGGGGACATCCTCCCCATATCAGGAAGTAATTTGGAGTTATATGTCTCGTATTAGTCGAGGAGGTGGGTGTGGTTCTCTAGGGAAAGAGTTCCCATATCAGTAAAAGAATTTAGTGTCGGGCCCTCAAGCTGGAGCTCAGGGTAGAGGGGTAAGTTATATTTATGTAGTTTATTCTACATCAAGAGATGTATAAGATGGACCATCTATAGTTTGAGTTAGGATTTTTATAGATTCCCCCCCTTTATAATGTGTTATTTGACATATTTTCCACACACTCTTTCTTTTCTACCGAGTTTGTGGCTATTTTGAATTTAGTAGTAGAGCTTGAATGTGGGATTATGTCGATTGATATTCCATCTGGGGTGCAAGTTGAGAATATACAACAATTTAAAGGTTGTGATATAGAGTTTGGAGGGTACCTTTTTTGTTGGAATTTTTCATCCTTCAGATGTTTGGTTTTGACTTCATTCTGTATATGGATTAGCTGGTGACATATTGGGACCACATTAACTATTACCGTCATATGATAAAATTCATTTCTCTTAAGGGAAACATGTATGTACATCGTGGGGAATGGGATGTTCAAGAGGGTCATGCAAGGCTAGTTTTCTACCAGTTCGGTGAACTCATAGCCTATGTGGATTTCCTTATGATTGATGATGGAGGGGTGTAGTAGCTTATATTAACACCTATTTTGGATCAGTTTCAGGATGTGTTTCCTGAGGATTTGATAAGAATACCTCCTAAGAGGTATGTCGAGTTTACAATAGATTTTCTTCCTGGGGTGAAACAAGTTTACATTCCTCCATATAAAATGGCGCAAGTAGATCTCTAGGAACCTAAGGTTTAGTTAGATTATTTGGATCATAAAGGGTTGATCTATCCACGTAAATTTTTTTGGGGATATCCTGTGTTGTTTTAAATAAGGCTAACAGATCATTGCGGTTGTGTGTCGACTATAGATGGTTGAATCATATGACAATTAATAATTGATACTCACTTCCCTAAATTGATTATCGATTTGAATAGTTTATAGGATCATTAGTGTTTTCTAATATTTATTGGAGTTCGGGGTATCATCCGATAAGGGTGAGACCTTCTGACTTACCCTGGACTACCTTCAAGAGTGGGTATGGGTTGAATGATTTTGTGGTGATCCCATTAGGATGGACCAACACACCGGTTGTGTTCATGGCTTTAATGAATAGAATATTTCAACCCTATATAGATCAATTCATAGTTTTATTAATCAAAGACATCTTGGTTTACTCTAAAACTCATGAGGATCAAACCAAAAATTTTTGACATCATCTTATTACACTGAGTGAGCATATTCTTTATGCTTAGATATCCAAATATCAATTATAGTTTGATAAAGTGAATTTCTTTGGTCACATCATCTTCGTAGCAGGTGTGTCAGTGGATCCAGAGAAAGTACATGCTATTTTGTCTTGTAATAAACCCAAAAATATTTTTGATGTACATAGTTTTCTTGGTTTGGATGGTTATTACTAAAGGTTTATTGAATATTTCTCCAATTTGGTAGCACCACTTTCAGGATTAACCAATAAAGGAGTTAATTATTATGGGTCTAAGGCATGCAAGAATTCTTTTTAAGAGTTAATGAAGAAATTTAAAACCACACTGATCTTGATCTTACCAACTGATCTTGATCATACCAGATCTAGGTGAGATCTACACCTTTGTTTTATGGTGTATCTAGTGTTGGAATTGGGGTAGTGTTAATGCATGATGACATGTTTGTAGCTTATGGGTCAATATGTTTGAGGCCTCATGAAAGGAATTACCCTACTAGTGATCTTGACTTGTTTGTGGTGGTGTCTACATTGAAATGTTGGATGCACTACTTGTAGGGGTAGAGGTTCAAGCTGTTTTCGAACATTAAAATTCTTAAGTACATCTTCTATCAATATGATTTAAATATTCAGAAATGAAGATGGCTAGAATACATGTAGTAATTTTAATTTGAGTTGTTTTACACATCATGAAGTGGGAATAGTATTTTGGATTATTCGAATCAAAAGACTCAGAATCTTGTGGAACAAGAATCCAACTCCGATTAGAGACTGATGGCCTTGTTTGTTGAGATGCACCTAGAGGTGAAAGAGGGGCTTGGGAAGTTGACCCTCCCATCCATAGTATTTGAGTCCACACTTTTGAACTAGTCAAGGAGATACATCTTGAGGATCCAGATTTTTTGGATATAAAGTAAATTCTTAAAGGTGGGAGTCACATTCATCTTGTGTTGTTGGTACTGATGGGGTTGTTCGTGTTCATGGCCATGTTGTGGTTCCAACGAGTATGTGAGAAGAGTTGATGTGTGAGTCTTGTGACTCAAATTGAGAAGTGGAACCTTGTTTGAATAATTTGTACCATGAAATTTGTAGACATTATTGGTGGTCGGGAATGAAGAAAGAGGTTGCAGGTTTCATGGTGTTATGCCTCACCTTTCAACAAGTGAACATCGGGCATCAGTTCCCTAGTGGTTTTTTACAGCCCTTATAATTCTGGAATAGAAGTGGAATGATGTAATGATGGATTTTGTAGCGGGTCCTCTAAGTACACCTCAAATGAATGACATAATATGGGTGGTTGTGGATCAGTTGGCTAAATTATCTCATTTCTTTCAGATCTAGGAGACTTTCACTATTGATCTATTGTGTGGGTTGAATGTTTTGGAGTTAGAGAAATATAATAATGTACTGATGTCTATAGTTTCGGATCTGGGTATGTGATTCACATTGAATTTTTGGAAATGATTATAGAAGGTTATTGGTATCCAATTGTATTTAAGTACGTATTTTTATCCATAGATGGATGGGTAGTCAGAGAATATGATTTGTGTGTTAAAGTACATGTTGATAGCATGTATCATTGATTTCATAGGTTTGTGGGAAAACACTTAATGCTTGTTGATTTTTACAACAAAAATAGTTTTAAATCTAAGATTCTGAAGACACCATCTGATTCACTCTATGGGTGTCCCTGTACATCTCTGTTTCATTTTTTAGATGCTGAGTAAATAGTTTTGTTAGGACTCAGTTTCATGCAGGAGACATCAGAGAGGATTCAACTGATTTAGAATCATATGGAAACATATTAGAGTAGGAAGAAGTTGTATGTATATTAGCAGCATAAACCTCTTGAGTTTATTGTGGGTGGTAGTGTTTTTGATAGGGTGTTACTAAGGTTGTTTCACCATTGAATTCAAAAATTGGGAAAATTGATGCCTAGGTACATGGGGTCATTTGAGATTATGGAGAGGACATACTAGTGGATTACCGATTGGATCTTCCATAGTGATACAGTGGTATGAATGAATTTTTTCATCTTTTATATATTTGGTGGTATAACCCTAACCCATCTCATGTGGTTAATGTTGAGTATGTAGATCTTGAGGCTGATGCATCCTTTGAGGAGCATTCAGTTCGTATTGTGGATCATAACAAGGACCCATTTTAGGGAAATTTTGTGCCTATGGTGTGATTTATGTGGCAGTACAGTAATTTTTGGGAATAAATATGTGAGTGGTAATCGGATATGTGGGCCCAATGGCTCTATCTCTTGGCTTTGAAATCTCAGTGATGCTTGGGATTGTGTCTTGAGGACGATCCATTATAAGGTTTTGAGGTTGTAAGATCACAGACATTGTGAAGGTACGTCCTTGTTTTAATTATAGTTTTAATCTCTCTTTTTTTGGTTAATGAATTGTTTTTTGGGAGTTTGAGGGGTTTCCGGGGTGTTCTTGGGGTTTAGGACAGGAAAGAAGGGAAACCGGGCAATCCTGTGCAAGGCACACGGTTGTCGCATGACTAGTGCAGGATTAAGTAAATTGTGCAAGGTGGGAGGCCAAGCTATATAGTTTTTTATAGTGATATATCACACAGTTTAATCATAGTTTCCAAACCATTTGGGTCTCCCCAGGTAACTATGTGAACCAAATTCCACTAGATAGTGTCTTGCACACAATTTGTGTAACAACCCAAATTTTATTCAATGGAAATCCACTTCTTATAGTTATTTCATATAATATAATCAAAAAATCACATAAAGAACTCAATAAAAATTTTATAAATGAATAATTAATGAAATAAAAGGCGTTTCTAGATGTTAAGAAACATATTCCAAAGGAATAGTTACTTGGCCTTTAGAATAGTAACATGACCCTTATGAATAGTAAACCAGATAATTGAATACTAACCTCACCAATGAAAGTATAAATATAATTTATCCATATTATAAGTAACAATATTTAATTATATCATAGCATTAGTAAATAAAAATTTGAAAAATTATTAATTAAGTGTTGTTATTTTTTGTAAGTCATAAATATTTAATTATAATTTTATGATTATTTTAATAATTTAATAGAAATTTTATTTTCATAAAATTTATTCATAAATTAATATTTTTATGTCTTATGATTATAAGATAATTTTATAATACATTAGTAAATTTTTCAAAGATCTATTAAATTAGTTATAATTTTAAAATATGTATTTATCGAGTAAATTATGATTTTAATTAAAAACAAATCCTCATATTCAAAAAAATATTTTTATAAAATGGAGTGTATTTTTGAATTCTAGAAGTTTAAAAATTGGTAGGGTAAATTTTTTTGATTTCTCTAAAATACTTGAATTTTTGGTGAATGGTAAAATACAATAATTTATAGTATATATACATTATAAGTTAAATACAATATTTATTGAATCATGGATTATGTAAAAAAATTGTTCAAACTCACATGATATAATTACTGTTTTTAGTTTCAATAATCAACACTATCACTTGTATTGATCAAAATAATAAACTGATGAATTAAATGATGAGAAAACACCCCTCTCCTCCACTATAGATACCACCCTCACCACCTCTTCTACTCACACCTCTCAAGCCTTGAGCCATAACAAAATTTTTTCTCAAAACACTTTCCAAGCCCCTACCAATAGTCCATGAGGTTTTGGTCTTAACAAAAGTCCAAAACCAATCCCCTAAGTTGGTTCTCAAGAAGAAGGAATCAATAGGTAAACCCCTTTACCTTTTCTTTTAATTTCATTTCAAGTTCCTTTGTTTTCTTTTTCAATCCTCCCCTAGTCTCATATAAATGTTATGATAACTCCATTACCTTACATAAACTGTAATTTTGTTTTGATAATAGAATAATTCACCATCATCTATACTTTACCCTGCTTTTATTCTAAAAAGAAAACAACATATGTGATGTGTTAATTTATCACATTTAAGGATGATGATGTTTTCAATTTCCATTACTATCTTCAAGGATTTACATGAAACAATTTTTTTGTGTAGAACAAATTATAATATATTTATTATATCTTATGTAATGATATTTAATCATTTTTTACATGTTATACTAATCTATAAAACAAAATGAGTTTATTATGATCGAAAACCACCTAATTAAATCAAGAGGATTATCATTAACTACTTATATAATGAATCAAACTCATTATATAAAACCAAATGAAATATAAGACCAATTTTACCTCGATAATATCATTAATAATATTTAATTTTAATTTTTTATAATTACCTCCACTTTACACGATCATCCGTATATGTATAAAAGTAAATCGATTATGAAAACTAAGGAAACCGATGCTCCCAAATGTTGATATTGAATCACATAACCCATCAAAAAGGGCATAAAAAAATAATAACATTATAATAAATCAAATAAATGTATAAATTTTTATGGAATATTAATTATTTAATCTAATTTAACTATTCAGGACATTAATATCAGGTGAATAACACCTTTGGACTTAAGGTAAGGGATTCTATCCGAACCTCCATTATTCATTCTGGTTATTTATTCTCACTTTTTTACAAAATGTTATTATATTTTATTTTTATTTAAATATTCTAATTTATATGAATATGTTACAAAATCATGTATCAAGATCCATTCATCTTACTTTTTTGGGGACATACATGTTTTTAAAATGTTCACTACTCGATTATTCCTGATAAGCGAAACTGATTTATGGGATCTTTCTGGGTTCTTACCCATTTTATAGTTTACTCCATAATATATTTTAATCCACCGTTATTTTTCAAATATAATTAATTTTATTATTAAAACATTCTTGGTTAACTTCTTATTTTATATGAAAGATTATTCCATTTTCTTCTTTAAATGCACTTTAATGTTTTCCTTAAATTGCACTAAAATGCTTTAGTTATAATGTTACCAAAACACTATTTTAAAATTATTTCACCTCAATTAGACACCATTTATCATTATATATGTCTATTTTCCTTTATAAATATCTATTTATGTTCTAAATCAAATCTTTCAGGGACTCTTTTTTGATACACCAATTTATTATACTTTTTGACAAGATTATGATACTCAATTCTTACCATGGGTAACCCTTATGATTATGTTTGATTCCTTATGTATGATTCATCGTGTGGAACAAATATTCATGAACATGTTATGATGGGTTCACCCATATATTTCTCCAATTCATTGGGTAAATTTTATTCTCCTGATATGTTATGTACAACGGTCTTTGTAGTTATCTTTGACACATTCTCCATGTCCAGCGATCATGGTGGTTAACTGTGACTTGTGCTCATAAATGTGTAATGAGACTGGAATCATGTTACTGTCATGTTTTATGATGCTTCCACATTACAATGATTTCATGATTATATTATCTTATATTCCATATGTTATAATTCCTTAACTTTTATCATCTTCCATGACATTTTATATCATTATGTTTTGTCTTCTAACCCATGTGATAATCTTTATCCTTATGTTTATTCCCTTACTAGGATTTTATCCCATCCCTTTATTTATTTTATACCCAGGTTATCATATGACAATGTAAGGGATCAAAGGGTGTTAGGAGATCATAATGGATGTTAAATAAAGAAAAAAAAATTAGTCCCATGTTTTCTATTTTATATACCTAGTCTTGCAAGACACTAGACTTTACAATCCTTGGAATGTAATTTAATGTTTAATTATTCATAAAATCATGTAATTATATCTGCAAAAGGGATAGGGCTACTATAGTGGGTATCAAAGGATGGTCGAGTTATTTCTGAAGATTATGATTAGAGAACTTTATAAATAACCTTTGGGATAAGACTATGTTTAAGAAAACAACCCCAAATTTTGGTAAGTATATAGTAAGTGGTTTATCAAGAAAATACATCCATGTATGGATACTACAAGTGGAATTGTTTATAAAATATATGTACCTAGGAGTAACAACTCTGACAACGTGTTCTCGCCCTGACTCGGGGTAACCTGGTACACGACAACGGGACTTATTGTGCACCTAGTTTAACACTCATGGAGGGTATGCTATAGAAAATTCATAATCTCATTATGAACCATTATTAATGGGGGGAAATGATCCCATAATAATATATATTAGTAAATTGATCATGAATAACCTAGTTTGAAACCTAGGGAATCAAAAGTTAGGATATACTTTTCCATAACGATTTTATCCCTTTATGAATAATGTTTACTTTTATATGCTTATTAGCTATGTAATCAAGCCCCCTAATTAAAATTTATTTTTCTTATCTAATGGTGGGAAATATAAGAACAAGTTCTAATAATAAATTTGATAGGAAATATGATGATTTCCCTAATGATATTCCAATTATTATGGGAACCATTTCTCAAAACATTATGAAAGTATTTTCTTGGCTATCTCAAGTTATGAATAATAACATGAATTGTGTGGAACACCTTCTTTCTAGAAGGAAAGATCATGTTTTCATCGAATCCATCGTGCAGAAAAAGACTCCCATTTTATTGGATATTTGGATCCTCTCCTTATAGGACATGGGATTAACTCTATTTAAAATATATTTTCTGACCTCCAGTGCTCATAAGAAGAGAAAGATGTATTGTCAATCTAGTGTTTTGATGGGGAAGCTGATCATTGGTGGACACTGATCAAAAAAACAATGTCTAATGAGGAAATTTATTCCATGTAATGGGAATTTTTCAAGAAAATAATTTTCAATAAATAATTTCCCCAAACCCACCTTCTCAATATAGAATGTGAGTTCCTCGAACATAATCTGAAAAAATATGAGTCTATCTGGGCATATGAAGCAAACATTATAAGGCCTGTAAGATATGCCTCTGGATTTTTTATGAACACCAAAAACATGGTGGATTACTTATTTATAGAACTATAGATGAGACTATGAAATGCATTGGTGATTCGATACATTGATATTTATACGGATATTGTCTATTGTACCATTAAGGTTGAAATGGAGATCGAGGACTCTCAATGGTCTCATGGGCCCAGTGAAGAATAAAATGGAAAATATAGCCTAATATGGGTGGATCATCCAATAAATCCCATGATAGAATGAATACTGAATATCTCGTATATTAAAATTGTGGGAGGAATCATCCTATAACCAATTTAAAGGGAACCAGTAAATGATTCAAATGTGGAATAATGGGGAATCTGGCAAGGAATTTCCAAATGGGCATGAAGAATTTGGCTAATGAGTAAGATGAAAATAAGGTTCATATCAACGATCATCTTGTAGTGCAGTGTTTAAAATTCAAGGAACATGTAAATTTTAAAACCAATGATCTATGACCAGGGTTTTTGGAGCCAATCAACATCAAACTCCAAGGAAAAAAGGAAGGGATTATGCTATCACTACTGCTGAGGTGGAGTCAAAAAATGATGTGGTGATAGTTATGCTAGTTATTTATTCAAGAATATAGAACATATTAATTGATTCTAATTCTATGAATTCATTCATATTTTTCAATTTTTTTTGAAATATTTATGCACCACCTCAGAATATGGTGGATGAGTAGTCTATAAGAATAGTGAATGGGGAAATTATTACATCCAATGTTTATAACTACAACCTGGTTAATGTTTATTGACTGAACCTCCTAGAGAATCTCTTCATAAATCCTTTTGTGGATTTTGATTATATTTTATGCATGGATTGGATATATTTATACAAATCCAACATTGAATTTTGGGAAAGGGAGATTTCACGACCTGTCCCAGTGGGGGCCATGTCGTGACTCCCCAATCTTGCCTCCAATAGGCCAGGGGCTGGTGACTAGCATCGAATAGGAAAATCCGAGACATGGGAGGCGTTGCCTATGTACCTGTACATATTCACACATCTCCAAGACCACAAAATCTAAAATTTAAAAACCACTAAGGAACAAAATGCATGAATACAAATAAAACCAACCAATAGAGTACAATAGAAAGTATAGTGCAGAAAGTAAAATGATCTAGAATACAAGCCAACAGAAAGAAACAGTCTACAAACTACAAAGTCCAAACTGTAAACAAGAAAATAGGTTGTGGGACTTCTTCTCATAGCTGTAGGAAAACCTCATTCTATAAAAAATCTCACAAAGATCGTTTCGGTCCTGGTCTACCCTGGACTCCTTCAAAAGGCTGCTCGTCTGCACAAGACATGACACTGCGGGCAAAGCCTGTGTAGGGGTGAGAATAACAATACCCAGTAGAGGACCCCAATAACCACAAAACAATACAAAAGTAAAGCTACAATATCCTATATATAGTTTATTTCTACATAACATATAACAATAGGAACATATATATATAAACACAAAACCCAGACTCATAGTCTAGAGGTATGTCAAAACGACCGTATTCCCACAATAGGGATTCAGTTTGAAGATTTCAAAAATCACTCATCTAAGAGAACTCACTCCATGAGTCTGCTATCTCTGATGATGTCCGTACAAGAAGTATGTTCATCAGGAAGTGGCACAAGAGAGATAGATACACTGATAGATCTGAAGAGAGAACAGATACACGCATTCTAGGAGAACACACTCTTGAGTGGGGAAAAGATCACGATACCCAAATAAGGATCAATTCTAGGGCCTTTACATATACCACAACTCATCCAAATTCACCTAATCAGTAGAGGATCAGTATCCTAAATTAATGGTCATGTTCATACGTGACTCTACCTAGGGTCCAGAATGGGAAGAGGATTTCTCTTTGGGCCTCTCGGGGGGATTCTGACTCTATCCAGAAATTCCTATCGAATGGATCAAACTCTTATGGATGGAAAAGATACCTAAACATTAGGGGAACGAGAAAAGGGGAAATAAACAAATTAGAACTTTTCAATGGAATGATGTACAAGAAGATAAATCTATGTACAGAAAGGTACACGACATATATAAGGGTCCCATGTCGTGTCCTCTGACCCCAGATACCGCCTGTGTACAACGACCCATGTCGAAGAGAATGTCATGTAGAAAGAGAATCAAATGGTGGGTAAGAGCGTGGCACACCATGTACTATTATCCAGGTTCTTCTCTATGTATTATTTTCATGTTCCCATACATGGCTTCAACCAATGTCTTCCAACCCGTGTACCGGTAAATGGGGTAACTCACGTATCCATCTTGGTTTGGTTGTATGGTAGAGTACATGTTGTGTACTCCACCCCATGTTCATGTATCATCTGAGATAGATGTTTTTTCCCATGTAAGGCCCCAAAAATCATGTGACATATCTCACGCATCATGTTAAACCTTTCTATTTCCGAAACCCTATACACCGCTCAATAGGTCCCACATGTTGCGCATCCCAAACTACACACAGTGTTCGTCGTGTTTTTTCAGAAAGCGTTGTTTTTCTCCAACACCTCATTTGATCATCCAATATTCTATATAGATACCCATTCTACTCAAAAATCAATATCCAAGGTCACCCCATCATAATAGAAACAATTTGGTATGTTTGAGGCCTTCGATCGGCTCTAGAAACTCATTGTGATCACCCGTGTGAAGAACGATCAAGGAATGATTTCTTCTGAACTGTGTTGATTCATCATCCACCATCATCATCAAAAAAACAATGGGTTGTAATGATGTCATATGTACAATTTGGGATCATTTCATTCTCAATGGTATGTGCAATGATTTGTTGTTCATAACCCTACGAAGAATATGAAGAACATGAGGTAAGAAGGGGAAGAAGAAAATCAAATAATGAACTGAGGAACAAAATGCTATCATCATTCATCACAGTGTTGGTCCTCTCCCATTAGAGGGATCAAATGGTTAAAATAAAAACATAAATCAAGTTAAACGAGGATTAATTTCCCAAAATAAACCTGATAAAGGACCCTCCCTCAAGAACGAATGACCCACGGGCTAACCTATTCATGGGTTAATCCATGTTCATCATAAGAATCCAAGAACGGGGAAAAGAAGAGTTAAAAAAACATTTACCTTTATAGTCAACGAAGAGGGAGTTCAGTCATCGGTCAGGATTTGATCTCACAAGGCAACAATCCATACGTCATCTTTCGTTATCGTTCGTCGAGAATTCTCCATGGGTGGCTTCTTTCCAAAGCTCGAGAGGATTCTAAAAAGTTTTCCAGCATTATGAGGAAAACCCGAGGCTCCTTATCATTTAAAAAAAAATAACCAATCGCTTCATTACGGAAAAATTTAAAATAAAATAATTTGTTAATTTATTTTATTTCCTTTGAAATATCCAAAAAACTATCTTCTACTGCCGACCCACGTTGGATGAGGTTTCTCCTCTCCTAAGGTGATGTTGTTACTCAGAACGTAATGGTGGCCTCAGAATTTTGATATGGAAAACTGTTTAAAATTTATTCTTATTTTTCTAGAAAAAAGCTCTTGTGGACTATTTGAAAGTTTAAATTATTTCAATCATTTTTTTCGAGCACTCCGGGCCTCAGAATCGCACACTGTCAAAAAGTATGGTTTCAAAATAATTCCATATAATATTTAAAAATAATACATGTAAAATATGAGACATTACATTCTCCCCAAATTAAGGCTTCTACATCACCAGAAATCCAAAACAAAAGGCTACTCAAACAAAAGTGGGTACTGTGCACGAGTCTTAGCATCCTACTCCCACGTGCCCTCCTGAAGATTCTTGTGCTGCCACCAAACATGCACCAAGTGAATCGCTCACCCGCAAAGGATCCTCTATAGTTTATCCTCATTTATCAAAAGGTACTCTATGAAGGTCACTCCATATTTGATGTCTAAATCTCCCTAGTCGATGACATGTGATGGGTCATGCATGTACCTCCTCAGCTAAGACAGATGGAAGACATCATGTACCTGGTGAAACTTCAGTGGTAGAGGTAAGTGGTATGCCACCATTCCTACTCTGTGCAGTATCTAGAAATGGATGATGAACCTTGGAGAAAAATTTCGACCCTAGCCAAATCTCGACAACCCTCATTGAGGTGATACCCGAAGGAAGACAAGGCCTCCCTCCTCGAACTCTAGAGGAAACCATTATCTGTCAGCATAAGACTTATTCTAGCTCTGTGTAGTATTTATCTGCTTCTGGATGATCTGCACCTTCTTGGTGGTAGCTCATACCAACTATAGAGCCATGAGTGCTGTCTCTCCGGGGTTGTTCCAAAAAATCAGTGGTTGGTAGGGTCTCGCATACAAATCCTCAAATAGATTCATACCAATGGTGGAGTGGTAGCTGTTGTTGTACGCAAACTCCAAAAGTGGTAGGTGGTCCTCCCAACTACGACCAAAATCTAAGATAAAGGCTCAAAAAATATGCTCACGAACATAAATAGTTCTCTCCATATAACCATTTTTCTGGGGATGTAACATTGTGCTCAAATTTAGTTCGGTCTCAAAGGCCTCCTTCAATACCTTCCACACCCAGGATATGAAATGAGCATAGGGATCTAAGACTATAATCAATGGGACACCATAAATCCTAACTATATCCTACATGTTGAGGCATCCCAAGATCTCTACGGAACTCTTCTCCCTGATAGCTAAGAAGTGAGACGACACGGTGTCTCGGTCTATGATCACCCAGATGAAATCATGTCCCATGGAAATTCATAGTAAGCCTGTCAAGAATTCCATAAATATTCCATCCCACTTCCACATTGTCACTTCCAGGGGGTGAACTAACCCTGCTGGAACCTAGTGCTCAGCCTTCACCTCTAATCATGTAAGGCATCGAGAAGAAAACTCTACTATTACCTTCTTCATAACTGACCACCAGAACTGATGTTGGAGGACCTAATAGATCTTCACCACACCAAGGGATGTGTATAAAATTCCCTTAGAACCTCCTCCCACAATTTCACTGTCACAACTGTGTGTCCTCTGAAATGGATTATGTGCTCCCCACCTAGAGAATATCCATCCGGATCTTGTCTTGTGGATAACTGAGCACATAACGTCTCACAGTCAACATCCCTTGGTTGTGCCTCCCTGGCGCACTATAAGAGTGGAAGGGTGATAGAAATCAACTGTTGATAAGCTGCACCATATCTATCCATGAAGGATAATTATAGCGAGGTCAAATTCTATAATGACTCACTCAGCAGCTATGAACTTGATCTACGACTAATAGAATCAGTTACTATGTTCCCCTTCCCAGGAGTATATATGATCTGAAAGTCATAATCCTTTTGGAACTCCATCCATCTCCACGGCCTCAGATTCATATCCTTTTACATGAAGATTTACTTGAGGCTATTTGGGTCATATTAGATGATAAAACACTCACCCATAAGGTAGTGTCACCAAATCTTCAATGCGAAAACTACAACTTCCAAATTGAGATCATGGGTAGCATAGTTATTCTCTTTCAATATTAGAAAGAATGAACCATAATCAATCACCACCTACCTCTATATCAGAACACAGAAAAACCCTATCCCTGATGTATCTCAGAATACTACGTACTGGATTCCCTCCTTTGGCAATCTCAATATCGGGCTTCTCATCAAACTCTACCTCCACTTCTAAAAATCCGGCTGGATCTTCTTTTTCCATAAGGAAGGTTTCCCCTTTTTGTTCAAGGCTATGATCAGTATTGATATTCAGGAGAAATCAAGGATAAATATCCAGTAGTATCCTACCAACCTAAGGATGCTCTGCACCTCTGTCACACTCTAGGGTGGATCTGATGCTAACACATCCTCAACCTTTTCTTGGTCCAATACTACTCCATCTGCTGAGATGACATATCCCAATAAGTGGAAATATTGTCTCTAGAAAATGATCTTTCATAGATTCCCATAAAGCTGGTGATCATAGAGTACATCTAGGACAATCAACAAGTGTCTCACATGCTCCTCTTCTGATGTTGTGTATACAACGATGTCGTCGATGAAGACCACTACAAACCAGTCTAAGTATGGATGGATGATCCAGTTCATAAATCTCATAAACACTTTGGGGGTGTTCAACATTCCAAAATGAATCACCAAGTACTCTTAGTGATAGTAGTGACATATGAAAGAAATCTTCGATATATCCTCTTCTTGTACTCATAACTAGTGGTAACCTGGTCGAATGTCAAACTTCAAGGACCCTCACACCACTATAAGTTGATTGAAGAGTTCATTGATCCTTGGAAGTGGAAACTTGATTTTCACCATTACCTGATTCATCCGCCAATAATACACGCACAACCTGAAAATCTCATCTACCTTCTTGTAAAACAAAACTGGGGCCACCCAGGGTGAAAGATTTGGTCTTATAAAGCCCTTCCTATGAAAATCTTCCAGTTCCACCCTTAGTTCACAAAGATATACAAGATACATCTAAAACACTGGTGACGATATCAGTGTCATCCTAGGGTGTATGTCTATGCATAATCCAATCTCCCAATTGAAAGGTAATCCTGTAACATCTTCTAGAAAGAAGTCCTTGTAATCTTCCACCTTTGTAGGGAACTGGAATCTCATAACATCTACCGCTCCAAGGGTAAGGCAAGCCAACACATGAGTGATTAGCTACACCCTCTTTTGCATGATCCCCTCATGTGCTACCTGGGTCTCATTTTCACCAAAAAAGGAAATCCTCATCCCATCATTGTGGACACACCACACTCTTCACCTAAAGTAGTAAATCTGGGCTTGGACTGAATATAAACAATCCATACCAAAAATGGAATTGTAAGGCCTCGACACTTCCACAAAGTGGTTCCAAATGAAACTCTCACCACCAAGGGAAAGATCACACTATCTTTAAAGATTTGTGAATATAAATTCTCCTCCCTTAGTGGTCTCCAAGTGTAAGGTTCAATTCAACATCTCCACCGCAAACTCAAGATTCCACACAAGACATGTGGTGAGGAAAGAATGACTAGAAAATTTATCTATAAGTATGGTAGCTAAAGTATAAAAGACACTGATCGTAGCTCATATCATTCCTGGGTCATACTACTCAACTACATGTAGCTTCCCCTGCCCTTGTCCCCTATCTCCTTGAACCTGGTGCGGACCTCTTGGGGGTGGTCGTGTTAATAGCTAAAATCATGTGCCACCCCATACAGCTCTCTCTACTCCTCTTCCATGTATGCCGCCTAGCGGATCTTCCTGCTCCACTCTTTACCTCTTCCATGGTGGTCCATCCACCATGTCCCTATTAGTATCTTGATGGGTTGTACAGTCTCTAGAGAGATTTCTCCTACCATCTCATGAGTAGCATCACCTATCCCTAGGATTACTGGATCCATCCTGAGTGCCCTGGACCACAAATCCCTTGTCTTGTGTCCTCCTATGACATCTACCACATCCCAATCCCTGTGCTTGATGTCGGATCCCTGTTGTCGAGGTCTCTGCACCTGTATTCCTGCTACTGAATGCCACTGGCTATCTCTACTCACCCAAGAAGATCTCAACAATCAAATCTCGCTTAATCTCTCCTACAAAAGTCTAAATTCATAGAGGCACTACACTAACTTGGATGTCCCATCATATACCTTGATCGAAGGTCTGATCTCTAAAGTAAAAATACTTGACCATATCCATCGAGTACCTAGAGAGGTTGGTGAACCTATATGAATAGTAATCCACTGTTAAACTATCTTGTTGGTGATAAATAAGTTCCTGGATATGCACTGATCTGAGCATAATCATAGAGACCTCCTCCCTAATGATTCTCTCAAACTCTGTCCACAAAAGAGTCTCCTCATCGTGAGTCTGTGTGGTCAAACTCCAACATCGTCTCACCAAACCCTGCATAAGGTTGCCTCCTTGTATCGGCATTTGGTTAATTGGTGTCCTGACTAGATAGAAAACTCTGTTCACACCTCAAGCCATTCCTCAACCGCCTAAGGAGTGGGCTTGCCTTAGAACCTAATGGGTCTCTGTCTCTGAATCTCATGGAGTGCACTCAGCCTGCACTCCTCTTCTGTTTGTACTGCAGGTACAACGTGATGCTCCACTAGTGGTGGTATAGAAGGTGCACCATATAGAGGTAACACATGGGGAAATGGTACATGAATCGATCCCTCGTCATTGAGGGGGTCATACATGTGATCGATTCACTGAATCATAGCGTGTATGCGTCAAAAAGGAATCCTGTAAGGAAACAAGATGTACCAAAATCAAAGTGTATATCTAGATAGCAGAAATAAAAGGAAATGAAAAATACAACTCATTTATATATGATGCATATACCATTTCTTTGTTTCCCTATAACTAGGGTTCTCATGTATCGAGTTGAAAATCAGGTTATTAGAGTCCTGATTTATGGATACGTCAGCCAACTGCACCAACACTGGAGTCCCTAGCCTGAAAGATGAAATCGAAATACTTACCATTGTTTCCCCAAACAAATCTCATAGACTCTTGGTTCTAAAGTTGAATCGACCACCCATGAAACCACTCTATCATAGCCCATCCTAGTGGGGCCCATTACATGACTCCCCAAGACCACCTCCAATAGGCATGAGGGTGGTGACTAGCACCAAGTAGGCATATCACTAACATGGAAGACATTTCTTAAGTACCTTTACACATGCACACATCTCTATGCCCACAAATGATGAAATTTAAAAACCAATATTGAACAAAATTAATGCCTAAAGCAAAACCAAAAAAACATAGTGCAACAGAAAGTAATGTGTGGAATATAAACTGGTCCAGAATACAAGCCCACAAAAAGATAGATTCTTCATACTAAAAAGTACAACTTTTAAGAAAGAAAATTTGTATTTTGACAACTTCTCATAGTAGTAGGAACACCTCATCCTATAGTGAAACTCAAAAATCTCAATCCGGTCTTGGTCCACCTTGGACTCTATTAAAAGGACACTCGTCTACACAATACATTACACGTGCGGGCGAAGCCCGTGCAAGGTTCAGTATAACAATACCTAGTAGAGGACCCCGAAAAACACAATGCAATACAAAATTAAAGTTGAAATCAGTTCTACAATGTATATGTCTACAGAACATATAACAAGAAGAACATATCTATATATACTCTAAATAGAGACTCATATTATATAGATAAGTCACAATGTTCACATACCCATGTTTGGGATTCCGTTATAAGATTACACGAAGAACTTGTCTGAGAGAAGACACTCCATGAGTCTGGTAGCTCTGATTACACCCTTCTGAGATGTAAATTCATCGAGAAGTTTCATGAGAGAGATAGATTCACTAATTGATCTTAAAAGAGAACATATACACTCATTCTAGGAGAACTCACTCTTGAGTGAAGAAAATATCGCGAAACATGGATGAGGATCACAGCCAAGGCCTTGGTGTATACCCCAAATCATCTAGATTCACATTCTACATAGAGGATTAGTGTCCTATTGGATTTCTCAAATTGAAATCTAACTCTTCCTAGGGTCATGAATAGATATAGGATCTCACTCCAGGCCTCTCGGTGGGATTCTGACTCTATCTAGAAAGCCTGGATGAAGGTATCATACTCTGGTGGATGGAAATGATACCTGATCTTTCGGGGAATGAGTAAAGGGGAACTAAACCAAATAGAATTTGTCTAAGGAATGGTGGAAAACAATATCAACCCATGTACAGAATAGTAGACAACATGTAAAAGGGCCACACACCATGTCCTCTGACCCCAGGTACTGCCTATGTATAATGGTCCGTGTTGAATAGCATGTCATGTATAAAGAGATACCCACGAAGTGTAAGAGTGTAAAATTCCATATTCCACTATATGGGGGGCACTCCATGTACTTTGGTTGTGTTCCCATAAAGGGCTTCAACCCGTGTCTTCCAACCCATGTACCGGTACACGAGGTAACCCGTGTATTTGGCTTATCTGTCCATGTGGTGGAGTACATGTCTTGTACTCCACCTCATGAATATGTATCGTTTTTTGATACACAATGAGTCCCAGTTAAGGTCTCACATGCCTTATTACATCTATCACATTCCATTATAAACATTTTTTTCCTGAAACCCTATCCGTCGTTCAATGGGGCCCACACACTGTGTAGCCTAAACTACAAGTCGTGTTCATCTTGTTTTTGATAAAAGTGTCATTATTCCTCCCGCTCTTAGGTTGATCTTCCAACCTTTGATCTGGCCACCCTTTCTCCTCGAAACTCAAGATCCAAGCTCACCCCTCCATAATAACACTGATTTGGTAAGTTTCGTTCCTTTGATCGGATTAGGAAACTCGTTTTGATCACCTGTGTGAAGAAAGATTTCTTCTAAACCATGTTGATTCATCATCTTCCATCATCGTCACACCTCTGTTGGGTCGTCGTGATCTCAGTTCTCCAATTTTGTATTTTTTTTGTTGTGAAATGGATGTGCAACGATCTGTTGTTCATAACCTCATGAAGAATGTGAAAAACACAGGGTACAAATGGGAAGAATAAAATTAAATGATGAACTAAGGAATGAACCTCCATCGTTATTCATCATGGAATTTATATTCTCCCATTAGAGGGATCAAAAAGATCAAATAAAAACATAAATCAAGTTAAACAAAGATTAATTTCCTAAAATAAATTCGATAAAGGACCCTCTCACAAGAAAAAATGATTTTTGGGTCATCCAATTCATGGGTTGATCTGTGTTCATCATTTGAATCCAAAAATGAGGAAAAGAAGAATAAAAATAACAACCCCTACCTTGATCTTCGACAAAGATGGAGAGTAGTCATTGGTTGATATTCTATCTCATCATGCAATGATCCATGTGTTTTCATTCATTGTCATTCATCAAGAACTCTCCAAGGTTTGTTTCTCTATAAATCTCCAAAGGATCCCAGGGAGTTTTCCAACATTATGAGCCTAACCCTGGGATCCAGATCAGTTAAAAAAATTAATGTCTCACTACTTTTTGGAAAGATTTAAAATAAAATAAATTATTAATTTATTTTATTTCATTTAAAACATCCAAAAACTTACTTCTTCCACCGACTCACGTCGATTGAGTTTTGGATTTATTTCAAACATTTATTCTGGGCACTCTACGCCTCAAAATCGCACGTCCTCGCAAAGCATAGTCTTGATATAATTTCATATAATATTTAAAAATAATACACAGAAAATATAAGACATTATATAAGATCACTTTTCACATCCATAAGCATCCTCCAATTTTGTTCAAGTTTATGGAGGAGGATGAATCTCTTTCAGAATCATTATCTCAAGTGCGGAAATTGTTCCCTTATGACAAATCACATCTTGCTCAAATTATTGAGACAAATGAGAGAATCATTATTGAAGACATGCTCATCATGGGGGATTAAACTAATGTATTCCTCGAAGAGTTTCCTGGTCTTCTTGCTGACTGAGAATCTGCCTATATCAAAGACACCATATAGAATGTCCAATTTTGAGCTAAAAGAGATGAACAAGAAGTTACAAGAGAATCAGGAAAAGAGTTTCATATTCCCAAGCGTTTCACCCTGGGGTGCGCCTGTCTTCTTCATCAAGAAGGATGATGGATCACTGTGCCTCTGCATTGATTATCATGAGCTCAATAAAATCAAAATAAAAAACAAGTATCCCCCAACATGGATAGATGACTTGTTTGTTCTGTTATGTGGGGCCATTTTTTCTCTAAGGCGGGCCTTCGATCGAGATATCACCAATTAAACGTGAGGAAAGATGATATTCCCAAGACCGCTGTTTGAACTATGTATAGACACTATGATATCATAGTGATATCCTTTGGACTCATTAATTCTCTATCCATTTTCATGGATTTAATCAATAGAGTCTTTAGATATTACCTTGAAAAATTTGTGATAGATTTATATATGATATTTTGATATACTCCAAGTGCAAGGAGAAACATGAGGAGCATTAAAATATTATTCTAAAGACATTGTGAAGGGAAAAACTATATGAAAATTATAGTAAGTGTGAATTATAGATGGATAAAGTATCATTATTTGGGAATGTTAGCACTAGTAAAGTAATATATGTGGACTCTTTTAAGACAATGGAAATCCATGAGTGGCCTAAGACAAAATCTGTAATGGAGATCCATAGATGTCTTTGTCTATCTAGGTATTACTGATGACTTGTGAAGAACTTCTCATGATTTTCAAACTCAATAACCATGATGACCTGAAAGGGAGTGAAGTTTGTATGGACTCAATAATGTGAGGAAATCATTAAGGATCTCAAAAAAGGAATATCACTATGCTAGTACACACACTAGACTAGTGGAGAAATATTTTTGGTCTAAAACGATGCTTCAAAGAAATTATTAGGCTATGTAATGATGAAAAATGAATAGGTGATAGCCTATTCCTAATGTTAGTTAAAATTCCATGAGAAAAACTATCACACACATGATCTAGAGTTGGAGGCATCGATATTTTCTTTGAAAATATGGTGGCAGTATATCTAAGAGGATAAGTGTGAGATATATACTTACCAAAAGAGTCTAAAATATATATTCACATATAAGGGGCTTAATATTCTCTAGAAAAAATATTTATAGATATTTTGGGATTTTTTTTCCTCAATCCACTACCATCCTAGTAAAGAATAAAAGGTGGCATATGCTCTAAGTAGAAAGGATCCTACATCATTATCAATGATGATAATTGTGAAACATCTAATCCTATTAGATTTTAAAATGATGGACATGAGAATCATTATGAAAGGAAAATCAGAAATCCTTTATCAAATGATTACTCAACCATAACTTATGGAGAAAATTAAGGATTCTTAAAGGAATGATGTGGAAATTCTGAAAAGGGTGGAAGCTATTAGTAATGGGGAATCCTCTGAGTTCAGGATTCAAAAAGATGGAGTCATAATATTTGGGCCATGACTATGTGTACCAACCTTTTCAGAGATAAATAAGGAGATACTGAATGATGCACATAGCTCAATATTCTCTATTCTCCCAGGGAGCACAATGATGTATCGAGATCTCTGGGATAACTTTTAGTGGGAAAATATGAAAAGGAGATCACTGAATATACATAAAAGTTACCGGTATGTTAACAAGTGGAGACTGAAAGGAAATATTCTTAAGGTATGATGAAACCATTATCCATACCTACATAGACATGGGAGAACATCACCATGGACATTTTCACTCAACATACAATGACATCAAGAGGGAACAATACTATACGAGTTATTGTGGATCCTATAACAATGACAACTCACTTTATTGCAATTCGAGAGGACTTCTCATTAGATAAAACTCATATGATCAAATTACAAGTTTTAGTCTCAATAATCAACACTAGTTTATGTCTTGAACAAAATAATAAACTGATGAATTAAATATTGAGAAAAAACTTCTCTCCACCACTATAAATACCACCCCTCACCACCTCTTCTCATTACACCTCTCAAGCCTTGAGCCTTATCCATATTCCATTCAAAAACACATGAAAATATTGTTCCCTGTGTCTAGGTGATTTTTATCATAAAAAATGACTAAAACCAGTCCCCTAATAAGGTTCTCAAGATGAAGGAATCAAGAGTTAAACCCATCTTCTTTTTCATTTAATTTCATTTCAAGTTCATTTATTTTATTTTTTTATATTCACCTCCTCTAATAAAAATTATATGATAACTCTAGTGCCTTAAATATATTATAATTTTATTATTCTAATGGAATAATTCATCATAATATCTTTTTTACCCTTCATTAATTCAAAAAAAACCACGTTTGTGATGTGTTAATTTATCACATTCATGGACAACGATGTTTTCAATTTCCATTACCATCTTCAAGGATGGTTATGAAACTATTTATATAGTTGAAACAAATTATAATATATGTATTATATCTTATGTAATGTTATAGAATCATTTTCTATACATGATACTAATTTATAAAACAAAATGAGTTCATTGGGATTGAAAACCGCCAAAGTAAATCGAAACGATTATAATTAAATAGTTATATAATGGTTCATACTCATTTCATAAAAAATGATATATAAGACGAATTTGACATCTTTATGATAATTATTAAAATACATATTCAATTATGGATAATTAACACCACTTTACATGTTCAATCCTTCATGAATACAAGTAAACCGATCATAAAAATAAAGGAACCCAATACACCCAAACGATGATATTGAATCTATTAACCCACCAAAAAAGGCCATAAATGAAATTAATAAAGTTATAAAAAATAAAATACATTTATAAAAGGTTATTTAATTATTATTTAATGAATCTAATTTGATTATACTGGTCATTTAGATCAAGTGAAGAACACATTTAGACTTAAGTTAAGGGATTCTACCTAAACCTCTATTATTCCATCGGGTTATTCTTTCTCACTTTTTACGCAAATTGTATTCTCTTTTATTATTATTTAAATCTTATAAATTCTATTAATATGTTTCAAACTCCTATATTAAGATCCATTCATCAATACTTTTCAGGTATATACTTGTTTTTAAATGGTTATCTTCTTGATTCTTCCTGATAAGCAAACCCAATTTAATGAAACTTCCTAAATTAGTACCCATTTTAAAGTAAAATCCATAGTCTATTTTAAACCATCATTATTTTTAAAAAATAACTCAATTTATTATGAAAATATAATTTTTTCACATCATGTTTTATACGAAATATTAAGCCATTTTATACTTTAAATTCTCTTTAATGTTTTCCTTAAACCGCACTAAAATTTTTTAGTTCTAAAGCTTACAAAACACTCTTTTAAGATATTTTAACCATAGTTTTACAAAATTTATAATTATATAGGTAAATTTCAATTTATTAATATCCATTTATTTTCTAAATCCATTCTTTCATGGAAACTTTTATGATACACCCATTTAATTTTTTTTGAAAAGATTATGATACTCAATTCTTACCATGGGTAACCCTAATGTTTATGTTTGATTCCCAATGTATGATTATTCATGTGGAACAAATATTAATGAACATTTTATGATGTACATTCCCAGATTGAACTCTAATGTATTGGGTAAATTTTATTCTCATGAGATGTAATGTGCAACAGTCATGGTAGATACCCTTTACTCATGTTCCATGTGCAATGGTCTTAGTGGTTAGCCTTGACTTGTTATCCACTATGTGCAATGATCCTTGAATCATGATAATGTTATGTTTCATATTTCATCAACATAAATATTATTACATGATTATATGATCCCATGGTCTATATTTTATAATTCCTTTCATTTGATCTTGTTCCATGTATTTTTATATCATTATGTTATGTCTTCTAACCCATGTGCTTAGATTTATCATTATGTTTATTCCCTTACTGAGATGTTATCTCATCATTTTCTTCATGTTTCCCCAGGTTATCCTATGATTATATAATAGACCAAAGGGAGTTAGGATCTCATAATGGATGATAAATAATGAAATGTTTTTATTTATTCCCATGTTTTTAGATTTATGTACCTAGTATTCCAAGATACTAGACTTTATGATCCTTAGATAGTAATTTGATGTTAAATTATGCTTAAAATCATGTAATGATATGTGTAAAAGTGTTTAGGTTGCTATAGTTGTTATCAGAGTATGGTCTAGTCATTTTTGGACATTAGGACTAGAGAAATTTAGTAAGAACCTTTTGGATAAGACTAAGTATAAGAAAACACCCCTAAATTTTGGTATGTATATAGTTAGTGGTTCATTAAGAAAATACATCCCTGTCTGGGTACTACAAGTGGACATGATTCTAGAATAGATGTACCTAGGAGTAACAACTCTGACAAGGTGTTCCAAACCTAACTCGAGATAACCTGCTACATGACAATATTCCTTACTGCACACCTGGTTTGACACTCTCAGGGGATATTCTTTAGTAAATTCATAAGATCCTTACAAACCATTATTAAGGGGACCAAAATATTATATGTTAGGAAACATATCAAGGTTGTCCTTGATTTAATCCTAGGTAATCACAAGATATGATATAATTTTCCATTAATATTTTATCCTTTAATGTTTAATGTTTACTTTTATATATTTATTTGCTAAGTATTCAATCCCCTTAATTACACTTTATTTTTCTTATACAAAGACAAGAAATAGAAGAAAAGTTTCACACAGTCAATGTGATAGGAAATGTTATTACTTCGCTAATGATATTCCAAATATGATGTGAATGGGTCCTCAAAACATTATGATAGTATTTACTCAGCTGGATCATGTTATGAATTATATCATGACTCATGTGGAACACCCACCATCTCCAAGGAAAGAGAATTTTTATTTCATATCATTCATGCAGTAAAGGCCTCCCATGATTAGTGGATAAACTCCATTGAAAATATATTCTCTATACTTTAGTGATCCGATGAAGATAAATCAGTACTGGTGGTCTATCATTTAGATGGAGAAACTTATCAGCAGTGGAAAATGATCAAGAACACAAATTCCAATGATTAATTTGATTTCATATAATGGGAAGATTTAAAGAAAATATTTTTCCATAAATATTTTCCCCAAACCCTATGTCTCAATATGGAAAGAGAGTTCCTTGGACTTATATATAAGGAATATGAGACTCTCGGGGCGTATGGAGAAAAATTTATAAGGATTGGAAGATACACATCCTGCTTTTTCATGAACACTAAAAAAATTTGGATCTCTTCATTAGATGACTAAATATGATTTGACGAAAAGAATTGGTGTTTTGAGACTTCAAAAATTATGAGAATATTGTGTGTTGTAACCTAAAGGTTGAAATGGAGATCAATGAATCATAATGGTAACACGGGCTTAGTGACAAAAAAATGTGGAAAATGGAGTCTAATAAGGGTGGATTAGCCAATAAATCTAATGATAGAAATAAGACTCAATATCCCACGTGTCAAAATTTCATGAAGAATCATCTTGTGAAATTTCTAAATAGAATCATGAAATGCATGAAATGTGGTATAATGGGGCATCTATCTAAGAACTTCCAAAGGGACAAGAATAATCCCTCTAATGAGGAAGAAGAGAAAAAAGGTTCATATCAATAGTCATCTAGTAGTGTAGTGTTTCAACTAGAAGGAACATTGGAATTTTGAAAAGAAATTTCCTCAGCCCAGGGTTTTCAGTGGCAATCAATGTCAACATATAAGGCCATAAGGAAAGGATTATTCAATAATTACTATTGAGGTAGTACCAGACAATGATGCGGTGGTAGGTATGCTGGTTATTAATTTAGGAATAGCGAACATACTATTTGATTATGGTTATATAGATTCTTTCATATCCTTCAAGTTTAGTATTACTTTTACATGAACCGCCTCAAAATATGGTGGTTGATTTATCTTTGGGAACAGTGAATGGGTCGATTATTACATCCAAAGTTCATAACTCCACCATGGTTAATGTTTGTGGACTGAAACTCCCAGGAAATATTGTCATACTTCCTTAGGCGGATTTCGATGCTATATTGGGCATGGATTGGCTATATTTATAAAATTTCAACATTTAATGTTAGGAATGGGAGATCACACATCATGTCTTGAAGCATCTTCCAATTTGGTACAAGTGTATGGTGGAGGATGAATCTCCTTTAGAATCATCACCTCAAGTGCGGATATTTTTTCTTTATGAGCAGGAATATATTTCTCAAATGATTGATACAAATGAGTAAATCATTCATGAAGACATGCCCATCATTGGGGATTACACTGATGTATTCCCAGAAGAGTTTCATGGTCTTCCTCTAGACTGAGAAGTTTAGTTCTCAATTAAACTTATTCCAGGATTACTACCTGTATCAAGGAAACCGTATAGAATGGCCACCATAGAGCTGGAAGAGTTGAAGAAGTAGTTACAGGGGAATCTAGACAAGGGTTTCATACAGCCAAGTGCTTCACCCTGGGGTACGCCTGTCCTCTTTATCATGAATAAGGATGGATCAGTTCACCTCTACATCGTTTTTCATGAGTTCAATAAAATCACAATAAAGATCAATTATCCCATACCATGGATAGCCGACTTGTTCGATCAGCTACATGGGGCCTATTATTTCACTAAGGTGGACCTTTGGTCGGGATATCACTAATTGAAAGTTAAGAAGGAAGATATTCCCAAGACTGCATTTCAAATGAGGTATGGACACTATGAGTTCATAGTGACTCTCTTTGGACTCACTAATTCTGCATCCATTATCATGGATTTAATGAATACTGTCTTTAGAGATTACCTCCACAAATTTGTGGTGGTCTTTATCGATAATATTTAAATATACTCTAAGAAAAAGGAGGAACAAGAGGATAATTTTAATACTATGCTAAAATCATTGAAAGGGATAAACTATAGGAAAAGAACATTAAATGTGAGTTTTTTATGGTGTAAGTATCATTAATGGGTCATGTTATCACCAGAGAAGGAATATATGTGGACCCTTCCAAGATAAAGGCAATTGATGAGTGGCCCAACACAACATCTGTAATGGAGATCCACATCTTTATTGGAATAGATGGGTATTTCCAATGACTTGTGAATAAATTATCATGATTTTAAAACCAAATGACTAATATGACATAAAAGGGAGTGATGTTTTTATAGACTCAATAATGTGAGGAAATAATTAAGATGCACAAAAATATGCATATCACTACGCCAGTACTCACACTCCCGAGAAGTAGAGAACTTTTTTTGGTGTACATCGATGATTGAAAGAAAGGATTAGGATATGTACTGCTGAAAAATGATAATGTGGTAGCCTATACATCAAAGAATTTGAAAATCCATGATAAAAACTATCCCAAAAATTATTTGGAGTTGGCAGCAGTGATATTGGCATTGAAAATATGGCGGTATTTTTTCTATGGGAAGAAGATTGAGATATATACTAATCACATGAGTCTCAAATATATATTCACACAAAAGGATCTTAATATGAACCATTTATGATAGTTAGATCTCATCAAGGATTATGACTGCTCAAACCACTATCATCCCGGCAATGAAAACAAGGTGGTGGATGATCTAAGTAGAAAGGATCATGTATCTTAATCAATGATGATAATTGAGAAGGATCTAATCATCTTAGATTTTTAAATGATGGATAGTGGGATCATTATAAAAGGAACATCATCAATCCTTTCTAAAATTATTTCTTAGCCCTCTCATGTAGAGAAAATTTGGGATACTCAAAGGAATGATGTGGAAATTAAGAAAAGGGTAGAAGCTATCAGAAATGAGAAATCATCTGAGTTCTAGATTGATAAGGATGGATTCATAAGATTTAGGTCACGACTATGAGTACCATATGATTCAGAGATAATGAAGGATGTTTTGAATGACACACATAGCTCAACCTTCTCTATTCAACTAGGGAGCACAAATATGTATCAAGATATCTGGGAGAACATTTGGTGGTATAATATGAAAAAGGAGATCGCTGAATATACATAAAAGTGCCTGGTATATTAGAAAATGAAGGATAAAAGGAAAACATATAAAGGTATGATGCAGCCATTATCAATACCAACATGGAAGTGGGAGAAAATAACCATGGACTTTATCACTAGACTTCCAAAGAAATCTTGAGGGAACAATTCTATATGGGTTATAGGGGATCTTCTTATAAAGACAGATCACTTTATCAAAATTCAAGAGGACTTTTCATTGGTTCAACTTGCACAGATATATATCAATGAGGTGGTAAGGCTACATGTAGTACCACAATCGATTTTATATGATGGAGATCAGAGATCCACCTCAAAGTTCTGGAATAGTCTCCAATATTCTTTAGGCACGGTGCTGAACTATAGTATGACCTATCATCCTCAAACTGATGAAAAATCTAGGAGAACTATTCAAACACTGGAATACAAGTAAAGGGTGTGTTCTATGGACATCAGAGGAGTATGGGACCAACATTTGCCTCTGGTTGAGTTCTCATACAACAATAGTTTTCACTCAAACATATAAATAGCTCTATATGAATCCCTTTATGGGAAAATATGTTGAACACCAGCTTGTTGGGATGAATTTAGTGAATGTAAGCTTATAGGATCAGAAATTGTAAAAGAAATGGTGGAGAAGGTGAAAACCCATTCCACATCATATGAAGGTGGGCCAAAGTCAACAAAAGATATATGATGATAATTACCGATGATACCATGAGTTTAAGGTTGGAGACATAGAATTCCTTCAAATATCTCCATGTAATAAGTTTGTGATATTTGGGATGAATGGAAAGTAATGTCCCAGGTACATCGACCCCTTCGTAATTCTTGATCGTGTCGGAGCTATGGCCTATCGACTAGCACTTCCACCTACTCTATCTAAAGTAAACTATGTATTCCATGTATCCATATTAAAGAAGTACATATTAGATCCATCCCACGTACTGACATTAATGGTTGTATAGTTGGAGAGTGATCTTTCTTATGAGGATCATCTAATGAAGATGTTGGATCATAGAGATAAAGTTCTATGCAACAAGACTACTCACTTGGTCAAAGTACTATGGCGGAAACATAAGTATGAAGGGGCAACATGGGAACAAGAGGAAGTGATAAAGTAAAAGTACCCACAACTATTTTCAACTTAGAATGTAAAACGGAATTTCAAGGGTGAAATTTCATAAGTGGGAAAGAATGTATTGACCCAATGTTTAATCAATGAAAATATCTTTATTATAGTTATTTAATATATTATATTCACAGAAAATCACATTAATAACACAATAAAAACTTTACAAATGAAAAATTAATGAAATAAAAGTCATTTCTAGAAGTTAAGGAACATATACTAAAGAAATAGTAACTTGAACTTTGGAATAGTAACATAACCCGTATGAATAGTAAACCAAACAATTCAATAGCAATATCATCAATGAAATTATAAATAAAATTTATACATATTATAAGAGACAATATGATATAATTATATAATAGTATAAGTAAAAAATATTTTAATAATTATTAATTAATTTTTGGTATTTTTGTAAGTCATATGTATTTAATTAAAATTTTATTATTAATTTAATAAATTAAATGAAAAATTATTATCATAAAATGTTTTCATAAATTAATATTTTTATGTCTTATGATTATAACATAATTTTATGAGACCTTGGTAAATTTTTCAAAGTGTTATAAAATCAGTTATAATATTAAAATATTTATTTTTTAGTAAATTATGATTTTAATTAAAAATTAAATTTCGCACATTTAGAAAACTATTTTCATAAAATGGTGTTCATTTTTTAATTCTACACATCAAAAAATGGGTATGGTGATTTTTTTGTATTTTTCTGAAATACTTGAATTTTGTGAATAGTAAAATACGGTAATTTACAGTATATATACATTATAATCTAAATACACTATTCATTGAGTCATGGATTATTTAAGAACAATTGGTTTGAACTCACATAATATAATTACAGTTTTAGTCTCAAGAATCTATATTATTTCTTATCATGAACAAAATAATAGAGTAATGAATTGAATAATGAAAAAAACCCCATCTCCTCAACTATAAATAACAGCCCTAACCACCTATTCTCCTCACACCTCTCAAGCCTTGATCTTTGTCAAAATTCTACTCAAAATTCTTCCCAAGCCCCTCCCCCACATCCAGGATCTTTTGGTCTTCCTTCTTTTAAAATCATTTCAATTTCCTTTCTTTTCTTTTTCTCTCCTCACCTCCTCTCATCCAAATGGTATGATAAATATAATACATTACATATACTGAAATGTTGGTATGCTAATGGAATAATTCATCATCATCTCTCTTTTCCCCTCCTTTTATTCTAAAAATAAAGCAATATCAATGATGTGTTAATTTATCACTTTCAAGGACGATGATGTTCTCAATTTCCATTACCATCTTCAAGGATAGTCATGAAACCATTTTTAAGGTTGAAACAGATTATAATGTATGTATTATATATTTTTAAATGTTTTGGAATCATTTTGTACACATGATACTAATTTATAAAACAAAATGAGTTCATTGTGATCGAAAACCGCCAAAGTAATCCAAACGATTATCATTAGCTACTTATATAATGATTCATACTCATTCCATAAAACCAAATGATATATAAGACAAATTTTACCTCTAGAAGATCATTAATAACATAAAATTTCAATTATGGGTAATTACCCCCACTTTACATGATCATATGTACATGTATACAAGTAAAATGATCATGAAAACCAAGGAAACCAACTCTCCCAAACGATGATATTGAATATCTTAACCCATAAATAATGCCATAAATGAACATAATAATGTTATAATAAATCAAATAATGGTATAAAAGGTTGTAGTTTTATTAATTAATGAAACTAATTTAATTATCTAGGACATTAAGATCGAGTGAAGAACACCTTCAAACTTAAGGTAAGGGATTCTACCAAAACCTCCATTACTCCTTCGGGTTATTCATTCTCAATTTTTACCCAAATGTTATTATATTTTATTTTTATGTAAATATTCAAAATTCTATGAATATTTTCCAAACACATGTATCATGATCCATTCATCCTTCTTTTTTAGGGATATACATGTTTTTAAAAGGTTTTCTACTCGATTCTTCCTCATAAGCTAGCCTGATGTAAGGGAACATTGTGAATAATTACCCATTTTAATGTGAACTCCGTAATCTATTTTAAGCCACAGTTATTTTCGTAAAATCACGAATTTTATTATGAAAACCTTCTTAGTTCACTTCTTTTTTTATACGATAGATTATTCACTTTACTACATTAAATGTTTTTTTACTGTTTTCCTTAAACCACACTAAATTTTTTTAGTTCTAATGTTTCCAAAACACTCTTTTATAAAAAATTCACCTTTGTTGGACACAATTTATCATTATAGATGTCTATTTTCATTTATGAAAGTCCATGAATATTATAAACCCATTCTTTCATAGACAGTTTTATGATATGCCCATTTATTATTCTTTTTGACGAGATTATGATACCCAATTCTCCCCATGGGTAACCATTATGTTTATGATTGATTCCATATATACAATTCTTCATGAGGCACACATATTCATGAATATGTTATGATGGGTGCACCTAGATATCACTCTAAGGTAATGGGTAAATTTTAGTCTCATGAGACTTCATGTGCAACGGTCTGGTTAATTAACCTTGACTCGTGCTCCATGAGCAACAATCTTGGTTGTTAGCCTTGAATTATGATCCTCTATGTGCAACAAGTATTGAGTCATGATAAGGTAATGCCTTATCTCATTAGGCATCACATTACAACAAGCCCTTAATCCTCACCTCAAATCCTCAGTCCATGTGGAATGCAACCATTAGGGGTATAAAACCACCATCCCCTTCCTTAACCTGTTCATTTAGGGGCAAAGCTAGAACCTCGGTCCAACTAAACCCATGGGCGTAGAACCTCAAGTCGATAACCCACTCAACCAAGCCATGTACACATTCTTATTTATCATTCACCATAATAGACCATATCACAAAAAACATAGCCAATATCATCCATAATATCACAGAAATATCAATAAATGGGAAATTAACATTATTGCATCAATCCATTAACACTTTCATCGTTTATATTACATTACACCTTTAGCCCCATTCCATTTACCATGCCTATCTCACTAAGCATATTCATGTATAAATATAATCTTCAAGAGTTTTCCCATCAACCCATTTAATCCATTTTTAAATCCTACCAAACACCCACTCAACTCATTACCCAACCTAGGCGTATTACTAAACTCCCATTTCACATCCTTCAAGCATATTATCATTTTCATCATGGGATCTATGTTCTCTCACAATTACCTTACACTTACTTTTCTAAACACTAAGTCTATGAAATAGCTTCACACCCAATGAGTGGCCCTAATTTGGTGGATTCATCCTCCTTCAATCCCATGGGGATCAAGAGGGGTTCTATTATCCATTTAGACACCCACTAAAACAAATCATGTCAATGTCACCAAGAACTATTCAAAATATCACTACAAAATATTCCACTTTTTCCAACAGGGGAATATCTGTTGGTAAAAGTGCATTTTCTGTTGGTAAAAACTTTTACCAACATTTATGTCCCTATTAATACACTGTCGGTAAAAACTCTGTCGCTAAATGATTTTGCGATAGATAAAATAGTTCTATTGTAATTATAATAATACCGATAGATAATATATGTGTTGGTTAAAATTTTTAGCTACAGGTTCTGAGAAAAATTTATCTATTGGTAAAAATATTACAAACATACAATACTTGTTTATAAATTACATTTAAATAAAAAATATAAAATTTTATTTCTAGTAAAATTTCATATTATATTTATTAATTTATTATACATAACATATAATTATTAAAAGAAGACTGTTTTCACACAGGTTAAAAATTATAAAAAAATTATATTTATATTTATAATTAAATTTAAAACAAAATCACAGTATCCATAACAATACCCCATACAGTGACCCATACATCACCCCAAAAAACGATCCACACCCAACTCCATCCATTTTAGATACAGCACCAGTCCATGCCAGCTCCTACACCAACCCATGCTAGCGACAACAGTAGTCCATGCTAGCAACAGAACCAACACCAGTCCGTGTCAGTGACAACATCAGCACCAGTAACCGCACTAGTCAATGCCAACTCCAGCACCAACACTAGTGACAACACCAGTCCATGCCAGTCCATGCCAGTGACACCGCCAACACAAGTCCATGCCAGGGACACCACCAGCACCAGTTGATGCCAGCGACAACACCAGCACCAGTCCAGCTCCATCACTAGTCCAAGCCAACTCTAGCACCAAAGATCCAACAGTGAAGAACATAGGATCAAATTAAATTCTAATGGGAGATTAATAAAAGAAGAAATTAGAGGGAGGTATCCAGAATTAGGATAACACCAAACTTCCACACCAAGCAGGATCCAGCAGACATGCTGGTAAGAGTTCAAACTCATTCCATCACCAATAAGTTTGATGTTTTGTAGGATAATTCAAAATTTTCTTCAAAATCATGTATACAAGTAATCCGTTTCTACAATGGAACCAAAGTTGAGAACAAGAAACCAAATAAATTTTATGTATAACATATACATGTATTCAATTTGTACAGAATAAATCACCTGGATTGGTGAAAATGGAGTGTAGGTATTGAACACTAATTTTTTTAGATGCAATCTGGAAAAATGATCATATAAAGTCTAGAACAACTTATCCTACTTAATCATGGAAAAATCATGGAAAATTGACAATTCAAGAGGTAAAAAATCCGTCAATCTCACAGAAACGCAAGTATCCATATAAGCTACTTTCATAAAGGGTTCATCCTTCCCCACATTATTCAACTTTGTTGGGAGCGTGCGCCCAAAATCATACCAGTGATTTAATAGAAAACAAGACACGCGAATGGATTTACCAGAAAACAAGGAAATTAATCCGTACTAAAAAAGGGACCTTGAAAGATGAAATGACTAATGAATATCATATTCACCTAAACCCGTAGAAGAGGGAGTACAAAAACTACACAACCATAGACCTACCAAAATTTTGAAATACAAAACAACTAAAAACACAGATTATTAAAATTCAATGGTAACAGACACCTACTCTTGTAGGATGGAATCCTTAACATAGCCGCGGTACAAGCGTCCCCATACCGCTGCTGCGAATAATGAAAGCTTGCAATGGGGACCATTGATGCCGCAGTTTAGGCTTGTAGTAACAATTACAGGATCTACAAGGCAGTACATGAAAAAATATAATTGAATAATTATCAAGGTGTATGATATTGATGAAAACAAATGAAACATTGAAACTTACCACTGTGTCGTTTCACATGAACCTGTAGCGTCAATAAAATAGGGTTTGACTTAATTGTCATTCAAGGACTCATTTGTTCAAAAAAATCATCCCACATGGCTAAGTGTGATGCTGGTGAGCTTCAAAATCCATATTTTCAAATATTATGTAAATAAAACACTAAATACTAGGCATATTGAAACTAGAATGACAAATATATATTTATGCATGCAGTAAGAGTGAAATGAGGTTAGAGTAAATGAAACAATGAAAGTCTCCGCTCAACTTTTTGCATTATACACAGATAGAATTTAAAATTTCACAGAGACTGTGGTTACCTCTAAACATTCATTGATGTCATGAAGAGTTTTTCTTGGCATGTTTTTGCTTCCAACTTTAACACACTGGCACATTCTTTTTTTACCCTTCATTCAACTATCAATGTTTTAAATCACGTGTTGAAAAAACTGTGACATGAATTGGTCACCCAATTCATGCCCCAAAGAAATATATTAAAGAATAAAAAGTGTTACAATACATGAATTAGATGTACTGAGCATACTCTAATTGGTAATATAAGGAGAAAAAATATGAGGTAACAATAAAACTGAAACTGAAGCTCACAATTCATCATACCTACCTGATACATCCTAGATTCTACCAAGAAATCAGCTCATCCAATAACAGTAGAAACTCCAAGAGAGAACCACCACCTCATAAGCAATTATCTACAGCCTCCAGGAGACACATTAACCAGAGTGCTGAAATTCATCAAACAACATGAGTGATAACATACAATATGGAGAGAAAGCATCATAAGTGAGCATTTCCCAGATAAAGCACAGCATGCTAACAAACCACCAATTCAAACTCCCATCAAGTGTAGAATATCGGTGATGATATTCTCAATAGCTTCATGAATACAACACTCATTGAATGTTAATAACTCAAACATACCATAAAAAAACAAGTGTATAAATGTTTTCTTTGTATTTAGTATGCTTGGCTAGACATTCATGTAGTGGATTAAGGGTATGTGATTTAATTTAGGATTCTATGAAATTTAAACCCCATATTTTTTATTATTCATGATTTGATAGATAATGATATCAAATTTTGATGAAAGGTTTATTGATTCAATTGTGAGTGTAGGAAAAAAAAGAGTTAAAACTTCAATCGTGCACTAAAGCATCAATCGCTGCATCCTAAAGAATGAGAGTTCAAGGTGTGTGGTGACACCAAAATCATAGAAATTTCACTTAAACACTGCTTCTAGAAGACAAGACCAACCTCATGGGGACTCTTGATTGTAGTATTGAGTTCATTGATACCATTAGAGTGTATTTTAGGGTCTATGTGATGTTTCTAGTTAGTTTTTTTTGATAATTCACTTGGCATGTTTTACATGGTAAATTACTAACTCAATTTCCTCACACATCACTCATTGGATTTGACCTCCTTATTGAATCTTTTTGTATTCTCTCACTACCCAATACATACACTCATACAATCACATTAAATATAAAAACAATTAAAACATTTATATGTATTACATATCACACACAAAACACCACCATTCAATATTGTTTCCTCTACCCACATATGTTAATTATTGAATTAGCCAAAACCTATCTTTGTATAGATGGCCCAGTACTAATCGATATTTATTCTCATGATTTATACAACCCTGAATTGTTATCATTATCAGGGATATGTGAAATTATTTAATTGATTTATATCCATTTTTTGTATTAAAAAATATAAAAATGCAAAAAATATACTCAAATTGGAATTCACATATTTTACACTTTTTCAAATAGATTTTATTTTCTGGAATTATAACAATTGAAATTTTATTATCAAGTGCATATTGAGGCATTAAGAAGATCTATATAATCCAATTTTAAGCCCCTAAATTAAGGAAATATATTTCAAATACAAGGGAGTTAGTCTTGTTCACTATCAAGGCATGTAAAGAGGATGAAAACAACATGCTATGTGGGCTAAAATTGATGGAAAAAACCACTATCATGTACCCAAGCATACTAGAATCAAGAACTAGTTAGTTTGAGAGGCATGTAAATTACCCAATTTGAAGGGGTTTCTCAAACATTACTATATCACCAAGATAACGAGAGTATCTTCTAAAAAAATATCATTTGGAACCTCTACCAACTTTTCATGGTGATTTAAGGAGATTATGACTATACATTCATCAAGTATTTCATAATAACACTGAATACAATCCCTTTCAAGGGATTGACTTAAAAGGAGTAATGTTTAAAATGCATGTGGATAAATACTCAAATATGAAGAATACACATTTGACACATGGTAGGCCATATATAGAGAATTTTAAAGGAGGTATTAGCCAATGAATAAAACCAAGGGAATGAGGTGGGGGATAAGCATAAGTATTTATGTGGTTTTCTCAAATGGTTACAAGAATGAAGAATAAAAATTAGTGAGTGAGAAATCTGTTGGAATCCTTGAAAAAAAAGTCAAGTCACTGACTTCACACATGTTTACAATAACATTTCTAGGTTGTTTTCTTCTTGATTCGTGATACCCAGATAAACAACAAAGAATGGAATCAGATCATATGGATTATATAAGGGGTCAAACCTCAAATCAAATTTAATAAAACAAGATATGAATAATTAAATTACACAAGATTACAAATCAGAACAAGAATATAATACTAGAATTTGTTAAAATGTATTAATAATAACCAATTGATGACATATGATTCAGTATTTTGTAGCTCTATATGACCAAAAAATGAAGATAATACAACAAAATGAACTTAAGAAATAACCATAAGTATTTGATTTTGTTTGATCAAATGGTTGCAAGAAACAAGAATAAAATTCAATATGTAGGAAAATTTTTAGAATCCTTGAAAAAATATACAAGCCAATGGAGCAGAAATTTATGACAAGTATAAAACCTTGCAGTTAAAGGTAACATATCTGGAAATTTGAAACTCTTCAATCACCCAAATCGCCTTTGATTGTTATACTCAAGCAAACCTATTCAATTCTTCAAAACCCAAATTATTTTAAAAGTCTATGCATTGTCTATAAGCACCTCAATTAAAATAAATCACAGAAAAATTTCCCACAAACTAATAGATAGATTCCAAGGAACAACCTCTGGTGAAACTGTGGAACCCAAACATATCAATTTCACCCATAAGATCAAGAGTACACCCAAAAAAAGATAAGGCCACTACAATTACATGAACACCACAATTAGGTTTCATTTGATAAAGCTTCATGAAAAAAATTATAACACATAATATATACTTAAGTATAAAATCACTTATTTAACAGAGGCAATTGGATGTACCTGGTTTATGCATGCCCCAATGATAAGTCTGACATTTCTTCCAAATTCAATAGAAAACAACCAAAAAGTACTTGATATGGGGATAAAGCTACCTACCTTCCATTTAACTATCTATATCGATGATGAAGTAGGTATGCTCTCCTTTCACAAATATGGAATATGTAAAATCCATCTCCATGTTGTTTTGTTATGGATTCTCTGCACACCACCCAGAAAACTAAATATTTGATTTCATTGAAAAGATTTCCTTCTGGTATGTAAATCCTTTCAAACTTCCCACCAATATTACCATCCCAAATATCAACCATCTCATTCATGGAACAAACATTACTAGGGGGCCTTAAATACAACACATTAATAAGTGTGCACAGATCTTCCACCGTACAAATGGTGAATGTAGCCACATTAATTTCCTTTAAAAAACAACTCTAGTGTTTCCATCACCAAAAATTTAAAATTTGTCCCTAGGAAGAATCTTTTGGGCTGGTTGAGCCAAAGAGGGTAGTGAAAATATAGTAGTCTTTGTGATTCATCATTTTTCTTCCAATTTTCTGTAGGAAAAAAATACAGCAAAAAGATTAATAGATGAAATTGGATTTCATAGTGAAAATTATACATATTCTAAACTCCATATTTTATATCATATATATGTATCTTACATATAGAATAAAATGAATATTTCATGCGGAGAGTATGGATATCCTATAATCTGCATTGCATATTCAAAATGATGACCAAATGTACACTTGAGTTTTATTTCCCCCAATCATTCTTCATTATTTAGAATAACTTCAAGATCAAAAAATATATATATTCTGTGGAATACATTCATAGGGATTACAAATAGTGCAAACTCCATGTACCCAAGAAGAGAGAGAATAGTGACATACAGTTGGAAAACATGCATTAAAAATATAAATTATTGTTGTGAATAACATCTCTTCATCAAAATAGTCTTGGTGCATTCCATTTAAAAAGGTAACAAATAATTTTCAAGAATGATCGTACATATCACCATGTTGTCTTAAAATCATAATCTAATCAATTAACCGAGTAATATATATAAAAATAAGATACCATCAAAACAAGGAGAGAAGGCCAACACTGCTCAACATTTATTGACCTTGAGATTGAGGTACTCGAGAAGCATAACAAATATTGGCCATTGTTCTTACAAAAAATTTCTAGAGCACACCCAAAAAAGATAAATACACTTCCATCACAAAAGGATTACAAGTATTCTATAAAATATGACAATTGACTAAAAAATGATGTTGTTTATGAGTGATAATGTGTGTTACCCTCCAAGTAAGTTAGCTTGAACACATCACTAGTGAAAGAAATAGATCCTACTATTTTATCTTTATAAATGTTCCCATTAATGACATCTAAAACTATGAAATTTGAGTATAAACTGATTAGTGAGAAAGAGTGTAACATTGTTCAACAAATAATAAAAAGTCATAAGTGTAAATTAACAAACAATATAATGCATGTTGAGTAGAAATGAATGTTGTTTCTTAGTGATAATGGGTGTAATATTTTTCAACAGTTAATAAAAAGTCATTTGAATATTAACAAAGAAAAAAAAATTCAAAAAAAACATTTTCTAATTATTTTAAATACTAAAATAAAGTATGATTCATTAAAATGAATCACCAATGGTTTATAATCACATAAAAATATCATTGTGATGTTCAAAATATAAATGAAATTCAATATAGGGGGTGTCAACAATTTAAAAGAGGATGAGAGAGAATTTGATACCGATTTATCCAACTGGCAGTGGGAGGATGATCCTCCTTCAACTGGTCTTCAATTGGATGTTTTTGGGATGTCTATGGAATTGTGAAGTGGGCCTAGATTGGCATGGTTTTTAGAGAGCATAAGGTTCCTGGTAGTAAGGGGTTGGGCTAATTTCAAGATGGTGAGGGTCTGGTTATTTAGGGAATGGGCTTGTGGGGAGTTGGGATGAAAATGATGTTCGAATGGGGATTTAACGAATGTTAAGTTCACCCACATGGATTGAATCCAAACCATGAATCAAAAAACAACCTCGAGCCAGCCATGCAACACCAACAAACCTCTTTCCAGTCCACCTACAGGGTGTGAATCCGAACTAGTGAGCACCAACTTTAATTCCAAGACAGATGCAGAAAAGATCTCAAATTTCTATGAAACTGTATACAGTCCATTAGCCTTAGCTAGTTGAATAATGTCTTCTACAATTCATAGAAGACACACCTTAAATGGATCTTGTGAAATCTTTAAAATAGTCTCTATGGGAATCAAAAGATGTTCTGATATAAGAAGTGGAACATCCAACATCAACCGCATCTTGAAGCATAGCTTATAAATTATGTCATAGTATCATGAATAGTAAACATTATGGGTCAATGTAATTATGTGAATATGATTAATTTTGCAATACACTACACACCAATCAACCAACCTCTTAAAAATGGGGACAAAGAAATAAATTGGTGCAAATTTTACACAATACATGTAAGTGGACAAATAAGAAACACTGATCATCCTATTTTCAGGGGGTATGAGATGCACGTTAAAACATCTACAAGCACCAAGGGAAATATGACACCATAATTTTCAGGATCCAATGAGAAATCTTAGAACATCAAAAACTGAGAAAATTTATATTTTTATGATGGCGGGATAGATGTTTGAATGAAAAAAGAAGATTTTCAAAAATTTCTATTCATTGACCATTATCAACACATGTGTGAAGATGCTCAAACATCGCCACCATTAAGCTGTCTAATCTGTCTGTGACTATTTTTTCTCTAAAATTCTCTGAGTTAAATGTTCTTGGTGTGTCTCAACATAATTATCATCATCCAAGACTTCATTAGATTTCACATATAACTTCTCCAGCTCCATCTGAAAAATGTCATCCCAACTAATCTCCAAATCCAAATCAACCAAAAAATCAATCATTTCTTTAGGCCTGGTGCCCCAAAACATTCCCCCATGTGCACAACAATCCAATCATAAAATGATATATAAATATATCAAAATTGGATCCTTGGGCTTCCTATTGAAAATTTTTGGCATTCATTGAGAATTATGTTCAACAAGGGAAATGGGGAAAGGGTCCCCATGTCAGCAATGGAGGTAAGGGAAAAACGAAACCTAGAAAGAACATGATTCTTATTTTCAATACTGCATGGATGATATAAGATATGCAGGACTGCATATGTTAGTTTTAAATTCCATAGAAGAATATCCATGCATGCAACAAAAAAAATATATTTGACGCGTGCAAGAATATAATAAGTTCCACCAGTGCATCTAACACATTAGGCTCATGGATTCTACATGTTTATTCCAAAAATAGTAGAATGAATCTTCCTATATAGGATGCTATATTTAGATGAAACATCACCTATTAAGGCCTTTAAGATAGTCACCAGTAAGGGCCCCTCATTGAGTTCTATATTTTTTAGAACCCCATTCAGCTAGTCATAATTGTCAATATCACCCAGAGGAACTGATCAAATATAATCTCTAACATGTCATGTTAGTTATGAACCACTATGATTAATATCCTAAAAATCATAATTCCCATCCTTTTTAGATGTCAATTCCACACCCATGGTGGTAGATCTTGTCAGAGACTTGTGAATCCTTCGAACACCTACATGTCAAATTAATATAGTATCCTACATGATATGTCATACCTTCAATTTGTTCTTTAAAAATTTCCATCCATCACATTTCATTAAATCAGGATTCCAGGATTTGAACTAGTAGCATGGGGTTAGGGGGGGAGGGGGCAACACCAATGCCATGAGAAACATCTGACTGCACATGGTAGATGGCACTTTAGGGAGGAAGCATCAGAGGGAAAGGATCATTGGGTCAGGGGAAGGAGAAAGGTGGGGGGATGTCATGGTTGTAGCAGCTAGGGTTTTTATTAGAGGATAAGGGAGGAAGGTGTCATCTTGTTGCCCCTCACCTTTGGTTTCCCAATCCCATGGGCTTTTAGGGATTAACATAGGGTAGATGATAATGGAATGGGATTGGAGGGAGACGGTGGAAGAAGGGACTGGAGGGGTTGCAGAACAGAAGTTGGACAAACGGGGATGATGGCGGCAGAAGAAGGGAAGGGAGGGGTCGGGGAATAGTAGTTGGGTAGGAGTGGATGGCGGTGGCGGAATAAGGGATATGAGGGGCGGGGAACAGTAGTGGGGGTCACATTAATGTTTTTTTCTTTTTTCATATTTGTATATGTATATATATATATATGAATATATATAATAATAAATGTTAGGAATTTACATAAAAAATATATTGTTTGAAGATTATGTATGTATCTACATATATACCACTAATAAATGTTACTAAATTATAGATATTTAAATTAATAATATTTTTTTATTATCAAAATTATATGATTTTAATGGGTAATATATATATCTATATATTCATTTTTTTAAAATATTTGATGTTATTGAATAATTTTTTGGTAAAATACTGTCTTAACGGTAAAATATTTTTTGGTAACAATAAAGAATAACACCAAATCCATTTATCAATAAATCAATTGTTTGTATTATTATGATTAGACCATCTATATAAGTGTTAGTAAAATATTTGTTAGTATTGAACTACTAATTTAAACAGACATACCTGTTGGTAAAAATAATTGTTTGTATGTATAGTTACTATCAACAGAATTTAATATCTATTGGAATTAATCATTTTTACCAACAAATATATTATCTTTCAGAAATTTTCTATTTGAAAAGGTCTTTTTTTTTGTATTTAGGGAATGAAAAAAAAGCCTACACGCACTAATCTACACAAAAACCAAGGGATATTTCTTGTACACCACCAACCTTGAATATTTTGGCAAAAACACTCTCAATCGAAGCCTTAGATATCGATTCAACAAAAACTTAAGGATTTACCCTAAACCTCACTAAAAAATTAAGGTTTGAGAGCTTCAGATGGAGATGGGGAAGAAATAGAAACCCTAAACCAAAAAGATAATAAATAGGGATATTAGCCTTACCTGGATCTTCAATCCAAAACTAACGACACTACAGATATCCCTAATATGAGGGAGATTTATCCTTGTATTCTATTGGAGCTTTTGGAGAGTCACTAGGGTTAGAGTATTAGGAAAGGAATAATATCTAGAGTGACCCTTATTTTCCCTAAAATGGCCTTTTGTTCAATTTTTTTGAAGTTTCCAAGACGTGTGGTTTTTCCGCACAGTTTTCCAAACCGTGTGCAAACAGTATGGAGGCTATTACCAGCATGCCCTCTCTCTCACATGATTTTCCTGACAATGTGAAAACTAGGAAGATTTATATTTCCCACACAGTCTCCCCATTCATGGTTTTCCAAATTGTGTACAAACTATGTGGACTATTCAAAAAGACCATTTCCCCCTGTTTTCATGTCCCAATCCCCTGGAACACCTCCGAGCCTTCATAAGGACTTGGGAAAATAATTAATTAAATTAAAATGGGACTCAAACAGAAACATAAACAAGAACATACCTTTAATAGAAATCTGGGATCTTACAACCTCCCCACCTTATAACAGCTCATCCTCAAGCCGCTCTTTCGAGAATTATTTTTCTCCCAATGGAAGGAGATCAGGCTACTAGGCCCACATATCTGATTCTCTCCCCCAAGTTTATTCTTTAATTTTTCCATGCTTCTATAAAACATGAACCAAGATCACTATCATACCCCACAAAGCTTTCTCACTATGATCTAAAAAACCAATTAGGTTCTCCTCAAAGGAATAATTAACCTCTGTCTCGACATCCTCAACTTTTATCACATGAGATAGATCAAGGTGAAAATGTTGGAGTTGTGAAACATAGAAAACATAATGCATCCGAAAATATCACTGTGGAAGATAAAACTGGTATGCCATGGGTCCAACCCTCTCTATAAACTCAAATGGCCCCACATACCTAGGTGCCAGATTGGCCTTCTTCTGAATTCAATAGTGACCCAACCTTGGCGACACTCGGAGATACACACTATCACCCACCGTGAACTCAAGAGGTATATGATACTGATATTTATATAAATTATACTTATTCTGAGCTGTTTCCATACAATTTTGAATCAAATGAACCTTCTCTGATTTCTCCTACATGAGAGTCAGTCCTAATAGTTCAGACTCTCTGTCCTCTAACAAACATAACAGAGATCTACACAGTCTCCAATAAAGTGCCTCAAAAGGTTCCATCTAAAACTGTAGCCAGAAAACTATTTTTGTATAAAAAGTCAACAAATGAGAAGTGCTTTTCCCTTGAACCACCGAAATCCAGAACACATGCACTCAAAATGTCTTCCAATACCATAATTGTATGCTCTGACTACCCGTCTATCTATGGGTGGTAAGCCATAATAAAAAACAACTAGCTACTAAGTTCCTTCTGTAGTCCCCTCCAAAAGCATGAAGTGAATTGCAGATCATGATTTGAAACTATATTCCTCGCAACACCATGAAACCACACAATTTCCCAGACATAAAACTCCCCAAACTAGTTGACTATATAGGTAACCTAGATCGACAAGAAATGAGACACTTTGGTATGTCGATCTACCACCAACCGAATTGCATCATTATTCTGATGCATCCCTGTAATAACCAACAATAATTCCATCATGACATCTTTCCACTTCCACTATGGAATAGTTAATGGCTGCTACAACCCACCTAGACGCTGATGTTCATCCTTCACCTGCTGACAGGTAAGTAATCGTACCACAAAAATCACAACTTCTTTCTTCATTCCTTGCCAGCAAAACTGCCTCTAAATATCACGGTACATCTTAGTAAAGCTTGTATGAACTGGACACTTCGACGTGTGGAGCTCATGCATCAAATCTTCGCATACACCATCCGACATGAAAAAGATTCCACGAACATAAGAAACTCTATCTTTACCGAAAGTCCAACCAGAAGGTGACTCCCCACCTTTAAGACATTCCTTCATAGCCAAATACTCAAGATCCATCGACTAAATCTCTTTAGCTCAGCTCAAAATCATGGAATCAAATGATATATAGGAAAGGGTCATCTACCCATTCCTATATTGTACCTCCAAATGCATCTCAACAAACAAGGCCATCATCACCCACTCTGAACTAGATTACTGAACTACCTGATTCGAAGTCTTCGAGCTCAAAGCATCAATGACACTATTCCCTTTCCATGGTGTGTACATCAACTAGAAATCAATATACTGTTGGTACTCAACCCACTGTCACTGTTAAATATTCAAATCCTGCTGAGAGAAGATGTATTTGAGACTTTTATAGTCTGTGAACACAATGAAAGTTTCTCCCAACAAGTAGTGCCTCCAACAATTCAAGGCATGAACCACATCAGCTAGCTCAAGGTCATGATTAGGATAATTTCATTAATGTGGTATCAACCACCGTTCCCCATAAGATATTACTTGATCATCCCGCATGAACACTGCCCCATTTCCAACACATGATGCATCACAAAATAAGATGTAACTCTTACCTGGTTCAGGTAAGATCAATATTGGTGCGGTATTCAGACACTTTTTTAGCTCCGGAAAAGAATTCTCACAAGCCTCTAACCAATAAAATATAACCCCCTTCTATGTTAGGATTATGAGAGGCTACGCCAAATGAGAGAAATCTCTAATACACCTTCAGTAATAATCGGACAAACCAAAAAAAAAATCAAAATATTAGAGATGTTCTTGGGCTGCTCCCAAGACAACATTGCCTGCACTTTTTCCATATCCACTGACACACCCAACTTAGATATTATGTTTCCCAAAAAGTGAAACTTGTCAATCCTAAAATGAAATTTTTATATCTTGTTTTAAAGCCTTTGATCCATCAGTGTACTCAAGATGATGTCATTATGTTTGGAATGATCATCATGAGTTTTGGAGTACATCAAGATTTCATCAATGAATACCACTAAAAACTAATATAGATATGCTTGAAATATCTTGTTCATCAAGGCCATGAAAATATATGGTGCATTGGTCATACCAAATGGAATTACCAGAAATTCATACATCCCATACCTATTTCATATGGCTATCCAAGGTATGTCAGAAGGTATCACTCTCAACTGGTGGAATCCTATTCTCAAATCGATCCTAGAATACATTGAGGTACCTCTGATTTGATCAAATAGGTCACCAATTCTTGGAAGAGTGTATTTATTCTTAACTATCATCTGGTTCAACTTCCTATAATCGACACATTACCTCAATGATCTGTCAAACTTCTTAGAAAATAACACCAGAGATCCCCAAGGTGATGTACACGGACGTATAAAACCCTTACACTCCAATTATTCTAAGTGAACCATCAGTTCATAGAGTTCATCTAGTGCCACATGATAGGTTGGAATGGAAACTAGCTCCGCTCTAGGAAATAATTACATCGTAAACTCAACATCTCTCTTGGTTTGTAACCCCACGAAGTCCTCAGGAAACACATTTTGGAACTGGTCCACAACAAAAGGGAAAACTGACTAGTCTTTCCCCCCATCATCTAACATAAGGCATGCTACTTGGGCTGTGTGTTCCATAAATTATTGGTGTTACAGTATTGTGAGGCCCGCTAGAGTATCCAACTAACCACGTGGGAAAAAAGTTCTCCCATAGAGAGATGTGAACATTACCCAAAATTGGTAACAGTCGATATGAGATTGATATAACACTAACCAGTCCATTACCAAGATTAGGTCAAAACCTGACATCTCTAGGAAAAACAGATCCCACAGAAAATGATACCCACCAACCTCTAGATCACTACCCTTACACTACCTAATGTCCTTGACTCATACCCAAAGTGTAGTTTCAATAGAAATTACCCCATTCATAGATTATATGGTTAAGCCCAACAGAGCTATGAACTGAGAAGAAATAAAGGAATGTGTTGCACCTGTATCAAATAAATCACTAGAAAATGTGGAAGCTACAAGAATCGTACCTTGAAAATTAGATGGTCCTGCCTCACCACCCTCAGGTGTAGCCTGTCCCACATGAAGATAACCTTTCCCTTTACCCTGGGCTCTATCCTGAGTTCCCTACACTACACCACTCTATTGGTAAGGTTGATCTCTCCTCAGAGTTCCACATCCACCTCCCCTACCAATATAGCCCATGGAGCCCCAATTTCATGCCAGATATATGGTAACTGACCCCCTGCCTACACTCGGAACAACCCTTTGACATCCATCATTCCTTGATGATTGCAGGATCCTACAGAACCTTTTCATATGGCCTAACCTTCTGCATGCTTGGGACATGACCAATGGGCAGGGACAGTGTTCATGCTTCTGCCCCGACCATCCACACTAATAATAGAGGACTTGGTCACAACTTTGAGAAGCTGGCCCCATATTTTGACTACTATATGTGCTTCCACCCTTCTAAAAGGCTCCAGAGTGGTTCTTACTACTATTTGAAGCCGCACCAGTTGCTCGCCTAGCTGACGCCACAAGTTCACCTCCTAAATCTCCTTTATGGTTCTCCTCTAAGATAAGGTCTTGATTCACCACTTTAGAAAACCTTTTCTGATGAAAGATATTCACCTGAGATCTGATCTGTTGTCTCATCCCATCCTGGAAGCATTTCTTTACGGCAACCTCATCACCCATAAATGTTGGTATGAAGCATCTCAAATCAGTGAAATGACTAGAATATTCCATCACGATCATTGTCCCCCCGGGTCAACCTCATGAAATTCATCACCTTCTCCCGTCTCAAGGATTTTGGATAGAAGTGGAAAAGAAACTTATCCTGAAAATACTTCCACCTCATTCCCTCAGCCTACTCTGTCTGAACCATGATGTACCACCAAATCTTTTCTTGACCTCTAAGCATATAGTCCACTATCATGACACACTTTTCGAGGGGAGTCGGTAGGTTTTCATGAATAGTTTGTATGGACTCTTTCCAGAACATGACTTATTCTGGACCACCCTCTCTTTTAATGGTCATGGGGTGATGCAGCTAAAACTATCTAGTTAGATCAAACATGCTCGGTGTAACACGCCCTGGGTCGCATTCCATAATTTGCATAAAATGATAAAATTTCTCATGAAACTGATCTTCCCTATCTCATTAGATCACCTTGTTCTCTTGCTCTACTACTATAGAATCATTCCCAATAACTTCTTCATGTCGCCCAACCGGTGCATGTCTTTGAGGTGGCATTTCTCTGTAATTCCAAACAAGAACTTTAGAATGAAATTATAGCACTCTTACGAAGGAAAAAAGGAAACCTAGTTAGACTCGTCACTTGTCATAAGCGAACTAGTTTTCATACACTACCCAAACAATCCAACTAAAACCAGATCACAACCCTCGAGCATCTTTCCTAAGACCACGACTAACACGACTATCTAATCCACATGGTTACGAACATTTTCTCTTAATCCCATTCAACACCATTTTAATATCCCCATTTACTCAAACAATAGATTAATCCACTTTTACTTCTTTATCAACCACCATTTTTTAATTACTGTTTGACATTTTTACTTCCTTTTTTACCAATTCATACCATCTTATTAGGCACAATTTCATTACTTTTAAAGAAAATATTAATCCAAACCTTTATATCCCGCACACCGATCCTGTGTGTGTGCCTATTATGATGTATGTCACTTTCCAACAGAGGTTACTAGAATGATGCATGAATGCACAACCTCATACCATTCTATCCATGAGAGAAATATCCCAAAATTGTCAAATCACACTACAATTGCATCACCCAATTGTAAAATATCATCAAACATAATAACACACAGAAGGAGAAAAAGTCCCCTTCTACGGTGACTTTGGTTTACCCCTATACATGGGTTAGCTACACCCAAGCACGGGTCCTTAATAAGGCCCATCACATTCCTAACCTCCTTTATACCATCCCCAAATAGTAATAAAGAGAAAATAACTCATCTTATACAAATTTGTAAAATACCCTACCTGGGAGCCACTAAACGGGTTCCCTAAGACGGTTAGTTACATGCCCACAAGCGCACCTCCCCGCATTCTAGAGTTTTCCGACTAGCAGTGAGGGTCTAATAGGTCTCTTAGGGAGACTGTACCCTCATTACTAGAGTAAGACTCGACAAATAATAATTTAAAAAAAGAAACAATAGGTAACATTCAACAACATGAATAAAAAATCAATTCCAAAAATTGGTACAACGAAATACAACCATAAATATGTCATGCCAAGATAAAATGTTAAGTGAACAAAACCCCAAAATAAAGAAAATAGAGGGATACTCAAAATGGTCTAGACTCTAAGTCTAAAACCTCACCCAACATATCCCATGTCCCACTCAACTCCCTAGCATAGGGCCCTGGCCCTTGTACTGACCTGCAAGCATGAAATCTGCTCAGGTACCCAACGAAGGCCCAAGCATGGTGTGAGTATAACTCAGTAGGCCCCAACCAATGGTGCCTACAAAATATCCAGCAAAGGCAGATAGTTCATGCAAGTCATAAATTATGACAAGGATAAATAGTTTATTGGGGGTATTTTAGACCATGTTCATTTTATTTATACTACCATTGAATCCGGGATCACTTCGTAGGAATTTCATGATTTAATATACCCATTTCATGTGTTCAATTGATTAGGAACATTAAATATTCTCATGCATGTGGGAATAAAATCAATCCTATCTCACTAGGAATTACATTATAACAAAACCAGAATCCTCACCTTGAAGCCTCAGTCTGGGTGGAATGAAACCGTCAGAGGAATATAACTCTATCACCGTTCCTATCCCATTCATTTAGGGGTGGAGCTAGAACCTCAGTCTAACTCAACCTGTGGGAATAGATCCTAATTTTGATACCCAACTCAACCAAGCCAAGTTCACATGCTTATTAATCATTCACCAGAATAAACCATATCACAACAAACATATCCAATATCATCCACAACATCACAAAAACAACAATAAATGGGAAAATAACATTATTGATTCAATCCATTAACACATTCATCATTTATATTACTTAACCCCTTTATTACCATTCCATTTTTGATGCCTATCTCACTAAACATATTCAAGTATAATGCTAATCCCCTAGCGTTTTCCCATCAACCCATTTAATCCCTTTTTAAATCCAACCAAACACCCACTAAGGTCATTACCCTACATAAGTGTATTACTAAACTCCCATTTCACATCCTTCAAGAATATTAACATTTTCATCATGGGATCTATGTTCTCGCACAATGTCGTTACACTTACTTAGCTAAACTCAATGTCTGGGGAATATCGTCACACCCCACAGGTGGGGCTAATATGGTTGAGTCATCCTCCATACATACCATGGGGATAAATAGGGGTTCAATTAACAATTTAGACACCCACTGCATCACATCATGTCATTGGAACCAATAAGTCTTCAAAACATGGAAAGAATAAAAACCCTACATGCACAAATCTATACAAAAAATAATGGAGATAGCTTATAGACCACCAAACTTGAATCTGTTGGAAAAAAAACACTCATTCAAATCCATAGATCTCGATTCAACCAACCCTTGTAGATTTATCAGAACCCTCATAGAAAATGAAGGGTTTGAGACCTTTATATGGAGATGGGGAATAAATTGAAACCCTAAAGAAAAAATATAAGCAAGAGGAAGAATAGACTTACTCAGATCTTCAATCCACAACCAACGGAACTCCAAATGGACCTAGGATGAGGGATGTTGATCCTTGGAAGCTCCTAGAGATTTTGCGTCTTTATAATGGATGGAGGAGGAAGAAAGGAATAAAATCCAATGTTCCCCTTATTTCCCCCGAAATAGATTTTTTTGTAATTTTTTAGAAGTTTCTAGCCTGCACGATTTACCCACACGGTTTTCCAAACCGTGTGCAAACCGTGTGGAGGCTACTAACCAAATTCCCTCTCTCTTGCACAGTTTTCCATACCATGAAAAAACTATTCATATTTCCACCTCCCACATGCTCTCCCTTCACATGGTTTTCCAAACCATGCGCAAACCATGTAGACTACCCAGAAAACCACTTTCCCCGCTTTTTCATGTCCTGAACCCCTAGAACACCCCATATCTTCATAAGGACTTGGGAAAACACTTAATTAACCATTAAAGGGGATTAAAACTGAAACATAAACAAGATGATACCTTTTGGAGAAATCTATGATCTTACATGATGCCCCTACCTACCAACTTCTCCCCCTCCCCCTCCCCCACCTATGCGCATTCCACTGAAACCAAGGACCACCCTAAAACCCCAAAAACCCTTCCTCTATAGTATATTGATTACATTATTTTATTTTGGTTCTAATTTTTTTATTTTTTTATTTTTTACAACATCTTTTAAAATTATATCTTGACTAATTAGGTTGCATGAATTTTTAGAGGAAACAAAAATTCAAGAAACTATCATTAGGTGACATAAATTTCAAAATTATCACACGGGTAATTTTCTTTTAACTATGTTGTTTCAATATGGTTCTAAATTATGGGGGCCTTGACCACTGTATATTTATAATTTTCTTTTCATTTGGTCATATTATTTAATCCTTATTCCCTTAGAGAATCTATGGGACAATACCATAAGAGGATTCCTTGTCCTCTTTGAGTTAGATGACCTATCACTTTTTCATGATCTTGATATGTATTATATGTGAACTATAGACTACTTATGGATTTAAATTGATTATGTGTGTTTCATTGATTGGTAATTAGTCTAATTGGTAATAAATAGATTCTTTGTGATTTGTATTATGATGATCATGACACTAAAATGGTAATATAGAGTTAAAATTAATCATGGACATGTTTAAACCGATGAACTAGTTGGGGAAAGGTTAATATGAAATGTATAAGAAAAATGGAAATTAATGTGATGATATTATATAGGTGAAGGATAAAATATTATTAAATAATGAGAGTAATGGTATATTAGGTGTTGGTCGGTGTTTTTTAATTTCATGTGGTGGAATTATAAGTTCCCTTATGTCCTCGTGATAAGTTAAACATAACTTGGTTGTTTAAGGGGTATAATTTCTACTTAAATGGTCATTTACACGTGTAAAAATTATTTTTTAAGAGGGATAAACATCTCATGCCTTCTTTGGTGAATTAACCACTAGCTTGGATGGTGAACATTTATTAGGCCATTATGCATTCACAAGAAGTAAAACTACTTCTATTTGGGTTCAGGTATGAAAAGTGAGGTTTACTTAATAGTTGTATCTATAATTATCATTTTTTATATGTTCTCTTCTTATCATCATTTTTCAACTTAATTAATTCTTATTCTATAATTTTAGGTATGAAAAATGGAAATTCCTATGTATGCTTCTTCTAAATTAAAATTATATTGGGATTTTGGGTTATATATAACCATAATTAGAGGTTATTTTGGATCATGGAATTACTTTTCGTGTTGAATTTTATAGTTGTGATTACCTATTAATTTGATTCGTAGAATAAATTTTATGACACTTTATAAGTATTTGAGAAAATGGAAATGAAATAAAACACTAATATAGTATTCTTCAGAACTTAAATATAATTTTCTTTTTGTACGAGTTTGTTCTAACTAAATAGTTCACCTTCAGACAATTCAGAAAGGCGACAATTTTTTAGGCCATTATGCATTCAAAATAATTGAAACTACTACTACTTTGTTTCATGTATGAAAAGTGAGTTTCCCTTAACTATTGTATTTCAAATTGAAATTTTTATTCTTTCTCTTATTATCCTAATTTTTTAACTTATGTAATTCCTACTCTATAATTTTAGGTATGAAAAATTCCAATTACTATGTTAGCCCCATCTTTAGTAAAATTATATTGTGAAGTTGGGTTGTATATAACCATAATGAAAGGTTTCTCATTGAGGGAAGTTGATGTGATTACCCTAGGGTGATTTTGTCTCCTGAAATGGTGGTCGTGTCCTTGGTTTGCACCACCATACCAATATATCCCAGGACATCCCTAGTTGCTTTGTATAAAGTCAGTCCCACCTCTTCTCATATCATACCCCTTTGGAAAAAATGGAAATTTAATCAAGGAACATGTTCTTTTTCTCCCCAAAACTAGGATTTATGAGTTCAACAATCTTCAGTTCCCCCTGAGTCTATTCACAAAAATAGTAGATGAAGCCTCTTGTTCAATATCATATGCTACTAGAATAATTTGGTACCCCAATTTGACTACTTCTTCTAGTATAGACATAATCTCCCCCACATTATTTATCTTCTTGTCAACAATAAGAAACATACAATTCTCAATATTCAACTATTATCTTCTCACTGTCTGTGAAAAAATAATGTGAGATGTAACACCGATTAAATTTCATACCTAGCACTAAAAAAAGATATTATCATCACTCTTCCCCTCTTATAGAGTAACCATTCCCTTCTTACCAAATTTTCTCATGGACTCCGCTATCATATTCCCAACTTCATAGTTATTCCCTGCACCGACTACAGCCACATCTATCAGTTTACAACCTTCAACCTATTTTGACTTCAATTTGATCTCTGAAACCATTGCCTTTGAAGTTTTCTCAATGGACCAAGTGATTAGAAAATGGTTTGTACCAGCTGCCACCGCCTTCACACCTTCTACAATAAGACCCAGTACAAGAAAAATAGATTTTTTAGATCCATCCCAAACTAAATCATTTGTCATTAATGAAGCCAGCCTCACTAACTGGGAAACAATATTCTCAAATGGGTCCTCTAGAAAAACCTCTTTAGAAACAGTGACTCCATCATTAACGATTCTAGGGGACCCATACTTTCTCTCCAAAACCACATTTCTTCCTTTTGGACCAAGGGTGACCCCCAAGAGATCAGCAGGCTTGTTCACACAGCTCTCCAACTTTTTAATAGACAATCCTTCTTTGTTGACATATAGTTCTACCCCCCAACCCTCCTTCCCTGATAGTTCCTCTTGTAGGATCTCCTCTCCCCAACACTCCTCCCCCGATGGTTCCCATTGCAATGTTGTCCCTCATTGACACTGAACAAGGCCACCCCACTGTGAGCTCTCATCTCATGACACTGTCCCTAATGTATGAATTTTTGTAGGGATGCTTAAATTTCATTATTCAATGCAGATTGATATTTTTAACATCACCTCTTCAAGTTTGATTGCCATAAAGAGATACACTCAATTATTCTCTATCATGGTAGTCAGTAAACTCCAAGAAAAGAGATTTATCATACTATTAAATAATGTAAGATTCATCCAATTCCCAACTCCCACATTATGTGATGCCTTAAATTACCTACAAGTTAAGTATGTTTAAAATGAAAATAAATGGACCAATGGGAGGGGGTTGAAAAACAAGATCTATATAAAGTGCATTAGGTATATGATTTATCACTCAACCCATTTCTTTTATGTTTATTTTATTTATCACTTATAAATCTCTTCATTTCTGTGTCCCTTTTTTCTTCCAGATTTGAGATTCATTGGGAAAAATAGGTTTATTTATCTCATTTTCATTTTGGGTGCCCCTTGATGTGTATAATGAATGTACTCTTCATTTATTAAATTCTTCTTATTCTTGATATTAACATCTTGATATAGAAATATAAATTAATTATTTATTACATGTTTTCTATCTTGCTCAGATTTCCCACAAAACATATTGTCTTTAGAGGTTTGAAAAGTTTATCTAAGAATAAATTTCAAGAAAATAATTGCATGATTGCTCTATGAGAAACATCTTCCTCAAGTTCCTTTTAGTCTTTAGATTTGATTTTATTGGAATGATTTGAGGATTTTATAGATAAAAACGTCTTCCACATGAGAGTATTCTTATTACTCTTGGAGCTTACCAACTATGGTCTATGGTACTTTTTCATTCAATTCAGTTTCATGTGATGTGTTTGGCCTGCTTTGAGTAGAATTTTTCTCTCATTCATCTTCTTTTTCTAATTTACTACCTTCATCACAAGTTTTAGTTACATGTCAATAGTTTCTATTTAAGAGAATTTTTATTGGGCATGTATTGTCTATGAAAAATACTATACATGGTCAATTACCTAGAATTTTATTAATATGACCTAGTTACCACCCATGCAATAGATAGAGACCTGTTTGGATGGGTATTAGAAAAACAAGAAAATGCTCATCCCACATCACATAGAAGTGGTTTCACCTATCTCTAATGTATTTATAAAATAATGATGTTTTATAAACCATTTTATTTTTGTCTTTATTATTTTTTACCATTTTTAAAAACCATAATCTGATGGACACATATTACATAGTCATATGTAGAATGATAAAGGGAAGTGAGACCCAAAACCGAAGGTATATCTCTAAGGGAGGCCTTGAGGTTATTTTATAATTATTACTAAAGAAATAATTTGATGTACATGTATTACATATTATTATGTAAAATGATAAGGAGAGGTGAGAGCCAATTCCCAAGGTGTATCTCTAAGGGAGGCCATAAGGTTATTTTATAAAGAATGATAAAGACCACAAAAGACCACAAGTCCAATGTGGGATGAAAACTCCAACACTCTCCCTCAAGCTGGGTGTAACTTTCTTGAACACATAAAGAAAAACAGAAAAAATCAATAGACACTGCAAACACTCCCCCCTCAATCTGGACACTTCATGTGTTGGTCTCCTACCACTTCCCGTTCTTGATGTACATAAATATTTTTTTTATGTTTCTAATGAAATACATATAAATACTCATACTATAAATTCTAGGCTTATCCCAACCACTAAACAATGTCGGGGTTATCCCCCTTGGGATCATATCAAATTCTCTCTTACTAATATGCACGTCCAATGTATTGGAGTGCAAGGAAGAATAACTCCCTATGTGTCAAACATTACCTGAAAATCCTAACAATTTCCCTTCCAGACATTATTCCTTCCCTTATTTGTATCAACATCACCTTACCAATATAAACATAACCTCTAATGGAAACAATGTCTTGCCAAACTAGATCACCCCTATCATTGGAACATGCCTTGAATGATATTTAACAAAAAATGACAATTCACATGTTTCAAACATGTTCAAGGGTCGATCATGTATTTTATCTCCCCATCCATGCCTCGTGAGGTTGTAGAACCTATGTTTTAAACATGTATAGTATTAATTACCCACACATCATTCACCCCCTTTTGTAGTCCATATCTTAAACGTCACGATATATCTCTTCTCCCACCTCCCTTAGTTCTGCTAGATTTTATAAGCGCGTGGTGTTATTCCCCCTTGGATTCATACACGATGAAAAAGAATATAAACATTGTTGAGACATTAACAATTTAATTACATTTTTTAATATGAGAGGGGGTGGGGGTGGATGGGGGTGGATGGGGGCTAGTACAGGGGGAGGGGGTATGGGGGGGGGGGGGGCTGGTTTGAGGGAGGAGGGGGGAGAGTGCATGGGGGGAGGGAGGGTGATGGTTGGAGTGGGGGGTGGGGGGGGGGGGTCAGTGGGGAGGGGGATGTTGGGGTGGAGGGGATAATGTATGGGGAGCTAGTTAGAGGTGAGAGGGCTGGTTGGAGGTGGGGGTGGTGCAGGGGGGAGGGTGGTGCTAGTTTTAGGGGGGATAGTTTAGGGGGTTTGCTGGTTGGAGGGGAGGGGGATGGTGTAGGGGGGACAAGGAGATGGTGTAGGTGGTGTAGGGGGGACAAGGAGATGGTGTAGGTGGGAAGGGGGCTGCTGGTTGGAGGGGGTGGTGCAGTGGGAGAGGTGGGTGTTGGGGAAGTTGGGCTGGTGCGGGGGTGGGTGGGGGTGCTGGTTGGAGGGGAGGGAGATGGTTGGAGGTGGGGATGGTATAGGGGGAGGGGTTGGTGCAGGTTGGAGGGGGGATGGTTCATGGTGGTTGCTGGTTGGAGGGGAGGGGGCTGGTGTTGTGTGGGAGCTACTATAGGGGGAGGGTTGTGCTAGATAAAGGGGGTGCTGGTGCATGAGGTGGTTGGATTGGGGGGCTAGTTGGAGGGGGACTAGTGTAGGGGGAGGGGTGTTGGTGAGTGGGGATGGTGGTAGATGATGATGTAAGGTTCAATAGTTAAGTCCTTAAAAATCACTCCATTTCTAGTTCCCCCTTCACATCATGACACTTTTGGAATTGAATAATAAGGACGATATACTAACCCATAACATGATTTTAATAGGATTTAAAATATTCAATAAAAATATAATCAAATCATGTAGAAATGGTTCCTATTTTTTCATGAAAGGTCCAGTTAGGGAGATTAGATAGTAACCATTTCTATGATTTATAGTTGTACAGGTCACGACCCTTACTATTGTTCCATAATTTTTTGTATGTCTTTAAATAGAAGCTATTGTCAGGTTTTCAGTGACTTGGAGGAACTATAAAAAATTCTCTGAGTCCTTTTGTGTTATTTCACTCTTATTTCAATTCTAAAACATTTCTTATTACATTTATATAGTTAATTAAATTGTGTTGATTTTTTTCAATTGTTATTTTCTCTTTTCTTATTCTTTCTATCATGAATATTCTTCTTAAGATGGTTCATTGACATGTGATGGTATTTTTCTCTACCATGTGCAGATGATTCACTAAATGGATGAGGGATCAAATGTAAAAGGATATGTGCATAATTTTTTAACAATTCCTTTAATTAATGTGTTTTTTAATTAGTAATATCAATGAAATATTGAAGAATCGTATTCCTTCATATGTCTTTGACCAATAAACATCTTAAGAGAAGATATCCAAGTAAATTAGAAAAATTGTGCTATTGAATGTTTCTTGGATTTGTTTATTACACTAAATATTTATCATAATTCACATGAGGAACTCATCTAATAAATATATTTAGATAAATATATATTAATCCAAAGAACATGATCATAAGTCGATGTAAATATTAAGACGGATTTACAATCAATAGAATCCACTAATTAAGGAGTGGAAAAGGTAACATCATATATAGAATATTCTTTGATCTTGGTTTCATGCCCTATTTTATTAAATCCATTTTAATATAAGTGAAATTTTTCATTAATTATATATGAACCATTTTTTTAATATAATTGGATTAATAAAAATAATGCACAAGATCATAATAGGAGGGATTTATCCTTTTTAAATTCCAGTGTTACTGGATACCAGTGGTCCTTCCGTGACATTTTATAATTTATTTTTTCCTACATATCATTACATTTTTTTATATTGATTACAATCAACTTTTTTCATTCATAGATCATAATAGGATGGATTTTCCCTTTTTAAATGCTAGTGATTCTAGAAAAACATAGGCCATAACATTCAAAAAGTGTCATTTTATATATTTACATTTTATCAATATTTTTGCAATTTTTTTCACACTACTAAAATATATAATCTATTTTTTCCAGGTTCAAATATTTTGTGTAAGGAGAATCTCTCATTACATACCTAAATACCTAGAAACACCATTAATGGGTACACATTGCCCTCCAATTGGCACCCATGGTAGTTCTAACTAGATCCATTCCCTTGAAGGTGCAGTATCTATCCCCACATCTCTAGGTTGAAACTAGCCGGATTAGATCCTCCATGTAGAGATACCTCTTAACAAACAAAACATAATCATGCATAAATAATCCCACCACTGCACACATAGACAACCCCCACTGAACACATACACATTGACATCCCACCCCTATACATACCTACAAAAGGTTCCACTTTTGGTTTCCAAAAAAGAATATAATCTGCACGCTTTTGTCAACCAAATTCCTTTCATGACTACAAGGACATGTGCCAGTCCCAGTTGTGTCTAAGGTGAGTTCTTAGGGTGACAAGGAGAGTGATTTAACTAAATTGGTGTAAAAAAATTATTTTTTCAATGCCATTTACATTCCCCACACCTATTTTCAAGCATGCAAGTGAATGGTTTTCAATGAGATTGTTTAGAACCATATAATATGTTTTAAGTGATTATTTTTCTAAAATTATGTTAGATACTCTGCCACAACATTGGTAGTTTTGGATTGATTTTGGGTCCAAATGTTTACAATTTGGGCCTCTTAGTCGATGTTTTATGGGTCCATCCTTTATTGATAACCCTTTAGTGGTTCATTTTTTGAACACTTCTAATTTGTTTGTTTTAAAGAGAAGGGTGTTGCAAAAATAATGGAAACTAAGAATGTTTTTCTTTTTAATTTTCTCATGAACATCTAAGTCCATGTTATTAGGTCTCTAGCTCCCAAAATATTATCACATTCTAGAGTTAATGTTGTGCATAACATGACTTGATTCCCTTCTGATTAATATCTACAATTTAAGTTTCCACAAATGATACTTTGAATTCAAATTTATTGTATTTTGGGTACTAATTATTATATTTTTTTTTGTAATTAGAATAGGAATATTTAACTTGTGTATTAGGGAATAATGTGGATCTTTCTAATATCCAAGTATTAATGATAAATATTTTATTCATTTTTTTGTTGCATGCTAGTTATGATAAAAGAAAAAATATTCTATTTGTAGTTCTTGGTGCATTATGATTTTCCTTATTTTAACCTATCTCCCCATGTTAGAAAATGGTATATTGCCTTTAATCAGAGAAAAGATGTTATTGATCAAGAAAAAATTGATGTTTTAGTTCTTTTTTCATTGTGATATTCCTTATTTTTGCATTATTCACATGATGATACTCTTCTTGAAGATGAAGATGTATCCTAACAACATGCAGGCCACACTGCGATGAGGTACAAAAATTCGGGGAATGAGCTTATGAATAATTTTCTTGCACTCTATATTGTGTAAAATAATTGACAAGAAGTCTTCCATCTTGATTTGGGTTGGTATTCTCTTTCCATCAGTTAAATTGAACTTTGAGCCTTAGGGATTTTTACTTGAAACATCTGAAATTTGTTTATGAGAATTTGTTTGAAACTATATGAATATAGTAATGGAAAATGAATTTTTGATGTAGGTTCATTGGAATCCAAAACATGGTTTATGAAATATTTTCGGTTAGGTCAAAAAAATGAAACTCGTCCACGAGTGTTTGAGTAAAAAATGGATTTGTTTTAAACAGTGCATATACAGTATTATTTGTTAGGGGATAAACTACAGATTGGTTTCCATGCACCCTCTTTCATGGAAAAAACACCATAAAAGATGTTAACAATCTATATTTGGGTTTGTATTTCTTTTGCATTAGTTAAATTGAACTTCAATCCTTAGGTTTTTCTAGTTGAAACATTTACATTTTGTTTATTCAGATTTTGATCATACTGTAGTGAGTGTGTGAATTTGTCACTAGGTGGTAGGATACTGCAGGGTGGTGTATCCTACTGCAGTGAAATCATTTCACCAGTTAGGGAGGATACTGCAGTGAAAAAGGATACTACAGTGATAATTTGTCACCAGGCAGGGAGGGTGGCTCACTGTAGTGTGAATCTTTCACTGTTGTGTGGTGTGTTTTTTTCAATAATGTGAAAGCTATTTCCACAGTTAGAACTGTGGATATAAGGTTGTGTATTGGAACATATGGAAAATGTTCTAAATCATGGCTATAGACCAATTTCCATGGTTAAAACAATGACTATAGATTTTTCCCTATATCCATGCCAATAGGAGAAACATAGAAAAAAACAGTGGCTATTACCTATAGCCACAGTTTTGGGGTCAATAACCATGGTTAAAAACTGTGTCTACAACCTAGTTTTCTAGTAGCGTATGATTTACATACCTAAATCATCATGTAGTAAACACTATAAAACATTTCTCTATTAAGGGTATTAACCGTATACTCATGTAATTATTTATTGAGGACTTACATGTATGTATTACACATTATTTATCAGTGGGATAGATTATGATGTTTAATGAATGATATATGTGACACACATAAGCATGAAAATGAAATGATTATGAAGGGTGTTCCCTGATAGTGCTCCAATGAATTGGGTAATATTTATTATCATGATACGTCATGAAAAATAAGGGTTTTATTTTACAAATTTATGTGCAATGAGGGATTAATCCAGATAATTCATGTGCAGTGAGGGTTTACTCTTGCTAATTCATGTGAAATGAGGGTTTACTCATACTAATCCATGTGCAATGAGCCTTGAATCATGATAATATCATGTTGTATGTTTTTTTCCAAATTTCCATGGTATGATTATCACACTATATCATGCCTTTGTGTTCATTCTTCTTTTATTCTCTATTGATATGCCTATTGACTAACATGTATTGTATTCCCCATGTTATGACATGTTTATTCCCACACTGGGCTTTATAGCACACCCTTTTCTTAGGTATGTCCTTAGGTTGTCCCCTAAACTGTTAAGTATGCAAGAATGTTGTGGTCATGTAATAGAATTTTTCAATAAATATGTTTTATTTTATGTTTTATGTTATTATTTAATATTCCTAAGACCCAAATAATCTTGACCTATGAATTTTTTGAGTTGTATTAAGTGAAATTTATGAAATAAATCATTTTTAAATATTAAAATAAAGACATGGGTTGTTATATGTATAGATTTTCATTCAATAAAACATTGGTATACCAATCTTCTGGGATGACTCCTAGAAGGCCACAATGAAAAAAGGCAGAATAAATGGTCACCCTACGTGCAATAACCTGTCAAAGGAAGAAAAAATATTTAAACGAGGGTTTATGACTTGTGTACCTCAAGAAGGCATAATTTCAAAAAAGAGTGGTAGGATGTAATCATATTTATATTTTAAAAAATGGAACAATCTTGAATTGTATTTCATGTACTCATGTGTTTTAGTTTGAATGAAGATTTATTTTTTACATGTATAATTACTATTTGAATGAACATGAGTGTCATTGTTCGGGCCCTATGGAATGGGTCAACAACAAAGTTAGTAAACTATTCCTTTATAATCAACAATTTTATGATAACTAATTATTAACATATGAAAAAAATGATTAAATCATAAATGGTGACCATGTTTGTAAGAACTCTTGAGAATGACCAGAAATCATCTATAATAGTGACTAAAAACATATTTAATCCATTATTCATGGTACTAATTTTAGAAACATATTGATGTATATTTTTTTATTATGTTTTATATATTTCTATAATATATTGTTGTAGTATAATGTTATATCTTGTCAAGATGAGTGTAAAATTATAGAGTTTTTTATTTATGTCATGCCTAATGTTGTTGGACACAACATATAAGAGTGTCGACTTATCCCCCTCCCCCCCGCCCACTTTGACAAATTTTCACTTGTTTTTCTATTCCTCTAACTTGGTGTCAAAGAATTTGACAGTTATGGACTCACATATTACTGTTTCCAATGATAAAAACCAGAAAAAACCATCTTCTTTGCTGGTACTTAAAATGACCTTCCTCATCATTTGGTTTTTAGTTAATAAACATAGTTACTGATTTAGAAATTAGTGATTTATTATATCTGTTGACATTAATATAGGGTGAATATATTGTTACCATGTTGTAGAATATTTCATGATGGGGATTTTATTATCCATCTAAAATTTAAGTTGGGTATGAAACTGTTCAGCTGCAATCTAATTGCTAGATTAAATTTCTCACTGCTTTATTTTCCAAATCCAGTTTTTTAATCTAATGGGTGTGACTTTTTTTCAATAATGAATATGGAATTAACATAACTAGATACCTATAAGAATGGGATAGTATTATGGAGATGAAATATTATGCTCATGTATTTATTTTACAAATATTTATATATATGTTTGTCTCTAATATAAAGAATTTTTTTCATGATATGTCTTTAGATTCAACTTCAAAGGAATAGGGTTGGTTTAATATAGCGGTTGGTAAACCAGGGATGTAATGAAAGGAGTAAATTTTTAAGATGGTTTGTCAAGTTAAACACAATTTTTTTGGGGAAATGGTTATAAAGGAAACTCTTAGTGATTTACTGGAGTTTGGTTGAATTTTCTTGGGGTTTGGTTCTTTTTTGACAATGTAATTTTTGAATCAATGGCATACTCAATCCTATTGTCACTTTTCATTTGTTTATCAAAGCAATGGAATAATAAATCTAGATTAGTAGTTTGACCACATTCTTTATAATAATTAAGATTTTTTATGTAAAATACATGGATTGTTAAATTACTTTTCACAAAAAATAAAACAAAAAAACCTGGAGCAGGATTGTTAAAATTTCGAGGCTCCATGTTAAAATTGGGAAGGTTAGTGTTAAAATACATAAATTATGACATCAAAAAATGTGGACAAGGTTTAAATTTCAGAATTTAATATATATTCTTGAATGAATCAATTAATTTAAAAAGTATGTTATGTAAAATTAATGGACTATTAGTTGAATTTTCCCAAAATCTAAAACAAAAAACATGGAGTAGGACTGTTAAATTCTAGAGGCTTGGTGTTAGAACATAGAAATTCAGAGTTAAAATATATAAATTATGCCATCTAAACATGTTTACATGTTTTATATGTTAGAATTTCATACATCTTTCTGAATGCATCAATTAAATTATAAAAACCATTGATTATTCATACCTCAACCTCATTGTAAATAACACAAAACCATAAAAAACTAGAATTCATAGGATTTGGATAGAAAAACTCCACAAAAATTTTATTTCATTTGTTATAATATTTACATCATTGTTCTCTAAAAAATTAAATTGTTTAAAAACATATTGTGTATCCTACACAAAATTGGATAGAGATTTATACACTTTTTCATGTGTTACCAACTTCTTTAAAATGATAAAGTCAAATCTAATGTGTTTGTAAAAATGTTTCATTCATTTCATTGGTATATTTAAACTAATTAAATTACAACATAGATGTTACAATATAAAAAGAAATTTATGTAAAATCCATTGACTGTTACTTGACTTTTCACAAAAAAAAAACAAAACAAATAACATGGAGTAGAACTGTTAAAATTATAGGGATTCCTCTAAGGATAAGTATAAGGATGAGTGAAAATTTAGGAAATGTTCTGTAATTTTGGTAAAGGGTAGAGTGAGTGGTTTCCTATAAATACATCTTTATCTAGATACTACAAGTATATGTGGATCTTGAATAGATTTAGCTAGGGGTAAAAACTCCTGCAAGATGTTCTGAGTCTGACTCAGGGTAATCTAGTACACAACAACGGGCCTTACTGCATGCCTATTTTTACACTCATAATGGATATGTTTTGGAAATTCACAAACTATTCACAAACCATAATGAATGATCCAGATATAATTTCTCTATAAATAACCTCGGATGAACCTATAGTGTTGTATATTACAGAAGGTGTCATGATTTAGAAATCCCATAAGAATTTTTTTAATGACTATGTGATTTTCTAGTTTGATAAGTAATGAACAAACTATGCTTCTGGTTTTAATCAGTGGCAAGAACCAGAAGGAACTATATTAGTGTTGAATGTGATGGATGGTTTTCTAATGATATGTCATTTGGGATCATCATTGATGTGGCATATGTTGTAATCATGCCTAATCATATTTCCAGGAACATGATTAATAATGTGTACCTTAACCACCTCTTGGACTCACCAAGGAAGAGAAAGAATGAGTTCACGAAGATTTTGTGTAAGGGAGACCATGGAGGAAACAATATTTGGTTTAATTTGTGTCAATAATGTGGAAAGAATCACCTAAGTGAATGTCATAGGGGAACATGAAGATATTTTGGATGTGGAAAATAAAGATACAAAGAAAATGAATGCAAGGGAGAAATGAGTAGTTTGGTTAACGAAATGGATGAGAATATTCTCTTTCCTAAGACATCATTTAATGTTAAGTGTTTTAAATTTTTATTAAATGGCCATTATGAAACTCAATGTCCTAAGTTGAAAGATCATTAGGAGGATCCAGAAGGTGTTGTGAGTAATGGTTATATTGTTGTTGATGATGAGACTACATATGAAATGTAAAATGAAAGAGGTATTGTGTAATAGTATGAGGTAGCCTTGTTAATGGCATAAGGATGAAGTGAAATAATCAACGTTTTTGTGTATTTGGATTCAAAAATTAAGTTATATGTATTATTAAATATTCAAGGATTTTTCTACCTATGTTCTTCGCTCAGTATTTAGATGTTTATGTGGAATGTTCTTGATGGACTGGTGGATTGATTTAATGTTAGGATGATATTTTTAATAAGGTAAGAAAACCATTAATATGTTATTTATTTTAAGATAATGCTGTTATGACTAATTAAATTGGATGGCACTGACTACTGTGGAACTAAGTAATGACTTGTTAATAGGTGGGTTATGCTATCATTGATGAAGTTTATACGTTTTTTTTGGATTTAAGAAATATATCAAGTATACTTTAGAATAAGGAAGAATGTAATTTTCCAAAGGATTTATGGTAATTAAGTTTATTATGATTTTTCAAGGGAATATAGGATAAGGGCATTCACATGTCTGGAATGCGATAATATATTAGTACATTTTGATATATAGGGGATCAATGTAATGTTTATTTTAGGACTTTCTTTCAAAATATTTTGAATTACAAATTTTGTAAGGGTTATAAGGTTAACCATTCAAGAAAAAATTATGTTAAATTTAGAGGAGGTATTTATGTAATGATTTTGTTTTAAAAACCATGGATAAACGCTTATTTAGTGATTAACCGTATTTCACGCCTACCACTAGCCTGCACAGTTTCTTCATCTATCTATTATTATTTTTTATGAAATGACAATATTAATTTTTATTTTTAGAGATTAATGTACTAACCATATCGATTTTTATGAATAGTTATAAATAGATAGTTATAATTTTCATTCTTTTATAGTCCTTAATATCTACTAAAAGTGTATATTAGTACTTCGAGCATCAATGTTTATTTATGGATATCCATTTCTGAAAGTAATGGATGAATTATAAATATACAAAAGCACAACAAAAAAATGAAATTTTTTGTGGGTCTTTTAGTCATTAAAATAATTACTCAATGATAGGAAAATGATCAAAAAGGAAAATGTGTTGTTCTAAATACCTTAATTTTTGTTGAAGTGATGTCCTTTTAAATCCTGCTAGATTTATGACATTGAGGCCCTAAAATTTTATCTTATCATAAAGTTGTTTGTGATTGATGACCTCAACCACTCCCTATAAATATTTACGCTTTTACTACATGTCTAATCTTCACCCCCATCCTATGTTCTCTAATACGGAAACCCAGTTATATGTTAATTTGTTTAACCATTGTGGTTCTAACTTTTCCTTTTTTATGGTATGTTTTAGTATTAATTTTTACAATGTGGGTTTCTATGAAAGGAACAATCAAATATTAATCCTTTGATAACCTAGATGTATTTCAAGGGTGAAATTCATTCTAAGGGGGGTTAAATGTAAAACCCAATTTTTTTTATGAAATATTTTAAATAATAATAATTCTTAAATAGTTTGAATAGCATGAAATTATTAGTTTAAATGAACCACAAGAAGACGTTAGTATAAAATGACCATTATAACCTAGTCGTTAGGTTAGTGGGAAAAAAGAAAACTAACTTATGAAAATGAATGACGAATTTTTAGCTACCAATTAATTATAAAAAAATAAAAATAAATTATATATTGGTATTTTTTTAAGTGATTTTAAATTAGTAAATTAAATTAATGAAATATATTTTTTATATATTTAATAAAATATTTTTGATATTCATTCAATAATTTTTTTTCATAGGGTATGAATAAACCCTATTTGATGTATGAGAACCTATATTTATCAAAATGGTAATTTCCACCTTTTAATAGAAAACCTATTTTAAATAAATATTTTGATAGATTAATACTTTTTATATGAAAACATAAACATTTAATTTGGAATAGGGATATAAAAATTTACTTTGGATGAATTTTTTATATTTTATGATAACATTCATATTTTAATAAATTGTAAAAATACACTAAATTTTATTTGAAAAGATGTATTTCATCAAAATAATTTATATCATTAAAGTATATTATTTAATGGTTTAAAAATATAAATAGATTATTTTTATCATTAAATATAATTTAGGTAATTATAATTAATTTTACATTGAATTGATATGTAAAAACATTTCAATATTTTGTAATGTTTTAACTTTTAAAAGCAGTCCTCTGTTTCCAATAACGAGATTAATATTAAATTAATTAATACAACATATATGATTGTAATTTTGATAAATATATTCCATACTTTTAATTAGTAATTCCAAATTATATAAATTAATTACTTTTATTTTTTGCCATTATGAATAGTGACTTTGGTAATTTTTATTAAAATGAAAAAAAAGGGTAAATAAGGTAATTAAGGGTCAAAATAGTATCATGAAATTACCCTAATACTTGTACTAATATCATTGGATGACTGTATTTCTACCTAAATAATCCTTAGGTCTAAATGGTTTCCTTTGAAAGCCACATGGACGAGATTAAGAAATTTATTACAATTTATTTAAAGAAAAGTCAAAAATATCTTACTCAAATTTTAATAACTATATAATTTTTAATATATGGTTATAGAGAATATAAGTTCAATTATAAATAATAATTTAAAATATAAAATTTATTTGTTTATAAATATATTTTATTTTTAATTTTTAGGAAATATCTAAATATTTGAAGGACATATACTTTAATGAAGCAGAAATTATATAATTGATGAGAAATCAATAAAATAATTATTATTAAAGTGATAATAACTATTAAAACACCCAAAATATTAACCAAATATTATTTATCGAGTATATGTCGACTACAATAATCCAAGGGTCAATTTATTGACTATTTGTTGCATTATATAAGAGATTATGACACTTGAATTATTTTATTTAATATGATGATAAACTTGTCACATTAATGTTTTAATAAGTGTGAAATTTTAAATGATAGATTATATGGAAGATATATTTTATTATAATTATTATCAAGAAATATTTTGGATTTATCTTGGTCAAAGTATTTTATTTTTTATTTTTATTCAAAAAATAAGCATATTAAATAATTACACAAAACGATTGTAATAATTATTTTATTAAAGAAAATATCATATAAATATTATTAAAAATATTAAAAGAAATATAATTTGGGATAATTTATATTTAAAATGAATTTTATATATGATCTGGACCCCTTTGGAATATAATAAAATAGTTTTTTTTAAGTTAACTTGTTATCAAAATATTTTTAAAAATCAATGAATGGAATAATGACAAAATTGACACTATTTATTGTTTATCAAAATAATGTTTTATTAAATTATTTAAATATTATAAAACATTTCTGAAAAAAATAATAATTATTATAAGGTATAAAATTATCTAAGGTATTTATTTATGGTATAATTGACATCAAATATGTAAATATTTTACCCTTTTAATATTGAAATATTTGTTAACTTAGTTAAAATTAAATAGAATAACTAAATGTTAAATGAAAATGATAAGATTTAAATGGACATAAAAACATGTATAAAAATTATTTTTTGATGATATAACATCCCTATATTATATAATATTATAAATAGTTACATTTTTGAGGTTTTTTGATGGGTTTTTAGCTTATTATAAATTAATATTTTTGGATTTTCCAAAAGATCCCTTCACCTCAATTATAAAAGGGAACCTCCTCCCAAACCTATTAAAATAAATTTTAGCCTTAAATATTGGTCATCCCATGAAAATTTCATTTATTAACTTCCCTAGTAACATAGTAGATGTTTTTTTCTTCTTCAAAGACCAACTCTTGTGCTTTAAGAGGAGATTTAGAGGGAGCACATCGAAGAAAAGGTAATCTCCTCTGCCCATTCTTTCAAACTTATTTCTTATTATACTTACCCATTATGAGTTTTTTAATTATAAATTAATAAATCTAATATAAATTATATAATTATATGTTATTATAATTATGAAATAATAAAATTCCTTCTTTTATCCATCCTATGATAAAACGAAATAACCATGCATTTGTACGTACGATATACCATCTCCACGCCGTTGTGTAATCTGTTTTCTACCGCCACCTTACTTGGATGGGTACAATGATGAAAATAATAACAATATATAATTATTATAACATTATATTGATTCTGAAATATTATAGACCATCTCATTCAATACCATTCAACAATTATGGGAATGATATCATTGCTCGTGCGTATGTATGACCTACCGTCTCCATGATGCGAGGCGATTCATTCTGCATGATCTTCATTAAAGGATGATAATATAAATGAATGGAATGAATAAATATCATATATATTATTATCATATTATTATTTAAATGATATTACTATAACATAAGAATATGAATAAGAACTTATCAGACAAAACATGTGTAAGAAAATAAAGAAGTTAACACCATATGGACTAGTAATAATGTTTATAACAAATAGATGATAATATGATCATATATGATATCATAAAAATTACTATGATTCTGAAAATAATTCAATGACATTATTTAAATCATTATACAAGAGGTTCATATACATACAAAGGAAATCATACCTTAGTTAAGGGATAATTTCACAATTTCATTATTATCTGAAATTTTTTATACTTATGTATTTAATGGTGTATATTAATCATCCATGTCCATGTTTCTTAATTTCGTACTCAAAAAATATTCTTTATATTCTTCTACAATTTTTTAGAGTCAATTTTACCCATTAGTTAATTTTTATTAAATGGTATGAAAGGGATCTATTGTCATTTTCGATATGACGTACTTTTTGACTTTTTCGGAAAAATTATGAGGATATTTTTTTAACTTATACAGCATGAACAAATATTTATATTTCCATAATGCCTTATTTCCATGAATATTCTTCGAAAAAATTTCATGTTTATTTTCAAATAAATTCTTTTCTTTTAAAATTGAATGAAATTTTGATAAAAGAAATTATTTTTGAAGAAGAAAGGATATTTTCCTCAAGAATTAATTTCAAGTATTATATAAAATTATTTTCCATATTAGATGGAATTATTTTAAAGGGTTATATTTTAAGTATAATATCATTATTTTTCCTATGATTTGATTGTCTTTATGATGGAATTCAATTTATGAAATCCATTTGTTTTACATGGATTATGTTATGGTGTTTAAAGAAACCCATTTTATTCCTTGGGTTATGCTAAATGGTTTATGTTATTATGGCACATGTAAGAATGATTTCATTATGATATGGGTGGGACCTATATCTCCATCCAATTCATTGGTAAAAGATTTATATCTCAATATATAGACATGTATGGAATGGGAAATGATATCGTTTCAGTAGTACAGGGGTGGAAGAAGGAGTGAACTCGGTTCCAAAATGAACTTTTTCCACTTTGATGGTCTTGGAAATGAGCCCTGACTAATATGAAATGATTTTATATGCTTATGTGTATGCCAAAAAAAATTTATGTCTTATGTTATTGTAACGTCCCAGATCTAGGTGCCACACAATGGGTGCCCCGAACCCGGTTGGTCACATGACCTCAAGCGCAATTAATGAAATGTCAGAGGCTACAAACTAGCAGTGAGGGCTAAAGACTGATAGTGGCGAAACTATTCTCCCATTTTTCAAAGTGTAGCGCAGCAGAGAAATATAAACATACCAAAAGTGGAAGAAGTAAGCCATATCAAGCTGAAATAGACAATGATACTGAAGTAAAAGATGACCAACAATCATATATATATGATGAAGAAATATGTCCCTAGTTCTAAGAAAGAATCCAAAAGTGGATACACTGAATTCTAAAATAATACAGTATAGGGTACAAGTACAATAAGGAAAACCAATATAGTACAGTAGAAACTCAGCATCATCTCAAGCCTAAAATTGGTCGCATGCTCTCCTACTCCTCTGCAATAATCAAGTACATGTATAGGGAATCTTTCCCTTATCAACACCATCTGTAATATAGTATTTTTGGGCCCAAGACATAACCCAAATAGTGTGTGAGAAATAAATCCTAGTAGGCAACCACCAAAGGCCCATTCCCAACTGTCAGTGAAAATGTGCAACAGCAGTATGCAATAAAAAAATTCAGTAATATAGGAAGTATTCAAAACAAGCTAATCCTACCAGTTCCATTACCATATAATTAATTATTTATTAATTCCGAGCTTGTGCTTTATCTTGGCAGGTATAACATGGGAAATCACCAAAATAAATATTCAAAGTAAACATTGTCCTCAGGCATGAAAGTCCATACCCTTAGGCAAGCAGAATCGAAACCTGCAGGTGACTTCCCACATGCATAACAAATGTATCCCACAGGCATATGAGATGTTTCCCTTAGGAACAGAAGCTACTTTCCATAGGAATAAGAAAAGTTTCCCTCAGGCTAAACGAAACACTGCCCTTAGGCTAAAAAAACACTGCCATCAGGCTATGAAATAAACTAGGCCAATCCCAATACATAAGAAAGCAATTTATATACATTTAATCTCAATAAAACTCAAAACATTCTTATAATCATGGAATATCCATGGGTATCCTGGCCAAATTGCTAAACAAGGGAAATGCAACCACAGGGTGGCCCTGGATCAAGGAAACGATCTCAAACAGTAGTTTATACTTGTTAATTAAATTACCTAAGAAATTATAGGTATCTTAATAGTCATGGCCTCAGCCGTATGACACCCCAAACATGGGATTGTATCACAACGGTACACAAAAACTACTCGACAGTTGGATATAAACACCCGACCACCTACCTTGATCTCCTCTGATTGATATACATAAACATCACCTCTCTAAACAACCACAAACGACATATATATGCGATAGAAGATTACCAATTCTATCTTAAATAACATCCCTTAGGGAAAGAACTAGTATCAAACGTTCATGAAGTGAGAAGAAATCACCCGTGCGGTTTAAACGAGATCGACGACAAAGAAATCGAAGTCCTGGTGTGCGGCCAGGAGCTCCTCCAAGCTCCGGCCTTATCTCCCTCATATCTCGGGTGTTCTAAGGTTCCTCTATCGAAAGGGGAGGCTACTTCCGATTTTAACCGAAAAAACATAACTACACGGCGTGTACTCTCATGTACACGGCATGTACTTCCCATTTTTTTACTATTCCTCTAGAGACCACATTCCACCGCCTCACTGTTCATCTGTCGACATGATTATACATTGTGTATTTCTAAGTACATAGGATGTACTACTGTTCCGATAGCGGTTAATACCACCTTCTTACTATTTACATGCCGACTGATTACACAACCTGTATATACTAAGTACATGACACGTAGTCAGTTTTTACACCCTTCATCCCCGACAGACCTACACGCCCAATATACTCATCCCACATGGCCAAATACACGATGTGTATATGAAAGTACATGGCACATAGGTTGTTTTTTCAAAAAACATATGCACCCAGTATTCTTATCCCACATAGCTGAAGTACACAACGTGTGTAGAAAACGTACATGGTGTGTACCCATAAATTTGGAATTTTCCCAGATTTCCATTGTTTTCCCAAAAACACTTAAGGAAAAAGGAAAAGAAGAATCCCATACATCATGAATAAGAACCAGGACCTTACAAACATCCCCCCTTAAAAAAATGCATCCCTGAATTTCCCTTCCAAGGGTGGTGAAGATAAAGCTGTGAATAACTCTGTCCACTGAGCACATAATTTGGTCTCCCGCTCCAAGGTTTGTTCCTGCCCTCGGCCACGCTTCCATAGCACCAGTACGAGAGGAACTAACCGGCCTCAGAGAACTTTCTTGCTCCTATCAATAATACAAATCAGATGCTCCTCAAAGGATGTATCGACCTGAAGCTCAACCTCCTCAGGCTGAAAAACGTGAGATGGGTCTGAGTGATAATGAAACAGTTGAGATACATGGAAGATGTCGTGCATGGCCCGATACCTCTGTGGTAACTACAACCGAGAGGAAACCAGCCACACTCTCTCCATAAACTAAAATGGTCCCACATACCTTGGTGAAAGTAGAACTTGTCTCCCGATCCGCCTATGTTCCAACCTCAGTGAAACACATAAGAAAACCTGATCCCCGACCACGAACTCCAAGGGTCATTTGCGGCGATCACATTAAGATTTACGGCAAGACTGTGCTGTAGCCATCCACTTCTAAATCAACTAAACCTGCTCTGAAGTCTCCTTCATGAGAATTTGTCCCAATAAAGATTCATCACCTGCCTCCAACCTGCACAAGGGTGATTGGAATGGCCTACCATATAAAGCCTCAAAAGGTTCCATCTCAATAGTTTCCTGAAAACTATTATTGTAGGAAACCTCATCCAGGGGAATGTGCTTCTCCCAATATCCACCAAATTCATGGATGCATGCTCACAACATTTCCTCAATCACCTGTATCGTAAGCTCTGACTGGACACCGTTGTGAGGGTGGTAAGCTGTGCTCAGGAACACCTGGGTACCCAGTGCCCTCTGAAAACTCTTCCATAAACAAGACGTAAAATGGGAGTCCCTATCTAAAATGATGGAAAAAGGGACCCCATGAGGACGTATTGTCTCTCAGATATACAATTTCTCGAGCTCAACAACATCGATGGTCTCCTTGATAGGAAAAACGTAAGCTTCCTTCGTAAGTCTGTCCACAACATCCCACACAACAAAACTGCCTCAAGGTGACCTCGACAGGCAGGTCATGATGTCCATCATGACATCATCCCATTTCCACTCCGGAATGGGTAACTATTGTAATAGTCTGGCTGGCCTATAAATCTCTACCTTCACCTACTGACTGGTGGAACATCTCGTAAAAAAACTAGCTACCTCTAGTTTCATACCCGGCCACCAATACGGACGTCTCAAGTCACGGTACATTTTGGTACCTCTTGGATGCACTTACCAAGCTGAAGAATGAAACTCCCACATCAACTCCTCGCATATATCCCTTGGAACCCACACTCATCCATGTATACGTAGTACCTCATAATCTCCTATCGTCCAACAAGGAGGAGGGTCCTCACTTGCCACAGACTCTCGTAGAACTAGGCCTTCTGAATCAGATATTTGTCTCATATTTACTCTATCAAGGAGGGTATAATTCACAACTAAGGATGAAATATAGGCTCGCCCCTGACTATTATCCACCTCCAAATGCATCTCAGAGTACAAATCCATAAGCTTCCACTCACAACTGACCTCCTACACTGCCTGTATCTGAGTCCACCTACACAGTTCATCAGCTACTACTTTACCTTTACCAGGTGTATAAAAAAGCTCAAAGTCAAAGGACTGAAGGTATTCAACCCACAATCGTTGTCTCCAATTCAGTTCATGCTGGGTAAAGATATATTTTATACTTTTGTTATCTATAAACACCACAAAATGTTCTCCCAAGAGATAATGCCTCCAACAGCATAACACATGAACAACTGTAGCCAACTCAAGATCATTCATCGGGTAATTCCCCTCATGTGGCCTGAACTACCGTGACCCGTACGCAACTACTCAATCACCCTGCATCAACACTGCTCCTAGACCTATACCTGATGCATCATAGTTACATGTATATCTCTTTCCTTGCTCTAGATCTATCAGGACTTGTGATGATGTCAACCTTTCCATCAACTCTTGAAATGGTGTCTCACAAGATTACGACCAATCAAACTTCACACCCTTCTTAGTCAAACCCGTCAACAGCACTGCTAAGAAGGAGAAGTCCTATATAAAGTGATTGTAGGAACCATCCAGCCCTATGAAGCGTAGTATTTCAAACACAATCTTTGACTGCTACCAAGAAACAACTACTCTCACTTTCCCTGGGTCTACCACAACTCTTTCCTCTGAGATAATACGACCTAGGAAGTGAATTTAGTCCATCCAAAAGTGGCATTTGAGAGCCTAACATATATCTAATTCTCTCTCAGTGTAATCAGAATGATCTTAAGACGGGTGGAATGGTTGTGTCGAGTCCGAGATTACACCAAGGTGTCGTCCATGAAGACCACCACAAAAGAATCTAGATAAGGGTGGAACACACGATTCATCAGTGCCATGAAAACTGCTGGCGAGTTTGTGAGTCCAAACTTCAAGACCAAGTACTCGTATAGACCATATCTCCTCCAAAAGGCTATAAGCGGTATGTTCGATAGTCTAACACGAAACTGATGATATCCAGATCTCAATTCAATCTTCAAGAACACTCGTGCTCCTTGAATTTGATAGAAAATATCATCAATCAGGGGTAAGTGATATCGATTCTTGATCGTCAACTGGTTCAACTTCTGATAATTCACATAGTGTCTAAGGGCACCATCCACCTTCTTCACAAATAAGATAGAAGAACCCCATGGGGAAGTACCAGGTCGAATAAAACCCTTCCCCTAAAACTCCTCAAACTACCTCTTGAGCTCCTACAATTCTGGGGTAGCGATCCTATAAGGAGGAATAGACACCAGTGCCTCTCTTAACATAAGCTCAAAAGATAAATCCACCTCTCGCTTTGAAGGTAGACCTGAAAAGTTTTCCGGGAAGACATTCCTGAAATGATTAACCACTAGGGGGAAATACTTCTGACATGTTTCACGGACATCTCGATATAAACTCTCAATATGGGTTGTCACTCCACCTCACCCACGATGATCGGTTCTAGATCGGCCCACCTGGACATCCCATTCGCCCTTGTATAGAAACTCCACTCCCTTTGGTGATGTGAAACTCACCCTGCGATGATTACAATCTACAAAGGCTAACAATGGTACCATGTTGTCCATCTTATGAATGACATCATAGCTCGTCATCTCTAAGACATAGAGGTCCCACAATAAGTGACTCCCACCAACCTCAAGGGGTAACACCTAGAACCAACCCACACCACCTGTTCTAATTACCAACGTAGTGTCTAGAGTCATGATATCAAAATAATAAGAAACAAAATGGAAAAAAATCCACAACAGCCACATAAATAATGCTATGTGTAACACCATTATCGAAAAGTACTGAAGATAAAATAGAAGAAACTAGAGTAGTACCTCTGAAAGTGGAAGCTCCGGATTGTTTCTCTTGTTGCGTCTGTTGCGTTGCATATGCCTGCCCAGTGCTACGGCCCTGCAACACAGCCCGACTACCCAGAGCTGACCCACCCTACTGTCTCTGAGATCCTTGTGTTTGCATACCAAGACCACGACCACCACCTCCACCTAAACATCCTGACATGTTCCAATTCCCAAACTGGTAATAAGCTCCTGGACCTACTCCCTCATGTAGAGTCTTCATAGAACCCCTCTCACTAGTCACTGGTGGAAACAAGCCTCAAAAACACTAAAGATGACCCATCCTGCTACAGCCTCAGCACTCCACTAGGTCATGTGGACACTGATGTCTCTTGTTCCCCTCTTTACCATACCGATAGCACATCACCTGGCCACCTGAAAAATTCTTCTAGCTAGTACTTCCATCGTGAGAGAAATCCATCTGCCTCTTCTTCTTACGAGTAGGAATAGTACCAGAGACTGGTGCCGAACTGCCCTGGACTACTCCACTAGCTTCTCATGGGTTCCACTCAGTAATTAGTTCCTGTTTCACAATAGCATGCACTGTAGGGAACCTGAAAACATTCACCAGTGCACAGATTTTATATCGAAGACCATCCTTGAGGTGTCTCGCCCTCAAAGTCTCATCACCCACTAGAACAGGTGCAAAAAAATGTATCTTGGTGAAGTAGGTAGAATAGTCCATCACTGACATGGAACCCTGCTTCAGATTCATGAACTCCAAGCTCGATCTTCCAGTAACGTCTCTAGAAAGAAAAATTCATAAAAGACTTCCTAAAAATCTTTCCACACCATGTCTTGATGATGCTCAGTCTGGGTGGTAGCATCCCACCATCTCTTGGGGGAATCACGCAACATGTAAGTAGCGATCTTGAACCTCCTCCCAAGAGGTGTCTCCTGATGCTCCAAGATTGTCTGCATAGAACCCAGCAATGATTCCACAGCCTATGGTCTTCCATCCCCTAAAAATGTAGGCGAATGCTACTGCTAAAAGATACATGTCAGCTCTACCATGGACATGGAAACTGGCAGTTCTCCTTAGAAGGTTTTCATAATCCTCATGAAGCCTTCATGGAACTGTGCATCCGCGCCTGCGTCCGGTATAACAACTGGTGCCACATCTGACTATTCTAGAGGATCCATCGTTATCTCGTGGCCTACCATCTCTAGAGTATAGTATTTGCCGCTCTCTTGGTGAATAACTCGTGGTCAACTCAACAACATGACTCTACAAGGTCAAACACACACCTTAGATTAATATCATCAAGGAATAAGAACTGGAAGCCTATGAAGGGTAAAAGAGAAAGAAAAAATTTGATTTTTACTAAACAAGACTACACGGCATGTATAATAACTACACGGCATATTCCCTTACGTCTTTCACATGGGAATGTACTTCTGCCAGAACTGGTCGTGTAACACCCAAAACACATAGTGTGTTGTCCACACACATGGTGTGTACCTGAATTTTCTTCCCCTTCCCGAGTTCTTCTACATAGATATGCCACATGAATCTCATTAGAACTAGAATACATGACATGTATAAGTCCTGCAATCCGTGTACAAGATTAGCTTCACTGACCCATGTTTTTTGCGACACGGCTGGGTGCACATCTCAAACTGCATAGCGTGTTCTAGATAGACATGGAATGTACGACTTAGATTCCAACTGTCCGTGTTGATAGTGACATGGCCGGCTACTCGACTGGCACTACATGGCATGTTACACCTTTACATAGCGTGTACACCACCCCATTTCGCCAGCCACACAACCAAGTCTACATGGTCTCTTACCGGTCAAGACTACACGAAGTATCCCATAGGTACATTGCATGTACTAGATGAGCATTGCTGACCTGTGTTGTCAGAGACATGGTCGGGTACACGGTTCACTTGACACAGTGTGTTCCAGATGGACACAGCATGTACTAGAAAGGATAACACCAACCTGTGTTGTTAGTTAAGTGGGAATATTCCCAGGTTACACTACACGACATGTTCAAAGGTGACACAACGTGTTCAATCGAAGATAACACGACACAGGATGTACAACCGGTACTTGGTGTTTTCCCTCTAGAATTTTCCCAATCCTATTTTTCTGCCTACATAGCATATGAAATAGTTAGAAACTATACGGTGTGTACATATGGTACACAGCGTGTACTTAAAACATTTCATCTCTTCCTGAACAGAAGAGTACATGGCATGTGTTCATAGAACCACACACCGTGTTGTTTGGGTTTCCGGACTGTAGACCATAGAAATTACTCTAGAGTCTAGAAAACAATTGAAAAAACAGCCAAGTGCTGAATTCCGATCAAAGAGGGCTCATAATCCCCGCAAACCAAAGCTTGAATTCTTATACGTGTTATATCAAAGTAAACATGTCAAGGATCTACCAAATTCCAGTTGATGAGGGACCATACTCATCAAGAATGAATGTTTTGAATTCCTTCACAAAACCATAGATAATAATACCCTATCAAATAACAGTTATTTTATAAAGGCATTTATCACAACAACATGCATTTTCTAGTACAACATCTATCATCATGAAATTAAATTTCTAATGAACCTACATGGCATGGAAACTATGCATGGCATGTGATTCTAACATGTGCCTAAATAATGCATGAGATGGCATACCCTCACGTCATTAGGATGCAACTAAATAGAACCCAGGTATAAAAATATAAACAACAAACCACATCTATGTCACCCAACTGTGAAAATCAATTCAATTTTAATAATCATAAACATGAAATCACAATTTAATTCGAGGCAATCCATAATTTACCTGTACATAGGGTAGCTACTCCCAGTCACAATTATTATTGAATCTCTTAGAAATATATCTCTTTCCATCGTCGCCAAATAATAAAATAACTCAGAAAATAGAAAAATCTTGTGATCCCACTTTGTAACGTCCTGGATCTGGGAGCCGCACAACGGGTACCCTGAACCTGGTTGGTCACATGACCTCAAATGCATTTCCCCAATTGCCAGAGGCTACCGATTAGAAGTGAGAGCCTATGAATGATAGTTGGGAAACTATGCCCTCATTTTTCAAAGTGTGTCGTAGCTGAGAAATATAAACGTACCCAAAGCGGAAGTAGTAAGCAATATCAAGATGAAATGGACAACGGTACTGAAGTAAAAGATGACCAACAGTCATATATATATGATGATGCAATATTTCCCTAGTTCTATGAAAGCAGTCAAAATAAGATACACTGCAATCTAAAACAATATAGTACAAGGTATAAGTATAGTAAGGCAAAACAAAATAGTGCAGCTGAAACTCAGCAGTATCACAGACCTAAGATCGGTCTCATGCTCTCCTACTCCTATGAAATAATCATGTATATGTATAGGGATCTTTCCCTTATCAAAACCTACCACAATATAGTCTGTTTGGGACCAAGACATGACCCAAATATGGTGTGAGAAATAAATCTCAGTAGGAAACCACCAAAGGCTCGTGCCCAACTGTTAGTGAAAATGTGCAACAACAGTATTCAATAAAGAAATACAGTATGTTAGGAAGTACTCAAAAGAAGCTACTCCATCGAATTCCATTACCATATAATTAATTAATTATCAATTTCAAGCTTGTGCTTTAGCTTGGAAGGTACAAAATGAGAAATCACCACAGTGAATATTCAATGTAAATGTTGTCCTTAGACATGCAAGTCCTCACCCTCAGGAAAGAAAAAATCGAAACTTGTAGGTCACTGCCCACATGCCTAATGAATATATCCCACTGGAATATGAGATGTTTCCCTCAAGCATTGAAGCTACTACACATAGGAATATGAAAATTTTCCCTCAGGCTAAACGAAACACTGCCCTCAGGCTAAGAAAAACACTACCCTTCGGCTAAGCAAGTAACCAGGAAGAGCCCAAAACATAAGCAAGAAAATTATATACATTTCCTCTCAAAAAAACTCAAAACATGCTTATAATCACGACATACCCATGGGTATCCTGGAAAAACTACTAAACATGGGAACCACACCCACAGGGTGGCCCTAAATAAAGACAATGATCCCAAACAGCAGTTTATACTTGTTCATTGAATTACCTATGACATTATAGGTATCTTAACAGTTAAGGAATAATCCATACTACATCCCAAACATGGGAACATAGAACAACGGTACACAAAAACAACTCGACAATTGGAAATAAGCACCAGACCACCAACCTTGATCTACTCTGATCGATATACGTAAACGACGCCTCTTGAAACAACCATAAACGACATCGATTTGGAATAGAATATTATCTATTCAAACATAAATAACTTCCTATAGGGAAATAATTGGAAGAAAACATTCAAGAAGAGAGAATAACTCACCTGCGAAGTTCAAACGAGATCGACGACGAAGGAATCAAAGTCCCAGTGTGCGGTCGAAAGATCTTCCAAGCTCCGGCCTTCTCTCCCACAGCTCTTAGGCATTCTAAGCTTCTTCTGTCAAAAGAGAAGGTTACTTCCTGTTTTAAGGTAAAAAACATAACTACACGACATGTACTCTCAAGTACACGGTGTGTACTTTCCATTTTTTAACTATTTCTCTAGCGGCAACTTTCCACCGCCTCATTGTTCATCTGTCGACTTGATTACAAGGTGTGTATTTCTATGTTCACAGCGTGTACTAAAATTCTGTTGGAAGCTACTCCCACCACCATACTATTGACATTCTGACTGATTACATGGCGTTTTTATACTATATACATAGGATGTAGTAAATTTTTACATCCTTCTTCGCCGACAGGCCAACACGCCATTTATAGTCATCCCACACGACCAAAGTACATGGAGTGTGTATGAAAGTACACGTCGTGTAGGTTTTTTTACTGAAAAACCTATGCGACCTATATTCTTATCCCACATAGCCAAAGTACACGACATGTGTACAAAAAGTACACATCTTGTACCCTTAAATTTGGGATTTTCCCCACATTTCCCATGTTTTCTCAAAAACACTTAAGGAAAAAGAAAAAGAAGAAACTCGTATCTCAAGAATAAGAACCGGGTTCTTACTGTTATAAATTTTGGGATTAAATTAATAGATCCTTATGAAAATTTATGATTTATCCCATGGCATGATATCAAAATCTTTCATATGTAGGGTAAGATTTTCAAATGTTATGTTATTATGTATTATGGTTATGACAAGATTGATATCTCCCTTATTTACCCTTACTGAGCATATATTATAACCGTTTAATATGTTTCATTTCCCTAGGATATGAAGAAGTGTATTAAGTAAGATATGTCAAAAATGGGTCTCATTATGATGCAATAAGTGGGAGATAATGAATATGTCTTAAGATGAAGTTGTTTATGTTTCCCAGTTTCTTCAGACACTATACTTATGCGGTTATTTCATGGATTTTTTGTAATTTATAATGAATATATTCCAATTGTGGATTAATATAAATGTATGTAATGCATGGGTTTTTATAAATATCACAGTGAAGGATGATTAAAGTAACACACTAAGGATGCGACAATGGGATGAGAGTTGGAGAGGAGGCAGAAACATGATAAGCACCGAAGAGGAGCTAGAGGATAAATGAGCATGAGAGAGGATGTGGTGGAGGTATGATCATAAGAGAGGGATATAGTTGAAAATGGGATTAGAGATGGAGATGAGGTTATGATGTGATATTTGAAGGAGACAAGTCAGTGGCTAGACAAGCTCAAGATAGGATGTGGTGGTTAGAAGAGTGCCAGAGAGGATGTCATGGTGGGATGAGCATGGGAGAGGGCTACGAGTACTGGATGTGGTTATTTCTAAGAAGGAGGGGATTTTTTTGGGGAATAAAGGTCATTTACATTCACATTGTCATAAAAGAAGGCCCCCTATTAAAATTTTATCATTTCTTGGTCCTTAAACCAAATTAAACCTCTATTTCTATCTTTCAGTGTCATTCTCCCTTCTTTCTTTTCTTTTTCTAACACCAATGTAAATTTTCAAACCAAAATAAATTGTAAATGAAAACACTTATACTATTTAAAATTAAAAAAAAATGACTGTTATAGTAGGATGATAGTTTTCATTTGATTTAATTGAGGATTTAAAATTTTAAAAAATTTATATATATATATATATCTGTGTGTGCAAATGAACTATTCATAGAATTAATTTCTTGTATTTAATTTATTAACTTCAGAAAATAAAAAAAAAATTTAAAATCATTTTAATTATAAATTATCATGGATTAGTTGAAAATGTAATGAAATTATTATAAATATAATTGTAATTATAAATTTATCATTGATTTTAATCCTTTAATTTTTACCATTTAAACTTATATATTTTTATTTATTTATTAATTCATTTATAAATAAAATTATATTTATAAGAATTACATTTTTATTTTTAGTTGTTTACAAATAACTATTAAATTAATTACAACTGTATTTCAATACATTTTTAAGTGTAGTTGCATATATGAAATGAACTATTTTTATGATTTTTTATTTAATTTAATTTCACAATGTGTTTTTTCATGTATATTTTTTAAATTTATTATTCTTAACAAAAATTAATTTTAATGTTGTTTATTGTTTTTATAATGAATATTTTTAATTCAAAAATAATTTGATTGCATAGTTATTAATTCCCATTTTTTATAAAATTTAAAAATAATAAAAATTAATTAGTTTAACAAAGTATTTTCATTTATAACACTATTATTACACTTAGTTTAACTCTTCATATTGATCATAATAGACTTTATAATATCTTAGGGAAAAGTAAAACATAATAAAGAAGTGAGGTAAAATGATCATTAAGGGTTAAATACAATGGAAGCTATCATGAATCAAAAAGAATAATAAACATGGCATGGTAAATAAATAAACACACATTCCATTTAATAACATGACTATCAAGAGAATATAAGATATAATTATTATGAAAATGTAAATGATTGGAAACAAATTCTATTTAATAAATAATTTTTGCACAATCTGAATCCATGGATAATATATCAATGATAACCTCATGGATAATAATAATTGAAATATTAATTATGTTAATGATTAATTATTGGACTTCATGTTTCTCAAATAAATTATACCAGTACTGGTAAGACATTTCACAAGATAGTTTAATCTTTATGGTTAAACAACCATTTAATTTGGCCAAATTATTTGTCTCATGAGACTACCGATGCATAAAATGGTTTTTCTATATATCGTCACCACCTGTTATTTTGTGTCTAAATCATTACTCATATATCAAATAATCAATTAAATTAATAAGCAATGTGTCTTATCATCAAATATCCACAATGAGTAAAAGATACAGATTTATCAATATTTACCCAGTTAAAATAATCATAAACCTTCTAAATAAATTTTATTAATGGTGTAATTAAAATAAATCTTCAATACAAAATTCAACAAATGATGTTTCTATAGTTGAAAAATCCTTTAATGGATTAATTTAATATTTCATGGGGAAAATTCATTTATTACATTGAAAATAATTTTTAAAATCTAAAAAATGTGCATGTTATAAAATAATTATTTTTATTAAAATGAACTTTGTAAACTTATAAAGGAATATTTAAATAATTAAGGTATCATGGTGGTATAAAATTCTTTTCATTCCATATAAGTTAAAAAACATATATTTTGAACTTTTTAATGAAAAATCATAAAAATACATTTTTAGAAAATGATAAGATGATTCATTTTAAAACATTTTATAAAAAGTAAAAAAGGGGTGAATATGAATTTAAAAAATAATTGTAGAATAGAAAAAATATTTTAAATTTTTTTTAGAAATCATAATCATGCAAAAGAAATATTCCTTAGTAAAGACCTAAACATAAACTATCTCAAATAATGATGTGATAGTAAAATAAACCCTTACCACTTTGTAATCAGTTCAATCATATGCCCCATGAAAGAAATAACTTCAAATAAGACTTTTAATACCATGAAGAAATATATATTCATGATTGAATATATCAAAGGAGAAGTATATACACCACACAATAGAAATAATTTGTGAATATGACATATGTCTCACTGGAGTAAAAATGAGATTAGAAACCCTTAAAAAGATCATATCATTGATGTGGGTGTTATTAAAATGAATGAATTATGTGCATCAGATATAAATCCACATAAAAAAGTGGAAATAAAGCATAATATAATCAGAAGTTACTTCACACATAATATTAGCATGAAATAATAAATGATGTGAAATTTTAACCCAATGAATTGAAATTGAGTTAAGAAATCTGTTACCACTTGGGTATCTTGACATTCATAATACCCAGGAAAGAAATAACATAAAATTAATATTTAAATATCATGAATAAAAATATATTCATGATATAATATATCAAAGGGGTATTATATACACCACACAATGGAAATAAGTGGTACATACGACATATGTCCCATGGAAGTAATGTTGAGATGAAAATATCTTACCTTGCGCTTTCATTTAGTTGAACATGATTTAAAATTCTGAATAATGGATTACATCATGTTATTGATTTATTAAAGAAGCATATTAATATTTGTGATATCATATATGAACCAATTATATCATTTTATCACCCATTTGTTGATAATATTTTGTTATTACCCTTGTTTTGGGTGTTAACTATCTAATTTTCCTACGTATGTTTGGTTGTGTAAGTTTTAGTTTTATAAATACGTTATAGTTTCATAACCTCCATAATGATATTAAGGTCATTTATGTCAAAACTATTGATTATAAATATTTTTAGGATAAATTTGTAATTTTGAATGTGGAAAATGAATCGCATTGCCTCTTGGTGACGGTAAGATGTACTTTCGCACGAGTGATGAAATCATTCGATTAATGGGTTAAATGTTAAGGTAGTGGATAATATATTAATTTGAAATAATATATATCATTTCATAATTACCATATATATCCACTATTTCCATAATTATTATCATCCTTGTAAAATGGTGATGAAAAACGAATTACATCGCTATGTGGAGACAATAAGCTGTACGTACGCACGTGCAATGATTTCATTTTTCCTAAATGGATCAAAGGTAGAATATGGATGTTTCATAATCATAAGTACATATTATTATATATATGATACATTAGTTATTATTCTATGGTGTAAAAACACATTAAGAGAATGTAAATGAATAAATATACATGAAAGAGTTGGTAATGATGATTACCTCTTCTTCAATGAACTTCCATTACATATATTCATAGGGACACCCGGATCAGTATTTTTAGATGATCGACACCTCCATAACATGGATAAATATGTTTTTAAGATAAATTGGTTGGGTTTTGTGGATATATAAGACTCAAAGTGGTGTAAATATGTGACGTATGGGTACCATTTTATAATTGAAGTGAGGGGCACTTTGGGAAACTCTCAAAATATTAAATTAATATAAATTAATTTTAAATTAAAAATGGATTAAAATTTATTTATTTATAATATATGATTATTATGTGTCTAAATACTATAATAAAATAATTTTTAGGTAATTTTAGGTCACATTATTTCCCCTATCATTTAGTTTTAACCCTTATTTAAACCATTTAACTCTTACTATGACAACATGGATTTTATTTTTTAAGCGTAAATATTGTTACTATAAAATGATAAAATAACAATAAATGGATCATGGTTAATATTTTAACCCATATCCTAATAAATTTAAAAAATTTAAGATTTTTAATAATTTTATATCATTTAATAAAATGTAATATATTTTAAAATATCATCAATGTCACTTTTGACACAATTTATTACTTTGATTTTAAAAATATCAATTAAATTAGACGTATTTGAAAAAAATCTTTTAATAAATACTTAATATGTAACATTAATCTATAAAAATAATTTTTTTACATTAATTATGTCTAATTATATTTATTTTAATATTTTTAATACCATTTGTTTGATTTTTCTATTAATTAAATAATTACTCCTTCAGTGTTGTAAAAACATTTAAGGTAATTATTTATTCACTAAAAATTAAAAATAAATTACCATGATGAATATAATTCCATTATATGTTTTAATAATATATTTAGTTGAATATATATATTTGATAACACCGTAATAAAAATGTTATATTTATTAAAATCATGAATGTGATATCTTTGGCTTTTCATTAAATAAAATATTATAAGGGTCATAATCACATTCCAATGGAATAAATGGTCATATATCCAAAATTTTTATTATTATATATTAAAATAACACATAAAATAAATTTAGGGTAAGTGTTATGGTCATTTTATAGTCCTTAACATTTTTTAACCTATATTACCCAATTCCCCTTTTACCGTGGTAACAAAAATTACCAAGGTTAATATTCATCTTGACCAAAACAAAAGGATCTGTTTACTTAATTTGGATCTTATGAAACCAAATATTTTATACCTTTTTAGAATTTAAATCATATAATTTTTAGAAATTAATTTAAAATTATTTTTTCCAAAAGAAATGAAAAACAATTTCTTGAAAAATGCATTTTTAAGTCAAAAAATGAACTTATACCAAAATAATGTATAAAGAGGATTAAAATGAAATAAATTAGATTATTTATAACTAAATAGTACTTAAACTAAATTTATATCAAATTAAAATCATAAATATACTTTAAATATAAATAAATTTAAAATTTTATAAAAAATTGCATTTTTACTATTCATCGGAAAATCAATCTTTTCAGAAAATTACAAAAAAAATCACCATAAATTAATTTTAATATGATGATTTTAAAAAATTATATTAGTTTTATATAAAATCATAGAAGTTCCATGAATTTATTATAATATTTACTCATAAAAAGCCAGAACACCATTTTTTTTAAAAGAAATATTTTTTGAAGAAGAAAATGATTTTACTAAAAATTATAGTGCATATTCACAATGAATAAATTTCTACATTAAAAATAATTTGGAAAATTATATATTTCATAATATGGTTAATACTATTCATTTATTCTTATTTAATGACAAGTTTATAACAATCACATAATAATATTTTATTTTTCGTTTAAGTTGGGTGTAGCGTGCAACATAATCTATCAAATATATTAAATTTAAAAAGATACATACCTTAAAATTTTAGAGTTTTATAAAAAATTGGTTTTGGATTAGGTTATTTTTATGATGTTAACTTATTGAAATCTATCGACCTGACTCACTCTACAGCAGACAGATCAGAGAACAACTAGACCTTGGACACGTCTTCTCATACATCATAGATTACCGACTAGCAGCAAGTCTTCTAAAGGTCGGCAGTGGTGTGACTATAACCTCTAAAGATAAATAATAATAACACGACAACAATATAAAAAATATAAATAATAATAAAAAACAAGCCAAAACATACATACGATGATCAAAGTAAACATATACAATGTCATATCAATTATAAACAAATAAACATGATTTTTCGTGGTTCAATCATATACAAACATGCTCAAAGGTATCCCTAAGAACCACCAACCCATCAACGAGGATCCACTAATTCCTACTCAAAGATCACAATATTTAGCTCGAGCACCATCTGCACTGCTATCTTTACTAGATTCTCGATGATGAGTATTTACCCTTACCTTTATCCTAAACCATAATTTCTACACATGTCCCAGATGGTCCATGAAGGGTGTGATATTAAACCAAGTATTTAAACACTGATGACAACATTAGATAATATCCATAAATATACCAATGTATAAAATGTACAATAAACGATAACCAAAACACACCACTCATCCTTCTCCACTCGTGCTTGACCTGTCCTAAGTGACCCTTTACCTACCACAACAAGTGCCAAAATGTAAAGATTCATTCACAATGTGTCATACCGGATGTGCCCTCAACCTTCTAACCACTATTGTCTCACATGAAATCACATGCAAACTCATAAAAATAATAAAAATCTTGAGTCAACAGCGATTCCCCAAAGACAATTTCACAAACCATATCACCAATCACTACTATAAATTTGATCTATACCCCCAGAACTATACCAAATATTTTAGAAAACCATTGGAATATGTTCTAAAAAAATCTCATATACCAACAGTTCTATATAATAGTTGGTATAACTCCCTAAAAATATAGGCACCTATACCAAAAATTCTCTAAAACTATCAAAAATTTGTGAACCATTGGTATAGACCACATAAACCAATGGTTATCCCAAAACTGTTGGTAGGTTTATCCCAATTACATAACACCCAAAAGGTCTTCAAACCATTGGTATTGGGTATACCAATAGTTCTAGGTCTTATACCAACAGTTTCGAATCATTGGTACATACTTTTTTCCAGTAGTGAGTCCCAGGATCATGTAATCCCTTTACCAACTGTCATCTCAATGGCCTGACGAACCCAAGGAACAGGGACACCTACCCTTTACTATTTCTGACCCATTGACCTAAACACATCCCACACATACGAAAAGAATCTTGTTCCCACCAAGTTATCTCAATCACCACCCATGTCTCATGGTCAATCTATGGAATATCCCTCATCTATAACAATAGTCAATGCAATAAACCCTAAGACATTCATTCTACGAAGTATATCACCCATAACTAGTGGTTACAACCAACACATGGGACTGGTCCAATGTACCCATGACCCTAACAACCACAACCCCATGATGAGTGAAAATCACCAACCTCATGACCACAACTCGGTGAACTATTTTTCCACCTGTGGAGATGGTCAACACCTTCCACATCACACTGGTGAACATTCATTTCCACACAAAACAATGGTCAACGCCATTTTCATCATAATAATGAACCTCATCCATCACTCGTGACAATGGTCAACACCATTTAAATCACACTAGTGATTCACATTGCTCATTCCCATTGATCAAAATCACTCACAGTCACATCGGTTACAACCATCATGTTTCCAAAAAACCAAATAAACAATCAAATACCATAGAACATTATTAACAACACACAACATCACAACCATAAATCCCTCAAACTAGATAACCAATAAAGTCATTCCATAACATGACTAACTTGTCACTTCCCACATGATACTTCCCATAGGAATCCCTCACGAATAATGAAAACCATAAAAGGTTCCATTGAAAATTACACAAACGACCTTACCGAAGTCATATTATCACATTCCACATAAGAACACCTACCTGAATGGCCCGAAGGTCTCTATTTTTATTGATTTTTGATAACCCTCCTTTCAAGGGATGAGGGGGAAACCTTACAAGGCTCGTAGGCCAAATATTACATGGCCCATAGGCTTAGGTGATTACATGACCCGAAGGTCTTAGGGAATTCAACCAGACTATCATCAAGGAACTGCCCCTCCCCAGCATCTGCATCATGATAGTAGATATCCACATTCTCACGGTTGTCTGGATAGGCTTCCCGTGCTAGCACAGGATGATCTCGACGGCATAGTCATACCCTCTCATTCTGACAAACAAATTTGGTTTTTCCCTGGTGAGTGGACCTGCTCTTAATCCTCTTCTGGGGCTCCTCATTTTTTTTAGTGTGTCTAGGAAAATTGCATGTGTCCCAAAGGCCTTGATGTAACCCGAAGGCCTTAAAGGTGTCCCAAAAACCCTACTTCACGAAGGCCTGGGTGGCCCAAAAGGCTTAAGGACTCCAATCCCAAACCGGTGGCCCAAGGTGAATAGTTCCAACTGCTACAGTACTGAACAGTACCTGCTACAGTACATGATACAGTGCCTACTACAGTTTCCTACACAGTGTATAGTTTAGCTACAGTACTTGTACTGTGTACAGTTCTACTACAGTACCCGCACAATGTACAAATCTACTACAGTACTTCTACAGGTCCTTCTACAGTACTGAAAAATATGCCTCTACCTAGTTTTGAACCTGGCTCTTGTAGATGCACTTAAGGATACCTCACCAACTGGGTTGAGGCTCATGTGCATAAGCAGCCATATAACATAGAAATGTATCTAGTCACCACCTACCTAAAGTTAGAAAGACTCCACTCACTGGGAAACTATGGTCGATGTGGCCTTGAATGGAAGAAACCAGATAATTATTAAACATCACAGATTTAGGGTTCCACCAATAGAAAACATGGAAACAATGAAAAAAACCAAAAATAAACACCCGTGGACAATTAAACATACTCATGACTACTTCCTTCATGAACAAAATGAATTAAAAAAATAAATGATGAATATCACTCAAGAGGAAATGAATAAAAAGAGAGAGAGTGAGAGATGAGAATTATGGTGCACCCATTGGCCGACTAGATGAAATGAGGACTAAACACTATTTATATTTAATGAATTAATTAAATTAATTATTTTATAATAATTGTACTTAATTCTCATGACACTCATTTTTTGAAAATCTCTGGATTTACACATACTTACCAGGTAACCCTTGCATATCATATTAGGTAACCCTTATGTATAATATCTGGTAACCCTTATGTAATACCCTAACATTTTAACCCTTATGCATCATAGGGAAATCTTCAACCCATACATATCAATTAAATACCACCCTAACATATCACCCAACTTTTCCACAAAGTATGGATCCCTTAAATATCACCCAGACAACCCTTACGTATTATCCCTTATGTATAAAATACAATACCATATTTATGCATCGTCAAGACCTACCCTTACACATAATCTAGATAAAATCTTACATATATGATACTTTACTATTTTCTAACCTTACTATAGCAATCCTTATGCAACATAGGGTTTACCCTTACACATCAAATAATTAACCCTTACGTATCATAGGACGACTCCTGCACTTTATCAATTTCCACCACTCCTAGAGTAACCTTATTGGGAACCATTATATATCATAGAAACCCTTACATTTCATATGGTTACCCCTACACATGATGACATAATGTCACGACCCAACCCACCGGGGCTCGCCTGGCTGGCGGAAGGCCAAACAACAACTACCCCAAGCCAGCCTCCATAGGCTAGGGGCTAGCGACAAGCGTCAAAAGGAATAACTAAAATGGGAGGTATTTTCATAATGTATATTTATGCATGAACCCAACCTTCTACATACAGAAGTGCAAAGGAATAAAAATAAAATACCGAAACATATAAGGTAAAAAACATACATGTAATAACCTCTAAGGAATACAAAAGATTATGATAACATTATATTAAAAGTGTCATGAACCAAATTGGGTACCTTGGTAACCCAATAACCGAGTCGACCATGAAATAGCCCAAAGGGAGTTCTTGATCCAAACAGGATGGTGACTAGAACCTAAAAAAATACAAACTGTAAGTGGGGATGATTTTTTCTACTAACAATGCAGATGGAACAAAAACAAGACAATATGCATATCAAAAGAAACACCACTTGGGGTAATGTACCAGAAGACAACATGAAATAAAAATACCATGTACCACAACTAAGAGTATGAAAATATGGAAAATAACCTAAGCCCCCAAGGGAAATAACTCCCCATGTCGAAGGTTTAATAGCTGGATCCACCTCCAATAAATCTTTTTCCCTTGCTCGAACCGAGAAGGAGATAATCTACAAACACCCAAAGGCAGATGTATGGTGTGATCTAAAATCCTAGTAGGGTTTCATCAAGTATTATATAACAGATTCAAATAATATATTAACCAAATGAATAATATAAATTTTAAAATAAATTGGTTCAAAATTTTAAAAAATATTTAAACCAATCATGCTATACAGTTCAAAGGATGGAAAGTACTTTAAGAAAAGGCTTTACAAGTGATAGAATATTTCTAAAATAGTGGCGTAAACAAAATATTTTATATAAAACTGTTTATATAAATTTAGAATGCATGTAAATAAGTATAAGAACATTGGAATATAATTCAATCTCAAATATAAAACAACTAAGAAATATGTTTATCTTCCAAATAGGTATGAAAATTATAGTCTATAGGACTCCACACTCTCTAAGTGATCACAAAAAAATGTGTACACACGCGTCCCTCTGAAACTGGACAAAGGTGACTTTTCACCATCCCATTGGGGATGTGACCTAATATATTTAAATTTTAGAACATTGTATAATCATAGAGTGTGTCCAAATAACTCAAAATATACCTAAGGATTTCAGGTACTATTTCACAATCAATGATGAGAAATTTATTTTCGAACTTCTTAAAATATAATTAAATCTCATTACCCCATTTCAACTGATAATTTCACATTTAAAACAAAAATAGGTTTTAATAATAAAACATTCCTTTTTAACAAGATAAAACCACTGGGTTTCTATCAAAACCTTTTAATCCATTTACACAATTTAAAAAATTGCATCAATTATATTTCAAAAATTAAATTCTACAATTGAATTGAAATCATTTCCATCCATTTGAAAACACACCCTAATTCAAGGGAATTGGGTTTTTTCCTAATTTCTTTAAAAAACCATTTTAAACCTACTAAATCATTTGAATCATGTTTTAATAAAAAAGATTGAATGAAATTTTTGTAAAAGATGAATTTAAATAAATAAATGAAATAAATCAAGAAATTTAAGATTAATCAATTTGGATAAGAGGGAGAGAATCACCTAACTTTTTCATAAACAAAATGCCTATAATGAAACCCTTCAATAAGAATGAAGGTGAATAAGACCAAGAAGCTCAACCTAGAAACAAGATAAAACAACACAGAGTATAGATCCATCAATTTCAGGATGATCTATTAGTCTTCAAATGAAGGAAGAGAGAAAGAGATGAAGAAAAGGGGAGAATAATTACATGAGAATTCAGTCTGCAAACCCAATGATGATCCTACATCAAATGAAAGGACCTAGAAGGGTTGGAGAGCTCCAAGATCACCTAGGGAAGGATTTGGGTAGAGAGAAATGAAACTGGAGAGCAGGTTAAAAGAGGATATTTGCAGTTCTACCTGCATATTATTGGCATGAGAGGGATTACACGATGTGTAATCTGATTACACGTTTTGAAATAGTTAAATTATGTAATCACTGAAAAACTTGTCACATAAAATAAAAAACCGATCTTTAATTAACTGATGATGTCTAATGACTCACCATGCTGTGTACTATTTAGGGTGTAAACCCATCTTGGAATGAACTCAACAACCATTACATGTCATGTAACCTAGTTACATAGTGTGTAACCCTCCTATAGCCTACAAAAATGATCGGTTGAAGATGAGACTCCAAGAAATCTGATAAATAACCATTATAGGTATCCTTCCTATTCATTCTCAACCCTATTAAGTCAATCAAATGGATAAATCATGACGAGGTTAAAGACAAACCTATCAGATAGGTAGCGGGATTTTACAACCGCCCCACTGCGAAGACCTTTTGTCCATAGAAAGCCTATGAAGAATATTCCATGAAAAAAAATATGTGTCCATGGCCTTATCATCAGTACCTTTTGTTCCAAATTATCATGATTATATGAACCATACTACCAAATAATATGAACCAATGGTATCATCCTCTAACAAAGTACCCTGGTCTCAAAATCAACTATCCCAACTGGCCGCTCTGCGGATGATAAATCATGTTCCATATCCAGATCATTCCAGATCAAATATGAGATGGATCAGAGAGATAATTTCTAATATTTGATACATAAAATACATTATGGATAGATGTTAGTCATGTTGGAAGTGCTAAATGGTATGAATCTTTTCCCAACTGGTCATCAGCCTTGAAAGGTCCCAGAAAATGAGGAGCAAGAATCCCTTGCCTCCCAAGCCATCGATGACGAAGCTGGGGTGAAACATTCAAGAAAAACTAGTAACTAACTAATTATTTCAAAGTTCTATGGTGATGATAATCATAATACTCATATCAACTATAGGTCATCAACATTTTCTGACAAATTAACTAAATCTTTATTGTCATCTCTTGCACCAAACATGGTCCAACCATGGAACTCTATCCAATCTATGACCAACACAATAGAGATTTAAATGGTTGGTAATAAAAGGCCTTAAAAGGATATATTTTTATATGAGACTAGTACCTATTATTATACGAAAACTCAACCTACCCCAAGTGATCGTCCTAAGCCCCTCCAAAGTCAATAACACAAGCACAAAGCATATCATCAAGAATATGTAAAGCTCCCTCTATCTGGCCATCGGACTATGGATGGTAGGTCGTGATCAAACAAAGATGAGATCCCATTACCTTATGAAGGCCTATTTAAAAGCAATAAGTGAACCTAGGATCTCTATCAGAAACTATTTTATATGTAAATCCTTTTAAAAAGACAAACTCTTTCATGTAGTGATTTCCAAACTCTTCAACTTTGGAGGTTTCACGAATTGGTATTAAGTGATCCAACTTGGTAATCATTTTGATCACAACCTATATCAAATCCATCATTCTCTAGGTATGACGAAACCGAACAACAAAGTCCATTGAGATATCATACCACTTCTAAGTAGGGACTGGAATTTGCTGAAGTAAAGATGAAGGTTTCTGATGTTCGACCTTCACATGTTGGTTTGTATAATAATGATAAACAAACTCATAAATTCCCCATATCATACCGAGCTACTAGAACAAACACCGTATTTCATAGAACATCATAGTTTTCCCTAGGTTAATAACCCACTAGGAATTATGACATTCCCCCATCACAACCTTCCTTGCCGCTAACAGCACAATGTAGCGGTTTCGAGAACATAGAACACCCACTTTGTAGAACGACCACTAGGAAACTATCTCCCTTCACTAAAGAGATTATCTAATGCAAATGAATTCATCATAAAGATGTTGATACTGAATAATAATCTCAAGAAGTAAAAATGATAAATGAATACTGGCTAAAGAAACCTCACCCCTTGATTCTAGGACTCTAATATGAATCTGTGCAAAGAAAGCCATCAAATTCCACAATTCCAAAGATTCTTTAACTATATGAATTGGTTAGTTTCCCACTCAACATATCTGCAATGACATTCACTTTCACTGAGTTGTATGAAATTTCAAATTAGAAATATTACCGATACGCCACACAACAGCTCTGGAAGCGATTAAATTATTTTCGAGAGAAGATATAACTCAAAATCTTATCATCGAAATACATAGTAAACCTTTCTCTATAAAGGTATTTCTACCAACTCTTATGCATGATCATTACAATTTAATGTTTAAGGTCGTGGGTCGGATTATTCTTCTCTTGTGGCCTAAGCTAATGAGATCCTTTGAGATCGCATCCCACATGCAAGTAGGGACTAGAATTGAATTAAGTAAACCTAAAGGTTTATGATGCAAGACCTTCATTTTCTAGTATATATAAAAATTAGAATCAAAATAACAAATTCCCCATATCATACCTAGCCACCATAACTACCACCGCATGCCATAGAACCTCTTAGTGGTCCCTAGGTACACAACCCACTGAGAATTATGACAGTCCCCCATCACAACATTCCTTGACACTAATGACATGACATAGTGATTTTGATAGCATAGAACCCCATATTTGGAGAATTACCAGTGGAAAACGATCTCCCCACCATAAAGAGTATCTAATTATAAGGAATTCATCATCAAGATGTTGATCCTAAAGAATAATCTGAAGCAGAGAATATGATAATTGAATGATGGATAAAGAATCCTCATACCCTAATTCATGGACTCCAATATGAAAATATGAAAAGAGAGCCATCAAATTACACTCTTCTAAATATTTTTTCACTTCATGGGTTGGAAGTTTTCTACTCAATGCATCTTCAATGACATTCCCTTTCCCTGAGGTGCAGGAAATGTCAATGTCAAACGATTACAGATACTCTACCCAATGCCTCTCACATATATTCAATTATTATTTAGGGAATATATATAACTCAATCAAATATTATCTAAATACAAACTAATCCATTCTATGTAAAGGTAATGCCGCAAACTATTAAGTGCATCCATTGAAATTTCATGTTTAATGTCGTGGGTAGGATAATTCTTCTCATGTGGCCTAAGATAATAAGATCCATATGCATCTACATGATATCCCTATATAAGAGCACAAATAAAACCTGAACCTAATGCATCATAGAAGACCATATATACTAACCTAGCCTTTGCAAGAGTCAACACTGGGGCATTAGTCAAATAAAATTCTATCTTAACCAAATAACTCTAATATTATTCATTTCAAGAAAACTTCACTACCTTCGAATTTAGAGAAGTCATCAAAAACTACTGGAAATATGGGTTTACCCCACGAATCTATACCCACAGTTTTATAAACCATTGGTATAGCGTAATTATGGTTTGTCTACACCCATGGTTTTGAAAAAACTATTGGTATAGAGGGACGAATAATTTCTCCCCACTCACACTCACCCCCTCACTCATCGGTCCACAACCCATGGAAGATCCCTTTCCATCCCCCCATGTTTCCCTCACCTGACTTCCCTTATCATCCTCTAGTCAACAGACATCCCCACTTCTCCTCCACCTCCTCCGGTCGGCACGCTTCTCCCCTCTTCTATTTGAGCATCACCTACTATGTCACACATCCCACTGAGGTCGATATTTCCCTCTTTGGACATCAATACAACCTAGGTCGATCATCCCATTCTACTAGGTTGAGAATCCCCTCTCACTGAGCATCCCTCCTTGGTCGAGGATCCCCTCGGGTCAAGCATCCCCTTCTATGTTTTTTTGGGTCATCATTGGTAGTGATTCCCCAATATTTATATGGTATAATTAACTAATTCATTGTTTAGTTAGATTTGGGTTTATTTGATTTGTATCATTTCATATTGTTTCATTTATCTTTGATATATGCTTGATTTTGATTTTCTGAAAACATAAAAATATTTATCATTATTGTGTTGGTAGATATAAATCATTCAATGTTCACATATAAGACACCATTAGATCATGATTTCCTTGCGATTTAGGGGATAAATATATGATTTGATTCTAGTTTCATAAAGAATATCATATTCTATGTGAAATAATTTTGATATCATAAAAATGTTAAAAATATTTTATGGGTAAAATAATTATTACAAATGTTTACATCAACAACTGTGAAAAACTACATAGTCAATACAATGATCATCAAGGAAAAAGGGCTTCATATTTTAATGTTTTTCCTAATATTGATGTGTAGGGATCATTTCACCACATCGAACTCCATCCGGAAGACCTATAAAAATGATTCCATTCTAAGGGGATAATATTTATTTATGACTAATCTTTATGATAAGAATCACATATTTGTGATCATACTCACCAATATTAGAATCATTTAGTTAGCCTCATTCAAGGAAAGTGGACACAAATTTTGATGTATAAGAATAAAAGCACGATAAATATTGTGTTCATTTTTTGTTAGCACCATGGTCTTACCTAGACCGAATGGGCGAGAGGGGTAAAATCATGCCGATCACTGTTATTTTTATTTGATTTGGCCCTTTTTGAAGGATCAATTTTAATTTATATATCATAAAAGGTGAATAAGGTTGGACACAATTTTTTATTTCGTTTCTTAAATACCCTTTTAACTTATCTTATTCTCTTTTTATGAGGAGCAACATTGATCTCTCTCTCTCGAAGGGAAATTCGCAATAAAAAAACAAAACAAAAGAACATAAATATTTTTACTTCACCCCCAATATGGAATGACTAATCAAAGATGTATATATGAGAAGTTGCTGATACACACGTATCAAAAAACCTATATCTTTTCATGACAATCATTGGATTTATCCACTATGAGTAATATGGACACTCTTACAATATATACACACTATTTTGGGAATGGTGTACGAAAAAGGGCACACAAGCTTCATTCTAAGTATCAACACACATCAAATCAAATTGAAATATATTATACTAATTTAAATATGTTATACATAGAAATATATGCATAAATTCCTGATGGAATAATTATAAAGCCATTCTATTATACAATAGTTGTAATCTATATATATGTGAGGGAATATCAATTTTGGAGAAAAAATGGTAACTAAATGTGATGTTTTCAAAATTGAACATCCATTTTGAATAATATTATTTAATATCTAAGTGAAAATATATTTAATAGAGTACAACTTATGGTAAAAAAATAGTAATTTAATCACATCTTTTAGTATACTAATGAGATTTTATGACAACAAATTCCTTAATTAAATTTTTAGAAAATGAACTATTTAATATTTTGATATCGAAAAAGGTATGATATTAATACAATCATTGAAAAAATAAAGTAAATATGAAAATGAAAAATATAAAAAAAAAGTAAATATTACAATATACAGTTAACCTGATGGAAGGAGAAATTAAATATAAAATTTATATTGTTAATATTAAAGAAAAAACATAAAAAAAATTAATGTAATTCATAGTGGGAAAAAACATATAAAAAATGATTTGAATTTTTTATGAACTCCCTACATATTAGGATAAGGAAATTAATCCATCTTGTAAGATGTAAAATAAGTAGTTTGTCTTAATACCATTAATTCCTTAACAATTATTTTCTTTAGTCGGTAGATTATTTAAATTGGATACATTGAAATAAGTTCTGACTTCTTCTCTTTCAAAAAGAAATTCATGGTTGAAAACATTTTTTTAAATGTTTCTGCAATTAACATATTGGGTAACCTATAACTGAAAGGTCATAGAGTAAATAATATTAAAATGTAAAGAGTTATTAAAATTATAGGTAAGAAATATAATATGGGATACAGTTTTACTGTTAAATAGGCATAGGATATGTAATGAAATACTTGATACTCTTAATTATAAAATAATAAATGAAGATTAATGTGTGTATAGTGAAATGATAAATGTTTGAAAACATTCTGTAATAATTACATGGCATTGATGGTGAGATTAATATGTAATATATTAACTGGGTTTTCTAGTTTTGAATGAATGGATTAAATAAAATAAATGAAAAAATAAAAATGTGAGATAAAATTAAATTTAGTGAGAAAATAGGATATCCATATGAAATAATTTCAGTTAAAATCCACAGGAAATCCACAGTCAATGTAGAAGAAATTTTATAAAAAATTAATTACAAAACATGTAGGGAACTTACCTTTTTTCGCACCAAATATAAATGTTGATTCATTTCCACTACATCACCCCATAACCCCTCAATAAAAACATGATATTTTGGAAAAAGAACAACAATATATGATGGATTTATTATAGTCGTGTAAGTTAAATAAAATGATAGTGATACATTGCTAACAACACATCATAATTAATCCATTGTTTTGTTAATAATATGCCAACAATACATCATAATTAATACATCTGAATAAAAAAATAAATGTAATTCATTTACAACCAACTCTAGACACATGTTCTTAAATAATTTATTTAGTCTATAAAATTTAAAAGGGTTGATTAAACTAATTCTTCAAAACTAATTAATAGTTTTCAATCGTTTCTCTAATAGACCTAGTTTAAAGTTAGCTTGTCTAAATAAACATGTAATGTTTTTGGTCACTAAACATGTAATTGGTAATTTATATGTAACCATTGAGTATATAGTAATATATATTTACATGGATATAATATTGCAAGAAATTTTTGTAAAGCGTACCTGTGTAGCATATAAAGAAAATTCACAACACTACAACGACCAATTGGAATGAAAAAATATGGGTAGAATGATAAAAAGATGAAAAATAATTTTGATGAAAACCATTTAGCTTAGTCAGAGTAGAAAAACCAATAGAAAACAAGTTGAAAACATTTATTAATAAAAGAGGGTTTGTTAAAAGGATGACATACTGTAGGAAATTACTGAGATTCATCGACTAATTACAAGGTCAAATAGAAACAAAGTTACGAAGGTAATACAAATGGATTGAAGTAGGAGAAAACATAAATCCAAGCATCGGTCGCAGATTAGGGAGATGTTATGTGATGAAGGAGAGTAATATTGTAGTGTCTTCAATCCGATAGCAGATAACTCTAAAATACTTCTAGAAAAACATTGGAGAGTCAGAGTCTTTAGAAGGAACAAGGGGCCTAGATTTGTGAGGGAGATAGAGATAGATTGTCAGAGGAGATCCAAAAATGGGGAGCATAGGAATGAGAATAGTGGGAGCAGGGGGAGTGAGGTAAGTATGGATGGGGAGATGGGGAGGGAGATAGGATGCAGTGTGGTTTGTTTTGTGTTGGAGCTACTTCTTTTTTTGGTATAGTGGACTACTTATATGATGTGAATTTCATCATGAAATGAAATTCATTTTAGACATTTGTTTCATCAGGGGTGTTAAATCAGAATTCTTTAGGTAATTTTACATATTCATAAGTCAATTAATTCACCTTTCATAAGAAAATGACTTTGTTTTCCATGAAGATATACTCAAAAATCATCACATTAAAAGGGATTCAATCATGAATACGTCCAATGAGGTATTCCAAAATAACAATAATAATTTACTCTAGCTTATACATACATTGAATCAACATCAACCTAAATATTTCTTACAATACTGTGTTTTAATTCCTTATAGTTCCATTCCTATAGATTTTTTCAAACATGGATGTTTAACAATGAGAATGAATAAGAGAAGGATCTGGTGTGTTCACATTGTTTGGTTTTATTCTATATTATATGTTAGTTGGAGTATATCATTTCCATACTATTTCACATCACCCTATTGTATTATTTTCCAGGTTTCAAGATATTTACAAAGTCTACATGGAAAATCATTATGTGGATACAAAAGATCAATGGAGACAACTATCCTGACGTATATTGATGAGTTTGTACAATGTTTCAGGAGTCAATAAAGATTTCTTATTTCTAGTACGTATGTGTTTCACATCATTTTACCTCTTTGAAATTTCCTTTCCATGCCTTGAATGTAGAAGATTATTGTGACTGGTTGAAACATGGAATCAATGAGAGGCCCCATGTATGTCTATGATTTCCCTTCTTGTTCTTTTACACGAATGGTTTTGACCACTTTATTTGATGAAAATGTTCTAGGTTTTTAAACTCTACGTAATTAAAGAAGAGGATGATATCATGTTTTATTATGTTACTTATCTATTTATTGGAATGTATTTATATTGATGTTATCACTTTGATATTTTTTTCTATATAGTTACATTTTTTTGAATTAATCCCTTACCTAACGAAAGATTATGTTATTATTTTAAATGTTTGGTTCCTATAAAAACTATTCATTTTTTCATGATGTGGTAATTTTTGGTTTCAATACCTCATTGAAATGGTTCTAAATTATGTATTACATTCTATTGGATTATTTCTATTTTCAATAACAACCATTATGAATTTATTCTTTATTATTACCCTTTGACACACTTGATTTAAAAACATCTATAGATATTTTTAACTATTCATATTTATGGGTTATAACACAAATTTTACTTCAGTATCTTTAGGATTACTTCGAAATGAAATTGATTTTATTGAAGCTTCAAAAGAAATATCTATTTGGAAAGCATGAGATTTATAGCACATGTTGTTTTCTCATATTTTTCATAGTTTGTTTCCTCATATGTTGTTTTCATTCATTGTGCATGTTGTATGGAACGAAACATATCATATATTTTAACAAGATATGTTATATGTATAATAAATAATGTTACAAATATAAGGTATATGTATGTTTACCCCATTTACATGAATGCATGATAACAGAATATTCCATCCTATTTAGTATTTATTTTTTTAATGTTTCTAACATTTTGGGATGTATTCACCCCTAATAACATTTCATTTGACAACTTATGTGGTATGGAATTCATGAAACATATTTTTATGTCTAACAAAAATTATTGATGTTTCGCACAATGTGTGATATGTTGTTTTTCATTATTTATATTATTGTTTTTTGAAAATGTGAAACAAAAATACTATTACATGTCTATAAAAATGTGAAACAACAATAAATACACCTAAACATTTTTATAGATAATTGTTGTGATGTTTTAAATTCTTGTGTTGTTCAAAAATAGTAAAAATGTGAAATATCAATACTTTAAAAAAATTTGTAAAATAGAACATCAAATTATTATAGAGTATTATTGTTAATGTATTTAAGAGTATCAACTATTTGTGATGTGTTAACTTTTGAGAGAATCATAATATAAGTCTTAAATTGCAGTATCCATATGGAAATGAGATATCGAGAAGTGTGTGTATGTGTCATGTGAGTTTCCAACCCATGTGACCCTTGGGTTATGTGTGTGAAATTTGAGATTTTTTCATGGGGGGGAGTAATGTATGATCTATATAGACCATGAGGCAATGTATTACATAATTTTAGTGCTTCTAGATGATATTTACCTTGAATATATTGATTTTATATTTTGGTTTTTAATTTATTTAGTAATTAATTATGTGTCCTTTTGATGATATTGGAACTCATGTGCATCGAGGATAACTAGAAATAGATTTAAAAAATGTAAATTGTTATAACGTAAGTGGTGAAAATTATTTATTTCCTTATAAATATTTTATCATTTTTATGTTTTGATCTGCTTCAAAAATCATCTTCTAGAAATTTATGTTTTTTAAATTCAATTCCAAGCTTGAAAATCTATGGTTTGTTTTTGGTTCATCTTATGGTGGGGATCTTAGTTCATGGTTCCATCTGAAATTTACAAATTTGACATGAAAGTGTCATGAATTTTTTTCTCTTGTTCAGGGTGTCTATAACATCACTGAATTTGATATATAGTTAAAGTAATTTTGTTTTTCATATAGAAGTTAATGATGTGGGTTTTCTGGGATTTAAGAGTTAAGTGTTTTTTCAAAAACATAACAACTGCTACAAGCTGTTTTCACTAAGTGCACTGGCTACATTAACACTAGTGGGTGACTTGACAGAGTATAAATCTCTGATTGACTACTTTGGCCAGAATCGTGAGTTAACATTTATGAATGTTTTCAAAGATTTTTTTTATCATTAATAGTCCAAATTACTTTTCATAAGTAAGGTAGGATAATAAATTATTTCACTAGGAATATAATAATTTATTACCTGACATAAGAATATATTCCGTCATTTGAGAGACATAATATGATAGTACATGAATCATATAGATTGACAGTTGTATTTTTTTCAATGTTCTTAATGGCTCATGTCAACTAGATATTTTTTAATAATAATTCGTTTATCATTTCACAATGTATAATGTCACCTTGTAGAAATCTAGCATAGATATAGAGTTATAGTTATGAAGATCCTATTCTAGTGCTTTAACATCTTGTTGATGGATAGTTTGATGATGATATATCAGTTTATGGACCTCGCTAGGAGGTATATCGACCCGTGAATTTATGGTAGATAATCAACCAGTTTCAAAGAGGGTAGACCCACCCATTGAGTGTATGTTATCCCTACTTATTTGAATGATAATACTCATAGATTGATTGTACTTTATAAGTTTCAATGGAAGAGGCATCCTATGTTTTATAGAAATCCAAATCCCAGCTGAGTTCAACAATACTACTCATAGATTGATTATACTTTATGATTTCTGGTGGTAGTGGCCTCATAGGCTTTCTATCAGTCCAAATCCCCCAATAAAAAAGAATTGAATGGTGTCAATGAATCACATTTTCTATATAGTTCATAAACCTAGAGATCAAATTTTTTTTCTATCATGGAGTCTTTTACATTGAAAAAATAGTATTTGTTATACATCAATAACTAAAACTCAAAATGTGTTCAATCTACCCTTGTTATTATTTAAAATTGTGTTTACATAAGAGTTTCATATTTTTAAACTAATGATATTATTTTTTTATAATATATTATAATTTTATTAGGGTATCATGTTTATGTACAAGAATATATCGAGGATCATGAATATAGAAAGGTACTCAAAAGACATGATTCAAGATTTATTTCATTCGTCATTCAAAATGAGAGAGAACTTTGTGAGGATACTCTTGTTAGGATCATTCCGTTATGAATCATCATTAATGAGGGACTTCTATTGTGATCCATGGTGATATAGAGCATCTCCAATAAGACCCAATCTAGTACCTGGGGAAGACTAGGTTTTCTCAAGGTAGAATCACAAAATTTAGTTAACTAAAAATAGTTGGTGGGGACTCTCCATATGAGGAAGTATCATTTTCTAACCTGATCATGAGGACTGATAACATTTTCTACTATTGTGGATAGACTACCCTATCAAGTAAAGTACTAGAATTACAATCCCCCAAATTTGGATAGGGTAGCCCTCTTGGATATACGTATGTTAGTGGAGCTAGTATTTTATAAAAAAACTAGGGGATGATATAACATTAACCCATTTCTAACACCACCACTGCCATTATCTAGTATTTATAATGAATAGGATGTGAGAGACAAGGGATGAGGTCAGATGTAAATGATGGAGGGAATTGACCAGGTAGTTATTTTCCCAATTCAATTTATAGTTTTTTCCCTATATAATTATAAACTCATACACATCAACACTATCATTATCCATACATTTATTATTTTATTTTTTGTAAAGGGGTTAGAGATTCAAGTAGACCCCCAATCCTGACCTCTTTAGCAAACAATTCTTACCAGGGGTCATTACCTATTATTCGTATCTAGATTTAGTGAATGATTTCTATTGGAAAAGTGATGTTTTCATGGGTTCTCATCATGGTAGAGATGAAACCCTATGGAATCATCCTTGATATCGAATTTTTATCTACATCCTAGGATCATGTATATTTCCATAATGGCTTGGTGATATTCCATCATGTAGATTGGTTATGATTTACATTAACTAGTAGGAATGTACCTTAGGTATGATGAGCAGGGGAAACCCACTGAAAGTTATATATCATTAGGAATAAAGTAAAATACTACTATGTTCTTGCAACTCCTAAACACTACCTTTCACATTGATAGGTTTATGGACACATTTATTAACATAATGCGAATTTTTTCCAGAATCAATGATGATAAATCTTGAGAATTTTAAGATTATATTGAAAATACATTATGAGAATTAGTAGTATAGAAAAACATTAAATTTATTGTTCTTGATTTGGTAGATTCATTTATCATTGAATGTATTCTCAAAGGAAAGTGTATCAATTGACCTCATGATGATTGTGTCCATGATAGATTGGTTACCACCTAATATGGTGTTTGAGTTTCATATTTTCTATTGGATACTAGGATATCACTTTAGTTTTATGGTTTATTTATCTAATATTTCAACGCCCATGAATAACAATACCCCAAAGAGAAGACATTCATAAATAATTACTATAGTAAAATATCCTTCAAGGAGCTTAATAAGAGGTTGATGTTTTATAATTTCTACCTGAAGGAGATTTTGATGTGGTGTTCTTTGATTCTTCCAAGTCTAATGACATATTATGGTTTGTAACAGGTTTGTATTATGGTTGGTATTGTTTTTACAGGTGAAGGATGGAACGACTTAGGAAGGAAAGAAACTTATTCTCTTCTAGGATAACCATATATACCCATGGATCAATGAACTGTGGGTATATTATGCGTGCTGTGAAAATGTCTACCCATGGTTTTATAAACTGTAGGTGTAGATATATAACCACAGTTTAACTAAAACCATGGGTATTATAAACTATTCATGGGATATACCCATAGTATTATAGAAACTATGGGTATAATGCTATACTAATGCCTCAGTAGCCCACAGTTCATGAAACTGTGGGTATACCCTATACCCATGGATTCATGTGATATACCTACAGTTTCAAACTGAGGGTATAGGTGATTCTTCTAGTTGTGAAATAATCCGACTTTGAGAAATCCTTCATGAACCAATGATAATATCTGGCCATGCCCTTTATGATTTGAATCTCGAAGAAATTTTAGGGTTACTCTCATGTCATAACAACCTTTACCTTCTCATGATCAACTGATATTACTTATTTTGACACCATGTGTCCCAATAATTAAACTTCATGAATATTGAAATAACACTTTTAAATCATGGAATAAAGTCCGTGAGTTTTTATTAGACTTAGAACTATTATTAGATGATATAAATGAACCTCCACATACTTGGAGTAAACATGGATGTCATCCATAAGGACTACGATAATAGTTTCCATATACCATGGAAAATCCTGCCCTTCAAATCCATGAAAATTTTAGGAGCATGTGTTAGACCAAAGGGCATAACAAGGTACTCATAATGGTCTCACCTACTCTAAAATTAGGATTTTTGAATGTCAAATTCCTTTACCCTTAACTGATGGAAACCGGATCGAAGGTCGATCTTTGAAAACCACATCACTTCTTTCAACTGATGAAACATATCATCAATATGGGAAAATTGACTCTTTTTATTTTCTCTAAATTGATTGATATTTTAGTAACAAACACCTAATAAAATATAACCATCGTCTTTCTTATAGAATAGAACTGATGCCGTCCAAGGTGATACACTTGGGTGTATAGAGACTTTCTCATGAAGATCATCCAGGTAAGACTTCATATTTTTTTGTTTAGCTGGTGTCATGCGGTAAGAGGGAATTAAAACTGGTTGAGTACTAGGCATTAAGTCAATAGAAAACTCAACCTCACTTACTTGTGGAAAACTGTAGAAATCAGAAGAAAACACATTGGAAAACATGGTGACAACTGGAGGGATATCACTGCTAAAAGTTTCTCGCTCCTGATCAGAAACAAACATTGATATCACTTTTTCTAACTCTAGATAAGAAGGTACATCCCTACTAAACCTTGGGTCCCATTCTCATTTAATGCTAACAGAAAAACAATTGGGTGTAGTAAGGTAGACTGGTCAAGGATTGTAGTTGATCTGTGATTTATTGGAAATGAGCCAATCCATCCTGAAAATGGCATCAAGAATCATCATTTCAAGCACAAAAAATCTACAAGCAAGCTCGTTATCAGATAGAGAGAAAAGAAAAGTGTGAATATGAAGACCCTTATCTCTCTTAAAACCAAGGGGTTTAGTAATATCCATTTCAAAAGATAAAATCTCCATTTGAAGATTAATCAAATTCAAAATACAGGTTGAAAAAAATGAGTGAGATGCATCAATATCAAATAGAGCAGTTACTAATGATGAAGCCATAGTAGTGATACCTATCATAGTATCTAGACTCGTATCCACTTCCTCTAGAGACTCTTCCACTATGTGAAGTATCTTTATTCTGGATGTCTATGGCTAAAACACTTTTATATGTGATGCATATGATTGACCGGTAGTTTTAGGTGGATCTGAAGATTTCGTTCCAGTATGTGGAGTAGAAATAATATGGCTGAATCTATGAAAGTGACTTGAAAATTTGTAGGAGATAAAGTTATTGGGTGACTTAGTGAAAAACCCCTTATAATTTCCCAAATTTCTACACTAACAACAAATCCAAGGACTTACACTTGGAATTGTAGGAGGTATGGAATAACCCAGCCGTTGAGAACTACTGTGAGAATCAACATGTTTAGGATTTCCCTTGAAGGAACTCATGATTAAATTGGGAGAAAAAGGAACTCCCATTACCCCTAACATACCAGGTAGGTCCATATCAACCATCATCTTCATATCCAAAATATCAGCATAAGTGCGCATATTTGTCAAGATAACCTAATAATGAATATCTAATCAAAGTCCCAACTAGAACTGTCGATCCTTCATCCCCTCATTAGATACAATCTTAGGAATAAACTACATGATTTCAACAATGTGATTTAAATACTCAGTTATGGTTCTATCGATAAGATCAATATTGAAAAACTTCACATCCTTGGCCAAAACCATTGACTCATGATAGAACTGGTTGGTGTAAAGAAACTTTAAGCCATTTCACTATAAAACATCATGTTTCTTTACCATATCATGTTCGGTCGATCCAGTATGAAGGTGGAACACTTCAACTTGATCTTGTTATGTGACTCCAAGAACACAAACATATGTTCTATACTTCCCAACCATCCCTCAAAATGTTTAGGATCTGCAAAGCCTTTGAAAATTGGTTGCTTATAGAAAAGGAACTCTTGAGAACAAATTTCGAGAACATCCATTTGACATTCCAAAGCTGGTGCCTGAATGGGAACTAGAGGTGGTGCCTCTCCTAGATCTTGGGCAGTTCACATAATAACCTCAAGTAGATTTGGGTCCACGGGTAGATTTTCTCACTGCGGTTTTGCAGCAACTTCCTCCTGGATCCGATTCACACATCTTCTTCGAGGCATGATGCTACACAACATCATCAGACAAAAAGGCTGAAATCATATTTAACATCAAACTAAGAAATAGGGGAAATTAATCCCATCATATAGAATAAAAAATATTTTTATTTCACTTTATCCAAATCACAATAGGGAAATGACTAGAGGTAATCCAAAAGACATATTTCCCTAACTGCTCATGGAAACTCTAGGTTCATTGCAGTGAGAGCTGACTAGACACTCAATTACAACTACCTCATATGTACTAACAATATTTCATTGATACATACTAAATTAAAGACTAAATCTCAACCTCCTATGATAACACTTTGTCACGAACCATCATGGGTACCCTGGTAACCCGATAACTGAGTTGACCCTTACATATCCCAAATGGTTTTCTCAGTCCTCATGGGTTAGCAACTAACACTTGACTTCATAGAAACTAAAAGTGGGAATTTTTTTCCACTAACAAAGAGGAAGTAAAAGAAACAAGATAATATTCACATAAAAATAAACTCTAATGAGAGTAATTTATTAAAAGACAATAAGGCATAAACAAGCCCATGTACCATAACCAAGAGTATCAAAATAGGGAGAACATCCCAAGCCACCAAGGGACACAACTCATCATGTCCATGGTTCAATAGTTACATCCAACTCCAAGATATCATGTCCCCTTTCATGAACTAGGAAAGAGATGATCTTAAAACACCTGATGGAATAAGTAGGGTGTGATCTAAAAGCCTTGAAGGTTTTCACCAAGGATTCCATAATATATGTCAATAATAGATTAACCAAAAGAATGTCTTCAAATTTAAAATAAATAGGTTTGGAATTTTATAGAATATTTAAACAAATCATGCTATACAGTTGAAATGATGGAAAATACTTCAAGAAATGGAATTAAAAGTGAAAGAATATTTATAAAATAATGGATTAAATAAATACAAAATTATATAAAATAGTGTATATAAATTCAAAAGGTATGAAATTTATCATTACAACATTGGTATATATTTATATCTCAAATATAAAATAAGAGAGAAACATGGTCATCTGCTAAATATGTATGAATGTTCTAGGATATAGCACTCTGCACACTCAAAGTGATCATGAAAATATGTGTACACACAAATCCCTCTAACAATGACCAAAGGAGAATCATCACCATCCCATCGGGTATGTGACTAACTGAATTTATGTGTTAGAACATTGTATAATCATAGAGAGTGTCCAAATTACTCACAATCTACCTATGTCTTATATGTGCTCTTTCATAATCAATGATGGAAAATTTATTTTTAGACTGCTTAAAATACAATTAAATCTCATTCCCCCATTTCAAATTCCAATTTTTCATTTAAAACCAAAATAGTTTTTAATAAAAAAACATGAATTTTTAACAAGATAAAACCATTGGGATTCTATCAAAAAAATTTAGCAATTTTCATAATTTAAAAAATTCATTCAATTATATTTCAAAAATTAAATTAAATAATTCAATAGAAATCATTTCAATCAATTTCCAAACACACCCCAATTCAATGGATTTGATTTTTTTCCAAATTTATTTCTAAAACCATTTCAAACCTACATATTCTTTGGAATCAAGTTTTAATAAAAACCAATTGAATGTACTTTTAATCAATTGAATTTAAAAAAACAACTGAAATAAATCAAACAATTTAATAATTATCAATTTGTATAAGTGGTACAGAATCATCTATCTTTTTCTGAAACACAATGCCCACAACGAAACCCAGAACGAAACCCACCAACGAGAACTGAGGTGCAGAAGACCTCAAAACTCAACCTAGAAATGAGATGTAGAAACATGGGGTATAGATCCATCAATTTGCGGATGCCTTATTAAACCACCAAGGAAGGAAGAGAGAAAGATACAATGAAAACGGGGGAATGATTACTTGGGAATTCCCACCGCCAATGCAATGCTGATTGAATGCTAAAAAAATGACTCAGAAGGGTTGGAGAGATCCAAGATCACCTAGGGAAGGATTTTGGTACAGATAAATGAAATTGTAGAGGAGGATAAATGAGGATCATATCCATGATGCCTACATATAACCAACATGAGGAGAATTATATGATGTGTAATATGATTACATGTTGTGAAATTGTTAAATTTCATAACCACTAAAAAAACCCTCTACTTTGAATTAAATAAGATCTTTAATTAACTCAAAAAATTTAATGACTCATAAATTAATGTAAATTTTATGGTGTTGAATCTTCATTTTATACACCAGAAACCATTATACATCACATAACCAAGTTACATGGAATGTAATCTTCATGCAGCCTGCAGAAATGAATGGTTAAAGTTGACATTCCTACAAATCTGTGACTTCAGCATTATAGGTACCCTCTGAATTCATTCTCAACCCTACCCAGTCAATGAAATGGAAAAATCATGGCAAGTATAAATACATACCTATTAAATAGATTATATTATTTTACAAAAAGAATAAGGGTAAAAATACAAGCCTAAATCGAAAAGATGTCCCAACCAGACAATAACTAGAAAATAAATAAAGCTGAGGGAACCTGACCCCTGATCTCCAAGCCCTGACTACCACACGAGGTCAAATGGACCCAAGTATCCCTAAGATCTTCCATATACCCCGCTAACATGTCCATCATCTATATAAGAAAAATCATGTGCAAGAAAAACCAATGGAGTGAGAGTATATACATACACAGTAGGACACCCCAAAAACTAAAAGGGTAAAAATATGAAACATGATAGAAGTAGTCAGCTCAACCCAAAGAAATAGGGAAAATAAAACCAATAATAGAGATATACGATAAAAAACCTAGATGAGAGAGAAAGGAGATATCCATCTCACACCCTAGCTCAAGACGATCAGTATGCATGTAGTTCCAAAGGTCTTTCAAATATAACTAGCATATCAGGTGTTTTTTTAAATAATTCTTATAGAGGACCCATTCCTGGGTGTGATAAGGGCGTTATGTCTCAGTGGATAGAGAAACCACATGCTAGTGAGAGAGGGGATTGTCATATCTATATCAATATAATGAGTAGGGAGGACCCACACACTGATACAACATGGGAGTATCATCTCCATGGAAAGAGGATTCGTGCCCTAGTGCAGTAAGGGACTGACACCTCAATATCTATAAAATGACTATAGAGGACTCACACCTTGGTATGATAGGAGAGAACAACCTCATAGATAGAGGACACATGACATGGTTTGATAGGGGAGCACCACATCTATATCTACACAATGAATATGGAGGATCCGCGCCTTGGTATGATAGGGGAGTACCATCTCCCTGGATAGAGGACTCACACACTAGTGTGATAGGGGAGTACTGGCTTTGTATCTGCTCAAAAAGGATTATGGACCCACACCCTGATATGATAGGGGAGTATTGTTTCGGTGGATAGAGGACTTGTGTGCTGGTGCAATAGGGGAGTTTCACCTATGTATTTGCATAATGATTATATAGGACATGCACCCTGATATGACTGGGGAGTACCATCTCTGTGGATAGAGGACTCGCACCTAGGTGTGATAGGGGAGTGTCACCTCTGTATCTACAAAATGAGTATAGAGAAACTATTCCCTAGTATGAAAGAGGAGTACCATCTCTATAGATAGAGGAACCACTCCCTAGTGTGATAAGGGAGTGCCACCTATGTATCTTCATAATGATTATGGAGAAATTTTGCCATAGTATGATAGGGGAGTATCATATTTGTGGATAGAGGACCTAAATACAAGGTTGATAGGGGAGTGTCACCTCTATCAGATGATCCATCCTGATCACTGCCATCGTCATGAATCTCCTAAAGAAGATTTGTTCTTAGAACATATTTTATATTATCTTAGAAGCCATAATAAAGGCTAACAATGGGTTATATGTGAAACAATACTTAGGATAGGCAATTGGAGGGCCAAAATTTGATTCGAATAAAAATATATATGAGAGGTAGAATATTATCAACAAAGAGGGATGTACATGACATGTGGGGGGGGTCACAGAGTATGTAACCTCACCTAGACTCTTGGATATGTCCCTACTAGCACATGACTTGACTTTCCATGTAGTATTACACAACATGTAGTGTTGTCATTGTAATGACCTAACCCATCGGGGCCCACCTGGCCGGTGGAAGGTCGAGCCGTAATTACCCCAAGCCCGCCTCCATATGCCAAGGACTGGGGAGAACTGTTGAAATACATAGCTATAATGGGAGGCCTTTTCATAATATATCTATACACAAACACACACTCAACCATATCCTTGAATAAGTGAAGAGTAATAACAATAATAGACCATAAATTGTAGAGTAAAAACCATGAATGTAATAACATATAGGGAATATAAAAGAGCATGAAAACATAATATGAAAAGTAAAGGGGAAAAAATACACCCAATCAGAAAAGATGTCCCAACATGATAAAAACTAGAAAAGAAAGAAATCAGAGAGAGTATGACTCTTAAGATCCAAGCGTCGACCACCATGCATAGTCAAATGCACCCAAGTATCCCTAAGCTCCACAAATGCCACCATCAACCTATATGTCATCTTCAAAAGACACGACATGTGTAGGAAAAGATCCTAAATGGGTGAGTATATACATACCTAGTATAATGACCCAAAAACTAATGAGGGTGTGCTAGAAGACACGATAAAAGTAGTCATGTAAACCCAGAAAAGGAATGTCAATCAATATTTGAGACAACAACCATAGTGAAATCCCATATATTCTCAACAAGAAGCCCAAATGAGGGAGAAATGTGATCTCCATATCTGTAGACCAACTAAGAACAATGAGTCTTCCAATAGTTCCAAGATCTTGTCATCACTGCCCAACATCTTTCATTTCTGTTTGAGGAAGTAACCGTGGGGAGGGCCCACACCTCACTACTATTCCACACAGTTTAGGGGGAATAATATAAAATGTATATAAGACCCATGACATGGTGTGATGGGGGAGTACCGTCTCTATGGATAAAGGACCTGCACCCTGGTGTGATAGGGGAGTACTGACTCAATCTACACAACGATTATTGAGGACATGTGCCTTAATCTGACATGGGAGTACTATCTCTATGGATAGAGGACCCGCACCCTAGTATGAAAGGGGTGTACCGCCTTTGTATATGTATAATGAGTATGGGGGATCCATACCCTAATGTGACAACAGATTACCATCTACTAGGATAGAGGACCTATGCCCTGGTATGACATAAGAGTACCATATGTATCTAGATAAGGAGCATGGAATAATTTCATGTTGATACGATAGTGGAGTACCGTCTCTAAGGATAGGGGACTCGCATGCTGATATGACATTGGGGAACTGTCTCTATCTCAAAAAGGAATGTGGAGGACCATCATGCTAATATGAAAACATAGTACTGTATTCATAGATAGAGTATCTAAATGCAGATATGACAGTGGAGTACTATCCCTATCTTAATAAAGAATATCGAGGACTCACATATAGTTATGACAACAGAGTACTATCTCCATCGATAGAGGGCCAACACTCTAATAAGACAATGTAGAACAATCTCTATCTGAATTATTTGATGATCCTAATTGACCACTACCATTATCATGAGTCACCTAAAGATGTTTTACACTCATAAAATCTTACATCATATCTCAAAAGTCTCTATGAAGACAACTATAACATTTTATGTGAAAAAACACTCAGGATAGGCTACTCGCAGACCAAAATACAAGTCAAGAAAATGAATATATATTATCAATAATTACACGAAATGTATGGGGTCTTCTTGGTGTGTGGCCCCACTCCTCTTCCTGGTCAAGTCCTTGCCAGCACACAACTTGCTGACCATGTAGTACTACCTGGAATGTAAGGGTACTATAAGATGTGTCTCAGTTAAATGTCTGAAAAAACAAGAAACTCTTCATTATTACAACGATAAAAAGCATCAAACAATTGATTTTTCATCGAAATGGACTTCAATTAACAAAAGGGTTACACAGTTGTGATCCTCACGAAAAAATGCATATGATTGACTATTCACATTCCCAAATGTGACACCCGGTGAATAAAATAAATTTACCACATCATGCTCAAATGAAGTTTTATAGGACATGCCCCCGAGCCTGAATTAAATTCCTAATATTAGTCTTGAAACATCTGCATCAAAATTAGGGTCACAATATCAATGATGGTTAATTTTTCTGATATCGTATGGAGAAGGTAAGTTAGATACCATATTCCAAAACAAAAAATACAAACAAAACAATAATAATAATAATAATATTTGGTACTTCATGGACGTCATCTACGAGCCATAAAAAGGTATCCAACATTGGTCTTGATTTGACAGTCTCAAAATCAGGGTCGCATTTCTACTGATGACGCATAAATCTGATGTCGTATGAAGGATTTATGATGGAAAAAAGAGTTTTGATAATAATAATAATATTATTATTATTTTATTCATTACTATTATATATTTATATATTTTTATTTTTATTTATTTTAAAGATAATAGAGAAGTATGTTGTGCTTCCCCCCTTTCTTCCTCACGCGTACAGGCACTGCCGCCATCATTTATTTTCTTTTTTTTCATTTCATTTTATCTTTTCATTATCTCTCTACTATCTTATCCTTCTTCCCAAGATTTTCAATAACCCTAATTTCTCAGCCACAACACCTCCATCTTGCTGTCAGTGCCACCATCCTATCAATAGCACCTCACCACACCGATGGTCAGCTGTGACTACAAGACCTCATTACACTTCAATGCCTCCCATTGCAAGCAACTTCCTAGAAAATCACACAGCCCCCGCTGTATCAGTTTTCTATGGAAATAGGTCCCAAATCTAGGGTGAAACCGTTTCACCACTGACCACAAAATTTGTTAAAAGTGTCTTTTTATTTAATTTTTTTTAATTTAAGAGGTTTAGACATATTTTATTTAGAGAAATGGATTTGTTGAGTGCCAAATGAATTGACACATTGAAAAACAGCCTACAAGACCAATTCATTTGGTGCTCAGGTTTTTCTCTAAATCCCTAGGCCACCCCTCCCCAACCCCTTATATACATATATATCTTATATATATTTATATAATTATTATAAATATGTTTATAATAAATATAATTACTAAAATAAATATAATAAATTTATATTTATATTTATTATATTTATAAAAAAATTTATAATTATAATAAAAATATAATAATAATTAATACAATTATTATAACTATAATAATCATAATAATTATATAAATACAATAATAATATAATTACAATAATTATATAATTACAAGAATTATATAATTAATATACAATGAATATATAATAATAATAACTGTATATTTATAATAAATATATAATTATACATATAATAATTATAATCAATATATAATTATAATCAATATATAATTATAATAAATATATAATTATAACAGTTAAATAATTATAATTTTAATAAATATATAATTATTAATCTAATACTTATATAATTATAATAAATACCCAATTATAACTATAATAAATGTATAATTATAAATATAATAAGTATATAATTATAATAAATATATAATTACAATAATTATATAATTATAAATATAATAAATATATAATAAAAATAAATATATATTTATAAATATAATAAATATATAATTAAAATAAAAATAAAAATAAAAATATAATGATATATAATTATAAATATAATGATATATAATTATAATAAATAAATAATTATAATAAATATATAATTATAAATATAATAATTCTATAATTATAATAAATATATAATTATAAATATAATAAATGTATAATTATATAATTATATAATTATAATAAATATATACTTATAATAAATATATAGTTTTAATAAATATATAACTTTAATAAGTATATAATTATATATTTAATATATTTATAATTACACATTTATTATAATTATATATTTATAACAATTATATAATTATAAAGATAATAATTATATAATTATACATATAGTAAATATATAATTATAATAAATGTAAAATTATAATAAATATATAATTGTAATAACTATATTTATAATTATAAATATAACAAATATATAATTATATAATTATTATATTTACAATAAATATATAATTATATAATTATTATAATTATAATAAATATATGAATATATAATTGTAATAATTTTAATAAATAGATGAATATATAAATATAATAATTATAATAATTATATAAATATAAAAATATATTTATTATACTTACTATATTTATTTTAATAATTATAATTATAATTTTTATTATATATTTATTATATTTATTATATTTATTATATTTATAATTATTTATTATATATTTATTATAATTATAAAAAGTTATATATATTTTTATAATTACAATAATTATAATTATAATTATAATTATTATATTTATTATATATTTATTAAATTTATAAAAATTATAACTATAAGAATTATAAGAATTATAATTATAATTTTTGTAATTATATATTTTTTCTTTTTATATAATAAATATAATTATAAATTTATTTTATTTATTTTAGTAGTTATATTTGTTATAATAAATATATTTATTATATATATATTTCTTATATTTATTATATTTAGAATTATAACTATATAAATTTATATATAAATAAATATTTACATATATATAAAAGATGGGTTGCGGTGGTGTGGGTATTTAGAAAAAAAAAGCCCCAATGTTAAAATAATTGACGCTATAGGATTTTTCTTAATGTGGTAATTGATTTGGCGCTTGACTGACCTATATACTGAAGTAAAAAGAAATTAACCCCCTTAAATTAAAAAAACAAAAAAACCCTATAGATAATTTTCCCCACCATCAACCTTGTACAAATTCCCTTGTTATCCTGACCTTCCACATTAGACACCCCTAACACACAACGTGCTACTGCCATGTTGTTCACCTATGACTTCTCACCCAGATGATCCCCCATCATCTAGGATATTGTCGAGCCATCAACATAGATCACTACCATCATTATCCCTCGCTGTCGTGACTGGAGAGTTTTCGTTTGGGTCAAGGATTGTGGATTGAGAAAAAACAATTTGAGGGAGAATCATTTTTCCAACAACTAACACGTTGGATCAAAAACAAGGATTAATAATTGCAATGATGTTCAATAATTTGATTATTCCCGATGAAAATAAAATTAGAAATTTAAAAAATCTCGATCAAACCATGAGATATGTGTTGAAATCATAAACTCAATTAGGGGATAATTTAAATATCAAACAAATGGGAATAAAATCCACCAAGGAAAATATCTACCTCATTTTGGATCAATGGTTGAGGAAGAACAAATTTATGTCGATGTCGTTGACAAGATCCATGAGCTTTGATCGACATAATAGTCATCAATCCTTGATCCACCATTATTCATTCTAGAATCCATTAAGAATATTCTCCAACGACACCTCCCAAATCAGTTGGGTTATGAGAATAACCCTAGGGATTCAGTATAATCACAATTTTATAGAGGATTAATAGGTCTTGGATTTAAATGAATCAATTAAATAAAAAAATAATTTATTTATTTAATTATTTTGTACATGATGACACTCATGCCAAACACCCAATGCTGACCAAGGTTATGTCACGCCTAGGATGAAACACACATTCAAGACTCAATGATAATCTTAGATTTCCCATCCATGTCCCCGATTGTGATTTATTTGGGTTAGTGTTATTAAAAAAATAAATTAAATAAATTAAATTATCCAATGCACCAGCCAATGGACACCTCATCCATACATTCTATGCCGACCAACCTTAGGTCGTGGCTAGGGTAAATCCCATGCTTCATATTCAACTGTGGTCTTAGATTTCTAATCCAAGACTCATCTAAGGTGTTATTCCACTTTTTCAATAAAATCGTACATGTGTGATATAAAATATATTCAATATTTTCATAAATTTGATTATGGGATCAACAGACCTCACAATTGCATGTCGTCACCATGTCTGACTCTGAAAATATTCATTAGAATATTCTAAATCCTTAAACTGAAAAACATGAGTATCTATATTATTGAATTATTAAAAAAAATTGTCCCCAAAAAGCACAATCTAAGAAAAATGGTGGGGGTGCTAAGCTCTCAATTGGGTATCCCACTCCCAAATGATCCCCTAATAATTTCATGTTCTACCAACAGACACACTCCCAAGGAAAAAAATTTCCCATAAAGGGTCATTCTCTATGGGTCATCAATGCCTTAATATCCTTGAAAAATGGAAACTCCTCTCTCATGGCCCAGCCTACCCAAGCTAGTATCGTACAACAAGTCTTACACATATATACTTAGCTGTGACTTTTGGAGAAATCATTTAGCTGATATAACTACAAAGAAGTCAACTTATATATTACCTTACTTGAAAACTACAGATGAAAAACCTTAATATGAGCTTCTACGACCATGACCTTTCTTGGGTTGTTCTTATACTCATGTTTCTTCTACCTCTACAGGGTCAAATGTCACTCTCATGTCTGAGAAGACATATCCGGACAAGTGAATATTCAAATCTATAATTGAGTCTATGAGAGCTTCCATACATCCAGCACTCCCAAATCATGTCTAGATCCATCCTCCTTTGTCTTGTGTGCTCCAAATATGACTCGGAGGTCATGGGGTTACCATTATAGAATACTACCACAATATGATCTAAGAATGGTTAAGGATCCAACTTATAAGGCTTGTGAACTATTTTTGTGAGTTCATCCCACCAAAGAGTATCACCAAGAACTCAAGAAACCACAATGTCTCTAGGAATCCATTTTTGGTACATTCACCTCTTGAACCTGGGGCTGGTGATAACCCATCCTAAGGAAAAACTAATATACACATCACCTCATCCATTGATAAAAGAGTTCATTGATTCTCATGGGTGGATACTCCTCCTAGGTATTCACCTGGCTTGGGTGATTCTAATACACACCTGAACTCAAGCACTCATCTACCATTTATGCAAAAAATATAGGTATTCCCAGGAAAACACATTGGGTCTTATGAATCCACCTATCTATAGAATACTCTAATTGCACCTCCAGATCTCACATCTATATGGGGTCATTTGATATTATAGTGAAGATATCAGGTTGTCCCTAGTGAACATCCATGCAGAAAACAAACTCTTGATGATGAGGTTAACCCACCCCATCCTTAGGATGGATGCCCTCATACTCCTTCACCATTGCAATAAATCAAAAGATAATGGCATATGCTACTCCAAGGGTAATAATAGAAAATTGATAAGGATGTGGCTATAACCTCCTGCGAATGAGATCATCCTGCCCAACCTAGGGATCACTCCACAGTAATGGGAAAACCCCATTCCAAAAAATCAGAAGCCCTTCTACACTCACTAGTAAAAATTGTTTGAGTATGGATGGTAGAAAAACAAACCAAACTGAGGAAAAAATCATAGGATCCTATCTCCACTATGGAATGATTTCTTGCGAGAATCACCCCCTCCATAAGAATCAGGTCACACCGTTGACATAAATGGGTGCATCAATCCTCTTTGCAGGAGCCTTCAACACAAGGGTCCAGAAAAATGGCCTCCACTGGTATCGTTTGATCTAAAACATGGGATACGTCTAGGAAAATTTGGTTTATGACTCTATGTTATAAGTATAGAGGGAGTAGTGGAGACACATGTCATATCCTAAACCATACATGATGAAAATGAGTCATGATATCCTACTTTATAAAGATATCCATTCCCTTTACCACCTTTTCAACTCAACCAAGTCCATCTCTGACACCTAGCACATCAAAAAGACCTCAAAAAAGACAAGTCAAAGGAACTCATCCAGCACACCTTGATATAATCCACTTTGGGATGACACTGAATCACCAACAAATTTTTACATCATGTCACAAGAATTCATCATAGCGGGGGAAATATCATTCTTCCTTGAATGTATGAATCCACATCAAAAATCACCAAAAAAGGGCTCTACCAATTCCCCGTGTCACCCTGGAAATGTATTGCTGATAGGACCACCATTAGGAGGGGTCCCATCAACGTGGGACATTTTTCACCATAGGCTCAAGCCAATCCTCTACCATATAATAAGGGAAATACAGGATCACCTTGAAACCTGGGGTGATGACTATCATTGAAACCTATGTTGCACACTCAACACAGATATGTCATATATTGGTACCTATGGAGAAAAACATTGCTCCATGGAGAGGATTGGTCTCCAATGAAACCATCAGATCAATCAGGGTTCATAAAAGATTAACAACTAGGACCACTACCTTGAGTTAAAACTATATTGTATGTGGGTATGTCTCATCCGAGAACCTCAATGGTATATATCATTAAAACTCACATAACATGGTAATACTGTGAATAATATCACATTCTCCTGTTGGATCTATCGAATTCACAACAAGAGGATGATCATCTTCCTGATCCAAAAAGGTATCAATGCACTAGTCAAACAGTGGAATCCCTACTCAATTCCCACCTAGAGAAAAAACCACAAGGGTGGTTCCCTAAACAGAGGCATCAACTCTCAACTGTTCTTCATCGCAACATTTTCTCAAAATCCTAGATGGTTTTCATTATGCACTCATCATGAAAGATATCAAGACATACCATGGTCAAAGATAATATCTGAGGATCTCTATCAATAAGGATATTCAAATGACTCAATCCTATATGATGCATGTAAAAATTATTCTCTACAACCTATGTATCAGTATAAAAAGACAAAAACTAGGTAGTCATAGTCTCGGTGTATAAATACATCAATCACTGCATGAATACTTGGTCCCCTGGTCTGAAATCCGCACTCAAGACATTCCGACATTGCTTCCCTATGTCTCAACCAAATCCTCATCATGGGTATAACTCTAAACACTATCATGAGGGAAATCCTAGACCTCAACCATGTAGTGTCATAACGCTTAATATTGGGTATTCTCTTTGATACCAATCTGTCCCGACCCGACCCATTGGGGCCCGCATGGTCGGCAAAATCCCAATCCCGAAATACCCCAAGCCCATATCCATAGTACAAGGGCTGGAAACAAGTATCCAAAGGAATAACTAAAATGAGATGGCTTTCCCTAATGTATTTTTATATACACACCCAACCATATCCATGCAAGAGTATAGATGAATACTAATAAAATACTGTAATGTATAGAGTAAAAACCATGCTTGTAATAATCTCCAGGGAATGAAAAAGAGTATGACAACATAATCTGAAAAGTAAAGGGGAAAAAATACATGCCTGACCAGAAAAGATGTCCCAACATAACGAAAACTGAGAAAGAAATTTGATAGATTGTGACTCCTAATCTCAAAGACATGACCACCGTATGTGGTCAAATGCACCCAAGTAACGCTATTCATTTCCAATTCCACCACCATCCTATACATCATCTTCATAAGACATGATATGTGTGGGAAAAGCCCATGTAGGGGTAATTATATACATACCCAGTAGGTCACCCCTAAAACTAAATAGGGATCAGTATAAGAGACTATAGAAGTAGTCAGCTCATCCAAACAAAGTCATATCAATCAGTATATGACGAAAAAACCATAAAAATCCTATATATGCTCAACAAGAAGGCCAAATGAAATATAAAAAAAAATTTATGCCTCCACAACCTAGATAAGAACAATTACCATTTCTATAGTTCCAATATTCCATCATTAATACCCAGCACATCATGTGTCTGTATGAAGAAGTAAATGTGTGGAGGGCCCACACCGAGCCCCTGCATCACACATTAGAGGGGGAATAATCTCCAATGTAAGGAGGAACTTCACCTTGGTGCAACAGGGGAGTACAATATCCACGGATTGAGGACCAACACCGTATTAAAACAGGGGAGTACCATCTCTATCTAAACAATTACTATGGAGGACCCTATCCATAATCTGAAAAAGGAGTATTGTCTCCATGGATAGAGGACCCACACCCTGGTATGATAGGGGAGTACTTCCTCTATATATTTATAATGAGTATGGAGGAATCACACCCTAATGGAATACGATGGGTACCATATTCAAGGATAGAGGACCCGCACCCTGGTGTGGTAGGGGAGTACCAACTCTATCTGTATAAAGAGTGTTGAGGACCTGATTATTGATTTGAAAATGAATTACTATCTCCTTGTATAGAGGATCGACACACATATATGAGAGTGGAGTACTGTATATATCTTAATAAGGAATGTGGAATATTTTCATGTTGATACGACCATAGAGTACTATATCCATGGATAGAGGACCCACACACTGATACGACAATGATGTACTATTTCTATCATGATAATAAATGTGGAGGACCCACATACTATTTTGATAGAGGAGTATCATCTCAATGGATCGAGGACCCATAAACTAATATAATAATGGAGTACTCTCTCTATCTAAACTCCCTGATGATCCTAATCAATCAATTCCATGATCAAACATTTCCTACAGAAGTTTCATTCTCAGAACATCTCAAATCATATCTCAAAATTAATTATGAAGGATACCATCACATTCTTTGTGAAAAACTCTCCAAATATGCTAGCTACTAGCCAAAATCCATGTCATTACAAAGAAGATACAAGTGGTAAAATATTCTCAAGAAGTATATGACATGTAAGGGTTCCGCACGATGTGTGTCTCCACTCCTCTTCCTGGTCATGTCCTCACTAGTACATGAATTTCTTTCCATATTGTACTACACAACATGTAAGGATAATGCACGATGAGTCTCAGATAAAATCCTGACGAACGCATGAGTCTCATCATCAGTCTGATGGTAAAAAAATTCAAACCACTAATACTTCATTGAAAACTACCATTAATTTCCAAATGGATTACGCAATTTAGATCCTCATGGAAAAATTCTAAATCTAAACTATTCACTTTCCCAAATTAGACACCCGGTAAAGAATCACATTTCATCACATCACACTCAAATTGTATTTCGTGAGTTTGAGCCAAAAGTCTGAATTAAATACTTGATATTGTTCTTGAAATGTACACCTAAAAATTAGGGACTCAATTTCATAGACAGTTCATCATTTAGAAACCACATGAAGAAGGTATATTGAATACTATATTCCATAACAAAAATAATAATAATATATTATTATTATTATCGGGCACTTCATGGACCTGATCCATGAACCAAAAAAAGGTATATGATATTCGTCTTGCATCAACCATCTCAAAATTAGGATCACACGACTATTAAAGACAGATCAATCCAATGATGTAAGAAGGAGTTATGATAGGGAATTTTTTTTGATAATAATAATAAAAATAATATTACTATTATTTTATTAATTAATAATATTTTTTTAAAGCGAAGAGAGGAGCACTATGGGCTCCCATAACCATTTTTCCTTATGTGTGTTGGTGATGCCCCACTTTTTTTCTATTCTTTTCATTTTATTTTATATTTTTTACTTCTCTCTTATCTTCCCTTTCTTCCCACAATTTTCACTAACCCTAATTTTCCAGCCACAAACGTGTCACCTCCATCTTACCAGCAGTTCCACTATATCGCCGGTAGTGTCTCACCACACCAGTGACCAACCTTGACCATGCGACCATGTCGCACTACAGTGCATCCCGTCACATGTGGATTCCAAGAAAATCATGCCACCCCACTAAATCTACTATCCACACCTTTAGATCATGGATCTAGGGTGACCGAGTCTCACTGTCGACTGTGTATGAATTCCCTAGTCACTCTGAACTTCAAATCGGGCCACCCCCGATGCAAAACATGCTACCCCCATGATTCTTCACCTATGGATTCTCACCCAACCCAATCCACCATCATCAATGATGTTGTCGAGCCATCGACACACCTCACTACCATCATTATGACTCATTTCCATGGCCGATGAGTCTCTATACTAGTTAAAGAATTTGGGATCAACAAATTAAATTATGAGGGAGAGTCATTTATCCAACAACAAACATGTAGGATCCAAAAAAAGAATTGATAATTTGAATGATGTTGAATAATTTCATTATTACCAATGAATATCTAATGATAAATTTAACAAATCTCGATCAAAACTTGTGATATGTGTTGAAATCATAAACTCAATTAGGGAAAAATTGAAAAATGAATCATATAGGAATAAAATCAACAAAGAAAAATACCTTCCTTGATTTACATCGATTGCTGATGAAGAACAAATATGCATCAACATCATTGTTAAGATCCACGATCTATGATTGACACACTAGTCACCAATACCTGATCTGTTGTTCTTCATTCGAGAATCCACCAAGAACATCTTCCAATAGTTCCTCCCAAATTTATAGGGTTGTGCGTCTAACCCTAAGTATTTTCCATAAGCACATATTTATAGAGGTTTAATCGGTCTTGGATTTAAATGAAATAATAAAATGAATAATAATTTATTTATTTAATTATTTCATGCAAGATGACACTCTAGAAAAACACCAGACATCAACCTAGGTTATGTCATGCCTAGAACAAAACCCATGTTCTAGACTCCACAGTAGTATCAAATTTCACATCCAAGTCCATGTTTGCGAGTTATTTGTGTTTGGGATATTATGTAAATGAATGAATTTTTTTAATTTATCCAATGCACCCACCAATGACCACATCGTCTGAACATCCTACGCCGACCAACTTAGGTCTCACCTAGGGTAAACCCCATGCTCTGAATTCAATTGTGGTCTGAGATTTATGATCTGAGAATACTCATAGGATATGTTAATCCTTTTCAGGAAACCTTGTACATGTGATATAAAATATTTTTAATATTTTTATAAAATTAATCTCAAGATCACCGCGACTCAGAATCACACACCGTTCCAATGCTTGGATTTGAAAATATTCATAAGAATACTCTAAAATATTACACAGTAAATCCTAAGTATGTATAGTCACATGATGTTTCTCAGATTCCTAGGCCCTGACCATGATCTCCTAGCATTTTACATGTACCCTAGGCCATGCTTGTGTACCTATCCATGTATCTGGCCATTCTTGGTTATCAGGCCACACCTGTGGTCCTCAGGTTCTACTTATTTACTCCCAGTGTACATGACATGTTAGCCACATAGCATCTTTGATATTTACCGTATGTAAATGTTGAGTCATTTGTCTAGATATCACATTACATGTGGCCCCTCCAAAGAACATATAATATTTATCTCAAACTTGTAAACTTATTCATCACAAAATTTCAAATTACACTACATGTGTTCATTGTAGTTCCTGATGTGTCTATCATGATTTTAAAAAAACCGAAGAAGGTTTCATGTAAAATCTAGATCTACTACTCCCACCACTAAACCACCATTTCACCATTAGAAATTACTTTAAATCACATCTGAACAAAAATTCCATCCCATTATTGGCTAGAAATCAAAATCCAATCTTCTGTAGGAGACCTATAACACATCTCACATGCATCCCGTGTCGTTGCAGTCTCATCCTAAAACCCCAGATCTATGAATCCATCACTTATTCCTAAAATACATACCAATATATCCTTAAAACATTGATATGGTGATTTTGCACACATCCACCACAAATCTGGGGGGCTGATCACACTTGGACCCGCCTGACAATGTCGAACCGTGATCCCGTAGGCCAATGGTAAAGAGTACGAAGAACGGTGGGGGAAAATCACCAGAACGAAGGTGCATAAATCATTATAAAAACATTTTTGGACAGAAACTTCATAATAAAGGATAATTGGGGTGAAATATTGACATGGAAATATAATAATAGATTAAATAAATTATTCATTCAACAGGGCTCATGTGATGTGTGTAAAAATATAAAATCAAAATCAAATTACAATAAATACATAAAAGATTTAATCAAGGTGGACAAAACGACAATTGAAAATCCCTACCTCAATATTGGATCAGTCATTGGTGATAAATCTATTTTCTATTGATGGGAAAGATCGACTACATTCGTTGTCTATCGATTAACCTTGATGTGATCACCAATCATCATTCAATATGGATCCACCAATGAAGGTCATTAGAGTTCATCTGAAAAACTTCCCAGGGTTATGGGACTAACCCTTGTGAAATTTCTTAATAAAATATTTATAGAGTATTTGATTTAGGTCATTTAAAATTAAATAAATAAATTATTCATTTATTTTAATTTAAACTCTCTCGTCAAAAACTGCCTCATCCGAATATCTGGCACCGATCAACATAATGTCGTGAGTAGGGTAAACCCCACATGCTGGATTCAACCATGGTATCTGATTATTAATCTATGACTACGTACTTGAGAAATTTTATTATTTCTAAAAAACTGCATGCATGTGATATAAAATATATTTAATATTTTTATAAAATTTATTCTGGGCTCTTTGAGCCTTGAAATTGCACGTTGTCTCAGCAAATGGCTCTGAAAAAATTTATTAAATTTTATCAAAGTCTTACAAAGGAAAAATAAAGTCGCTACATTATTATATCCTTAAAAAAATTGGTCCCAGAAAAGTATAATCTAAGAAAAATGTGGGGATATTGAGCCTTCATCTGGCTCTCCCACACAAAGAATCTCTCCTACATGCTCCCATACTGCCACAACACACTAACCATGAGAAAGTTCTACCCATGAAGGATCATCTCATGCCAATAATCAATAGAAACTAGGTAATCTGTAAATGTTCCCAATCCATGAGGTCTATCTCTCCCCAGTCAATTACGTGCATAGGATTATGCACATATCTCCTAATCCGCAACACATAGAAGACGTCATGAAATTACTCCAACTATAGAGGTAAGGAGAGGTGGTAAGAAACATATCCAACCCTCTGGAGGATATCTAATGGCCCAATGAACCACATGGATAACATTTCTACTTGACCAATTTTTCAAAATCCTCATAATAGGGAGACACTCAGGAAAATGTGGTCTCCTTGCTCAAACTACAAGTGCCTACACTATCGATCTACATAAATTTTTTTCCCTACTATGATCTATCTTCATATACTTGTGGATTACAAATAAATTCACTATTATCACCTACATTATCTTTGGTCTGATAAGAGATGCTTCACCGATCTCATTCCAACATAAGGGTGAAGTGAAGGGTCTCCCATATAGGGTATCGAAAGGTTCTATACTGATAGTAGAGTGATAACTATTATTATAAGAAAACTCTACCAAATGTAAATGATATGACTTGCTCCAGAAAAAGTCTAATAAGAAAGAACATAGAATATCTTCTAACACCTAGTTAGTGTGCTCAGTATGCCCATCCGTATGGGGGAGAAAAGCTATACTCATCCTTAAATTTGTCTCAAATAACTCCTGAAATATTCTACACAATCATGATATAAAATGTGAATCATGGTCGGAGGCAATCCTCAAGGACACCCTAAGGAGTTATAAAATCTCCTGCATGTACAACTGCCTGAAAATCTAAATCAAACCTTGCTCCCTGATAGAAAAGATGTACATTGACTTGGTAATTCTGTCCATTATCACCTAGATTGTATCGCGGATTCTCATTGTCTGCAAAATACCATTCAAATATTCCATGGATATGTCATCCCATTTCCAATATGGGATATCAGGAGGCAAGAAAAACCAGTTTGGAATTAGTGCTCAACCTTCATCTACTGGCACATGAGACACCATGATATGAACTCAAATACACATTTCCTCATGAAAACCCACAAAAATTTCTACTTAAAGTCTTAATATATATTCCATACTCCATGATGTACAACAAAATGATAATTGTGAAACTCCATCATCACCTCCTCTTTCAACGTGATCAAAACTGTTGTTCATCCCTAGAAAAGGATGACACGATTCCCTCCTTCATAAAATGAATCTGGTGAATATATCAAGGATATATATCCACGTAGGACCTCATAGTCGATGTCTCCAAAATGATCCTACCTCACATTCTGGAGAAGCAGATGATCCATCCCCATCGACTAAAGATTAGTTTCACCCCACTTCTTAACTAGGGCCATCTAAAAAGAAGCCAACTACTCAGACGTAGCCTATTCCAAGAGAGAGCATGATTTCTTATTAATGGAATCAACAACCATGTTTCCCTTTATTGGATTATCGAATATCTCAAAGATATAGTTCTACAGGAACTATAACTAACACCTCTATATCAGGTTCAGATAATTATGCATGAATAAATACCAACAGATTTGATGTTTAAAATAAAAAAATCACTCTCCCAAAATACAGTTCCTTCAAATCCTAAGTGTTAAAACCACCACTTCCAACTCCAGGTAATGATTCAAATAGTTCTAATCATGGGGTCTTAACTGCCATGAACCATACGTGATCACTATTTTACATTGCATCAACATGTAGCTGATCCTAGCTCCAAAGAAATCAAAATACACTACATACTCCACACGCTCCACTGGTAGTCTCAAAATTGGGGTACTAGTTAGCCTCATAGAAAAATCCTAAAAGGATATATAGAACTACTAAATCTAGGTAAATTGATACCATTTCCAAATCAAGGTGGTCAATGGGGTTTCAATCCTACAGAATTCATCCACAAACATCCTTTATTATCTTGACAAGAAAATATAACTTCACTCATATGATACACTCTGGGGTGGCTCCCAAGAAAGAACTAAATCAATATTTTCTAGGTCTATAACTAATAAATTTTGATAAATTTCATTCCCAAGAAATTGAAACTCATGGATCCAGAACTATAACATCAAGAGCTTACTATAGAGATGGTGCTCCCAAAGAAAGTCTAGAACCATCCTCAAGTAGTTTTCATGCTCTTGCTCTGGCATAGAATATATGAGTATGTCATCAATGAATAAAATCACAAATCATTCCAAGAATTGATAGAATATCTGGTTCATAATATCCATAAAAACAGTGGGGGCCTTTATCACATTAAAATACTTCACCAGGAACTCATAGTGTCCGAAGTGACATCAGATTCTAGATTTAGAATAGCAGCACTGTGAACCCTAAACTAGTGGTGTATAAACCTGATATTGATCTTTGAGAATCATCTCATGTATCAAAACTGATCAAAGGAATCATCAATACATAGAATGCTGTACTTTTTCTTTACCATGGCTTGGTTCAGAGGATGATAATCAACAAAAACTCACAAACTCCCATATGAATTTTTCATGAATAAAATTAAAGATGCCCATAGGTAAATAGTGGGGTTGATAAAACCCTTATCTCAAAGGTATTACTGCCACACCATGAACTCATGGAGCTTGATAAGGTCCATGCAATATGATACAGAAGATATCAAAGTAGTATTAAGGTGCAATTCAATGTAAAATATATCTCCCCCCATAGAGGTAGTCCTAGAATTTCCTCTGGGAAGATGCCATATAATCCTACAAGATTGAAAAAACATATATACCTGAAGATCCTATCTCACCAAGGGATAAACTCTCCAAATAATGACTGATGGGTTGTAGCTTCCTACTCGCAAGACCCACTTGCTCTACCATGAGATATATCTCAACCACAAATGAGAATCTTGTACCATCCTTCTAACGGCATCTAACTCATCTATGGTGATAGTCAATATTGTCTTGGATCATGCACTAGAATTACATACCCAAGATGATTTCATAATGTCTCATCATGATGACCAAGTGGACCCCTAAGAAACTATATCCACCTTGAAATAGCCCACAATTCTTACAAATAAGCGATATTAAATAATAATTTCCTATAAGAACCACAATGCAAATCTATTGGGATAAATTATCTACTAGGAGGTCCTCCTCTGACACTATGAGTAAATAGATGAATGAATGAATATCACCAACGTCAACTAGTAGTGAAGAAAGAATTGAATAAACATAGATCGTACCTATAATCATCTTGTGAGTTTCTAGGTCTTAAGCCTCCATAGCCTATAGAATTACATGGCCCCAACCACCATCTCCCAGAGCCTACCATGGGCTGCCTAGTGGTGGTGGTGGAAGGATCGTATAACATCGTTCACCACCGAAATATCCTCTTCCACAAGATCTACCTGCTCCTCTTATAGCTTTTCCTCTTTGGGGTCCACCCTGGGCTCACCTAGGAGAACCTTGACCATGAAATTACCCCAACTATGATGATCCATGAACTACCTACTTTCCCTCTTCAGCATGTCAGTTTGAGCAATCCCATGCCATGTAACCTCACCTATCACATGCATAACATCACCCCTCTCTGGGATGCACTTTTCCTCTATGTGGTCCCTGTTACGCATGGCAACATGCCTGAGTCTATCCATAAGGAGGTCTCCTATGCTAATAACCTAATGATTAGAGCCTTCTAGATGCTGTAGGAAACAAAACCCTATGATACCCACTACCAACTTCAGCTATTTGGATTCCCACATATAAGAATCTCCCCCTCACCAGCACTTTCTCTAACACTCCAGCATACATGGGAATTTAAAGTGGTGCCACATTGACATGAATGTCTCAACATAAACCCCAATTAAAATTATATGCTTGGAAGTAACCATATTAAATCACGTTGAGGGAGTGATGTGTATGGTTAGTAAATCTCAAAATTATTTAGCAATTGTCATCCCTCCCTAATATAGCTCTAAAAGCTCATGAATTTGAATAGTTCATAAGCATGAGAGGTAGTACTCCTCACGAAACATGTATTGTATGTCAGACCATGAGATTGTCAACTCCTCATGCATCTAAGTGACTAAACTCCACCAATGTAATATTTCTCCATGGAAATTATTGGATGATAACGCAACCATCTGACCAGTAAAAGTCCGCACAAGTCTAAAAAATTAGAGTTTCACACACGAGTTTTTAATTTTCTCTTTTATTTTGGTTTATTATTTTGTATTTTGATTTTATCTTCAGTCGTGGACATTTTATATTGTAATTTATAGTTTTTGGATGTTTAACCTCTATTATACTGTAATTTTATGGTTTTGGAGAAACCCAAAGACCACTTGTTCCTGAGTCCCTTTTTAGTTCATTTTGTTCTTTTATGGTTAGGGTTTCATGGGTGGTATAGATTTAGGTTCAAACTATGAGGATAACATGTGTATTCAAGTGGGTTTTGTGTGTCATTGGATGAGGTTGCATGGCTAGTCCAAACCATGCGAGAAGAGTGCACATGGTTCTAAAATTTTTGATAGAACCAAACCACACGGTTAACACACAGTTTCCCAAACCCTATAGCCAAACTATGCAGGTGTCCTCTGAATCTAGTAAGGGCCACACAGTTGGCACAATTTTTTCCAAATTGTGCATCTTAACCATACACATTAACCAAATCCATTAAAAATGGCTTTTACATTTTTACCCATCTTAAATTTTAACTCTAAATGACCATTTACTCTCCCATTAGGATCATTTGGCCCTAGGGAGGCTCCTCCTCTCTTCATCATGCCTCTAATCCTCCTTAAATGGTGGAATCAAGTGTTTTTTATGATTTTATATCTATTTCTCAAGGTAATCACCTATTCTCTTCTTCCCCATCCTTATTCTTTCATTTTATCTAGATTTCTACTTCTACCTTGGCTCTTTCACCTTAGGGTTCAGGTTTCCTTCATTTTATTTTGGGGGGTTTTGTCTTTTTGAGTTTCATTTTGGGTGTTCTAGACTCTTTGGGACTCCTTGAAGCTGATTTGGGTTCCCATCCACCAAGCTCCTTGAGTTTGAGGTAGGTTTCCCTTTAAATTTGGCCTTTAAATTTAAGAAACATTTATTTCATGTTGTTCACACCTTTTTGGATATTAATAAGTAACATGTATTATTTAGAGTAATTATTCAAACTTAAATCAAGTGGTTTTATTTTTAATTTAATTATATGTAATGGATTTATTGAGTTTCACACACCATGTGCTCATCAAATTTCCAGGATGGCCCTTGTAAATGTGTTTTGAAATCGAAATGGAAATTTGGTTCTCATAAATGGGTTTCCAAATAGAAATTTGTATTTAAAAGTGGTGCGATTTTCCCTTTTTGGATATGTTTTGACATATAAAGAATACTTGAGGCCCTTTTGGATCTTTTGAAATAGTTTTTATTTAGAAAACACTCCTTGGGATGTGTATATTTATATGTTGATTCCGAAAGGGAATGGGAGGTCATTGGAATAACACTTCCCTCATTTATTGTTGGTTTAGGGGAAATGGGAATATACCTTGGGGTGATTCGGGGGGTGATTCTTGGTTTTGGGGATCGTGTAATGGATTTCATTTATTTTATATATTTTGTTTATTGTTTTTATTTTCTATTCTCAACCCAAATTTTAGAGATGAAATTGGAACCTAGCATAGCTAGTGAAATATCTAAAAATTCTTGCTACACTAGTTTATGATTACAGTTTAGTTAGTGGCCCCTTAGTATGGGCACACTTTTCTTTGGGGATGTTTCCCCTAAGTTAGGATATGTATGGTATGACTAAGGGTGAGGTTTTTTTGATTAATTCAGGCACAATGACAAGATGTCTCATGGTACAGTATGTTCTAGATTTTTCACCGTGCTCATCGGTATTCCCATGTTTCCCCTGACATTTATTTATCTATAAAAGATAATTTTGGTGCCTCTTCTGGATTGGTTATATGTGTATTGTCCTTCCATTTACCTCATTATGGAGTTATTTCTTTTAATCCCCATTTTTAGCATGTATTCTTGGGAAAAGGAAATGTTTGGTTTTTAAACATTTTCCTGAATAATAATTTGAATTTTTTTCCCTAACCTCTTTTACCTCCTCTTTTTTCCATTGAAATCCTAAAACCTTCCCTTTTTAAAATCAAACTATTTTAAATGTTGAGGTAAATGGGCCATGTTTTTTTAATAATAAAAGTATGAAAAAACATTGTTTATATATTGTATTTCAAAATTATAGTAAATGAATGTTTTATTTAAAGGAAATTCATAGGGAATAGATTACATGGGAATGCCTACTATGTTTTAATACTCACACCTATAATTACATTATTATTTTTAGCATCAGGTTGAGGTTCCATATTTGTTTTTATATTTGTGGAGAAATGTTGGGTTTTGGGATCGGAGAGTGTCCCATGAGGTCACATTGAGATTTATTAGTCTTTATGCTTGGTTTGATTTTCTTTTCAATTTATGTTTTGATTATTTGTTTGGTCATTATTTATATATTGGGGTAGATCATTTATTTTCCACTTATTTTATATATTTATTTTTGGTGAAACCATTCCCACTATTACTTTTTGATGCGATGGTGCTTGTCGCCACCCCATGGTGATCAGGAATGCACCTCAGGGATGTCGCGGGACAGCTCAGGTGACCTGTTCGGGGTTGACATGGGATTGTTAATGAAAAAATGGTATCATAGGAGGTTTTTTAGAGGACTTATTTTTTAAATCACTTTTAGTTATTTGGTTCATCATGGTTGATGGAGTAGGATTGTTGGGATCTGGGGTGTATGTAGGAGGAAGGGTTTAGCCAATACATCCAGTGTCGAATCATGGGTTACCATGGAATGTGGAGTTTTTTCATTTTTGTATTTTGATTTTAGTTATCATTATTTTCCTAAATATTTCTTGACTTTGGATGAATCCATTTAGTTTATTTGGATTTTATGGATTGTTCATTAGTTTTTTTTTGTGCTTGGGGAATGAAATGGATGTTGGGCCAATGGTTTTGGGGAGATATTAGGGCCTAAAAATAAATATGGAGCTAAGGACATGGTCCAAAAAGACTCTTTGTGGCTATGAAGTGATTTGAGTATAGACTCAAACCATAATTCCAAGTCACCCATTGACACTAGTTCACCAACGTGAATTTGTTTTGGGTCTTTCTTAATTTTATTTTTTTTTGAAACCTTATTTTGGATTAAAAATCGAGATTACAAATAGTGTTTTTTTCCAAAATATTAATGACTATATCTTTATTTAAGAAAATCCTTGGAATATTTTATTTATTCAAATTTAATTTCAGAAAAAAAAGATATTTTCTGTAAAAAGATTTTTACACTTAATTTTTGATTTTGAGATCTAGTGTCTTATATTTTAAAGGAATATTTAAATCATATTTTATACTGAGAATGTTATTTTAATGAGAGGGATTAGATTTTTTGGTTTAATTCAAGGTATTTTTTTGTATAATGAAATTTTTTTGTGTGTGGAGTTTGAAAATGTTTTATGAAGTGGTTTTTATAAATATTTTTAAAAAGTATCCGGGAAATATACCTGTTTCTTTTTTATGTTCGGTGTTTAGATGTGATGAGCTCTCGATGGTGAGTTGGTTTTTATCGAGCTTTTATCTCTTCACTATTTATAGTATTCCCTCACCAAAAAATTAAATGGACATTCAAGGTGCAATTATAGGTGGTTCACTATTTGTGAACACTCTAGTTAATATTATTCTTGTGTTTCAGAAGTTAAACCCTCATATCTTTTATAGTCAATAAAATTCTTTTGAAGCAGAAGATTAGATTCAAAAAATCAAAAAAATATTTGGTTTCAATGGCATTCACGAGTATCTTAATGTTATGTTTTCTACATTTATGCTCAATGGTTTGATTTTTAAGGGGTAGGAGTCAGACATTAGGGACAATCCTTAGGAGGACATCTACAGAGAATTATTTAAGGATTTATTCATCTCAAAACACTACAATGATGTCATGAAGGTTGAAAAGGTAATATAGATATGCTTCCTTTAGTAAGGTGATGGATCAGTTTTGAATTTTGTACATATTTTTGTAGATATAATCTCCAATCTCTTGGATTTGGCTAAGGATGATTATCTAAAATCTCGACATTTTGAGAATGGCATTCATCCTGATCATTAGTCAAGGGTGTTATAATTCAGCCTAACCTCCTTTTACAATGTAGTGAGGTAGGTTGTTCAGGTCAAGGTTATGTTAGCCGAGGTGCTCATGGTATCCAATCCTCCTTCAGTTGCTGTAATTGGTGAAGAGAATTCCAATAAAGAGATGTGAAAGTAACAAGAATTTGGCCATGTCAGTAGTGGAATTAAGAGGCCATATAATATTTCATCATTTTCTTATTCTATGAATAGGATCTTGGTGTGTCATCAATGTAGTAATACAGCTCACAAAAATCCTTCATATCCAAGATCACAAAAGATATGTCATTCTTTTGGTCTTTTGGGACTTTTTTAGAAGTTCTACAAGGGTGTCAACTGAAAGAATAGTGGATCCAGATCCACTCCCTTGGATAAGCGCATAACGTATTTGGATGAATGTGGCACAAGTGTGAGCTCAGTTTGAGGTTTCTGAAGTAATTTTTCCTTTTATTTTAATGTTAATGTCTTATGGTGTTGTCTTTTGATTTGAATGAAAAAGGATGTTCTGTGCCTTTTATATTTATATATTAATGGAAAATTTGAATGGAAAAATTCTGAATTTCACCATCCTGAAGTGAAATATTGTCTCATCATGTGCTGTGTTCATTTAGTTCAAGTTGGTTTCATGTGTGGTATTTCACATTTAAAATTTTGGTGCCTTTTTGTTAGTTTTTTCTTGGTACATGAAAAGAATTCCAAAATAGTGGGGAGACCACCATGGCCTCCTAATGTCATTAAAAATAAACCATTGTTTATAACTCTTCCTTTTCTTATTTTTCCCATTGGTAAGGCATCCATCAGTCATCTTATACCCCCCTAAACCTTCTAATATCAAATTTCCCTTCCCCGTTGGAAAATTTTGGGCCCCTAGAGGAGGCCCCATGGTTGTTCTAATGATAGGATGTTTGTCTTGTGTCTTGGGATTTTCACCGTCATTTGAGAATGGTTGAATCTTGTGGTATATTCCTGGATATAGGTGAATGTTTTATCATAGTGGTTGTTAAGATATTCATAGTTTAAGTAGATGGATCACATGATAGTGTAGATATTTTTCTTTAACTTTATCAACTCGTAATGTTGAGGCTTTCTGCAGTTAGAAAGAATTATGGTGGGAAGAATTGTCACACCCCGATTTTTATTTTTCTATTTTATTTTAATTTATTATTTTAACTTTGTATTTTCACGTGATTTAAGGATGTTTCATATTGAATTTTTTATTTTTTAGATAATTGTTCTCTGATTCGTGGTTTATGTTCATAGTTAAGGGGAAACTAAGTTACCTATTGAAACTGAGTCCCTTTTTACTTCATTTTTTATTGCACAGTTAGGGTTTCATAGGTAGCAAACTATTAGGTTCAAACCATATAGATCCCAAGAGTAACCATGTGGGTCTTGGCTATTCCTGGATCAGGGCAAATGACATGATCATGGTTAGTCCAAATGATGAAATAAGCATGTCCATGGTTCTGCATTTTTTGGAAAAACCAAACCACATAGTTGGTGCATAGTTTCCCAAACCATTCATCCAAACCATGTGGATGTATAGTGAATCTAGTAAGAAGTACATAGTTGGTGAATTGTATTCCAAACCATGTGGCCTCACCATGCACAATTCCTAGATCCATTAAAATTGTCTTTTTACCTATTTTCTGTCCTTAAATTTTAACCCCAAACATCCCATCCTTCTCCCACTAGGATTATGCTACCCTGGAGAGGCTCCTCCCATATTACTAACACCTCCCTTCTTCCTTCCATGGTGGAATTAAGTGTTTTTTTGTGGTGATTTGTCTAGGTAATCCCCTCTTTTATTATTCCTCTTCCTTATTCTTCCATTTTCTCTTGAGTTCCCCTTCTCCCTTAGTTTATTTACCCTAGGGTTCATGTTCCCTTCATTTTAATTTGAGGTTTTTGTTTTGTTAAGGTTCCTTTTGGGTTTTATTTCCTCTTTGGAACTCCTTGATGTTGATTTGGGTTCCTGTCAACCAAATGACTTGAGTATGAGGAAGGTTTACCTTTGTATTTCGCCTTTAATTTTAAGAAACATTGATTTCATGATGTTCACACCTATTTTTGATGTTAATTAGTGATATGAATTATTTAGAGTAATGATTCAGAATGAATTCAAGTGGTTTTCTTTTAAATTTCATTGTATAGAATGGATTTATTGAGCTTTTCCCACCATGTGCTTGTCAAAATGCCTAGTTTTCCCTTGTAAATATGTTTTTACTGTTAAATGGTAATTTATTTATCTTAAATGGGTTTCAAAATGGATATTTGGATTTATAAGTAGTGTTATTAGACCTTTTTTTAAATGGTTTGACATATAAAGAATACATGAGGTCTAGATGTAAATTTAAAAATGGGTTTTATTTTGAGAAATCTCCTTGGGATGTGTATCTATCCATGTTCATTTTTAAAAGGAATGGGAGGTCTTGGGCATGGGACTTCCCTCATGTATCTTTGGTTCAATGTCTAGGGAATTATCCCTTGTGGTTATTCATGGTGATTCATGGTTATTTGTTTTGTGTTTATTATATATATATGGTCGATTATTTGGATTTTCATAGATCATCCCCATTTTTGGTATGACATGGGAACCTAGAATAGCTAGTAGAATATATGATAATTCTTTATTCACTATTATAGTATTACGCTATGGCTAGTGTCCCCTTGCTATGGACATGATCTCCTTTGGGGATGTTTCCCATTAGTTAGGTCAGGTAGCACCCGACTGGTTGTGAGGGATGTTTGATTGGATGAGGCATGATAAAAGGATAGATCAGGTAATAATAAGTTCTAGATTTTATATTGAGATTCTTGATATTCCCTTGCTTTCCTTGAATCTTATTTATCTATAATGGATAATTTAGCTGCCTCGCCTAGTTTAGTTACTTGTATGTTATCCTTATATTGACCTTGTATGTGGTTATTTCTCTTAATCCCAATTTTTAGTATTTATTCTTGTCAAAATTAAATTTTTAGGTTTTAAAAGTTTTCATGAAGAATATTTTGAAAAATGTTTCACATTCCCCTCTTCTACTTCCCCTCTTTTCCTTTGAAATCATAAAAACTTCCCATTTTAAAACTAACCTATTTTAAATTTTCATGGTAATAAACCATGTTCTGTTTTAGAAATAAATGTATGAAAACAATATATTTATATATTCTATTTCAAATGTGTAGTAAATGAATCTTTTATTTAATGAAAATTCATTGGGAATAGATTACTTGGCCATACCTACTCAGTTTTAATACTCATGCCTATACTTTATTTCGTGTTTTAACCATAGTTTTAGGTTAAAATTGGTTTCAATCATTGTGGAGTGATGTTGGATTGGGATCAGAGATTGAAATGTGGGGTCACAAGGAGATTTAATAGTAATCATGTTTAGTTTGGATATATTTTTAGTTTATATTTAATATATTTTTTTATTCCTTCTTTTAAAATTTGTTATGCTCGACTATTTTATGCTGAATTTGTTTATTTTTGGAGAAACCATTCCCACTATTACTATGTGATACCTTGGTGCTTTTCACCACCCCAGAGTGATCAAGAATGCACCTTAGGGATTTCATGGCACTGCTCGATTGAATGGTATGTGGTTGACCTAGGATGGTTCATGACACATATCATGAACTCAAGGTAATCCTCCTGTCACTCGAGATCTAGCTCAGTATGGAATCTTAGCAGTATCTAGTGCTGGAACTAGTGGAGTGTGCTAAGCCTGTGTAGATCCATATCCTACAATGCTAGTATAATTTACTGCTTGATAGGTAGGGGTGTGGCTACCCGCCTTCCTAAAGGAAAGATCTTGTGAGATGGACCTTGAATTGAGGCATCATTACTCATCGGATCATCGTCGTGATCTTCAATCTGTATCCTTCTTGGCTATCTTCATAGAGGAATCCTAAAAAATAATCAATACCCACTACATTAATATGTGTGTATATATATGGTGATTTTACTGATGAAATATAGTCAGATAACTCAATACTATATGATCATGTACCAATGTTCGCTCAACCAATGTCTCAGTATGTTGAGTTGAAAAGAATGTAGTTTGAGTCTTGGTGAATGTACATATCAGCTGCCGCACCAACACCTAGTTACCTGGTTTGAAATCCATACTGAAGACACTTTAACAACATTTCCATATTTTCCTAACTGAACCACATATGGGGAAAAATCCAACCACCATCCTGAAGTAAAACCATCTCTAATACCAATCTATCGTGACTTGACCCACCGGGGCCTGCGTGGTCGGTTGATGGTCGAGCTGCAACTACCCCAAGACCACCTCCATAGTATAGGGTCTGGAAAAAAGAGCTAAAATACATAAATAAAATGGGTAGAATTTTTCTAAAGTAACTATATACATGCACCCAACCATCTCTATGCAGAAGTGAAGATAAATAAAAATAAAATGCAGTAACATCTATAGTGAAACCCATGCAGGTAATAACCTCTATGGAACAAAAAAGAGTAGGGTAGTGTAATATGAAAAATAAAGAGGAAAAAATTCATGCCCAACCAGAAAATATGCCCCAACTGAATAATAAATGGAATAGAAACAGGAGGGATCTTGACTCCTAATATCCAAGCCCTAACCACCTCACATGGTCGAATTTCCCCATGTATCCCAAGGGTCTTCCAAATCCACAACCAATATGTCTTCCATCTGCATAAGACACAACATATGTGGGAAAATACCATATAGGGGTGAGTATATACATAGCCAATAGAATTCCCCAAAAAATGAAGGGGGATTAATAGGACACCTGATCGAATTTGTCATATCAACCCAAAAAATGGAAATGAAACCGAACGACATAGATATATTCTCATTAAAGAAACCCATATGAGAGAGAAATGATATATCCATCTTACACCCCTACCTTGGATGATGAGTCTTGCTATAGTTGTAAAGTTTCATCAATTATGCCTAGCATCTCACATGTTTTTCCAAAAAATTTATATGGAGGAACCACACCCTGGTGAGATAGAGGAGTTCTATCTCCAGGGATAAACGACCAACACCCTAGTGCTACAGGGGATTACTGCCTCTATATCTCTGTAATCAGTGTGGAGTACCCACACCCTGGTATGATAGGGGAGTACCATATCTATGGATAGAGGACCCCCATCCTAGTATGATAGGGGAGTTCCACCTCTATATATGCATAATGTGTATAGATGACCCAAGCCTTGGAATAACAGGGGATTTTTGTCTCCTTGGATAGAGGACCCACACCTTGGTGTGATAGGTGAGAATTTCTTCTAAATATGATCAATGAGTATGGAGAAACCATGATCTGGAATGATAGGGGAATTATATATACATGGATAGAGGACCTACGCCCTGGTATGATAGGGTACTGTCACCTCTGTATCTAAACAACATGTATGGAGGACATGCACCCTAGTATGATAGGGTAGTACCGTCTCCCTGGATAGAGGGACTATGCCCTGGTGTGATAGGGGAGTGATGCATATGTATCATAACAACAAGTATATTGAACCCGCACCCAGGTATGATAGAGAATTACCATATTCATGGACATAGGACATTCTCATTGGTATGATAGGGTGTGCTGCATCTATATTAGCACAATGAGTATGGAGGACCCACACCCACGTATGATCGGGGAGTATCATCTCCATGGATAGAGGACCCATTATCTGGTGTGATAGTGTCATTCCACCTTTGTATTTATACAATGATTATATAATAACCATGAATTGGTATGACATATGAGTACTGTCTCTATAGATATATTACCCACACCCTAGTGTGATAGGGGAATGACACCTCTTCCTAACAATCCTTCCCAATCACTGTCATCATCAAGCATCTTCTAAAGAATCATCATGTTTGAAAAATATCACAACATATCTAAAAATCCACAAAAAAAGCTACAAAAATTTTCTATACAAAAAATCCCGCAGGATAAACCACTCACATGCCAAAATCTGAGTCAAAATGAAGAAGATACGAGAGGTAAATGTTTCTCAAAAACAGGGAAGTACACAAGGTGTGTGTGTGGGGGGGGGAGGGGTCCATAGTGTGTGACCTCACTAAGAACCCTACTCATTCCTTACCAGTACACAACTTGGTTGTCTATGTAGCAGTCAATGATGTGTAGTGTTGTCACATGGCATGTCTCGGGTGCCTGGGGTGCCCCATGACCTTAAATCCGTGTCTGTGTGCCTTGGGCTGTGCCCATGTACCTTGTTGGGTATCAGGCCAGTCCTGGGTACCAGGTCTTGAACCTGTACCTCAAATCATTCTTATATAATCCTATAGTTCATGTAATGTGGGTAAAAATGGGTTCCTAGGTATATACCCTCTATACACACTGAGTTGGACAACTCGGTGTCACACGATGTGTGGTTCGTCCACATGGTGTGTGATATTTAACCCAAACCTAAAACCCTAGTCATCGTAGAATCATGAATTACACCACATGTGTTCATTAATGTATAAACTGTGTATATCAAGATTATATATAAATTGTAGAAGGATTTATGTTTTATATAGACCCATTTCTCCTACCACAAAAACCACCGTTTGACCACCCAATATTAGTGGAAATCACCTCTAACCCTTAATTTTATCTCTCTGTTGTCTGGAAATCAGAATCCAATCTTCCATAAAAAACCCATAGAATGTGAAACATGCTCCCCATATTTTTTCCATCTCCACCTAGGATAAAATATCCCCAAATACATAAACTTCTACCCACAATACATCCTGATATGTCCGTAAAACTATGATATGGTCATTGTGAACCTATCTACAATGAATCTGGGGGTCTGATCACTCTTAGAACCACCTGATAAACTAAAACCCCATAGTCCAATGCTGAAGAGTGCAAGGAACTGTTGGAAAAAGCATAATAACAAATTTTAATCTATCATTTTCCAAGTGTTTTTGGCCAAAAATTTCATAATTGAGGATAATTGAGGTGAAAGAATCGAATAGAAGTATAATAATCGAATAAAAAAATTATTCATTCAATTGGGCTCATGCGATGGGTGAAAAAATAAAGAATAAAAAAAATTACAATCCATAATTCATAGATATAATATAAGGGGTGGAAATCTACAATTGACGATCCCTATCTCAATATAAGATCAAATGTTGATAAAGAGCGTGTTTTCTAGTGACGGGTAAGATCGAATATGTTTTTTGTCTGCCAATTCAACTTAATCGGATCACTGAGCATCATTAAATCATGATCATCTAGTGAATGATTTCAGAGATCCACTCTAAAACATCCCATGTTTATGTGACTAACCCAAGAGAAATTTCATAATGAAATATTTATAGAGGATAAGATTTAAGTGATTAAAATTAAAATAAATAAATCATTTTTTTATTTTAAATGAACCCACCAACGACTACCTCATCTGAACATCCAACACTGACCAGCATTAGGTCGTTCCTAGGGTAAAACCCATGATATAAATTCAACCGTTGTCCTAGATATATGATATGAGACTATTTTCAGTATTTATTTCATTATTTTAAAAAAAAATTAATTTACGTGTTATAAAATATTTTTAATATTTTTATAAAATCAATTCTGTGTACACCGAGCCTTGGAAACACGTTTTGTCTCAATTCCTGGCTCCGAAAATATTTCTTAATATATTTCAAATTCATACAAGAAAAAACCCAAGTCTCTATAATTATTTTTTATTCAAATTAATTTTGAACCCCTATGCATAAGGACCCTTACACTCAAGGTGATTATTTTCTAAATGAGCTAAATACCATTACAAAAACAAATTAGAGTACCCTTGGGGAGTTTTTTAATTTTACAACCTTGAACCACACAACACCAAAACATTTCTAGTTTTCTTTTATTTACATCCAAATTATAACAACCATATATAATTATTTCAGTTACCACCTATAGTATAAATTCATAGAAAACACAGCCCTATGCCCTTACCAACTCCTGATATTTTATTACCAGCCTACAATGACACCTACAACACCATAATGGGGTCCAGATTCACATGGTTAATCCTAGATCTATCCCAAATTACCACTCTGAAAAACTTTGGCCATTACAACCTCCCCACTATATGATTTGTTATCCCTGTGATATCTCAGGAAACACACACTAACTAACCCTTACCAAAACCCACACCACATTACCAAAACACCAAGTTGATGTTGAACACATCTGTTTCTTTCGTGAACACCCATAATACCAAACTCAATCAAGCCAATTCTGTACGTGGTAGAAATTACCCACACATTCCATTACAAAAAAACTACTATAAATGAAAATGGTATCATAAATTCCCATTATCTTGAATTCTACATGCATCAACTATCCACACATTACCACAAATAATCAATTATCATCATCCCACCTCAACATAATGCCATGAATTCATCCTTTATCATACCTAATGCCCAATATCACCCTCTATCATACATAATGTCTCACATTTTACCCGATGGTAATGCATCTCATTTTTATCACACATCATATATGGTGTAACTCATTATATGTGATGCTAATGTATTTAACAATTATCACACATCATATTTGGTCCCATAACTTAACCAAAAACTTGTGGATCTAATTATCACATATGCACATCATGCATTGACACCCATCACACCAAAAAAACCATCATGTTCATGACACACCTATGATTATCAATAAATCCTTGGTTTTCTCCTAATATTATGGATTGATCATATGTAGCTAATCTGAATCCTGAATACTTGATACATGTCCTCTATATGATGTCACACTCAATATCGACCACCACCCCCACTTTTGGGTATCCCATCCACTACCTCAACCCAAATGTCTAGTTAAATTTCAGTTACCAACTACCAATATCACACACTGTCCAAACATAGATGCCTAGGACTGACTTGATTCTGGGCCACCATCTAACCATGATTTTATCTAAAAAATCAACTCTAGATGTACCATTTTGTCTCATATTCGAAAATCCTTAGGTAGTCAATCACATTGATCCCAAAAATTCCATGTCTTCCTACATTAAAAACAATTCACTAATAATCCACTATATAGTGGCATCATCAAGCCTCTACTTCGATAGCCTTGTTAGGTTTACTAATTTTTCCAGTTTTGGATACCTATAGATTCACTACTTATCTCACCTTACACCACCATTTGACTCTATATGCTCCCACTCATCAGATTCTACTCAGCTATCAGTGCCTAGTTCACAACCTCCTAAAATGTGGTCAACCTGAATATATTTACTCACACCATGATAGCATGTGAGAAACCATCATTGAATTTACACACCTTAGAGATATTATCTCCCTCAAATGTGGGTGGAAAGTATAATAAATCCATGAAATTCACAACATAACCGATGACTGAAGGCTCTCCCTACACCAGGTGTACGAACCAATTAGATCAGCCTTCCATATACGTCTCAGAAAAGAATTTCTCACGGAAAATCACCTCAAAGTCCCTATATGTCAACCCATCATGTATATCTATCCATAACTATACACACCTCTAACATTTTATAGGTCCCATGAGCATATACGTAACCTGCTTCACCCTATGCATTGGTGTCCTATCAATTAGATAAATGATCATATGTACTGACTCAATAATTTACTATGATGCTTAAAGACCACCCTATTCTCGGAACAAAAGAGGATGTTGTGATTCAATATATTGGGTTAGGTATTCCATGGTTGACTTAGCTCCCATATCTCCCAAGTCAATTATCTAGATAACTCCCAGTAAAATATCCCTAATATATTCTTCCAACTACTACTATATATCATCTAATCATTGTTGCTAGACTACCTTCCTCAAAACATTAACATTTGGATCATGCCCACATCTACCATCAGGGGCCTCATCTAGTGCTTGCACCAGTAGTATCATATCTCCACTATCTTGATACTTAAATAAATTCCATCTAGGTGGAATATCACAAAGAACCAAATACCATACCCAATACTATGATCAAAGAATATATAACAGTCTAGATATTACAAATAAAGAAATTTGTAACATGAATTGTAACTCACTAGCCTTTACACTTCCCTGTCAAACCCAAGTACCTTATCATATGACCTCATGATCCAACCTACCCATGTTAAGTTTCGGTAGCACACTCACCATACACACAAATAATTTATATAATTGATCACACCAATAATCATATCCCATATTTTCCTAAGTAGAATTCCACTAAGAAGCTATATGGGAAAACACCATATAGGTTGTTGCTGACACTTCAAATAGCCAATCCATATCCCAAGATCACTGATTCAGAATGTATCAGAGCACATTTCATAAGTCTCAAATCAACCACAATCAAAAAACAAACAAAACTTTCTATGATACCATATTGTAACATAAAAAACTAGATTAATCTATAATAATTCTATCAATGTTTCTTTAGACCCACGGCATGCCTCCCTATATGCTAGAGGTTGTCGACTAGTAATGTGGGTCTAAGGGGTAATAGTAAGGAGACTATATCCTCTAAAGAAAAATAATAGTAACAACACAGCAAAAATGGAAAAAAACTGGTAATAAAAATAAATAACATACATATGATAATCAGAGTAAACATCTATAATTCCATGCCAATTATACAAAAGTAAACTGTATCACCCATAGTAAAACCACATATCGACACACTAAAAAGTAACCAAAAGAACTACTAGTCTTAACTGATGACCCACTTAGTCCCACATTGAGATCACAATATCCTTCTCGAGAATCTTCTGAACTTCTATCTCAACTATAATCTCAATGATGAGCCTTTACCATTATTCAAGCTCTAAAACATAAAGACTACATGCATCTCTAAGGGATCGTACAAGGTGTGAGTATGAACTCAGTGGGGCACAACTAACAGTGTGTCTGGATAATAACCATACATATATTAGTGTATAAAAAATGTAATAAAAAATAAACAAAACACATCATTCATTCTACTCCACTTGTTCTTGACCATCCATGAGTGAGCCTTTGTGATGCCCCAGACCTGCACTCTGAAGCCCGGTGTCAAACACACATACTGTACATCCTTGATTTAATACAAAATATAGATTCTCATACATTACTATCAAAATTAAATGACTTAAAATAAATATTTCATTATATTCATTCCCAATACCTTTTAGGTTTATAAATTTAGAGAGTTATGAGAAATCAACAACTAATAAATCCCAAGCCTTTCTCAGTTAATTTATTTTCTCCCACTCTAAAAGAAACTACCTAATTCATAATAAGTCTCCAAAATCCCCTAGAAATCCCTATACATTTTATTATTCTAATCAAATAATGTGTTATAATTTTATTCATAATTTAGAAAAATATAAATATAAGAAGGTGTGAGATCAAATTCTCAGTAAGAAAAAACATACAATTATGGAAATCATGCTATAAACATTCGATAAATATTATGGAAGAAATAATTGATCATCATAATTCCATAATTAATTGAAATAGAGAGAATGATGTATTTATGGATAAAAATGAAAATAAATAAATCACATTAATTATAGTAACTAAATTCATGGTAATGGAATGTATAAGGGAAGACATCCCAATATTACTATCAAGTCCCTAGCCAAGAAATCATTCTTTCCATCAAGACCAAAATAAATACATCTTGTTGAATTGGGAAGACATACACCAAATACTAAAACATGTTTGTTTGATGAGAACCACTGATGCATGAAGGGTGAATATAATGTTGGGCCCCACCTGTAACTTTTTTAATCCAAATGAATTCATCATATGAGACAATGAGCAAAAAATACATAATTAGCATTTCCAATAATCATATGGTTTGAAATAAAACATCTAAAAAGCCAATAATTTTCCACATTCAATTAAAAGAGATAACATGATCATAACACATTTAGAGAAATAAGGTGGATGGTTAAATAATAATTATTCAACATACCAAGTAAAAAATAAACATCCTGATCAGAATAAAAAGTATATGAATTTTAAATAGTTCAATAACCAACAAATAGAACATATTTCTATGTAAGCATCCCCCATGATAAAATCATATGAAGTAATGGTATATGGATAATTCAATAATTTCCTTAATAAATAGAGGTATTTCATCTAGTTGAAAACCCATTAATAAAAGGAATAGAAAATATGGTATTCACAAATAAAAGGAATTTGTGAAAAGTTATGCCTATTAATTGTGGATGGTTAGGTTAGAAGATTCCCGTGATGGATCATATATTTGATATAAAATAACATTATATAACCCATCCAAATAAATAATGTGTATGGTTGTAAAAAAATACATCCCTAGGGTAACAAAGTAATCTCAGAATGATTTTGAAATCGATGAAAAGAATTATTTCAAAAAAATTCTTCAAATGGTATCACAGAAGAAGGGACCAATAATCAATTTCTTTTGATACTATCAGTTTACTCCAAAAAATTATAAATAAATAAATATATATATATATTAGAGAATAAATCATGTAACATAAAACCCCTGATTATAAATAATATTTAATATGAAAAAGAAAATGGAGATTAAAACTTAAAAGATATTTTATAATAGTTTTTAACATTGACATAAAATACAATCATCCATGTCACTCTCAATGGTAACTTTTGAAAATGTGAAGTGAATTTTTTTGAAAACTTTTAATTTTAAAAAGAATCTAAAAGAATTGATTCTTGAAAATGAGATAATTTTTACTATAGGAAATGTGGGTCCAAAAGACAAAACTTTTGGTTATAAATGAATCTTCATAATACTTTGAAATTACCTTTTTTGAAAACACAGATTGTAAAAATACTAATAAAATATTCTATGAATTAAAAATTAATTTTTCAAAAGAGTATTATAAAATACCATATAATAAAATATTTTAGTGGCAGAACCCATGCATTGAATAACAAAGTTGAAGATAAAAAAAATAACTAAATGAAAGGATATCTAAGATACTATTTACCCTTATGGGAAATATAATCCATATGGTAAGAAATATAAAACTAGTATTTATCTTTTAGGAAGGTATATACATAGAAAAAATTAGATAAATCCACATAATAAAATCAATGGTATAGTGTACCCACCTTATATGAAATAATTTCAATTAAATAATTACAACTTAATGAACAAAATTTGAATTAACAAAAATCCACACCACTGGGACAATAGTTGAATAAATAACCATTTGAAGAAGATAATATGATTTTTCTTTGTATATCCCATAAAATAAAACATTTATAATAAAAATATACCCATGGGGGGTAAATACAAAATACAATTAAAATATTGTTCACATAATGTGTTATGTCACTATGAATTATAATTGATACCTTGAAAACCCTTACCTCTTGTCCTAACATCCATGAATGTACTTTAAACTATTATATTAAAAACATTGATATCATAATAACATAATTTAAAACATTACTCATAAACATTTTCATTTATACTCTTCATATATATTCTTTCTCTATATGAATACTAGTTAGTTCTTTTACTTACTTTCAATATAGGGTATAAGTAATATTGATTTTTTTGAACTAGTTTCTTAAAAAAAAGTTTATTTTCATAATCTCTTAAAATTTAATTTTTAAAATATCATTAATGTTACTATAATTTAAGTTCTATTATAGTTATAATGTTTTAATTTTATTACCTGATAGTTTTGGCTACAAACCATGAATTTGAAATCGACAGGGATCATGTTTTAGTGACTCTTAAAAAATGGAAGGTGTTTTATTAATTAATTAGTTTAATTGTAATTTTTACAATAAAAGACAAAAAATCCTCAAAATTTACTTATTTATATCATATATTTTCATAAATTAAATTATCATATTCATCCATGATATAAATTTATTGCATTCTTTAAGTAGGTGATTAAGCTAACCAAAACAAGAACATACCCTAATTAATAGATGATTATAAAATGATTTAGTTTTAATATCATTGAAATAGAAGAATAATTATATTATTTAGTATTTATTAGGGTGAAATATCATAATTTTAATGAATTATAAGAAACATATAACCTATATTAAGTTATTCCATAGTATGAAGAAATCATTTTTTCTCTTAGAACTCTTTTTTGGACGGCTGAATTTTCCATGATTGTTAATTTCTCATATTGTTAATAGGTTGTGAAATTTGACATTATAAAACTTTAATAATTTCATAATAATGATATATATACATTAAAATAATTCTCATGACCATCCATCTATGTCGGTGATGAAAATAAAAATTTAATTCAATCATATCATGGAGGTGGTAGTCTCCACATATCCATGGATGATGATTTCATTTTCAATAGAATGAGGAAAAGGATTAATATGATTTATCATTTAAGAATATGAAATATTTTATAAATATAATATTTAAATATTAAATTCCATATTATTTCCTTCCTTGTATGGTGGTTATGAAAAAAAACATGTTACGTCATGTAGGTGGTAGTCAGCACAACGCATGAATAACGACGTCATTTTTCTTAATAGAAAAGGGAAATGTGGTTAATGATTGTACCATAATTATAAGAAAATAAAATTATAATAATGGTAATGATGTGATTATTTTAAGTTATTTTAATATAATTTGAGGAATATTATGTGCACATATAAAGAAATATAAATGAGAACAGATTAATTAGAAATTTATACCTCACTTCATAAATTATCTTCTTTGCAAAGGGAGTTAATCCTTTTGGGATGATATTTTTAGAATAAAATAACCAATTTAATGTGTCTATGAATTATTAGGATAGGGTTGGGGATATTTTGGGCCAATGAAAGGTGGTTTTTATGCAAGGGTAACTGAAGAGAGGAGTGCTTCTTTTGTAAGTGAAAAGGAATGACATTTTTGTAAACACCCAAAAATTTTAAATAACTAGAATTCAATATTGAATAAATTATCTAAAAAATTAAGAAATAATGGTTTAAGGAAGATATAAGGGCAGGAGAAATTTCAAAAAACTCAATTATATATATTTTTTATCATGTTTCAACTCCTTTACACTTGAATCACTACGTTTACCCTTTTAGTTTTTTCCTTGGTAACTAGTTTTAACCTAAGGAAACTTGTTTTTGCCTAAAAATTAAATTGTACATATTTAAAAATATAGACCTGTTGATTCATAATTTTAAATCCATTTTATTTTATTTAGTTTTTAAAATTTATAAAAAATAATTTTAAAATATTAAATCTATAATGTATTACAACAATTATTGATAAAAATATAATTTAAGTTTTAAAATTTAAAATATAGGCTTGTACATTAAAAGAAATATTTGAAAAACAAATAGTGTTACTTACAAACCATATTTTTTTATTTAATTGGTTTAAAAAATGTATACATCATAGATATATACTAATAATATCATTAAATAATAGTAATATTTTACACAATTCAGCTTAAAATTTATCCTTCCATAAAATCCCAAAACTTCATCCTTACATTATATTTTTATTTTAAGTATAAAAATGATGTTAATTTTATGAAATTTAAATTCTAAAGTTAATAAATTCAAATTTTGAATAAAATCATAAAATATAATGAAAATCCATTTTTATTGGAAAATGGAAAATTCAAATATTAACTATTATTATTATTATTATTATTTCATATAATTTATAAACTAAATTGTTTTTAACCAATTATTAATATAAAAAATATTTTATCATAATTAACCATATGGTTCTTGAACCAGAAATCCATATTATATAAAAATAAAATTTTTAGAAAATAAATTTCCAAACAAAAAAAGATCTTATTATTAGTTTTAGGAAAAACAATTTAATTCCACTCATATTAAAATTAAAATTTATTTTATTTATATGTATATTTTATAAAGTGATTACTTCTCTTAGGTTTTAATAAAAATATTTAATGTTTCTATTTTTATCTAAATATATCCCAATTTTATTTTAGTTTAGTGTTTCATGTGGAAAAATATTTCAAACACATTAATTTATTTAAAGGAAATCATATATTAAAATATCATGTTGTTATATTCTCCCCCATTAAATAAATCACATCTTAAAACATTTAATTATCAATTACTAATAAAATTAGTTAAGAGTATTCTTAACTTATTTATCATTTCAAATATAACTTCTAACATGAAATCTACCTAACTCTCTTATGCAAGATTAAGTTACTTATATTTATTCAAGAAACATTAATCTTTCATACAATCATATATTCCGGTATATATGTACCCTAACCATAAATTGTAAAAAATATACATTACCAAAAACCAAATGGATCTCCAAGGCATTAAGCCAAAGTGAAAACATATATTTTTCTCTAAATTAACATTATTTTTAACCCTAAAATGATATTAAATAATAGTTTATACAGTCACACACATGTCAATATATATCATAATCCAAAAATGAGATAAACCTCACATAAAATATCAGGGATCACTTTTCATTAAATCAATGATCAATTCCAAGGCTATCAATACCATCTAACTCACTTTTATCAAAACCAATAAAACCATTATTACCTTAAAAATAAGTATATTATAAACATAAGAGTTATCCATCACTTAATCACGTGTTCTAAAATAGTTATCCCCAAAAATGTAACCTTGTCATAAAATCATTTTTCAAGATTATTTATACCATTTAATATATGTTTCCAAACCTTTAAAGTATAAATACTGAAGAAAAATACATAGATGATTCATTTAAGACCCATACCCTTTAGAACATACTAGAATATATTTGACAAATATCACTCCATAATGAAAATATATAAGAGTTTCAAGAATTAATTTCTAATAAAATATCAATCAAATTATCTTAGTTAAGACTATGAATCTCTCATTTTCCATCATAATTGGTATATAATAAAATTATCAACCATTTAAAAATTATCCATTATTCAGATATAAGACATAATGGTTTTTAAATACACACCTTTTTCCGCTTTATATTTGTGGCCAAGTTTCAACCAAATAATAAAACAAAAAAGGTTGTAATAATATCCAAAATATGAATTTGAAAACATAAATATGAACATGTATTTCCCTATGATACCTTTATTTTTATGATATGATGCTTTTGGATCAACCTATGAATCTCTTTATTTAATCCTTGGTTATCTGTGGCCATTTTTCTGTTATGTTTTCTATCCTAATAAATCAACATTATACTTAAATCCTTCATAATGGTTCATAAATATACTGCTATTAACTAAATCATATCCATTTTGAGTATCTAAATAGGTGTGCAGTTAAGCATCTTTTTCATGCAATAGGTGACGATCGAGTTAATACTCAATCTGCCCTTCTCCTGGTTATTACCCCTAGGTACATCTATACTAGAGTCTGCATCCAGTTATTGTATCCAGACAGAGATGAAATTTCTAGGAGAACCATACAAACATTACTTTACCGAAACTTAAGGATGTTATCTTGTACTTATAATTATTTCTTAGAATTATTCCAAGGGTTTTTACTAAAGTTATATTATCATAATCCCTAGACAAAAATGTGTGTTATTACCTTAACGATAAATTGTATATAATCCCAAAGGGTTATCTATACATTTGAAATTGTGATCATCCTTAACGTATAAACCCTTAAATAATCCTTAACAAAAATCACAATCTCTAAAGTTATATAATCCCTACTCTTATACCAATTGTGACACTCAAGACCCGTACTCTCGAGCCTGGATCCATAAAAACAATCTTTATATACTAGATTCAACACCAAATATAAATTTAGAGACATAACTATTCCATAATTATATGAATTAGAAAAAATATTATATTATATACATTCCCAATAACATTTAGTTTTATAGATTTAGATAATTTGGAAAAATCATAAACTAATAAAGCATATGTATTTCTCAACCATTGAAATATCTTAATCCATACTAAGTGTTAAATATATCCCACAAATCCCCCACATATTCTATTCTTCTACTCATATCATGTGTAATACTTTTATTTATAACATAGAGAAATGAAAACATAAGAAAATGTGATATCAAATTCTTAATAATAAAAAAACACACAACTAAGGTAATAATGACATAAACATGGAATAAATATTATGAAAGGATTATGTAATCATCATAATTCAATAATTAACTGAAATAGAGAGCATAATGTATCCATGGAAAAAATTGAAAATAAATAGACCATATAGATAACAATAAATTAATTCCTGGTGATGAATAAATAATGCTGAATATTTTGATCTTACTATCAAGGCCTTAACCAAGAAATTATTCTTTCCATAAAAACCACAATAAAGTCATCATGCTGAATTGGGAAGGCATACACCATATACCAAATCATGTTTGTTTTATAAGACCTACTGATGAAACAATGGGATATACACAAACATCACTTTCTTATGTCCAATGAATTAAACATATGATATAATGAGTAAAAAATACATAATAAACTTTTTAAATAATCATCTGTGTTAGAATAAAAACATACACAACACCAATACTTTTCCCAATTTCAATAAAAGGGATAATATGATCATAAATTATTTTAAAAACTATGGTGAATGGTTAAACAATACATAGTCAAATTTCCTGATTAATAAATAAACATCTATATGAGAATAAAAAATATATGGATTTTCAATAGTTCTCCAACTAATAAATTGAATAACATTCTATGTAAGAATCCCTCAAACTAAAAAAATATGGTGTAATGGTATATTGTAAAGAAAATAATTTATCAAATTAATATAAATATCACATCTATGTGAACACCATGTAATCAAATAAATGAAAAAATATATTCACAAATAAAATACATCAGATGAAATTTTATTCATATTCACATTGGATGGTTTGGAAATAAAAAGATAGTGATGATGATCATGTTTCATAGATTCTTAACAAATGAAAGGGATTTTCGTAATTAGTAATATTAATAATAATGATACCATTATATGGAAAAATTAAATTAATTACTTATTTATGTCACATAGCACCAAAAATTTAATTCTAATAGTCATCGAAGATATAAATTTACAGTATTGTTCAAGTAGGTGGTTAAACAAACCCAAACAAGAACACACCATAATAAATGGATGATTATGAAGTGATTGTTGGAACCAGGTTCTTCAAAGCATGATTTGGTGTATGGTTTGTGTTTGTTGTCAATCCTCAGTGGAAGTTCAGGGTGTGAACCAACAAAGCGATCATACCGTTCAGGAAGAAAACAGTAGTGAAGGTGGCGCTGTTTCCCAGTGTTTGCCAAATTTTTGGGCCTGAAAATCCGTAAATAAAGTAAAGTGTTTTTGGCAAAGATACTTGCGCGCCGAGCTCTTGGAGGATGAAAGACTTGCGCGCCATATGTTTTTGAGGATCAGAACATCAAAATTTGGCTAAGGAAAGAAGGTCGCGCAAGTGTTGGTTGGGTCGCGCAAGTAACTTGCGCGACAGAGGATCTGGAGACAGGACTTGCGCGCCATCGAGGGACTTGCGCGCCGCCGCGCAGGGGGTCCAGTTTGCCTATAAATACTGGACCACCCCTCCTCATTTTCAACGGAGTTCAAGGCCGAGAGATTGTTCGAGCTCTCGTCGCGCAGGTGGTTGAGTCGCGCAGGTGGTTGTTTTGTCGCGCAAGTAGAGCTTGCGCGCCGGTGTTTGGCTGTTCTCCCAAGGCAGTTTGGAAGAGTAAGGAAGTGGATCGCGCAAGTATTTAGTTCAAGAAGGCAGTGTCGCGCAGGTGCTTCAGTGACACTTGCGCGCCAGTTTAGTCTTGCGCGCCTGAGACTTGCGCGCCGCCGGGAGACTTGCGCGCCGGTCTTGAAGAGGAGACCTAGACACTATTGAAGCACGTCTGCCTTACTGGAGCTGCACGAAAGCCGAGAAACTACTCGGTTCATTCGGGGAAAAGTGATATTCTTCTTCTGGTGAGAATCGGACTTCAATAGAGCATCTACATTCAACAAAGGATGCACTCTTATGCAAATGAAGAAGAGACCTACACGTCTATAAACTGAGTGTGACTTCACCAACGGCAGTGAGCCAGGGGGAGTCAACGGGAGTGACCCGAGGGACGCAGTGAGCTATCCCTGAACTATTGTAAAGGCAGTGAGCCTGGGACAGAGTGTCTGTACCCGAACTTTTGTATCCGCAGCTAGTGAAACTTAGTGGATTTAGGTACGACCGGCAACCTGTCGGCGTATGCTCCTTGGACGTAGCCCTTAGTGGTGAACCAAGTAAAAATGACTGTGTCTTCTCTGTGCATGTGAATGTTTTCATTTTGATCGTAATCATCATACAGGTTCAACAAGTTCCTACTAACGTGGGAACAAGATCCAACAAATTAAAAGAAAAAGTGGTCACCCTGATTCACCCCTCCCCTCTCAGGGTGTCCCGGGGTCCTTCAAGTGGTATCAGAGCATAAAGGTTGCTGGTGTTGAATCTGACCTTCTTCATCATGGAAAACGCCGTCAATGTCAGGGGAGTCCCTCACTTCGATGGAAGCAATTTCCAGATCTGGAAGAACAGAATGAGATCTCATCTAAGATCTCTTGGAATGGAAGTTCTTTTTTCTACTATGCAAGGAATACATGTCACTGATCCAACAGGTCTGGCTATGACTGAAACAGACAGGAAACTTCTTGATGCAGATGCTAAAGCACAGAATGCTCTCACTGCTTCCCTTTCTGATCAGATTTACCTGAAGGTGATGAATTGCACCTCAGCAAAATCTATGTGGGATAAACTTGAGAATATTTATGAAGGTGATAGCAAAGTGAAGGAGGCGAAACTACAAGTGCTACACAATCGGTTTGATGATCTGAAGATGCATCCAGACGAGAATGCAGACTCTTTCTTCAATCGAATTACTGAAGTGGTTGGAGCAATTCGGGGTCTAGGCGAAGAAATCAAAGACATTGATATTGTAAAGAAAATTTTAAGAAGACTTCCACCTCTGTATAATGCGAAGGTGTCAGCTCTTGAGGAAAGAGATCTTTCCAAACTTTCTCTAGATGACTTACTGAGCAGTTTGGTAGCATATGAAATGAGAGTCAAACCAGAAGATGCTACGACTCGGGTGAGCAAGGAAATGGCATTCAAGGCCATGGATAAATTGAAAATCTCAAAGGATAGTAGCGGTGATGATGACGAAGAGAAAGAAATTCTTTCTCTCATTGCAAAGAAGTTCCAGAAGGGGAAAAGGAAATTCAAAGGGAAGTTACCTCTCGCATGCTTCCGTTGTGGAAAAGTTGGGCATATTGCCTCTCAGTGCTTGAAGAATATAAATGATGATGACAGTGAAGATGAAAACTTCAAGAAGCCTCAAAGAAGGTTCTTCAAAAAGGGAGACTTCAAATCTGGTAAGAAAATGCAAAGGAAGAGTTTTGTCTGTGAAGAGGAAGAAGATGACAATGAATTCTGTGATGAAGAAGAACCAGAATTCAAAACTGGGAACCATGCTTCTATGATGGCCACTGTTGAAAAGTCAGAAGATACTGATGGTGAAAAACAACTGAGAACTTGTGTAGATCCTGAGGTGCAACTTAAGGATGCAGTTAGTAAGCTTAAGATTAAATGTAAGAGCTGCAATAAGTGGAAATCAATTGTAGAAGAATCAACTGAATATGTTGATCAACTTGAAGCTGAAATTGAACGACTGGAAGAATTTGTGAAGGTACAGTCTAAAATAATTGAAAGCAATGATGATGCAGTTGATCTGAAGCTGAGAATTGAAGAGAAAGCAAAGGTCATCAATGACCTCACATCCAGACTGGATGAAAAATCCAAGACTGTTGAGGGTCTTGAGGAGGAAGTAGTTACTCTAAGGAGTAAAATGGAGACAGAATCAGCTCCAAAAGAATCGAGGAAGAAAATACAGTTCGGAAGATTCTCAGATGCAGAATTACTTGCAAGAGCCAAGTGTGGTTCAGATGGGGTTGGAAAAGTCTTGAGTGATCAAAGACCTGCTTGCATGGGAAAGAGTGGAATTGGCTGTGAGGCTGAGTCATCAACTGTTGGAAGTGAAATGATCCAAAAGAAAGACAAGATGAAAGTTGAACATGATGAAATGTTACCTAGAGTGCTGAAAAAGGAACCCTCAATCCAAACTAAAAGGGGACCTGAAAATTATCCTCAAACTTTCAAAAATGGCAGACAGTCTTACTATTCTCCCAAGGATGAAGCTATAAGGAGAAATTCAAGTGAGAAGACATTTTCTCTCATGAAGTGTCAGTTCTGTGGCTATCTGGGCCATACCATGTCTTATTGTGAAGAGGCAAGAAGCTATCTGAATGGAGAAGATATAGATGCTCAACAAAGGAGAACAATCTCATATCCTAATTCTCATAGAAGAAATAATTTCTATGGATATTGTTTTTGTTGTTCTAACTTTGGTCATAAGGCCGTTAATTGCAGGCAGAGAAGAGACATAGACACCTCATACCGAAGTTCAAGACAAGTCAAGTCTCGTCAGCAAGACAGTGTTGCTCGTTTAAACAGGTTCTCACCTCTCACAGAAGACTTTGACTATGAAGAACCTGGGTATGCAGAAGAGATAGTTGAAAGGCCATCAGTCCTATATACTCAATCTAATGTCTCATGGAAGGAAAGGAAGAAGATGGAGAAATCGAACCTTGCAGAGGTAGCCCTCAAAGATACAAAGAACAATAGTACCTGGATTCTGGATAGCGGTTGTTCATCTCATATGACGGGTAATGTCGGCCTACTAACGAATGTCATAAAGAATGTTGATGGTACAGTAAGATTTGGTAATGATGGGGCTCTGAAAATCAAAGGGAGTGGAAGTACCCAATTAGCTAATGGAGAACTAAAGAAGACTGAAGTCCTTTACGTAGATGGCCTACGCCATAATCTCCTTAGCGTGAGTCAACTCTGTGACTCAGGACTTATAGTTACTTTTAATCAAAAAGGTTGCACCATCAAGGGAAAAACCGGCAATTCACTTATGAAAGGATGCAGAACAGAAGGCAACTTGTATCAGGTTGATAGTGAAGAATATGTATGTTACATGACTGTTGAAGAAGAAAACAATTTGTGGCATTGGAGATTGGGACACATCAATCAACAAGACATGGAGAAAATATCAAAATTGAGAATTGTCATGGACATCCCCAACCTGAAGCGTGAGCGTGAAAAATCCTGTGATTCTTGTATTCGTGGGAAGCTGGTCTGCAGTTCATATCGGCCAAAGAAGAAAAAGGCATCTCACCTTCTTGATCTGATTCATACAGATGTTTGTGGTCCAATAAATGTTGCCGGAACTCATGGAGAAAGGTACTTTGTCCTTTTTATAGATGATTACAGTCGAATGGCATGTGTGATGGTCATTCACCGGAAACGACAGGTCCTTGACTGCATGAAAACATATCGGCGAATCGCCGAGAATGATACTGGACGAACAATCAAAGTGTTGCGATCTGACAATGGAGGAGAATACACGTCCATTGAATTTGAAAATTATCTGGAAAAGCATGGGATACAACATGAGGTAGCTGCTGTGAGAACTCCACAACAAAATGGAGTTGTTGAACGAAGGAATCGACAGGTGAACAACATGGCACGAACTATGCTGATTGAGAGTCGTATTCCACGACATTACTGGAAAGAGGCTGTTCAAGCTGCAGTGTACATTCAGAATCGAACAGGACTTTATATGGGTGAGACGAAGACACCATATGAATTGTGGCATGGACGGAAGCCTTCTCTAAAATACTTTCGTGTCTTTGGAAGTAAGTGCTTCATCAGGAACAAAGAAGGAAATCAGGGCAAATATGGTGACAACGCAGATGAAGGAATCTTCCTCGGTTACTCAATGAACAGCAAAGCCTACAAATGTTTCAACAATCATTTTGGAAGGATCGTGGAAAGCAATGATGTTAAGATTATTGAAGAGAAAACCACAAATGCTTCACGGACGTCATATGCTGATGTGATAGAAAGTCATGAACAATGTGGACATGAAGAAACTACAAATGCAGAAATAGAGGAAGCTGTTCAAAACACTCATCAATCACATAATGATGTTGACTCAGAAGAAGAATCTGAAGAAGAAACTATGGCTGAAGAGAATTCTACTGAACCTCGCAGGAGAAATCGAAGATCTGAGATTGATCCATCCAACATAATTGGGGATAGGAGTGCACCCACTCAAACCAGAAGGATGAGGAATACCACGCAATCTGCATTTCTATCAGTTGTAGAGCCATCCTCATTCGAAGAAGCTGCAAAAGATGAATCTTGGGTGAAAGCCATGAATGACGAATTAGATCAGATTGATAAGAATCAGACATGGGATCTTGTCCAGAGACCCGAAGGTCACAATGTGATTGGTACCAAATGGATCTTCAAAAATAAGTTTGATGAGAATGGAAGTGTTATCAGAAACAAGGCACGACTGGTATGTAAAGGATACTCCCAGATTGAAGGTATTGATGTTGAAGAAACCTTTGCTCCAGTTGCTAGACTGGAATCAATCAGGCTTTTGCTTGCCATGGCACTCCAAAGAGGATATAAAGTATATCAAATGGATGTTAAGACAGCATTCTTGAATGGTGTACTTGAAGAAGAAGTCTACATTGAACAACCGGTGGGGTTTGTCTTGGGTACCGATGAAACAAAGGTCTGCAAACTAAAGAAGGCTCTATATGGTTTGAAGCAGGCACCACGGGCATGGTACTCACGGCTAGATTCATATCTCAAGAAGTTGGAATTCAAAAGAGGAGGAGTTGATCACAATCTCTATGTGAAGAATTCTCCAAAAGATCAATTCATGGTTCTTGTCTACGTTGACGATATCATATTTGGTGGCAGTAGAAAAAAATTAGTGGATGAATTTGCCAACCACATGAAATCAGAATTTGAAATGTCTATGATTGGGGAGCTCACATATTTCTTGGGGCTGCAAGTTATTCAAAAGAAGGAATACACATTCATTTCTCAGGAAAAATATGCAAGAGAGCTGCTGAAGAAGTTCAATATGCAAGACTCCAAACCAATGTCAACTCTGATTGCAGTTGGAACTAAACTTGGAAAGCATGAGGATGGGAACTCTGTTGATCCCACCATGTACAGGAGGATCATTGGCAGCCTACTGTACCTGACAGCGACAAGGCCAGATATTGTCTTTGCAACATGCCTTGCGGCCCGGTTTCAGAGTAATCCAAAGGAGGAACATATGGCAGCAGTAAAAAGAATCATGAGGTACATTCAAGGTACACATAACTTCGGGTTATTTTTTGCTGCAGGCAGGGACAGTGAATTATCAGCATTTTCTGATGCTGACTGGGCTGGTGATGTTGTAGATAGAAAGTCCACTAGTGGTGGAGCTTTCTATATTGGGCAGAAATGTGTTGGCTGGTTGAGCAAGAAACAAGAAAGTACTTCTCTTAGTACTGCTGAAGCTGAATATATCTCCGCCACAAAAGCATGCACTCAACTTCTTTGGATGAAGCAGCAGCTAACAGATATTGGTGATAAGGTGCAGCAACCAATGGTGATTTATTGTGATAACAAAAGTGCAATTGATCTTACGAAGAATCCGGTTCAGCATTCTCATACAAAACATATTGAAATACGGTATCATTTTATCAAAGAAAAGGTTGAACAAGGCGTGATTAAAATGGATCATGTTGGAACAAATGAGCAAGTGGCTGATATCCTAACCAAGCCATTGTCCGCGGCTGTGTTCGAGAAGCATCGGTTGAACCTCGGTGTTCGACCACCTCCTAGTGCATAAGGAGGCTCCGGAAGTCCCCTCTCCCCGTGTGTTTTGACTGTTTTTATCTGTTTATGGCTGTGATGCAGGTTTATGGGGGAGATACTATCTAGGGGGAGTATGTCTTGAGCTGAACGTTGGACAAACTTTTCGGTCTTTGGTTTTATTGTCAATGGGGGAGAAAGGAATAAATTCAAGGCAAGAAATAACATCGGGATGGAGAATTTCGTGTACGATTTCAACACACTAAGACCCAATTCAAGCTTTCTCTCTTGTTTTCTACACCGAGCATTGCTCACGTAGACTTAGAGTGTTAGCTGTGTTGATTCTTGCGTTTTGGATTTGCTCATGGTTGGAGATCTATTGAATTTATTCTGATTGCCAACAAACCCAAAGGGGGAGATTGTTGGAACCAGGTTCTTCAAAGCATGATTTGGTGTATGGTTTGTGTTTGTTGTCAATCCTCAGTGGAAGTTCAGGGTGTGAACCAACAAAGCGATCATACCGTTCAGGAAGAAAACAGTAGTGAAGGTGGCGCTGTTTCCCAGTGTTTGCCAAATTTTTGGGCCTGAAAATCCGTAAATAAAGTAAAGTGTTTTTGGCAAAGATACTTGCGCGCCGAGCTCTTGGAGGATGAAAGACTTGCGCGCCATATGTTTTTGAGGATCAGAACATCAAAATTTGGCTAAGGAAAGAAGGTCGCGCAAGTGTTGGTTGGGTCGCGCAAGTAACTTGCGCGACAGAGGATCTGGAGACAGGACTTGCGCGCCATCGAGGGACTTGCGCACCGCCGCGCAGGGGGTCCAGTTTGCCTATAAATACTGGACCACCCCTCCTCATTTTCAACGGAGTTCAAGGCCGAGAGATTGTTCGAGCTCTCGTCGCGCAGGTGGTTGAGTCGCGCAGGTGGTTGTTTTGTCGCGCAAGTAGAGCTTGCGCGCCGGTGTTTGGCTGTTCTCCCAAGGCAGTTTGGAAGAGTAAGGAAGTGGATCGCGCAAGTATTTAGTTCAAGAAGGCAGTGTCGCGCAGGTGCTTCAGTGACACTTGCGCGCCAGTTTAGTCTTGCGCGCCTGAGACTTGCGCGCCGCCGGGAGACTTGCGCGCCGGTCTTGAAGAGGAGACCTAGACACTATTGAAGCACGTCTGCCTTACTGGAGCTGCACGAAAGCCGAGAAACTACTCGGTTCATTCGGGGAAAAGTGATATTCTTCTTCTGGTGAGAATCGGACTTCAATAGAGCATCTACATTCAACAAAGGATGCACTCTTATGCAAATGAAGAAGAGACCTACACGTCTATAAACTGAGTGGGACTTCACCAACGGCAGTGAGCCAGGGGGAGTCAACGGGAGTGACCCGAGGGACGCAGTGAGCTATCCCTGAACTATTGTAAAGGCAGTGAGCCTGGGACAGAGTGTCTGTACCCGAACTTTTGTATCCGCAGCTAGTGAAACTTAGTGGATTTAGGTACGACCGGCAACCTGTCGGCGTATGCTCCTTGGACGTAGCCCTTAGTGGTGAACCAAGTAAAAATGACTGTGTCTTCTCTGTGCATGTGAATGTTTTCATTTTGATCGTAATCATCATACAGGTTCAACAAGTTCCTACTAACGTGGGAACAAGATCCAACAAATTAAAAGAAAAAGTGGTCACCCTGATTCACCCCTCCCCTCTCAGGGTGTCCCGGGGTCCTTCAGTGATTTAGTTTTAATGTAATATAAAAAAGAATAATTATCTTATTCAGTGTTTATAATGTGAAATAAAATAATTTGAATGAATTATAAGAATAATATAACCTATACGAAGTAATTTCATAGTACGAATAAAGCATTTGTTTCTCTTCGAACACCCTTTTGGACGGTTGAATTTACCATGGCTGTTTATTTCTCAGATCTTTAATAGTTTGTTATGTTATTATTTAAATAACCTTAATAATTTCATAATAATAACATTTATCCATTAAACCAATTATGAAGACCATCCATGTATTGCAATGATGAAAAAAGTGGAAATCAATTGTTCTATTAAGGCAGAAGTCCACATGCGTATATGGATAATGATTTCATTTTCCATAGAGTGGGGAAAGTAAGTAATAAGGTTTATCATTTTGGAATATAAAATATTTCTTAATTTTAATACTTATATATATTAAATTCTGTTTTAGTACCACCCTTATAAAGTGGTGAAGGAAACTGAAACACATCACATCGTGGAGGTGGCAGTCCACACAATTCACAAATAATAGTTTCATTTTTCTTAATATAAAAGGCAAATGTGGTTAATTGTTGTTCCATAATTATAATAACATAAAAGTAGACTAATGGTAATAATGTTGTAATTTTATGGTATTTCAATGGAATTTGAAGAAAAAATGTGCACATAAAGAAATATAAATGACAAAGTTTAAGTTATAAATTTATACCTCACTTCTTTTATTATCTCCTTTATAAATGGGTTTAAACCTTTGATGGATGGTATTTTGAAAAGAATGGAACCTCATGATGGTGGAAATTAATTTAAATGAGAGTTTTGAGCATATTTTTGGACTAAATAAGGGGGTTGTGGTGCGAGGGTAAGGGAGGAGAAGTGTTCCCCTTTAATAAGTGAAAATGGATGTCATTTTTGTAATTACCCAAAACATTTCAATAATAGAAAGTCACTATCAAGTAAATTGTATCCAAAATTGAAAAATAATGGATTGGGTAAGATATAAAATTGATACATATCTCAAACACTCAATCATAGACATGGTTTTATCTGATTTCAATCCCTTTACCTCTTGAATTTTTATTTTTACCATTTAATTTTTAACGTGGTAACTAGTTTTTACCTAAGGTAACTTATTTTTATGGCTAAAAATAAAATAGTCTATAATAAAAATATATGAACTAATGATTCCAAATTTTAAATCAATTTTATTTTATATAATTTCTAAAATTTCTAAAAAATAATTTTTAAATAATAAAGGTATAATGTATTAAAAAAATTAATGAGATAAACATAACTTATGTTCTAAAAATTAAAAAATTATATTGTAAATTAAACAAGAAAATATAATATATATAATATATATTTTTTCATGAAAAGTGTTTCAAAAATTTATAAGTCACACATATTGTAATACCGTAATCTTCCACGATAAGTTTCTTTTTTAATAATTCAAATATCTTGCATTGAACACAACACCGAGTTCGAGCACACCACGACTAGCTATTTAAAATGTGGTTATGAATAGTATTAATGAAATTTTGAAATTTTATATATTTTTAAAAATATAATTTAATTTTTAATTCAGAATATCAAAATTATCTTAGGGTAAAAGTTTGATAATTTTCTGAAAAGTTTGAATTTTTAATAAATAGCGAAAATTACCACATTTTAAATCAAGACTGCCTTTTCGTATAATTTATTTATATAATGATATTGTCACTTTAATTGATTTTAAAGTATAATTATATTACAATATTATCATTTAATCCAATGGTGTTCATTTTATGTATATTAATATTGAAATTTGATATAAACACCTGCCAATCTATTAATGGTTTTTATTTAAAAAAAACCCGCTTTCTCGTTTTGACCACATGAATTAATATTAAATTAATTTCTTCCAATTATGTGATTTTAATTTGGAAAAATGGATTCCATATTTAGAATCATAAGGTGAAAAATATGTAAAAATACCCATTTTATTTTTAGACATTATGAATAGTAACTTCAGAAATTATTATTATTTACCACGGTTAAAAGGTAAATATTGTAAATAAAGGTAAAAATAATATTATAATTATACAAAAAAATGATAACACATATCCTAATCCTATTTTATGAGATATTTCGGACCAAGAAAACCATTGGGGTGTAAATTTGGCTTTTGGAATCCACTTGGGTGTGATTATGACACATAAAAATTTTAATTTCAAATAAAGGAAAATATGTTATAAGAATGTATCTTCTTACTAAAATAATTTTATTATGGGTTTATATAAATTATATATTCAATTATATATATTAATTTTAATGATAAAAATATTTCCTACATCCTGTAAGTTTATTGATAATTTTTATATATTAAATAATTAAATTTAATTTTGACACAATGATGCGGCATTAATTGATTTATTAAGGGAAGAATCAAATCAATGATATTAATAATATTAAATTAAGTATAATTTGACTTAATTAATGACATAAAATAATTTTTTTGATAACTTAGACATGTTAGTGACATATTTTAAGTATTTTATTGATTTTAACAAGTTGGATTTATATTTTAAAAAATGAAAACATTGAATAGTATCAAAATTGACATAAATGATACTTTAAAATAAATAATATTTTATTAAATGTTATAAAATTCATAAAAATATCATATTAGACCAAATAACTATTATAATGTTAAATATTAAATAAATTATCCAATTGGGGTCCGTTTGACATTTATAGTATCTATATTAACCCTATAGTTTAAAAGGCCAAACTGTTACGTTAATAGTTAATGGGGTTAAATAATGGTTAAAACAAAAATACAAGAATAAAAATATATAAAATTGTCAAAAAATTATTTAATGGATGATATTCGACCCTTATCATCTATTATTAAAAATTTAATCACTTAGTGGCCACTTTTCCATGAATATTACACTAAGACTTTTAGTATCAGTTAATGTGACTAAATGTCACACTCTCATTTTATATAAGTATATTAATTTTAATATGGGATAAACAGGAGATAACATCTAATATAGGTAGTATATGGAAATTTAAGATAATTACCAAGATCATATAAATTTTTTTATAGTTTTTATAGATTAAATAATTACCATTAATGATGACACAATAGTGATGAATAAATTATTTTATAAATATAAATATCAAATAAATGGTTTTAAAAATATTAAAAGAAAGATAATATTAGTTAATTAATGAGATACAATAATTTTATAGTTGAGTATGACATATTTTAAGTATATTAAATAATTAGGGTTGAATTTATCTTTTGTGTGTTTTTTAATTAAAGTCAAATAAATGAATAGTGTCAAAATTGACATTATTGATATTTTATAAAAAAAAATTTATCAAATTATATAAAAATCATAAAAATATTTAAAAATTACAAAGTGAAAATTATAAGGTCTAAATTTCATAATTTTTCTACTTATGGACAATTTACCCCACATAAGTGAATATTTATAACCATTTAATATTTAGAATATTATTACCATATTTAAAGTTAAATAGATTAAATAAGGATAAATCAAAATGATAAGGTTTAAAATGAAATAAAAACATGTATAAATTTTATTGGTTTAAACGATTTATTCCCATACTCATCTTAGTTTCTAAATAATACACTCTGGAGCCATTTTAATTTAAAAATTAATTTATATTAATTTATTTGTTTTCGTATTTCCAAAGGTGCACATCCCCTCTCTTATAAAAGGGACCCACTATTTATCTTTTAATCACACCTATAAAGCCATTTTTCCAGCCAAAAACTACAAATTTTCATCTCCCATAATCCCTCAATTCATCCTAGAGGCCACAATTTGGGCAGAAATCTATCCTATGGAGTCTTTTTGTGCATACTAAAAAAATATACAAGAAAAAGAGGTAATGTTTTTATCACCTCTTTCAAAGTTATTTCTTATTATACTTTCTATTTCTATGTTTTTTCTACATAAAAGAAACAAATATAGTATCATACAAATATTTAGATGTTATTATAATCATGGCACAACCATATTCCTCATTTTATCCATCATACGAATAATAATATCACCATGCGTGCATGCGTACATATTACCATATACACACCATGGTGTACTTTTTTATTCAACAATACATTAATTGGATGGATATAATGATGATTATAATGGATATAAATAATAAAAATAAAATTATAATTATTTTTTATAACTAATATACCATCCAATTCCATTCCATTTACCCATCAAGGGAATGATACCATCGCTTGTGCGTGAGTACGACCTACCGTCTTCATGACATGGTGAGATTCATTGTCCACATTAACAATTCAAGAATTATTATAAAATTTATATGATGAGTAAAAATAATAATTATGAACTTAATTTCATTATGTACATGAATAAAATACAACCTATTCACAACAAATAGGACTTACATGGCCAAACATGAATGGGAAAATGAATGTAGTTAACATCTAAAATAATGGTAATATTAAAACATTGTTACCAAAATAATATAAGATAATCATATATGATATAATAAATCTGGATATAGTCCTAGAATAATTTAATTACATGTTTTAACCATTATACATGAGGAAAAATCACCCTCGACTGAAGGAAAGTATAAGGTAAGGGTTAATTTCACAATCTCTTTATTACCTGAGATTGCTTATATGTAAGTATCTACTGGGACATACTTATTATACATGTACATGTTTCTTAAAATGAAATTCAAAATATTATAAAAAATTATTTAAATTAATTTTTACCCATGTTTTACTTTTTACAAAATGTTTTGAAAGGAATCTTTCTATTTTTTCCAAACAAGGAACTTTATAACCTTTTCGACAAATTTAAGGAAATAATATTATTTTAACTTATACGGTGAATGTGGATATTTTATACCATTATGAATCCATAAAATTTCATAAGCATTCCTTAGAGATTATAAGGTTATTTTAAAATGAAATGTTTTATTTTATAATTGTGTATCTTCTAAATGATTTCAAAGTGAAAAAATGAGATATTTTCCTCAACGAGTTTTAATTATTATTTAAAATTATTTTTTTCTAATACAAAATCCTTTTTTGGATTTTATGTTTTTTTGAAGTTTAGTTATTATGATATAATATTCCATATTTAATTGAAGGTTTTATGATATATTTTACTATGGATGTTCTATGTTTATACCATTCATTGTTTTTGGTTGATGTATTAACATTTCATATGCTAGTTTTAATAAAAATGTTTATGTTATGTTTCACTCTTTTCATAAGAGGAATGGATTGGACTTAGTAAGTTATGGGTGGGGCCCATTATATCCCCTCTATGTATTGGTAAGTCTCATGAAGCATATTAGTGACTTGCAACAAGGCCTTGATGGTATAGTAATGGTCTTGGTATGAAGCCTTGATAATATGTTATGATCTACGATATTATGAATTTATTCATTAGAAGATAATTTATTGATATTTCATGTGATTATTAGACTACTAGAATATCCATGTGAATGTTTAAATGGAATTATTTGATTTAATATTTCCATATTATGCTGAAGGATATGTTTAAAAGGATTTTGTTCAGTTTTATACCCTTCCAAAAACGTTTGTGCTTATTTATGTTAGATTTTGCTATATTTTTTATCATTACTGATCATTTGAGATCACCCCTTTCATATGATTAATTTTTACTAGGATGCTAATAAGTGTTTTATGATTGATATCTAGGGTCATGTTAGGGTAATAATGGTGTTATAATAGAATGGAATCTGTTGCATATTATGTTTTGAATTGTAATGAATGGTTCATGTATGTAATAAATTTTCCAAGACTGCTAAACTGGTTAGTAATTTTGGAATTCATTCCTTGTAAGCATGATAATGTATTAAAATAATGCACCGGATCTAGGAAACTGGGGTCGGGGAATTAGAATTGGTATCAGAGGAATTTTAGAAACAACCTTGAAAATTAAATTTAAAAAACATAGATTAAAAAAAATACCCTCTAAATGAATTTAAGGATAAATCTAAGAATAAGATATCATATTTTAGATTTTGTAATGGATGAAATAGGTTAATCTTGTGGAAAATGTATTGAGAAGAATATGGAATAATTTAGAGATCCTATAAATGATTCTTCGTGGGAATATCACTATGATTTGTATTTCTCACCTTGTGCTTTGAGATTTTGTGAATTATTAGAATCAAAAAGGTTATACGTGAAATGGTTATACTATTTTTGATAAAGATACTAAAAAAGTTAAATGAGATTAATTAGGTATAATGAAATAAGATTTTGAGGCATAGTTAATGGTTTAAGAGTGAAGTGGAATGATTAACGTTATTTTTTTTGGATTCAAGAATTATTTCATCAAAAATTCTATGGTTATAAAATTCCTGAGATATTTAAAGATGGAAATTAAATGCTTATTATTTATGGATTTTGAGGTATAAGACTTATCATTAATGATTAAAAGGTGATCAGATATTAATTATGTGATAATAAGATCTACATTACTTTGTTTGAGGATTCTGATGTTAAGATTGACTTTGAAAACATTGAGGCCTTTTTTGATAGTGAATTTGGATGTAAATATTTTGGTCAAGTGTTATGGTTGGAGTGTATTAAGTTGAACATTTTATAGAATAATTTATGTTTAAAAAATTTCTTAATGATATTTATGGGAATGTTATAATAATAGAGTTTTAGAAAATGGGAAACCCATAGTTCGAGCGACAACCTGTCACGTCAGACTGGGCTGTGGGAATCAAACCTACAATCGAAGTGCGACAAGGCTTTATCACCTACCACTAGCCGATGGGAAGTCCCATCCTAGTATAACATAGTTTTATTTATTTAAATGGTATATTTTTTTCCTTATATAATTAAGATAAATAAAATATTTTCAAGTTATATTATCTTTTAAAGAGAAAGATGATTTTTTTGAAAAAATTTGTTAACGGTTGAAACTCTACATGTAAATTATGTATGATCCCATATGTTCTTAGTCTTTGATGTAAATTAATTCTTCAGAACTAGGCAAAGGATCATAAAAAAGGTTTCTCTTAATACTTGCTTTTGAGATGAATCAAATGGTCCCTTAGATCATTTCTGATTTAGACCTTTCTGGTTGTTAAATTTCTCCAAATAATGTTCTCTGTCACACTCCATCATAACTTTATGGTTAAATTATCTTTAATGTCCATGTTTTCTTACACTATACCCTAGTATGTGTTATCTTTGGTGACTTATTCCCTACCCTTTCTTTATTTTGAAATGGTGGTATCATTAATCCATTTTTCGATGTGGGATTTCAAAAAAGATATTTTGAAATGACAAACCCCTACTTTTCTATAATGTGTTCAAATTGTGAAGACACAATTTTTTTAACTAGGGGAGAATGTAACACCCCAATATTCCATGATACATTTCTTTATAAATAATTCAAATAGCTTGCATTGCATGTAACACCCCGTTCGAGCGCACCACGATTAGCCTTTTAAAAAGTGGTTATAAATAGTATTAAACACATTTTGAAATTTTATATATTTTTCAAAATAGTATATATTTTTGAATTCTTAATATCAAAATTATTTTTGGGTGAAATTTTGATAGTTTTCGGTAAAGTTTCAATTTTTAATGAATAGTGAAAAATATTGCATTTTAATTCAAGAGTGAATTTCCATCTAATTTATTTTAATAGTTATATTATCATTTAAATTGATTTTAAAGTAATATTATATTATTATTCTATAATTTAATCCAATAGTGGTAATTTTTAGGTATTATAATGTTCAAGTTTTATATAAACATATGCTAATATTTTGATGGTTTTTACTTTTTTTAAAACCCGATTTCTCATTTTGACAACAGGAATTAATTTTAAATTAATTTCTACCAATTAAGTGTTTTCAATTTGGAAAAATGGATTCAATAATTTGAATAAAATGGTCGAAATTATTTAAATATGACCTTTTTATTTTTGGACTTTAAGAATATTAACATTAGTAATTATTTGTATTTACCATGGTTAAAGGGTAAATATGGTTAATAAGGGTAAAAATAAAATTATAATTATATAAAACTACCATAAAAATGTCATAATACTATTGGATGAGATATTGATGACCAAAAAAACCATGGTAAGGTAAATTTGGCCTCTGGAAGTCACTTGGGTGGGATTATGACACTTAAAACTTTTAATTTAATATAATGGCAAATATGTTATAAACATGTATCTTCTTAATAAAATATTTTTATTATGGGTTCATATAAATTATAAATTATATTTTAAATAGTCATTATAGATATAAAAATACTTCCTAAATCATTGTATTTTATTAATAATTTTTAGACATTAAATAAATAAATTTAATTTTTGACATAATGAAGATGCGATAATTAATTTATTAATGGAAGAATGAAATAAATGACATTGATAATATTAAAATAAATATAATTTGCCTTAATTAATGACATAAAATAATTTTATAGGTAACTTAGACTTGTTAGTGACATATTTTAAGTATTTTTTCAAAGTTATTAAGTTGTATTTATATTTTTAAAAATAAAAATACTGAATAGTATCGAAATTGACATAAATGATACTTTAAAATAAGTAATATTTTATTAAATGTTATGAAATTAATAAAATTATTATATTCTACCAAATAACTAGGATAATTTTAAATATTCCATAAATCATCCAATTGGGGTCTATTTGACAATTATAGTAACTATATTAACCCAATAGTTTAAAAAGGAGAAATGGTTACAGTAATAGTTAAAGGGGTTAAATAATGGTTAAAACCAAAATAAAAGCATTAAAAAAATATAAACTTATTAAAAAATTATTGAGTGGATATTATTATAAAATTATTGTCTATGGTTTTAAATGGAATCATTAGTATCCACTTTCCTATGAAAATGACATTAATATTATTAAAATCAAGGGATGTGAAAAAATGTCACACTCTCATTTTATAAATGTATATTAACTTTAATATGGGGAAAAATAGGAGATAACATTGACTCTATGTAGTATCTGTAAATAATAAATAATTTCATACGTCATATAAATTTATTTATAATATTTAGATATTAAATAATTACCATTAATGGTGACACAATTGCGATAGATAAATTATTTTATTTATAGAAATATCAAATAAATGGTATTAAAAATATTAAAATAAAAAAAATTAAATAATTAAGGTGATACAAAAATTTTATATGTGACTATGACATTTTATTAGTATATTAAATATTTTTGATGAATTTATATTCTATAGGGTTTTTATTTAAAGTGAAATAATTGAATAGAGTAAAAATAGACACTATTGATAGATTATAAAAATAATATTTTATTAAATTATTTAAAAATCATAAATATATTTATAAATTAAAAAGTGAAAATTATGATGTCATAAATTTCATAATGTTTCCAATTATGGACAATTGACCCCACATAAGTAAGTATTTATAACCATTTAATATTTAGAATATTATTACAACAATTAAAATTAAATAGATTAAATAATGATAAATCAAAATGATAAGGTTTAAAATAAAATAAAAACATGTTTAAATATTTTTGGTTGATAGTATTTATACCCATACTCATATTATCTTTTAAATGATACACTTTGGAGCCATTTTAATTTAAAAAATAATTTATATTATTTTAATAGTTTTTGTATTTCCAAAGGTTCCCCTCCCAACTCTTATAAAAGGTCTCCTCTCATTGTCATTTAATTCCACCTATAAAGAATTTTATCTCATCCAAAACCTTCCAATTTAATCTCCCAACATCCCACAATTCATCCTATATGCCACACACTGGGAATAAATCCATCCTATGTAGTTTTTTTGGTGCGTACCAAAAGAAGATACCCGAAAAGGAGGTAATTGTTTTATCACCTATTTCACAGTTATTTCTTCTTCTACATCTTGTTTCTATATTTTTTCCATATCAAAGTAATAAATATATTATCATAAATATATGTAGATGTTATTATAATAACGAGACAACCATATTCAACATTTCATCCATTATATGAATAAAAATATCACCATGCGTGCGTATGTACGGCTTACCCTCTCCATATTGTGGTGTAAATTTTTATACAATAATACTTTAAATGGATTTATATAATGATGATTATAATGTATATAAATAATTAATGTAACATGATAATGATTATAAATAACTAATATACCATCCAATTCTATACAATATTTCTATCAGGGAATGATATCGTCGCTTATGCCTACGTACGTCCTATCGTCTCCACGACGTGGTAAGATTCATTATCCACGTTAACAATTCAATAATGATTATGAAATTTATATGATGGGTAAAAATAAAAATAATTAACATAATTTTCTTCTATAATTGAAAAAAATACTTTATATTCATAACAAACATGACTTACATGACAAAATAAGAATGGGAAAATGAAGTACTTGACACTATAAATAATGATAATATTGAAACATTATTACCAAAATGATATAATAGGATCATATATGATATCATAAATATTTATATAGTCCTAGTTTACTTTAATTTCATGTTTTAACCATTATACGGGAGGATAACTCACCCCTGACTAAAGGAACGTATAAGGTAAGGGTTAATTTCACAATCTCTTTATTATCTGAGATTTCTTATATATAAGTATCTACTAGGACATTCTTATCATCCTTGTCCATGTTTCTTAAAATAAAATTAGATTTATTTTAAATGTTTTTAAATCCATTTTTACCCATTTTTTAATTTTTACAAAATGTTTTGAAAGGAATCTTTATGTCATTTTCCAAATGAGGTACTTTATAACCTTTTTGAAAATTTTAATAAAAGAATGTTTTTTCAACTTATACGGTGCATGCGGATATTTTATTCCATTATGAAACCACAAAATTTCGAAATATTTCCTTACAAAATTATAAGTTTATTTTCAAAAGAAATCTATTATTTTATAATTGTGTGGATTTTAAATTATTTCAACTTAATAATGGGATATTTCACTCAAAGAGTTATAATGAATTTATTAAACTATTTTCATCTATGTCAACATCCTTTATTTTATTTTATGCTTATTTTAGGCTGACTTATTATGATACAATTTCCCATATTGTAATGAAGTGTTTATAATATATTTGAATATTGATATACTATGTTTACACCATTCATGTTTTATGGTTAAAGTATTAACATGTCATATGCATGTTTTAATATTAATGTTTATGTTATGATTCACCATTTTCATAAGAGGAATAAATTACACTAAGTAAGGAATGGGAGGGGCCCTCTATAGCCACTTGATGCATCAGAAGGTCTCTTGAGACAAACTAGTGTCTTATAAAAAGGCCTTGATAATATTGTAATTGTCTTAGCATGAGGACTTGATTTTATATTTATAATGTCAACAAAATATACATTTCCTCATTGTGTGATTAGTTATTTATATTTCATGGGATTATTCAATAATTAGAATATCCATGTGAATGTTTAAATGTAATTATTTGATTTATTGTTACCATATTATGATGATGAATATTTTTAAGAGTCTCGTGTTCAATTTTATACCCTGCCATAGAAGTTAATGCTTATTTATGTCAACTCCCGCTATATTGTTTTTGTTACTGAGCATTTGAGCTCACCCCTTTCTTATATTTCATTTTTCTGAGAATGAGTAGAAGTGTTTTATGATTAATATGTTGGTTAAAGATATGGGAATAATAGTGTTCTTAAATAATGGATGATGTCTCAAATTATATTTTGAATTGTAATGAAAGGTTCATGTATATAATCTATTTTACAAGATGTCTAAACTGATCAGTCCTTTGGGACTTGATTCCTTGTAATAATGCCAATGTATTAAAATAATTAATTGTATCTAGGTAACCGGGGTTGGGATGTTTCACACATATACTAATAATTTCATTAAACCATGGAATTTGTAAACATGATATTTTCACTATTGTTATTAAAATTAATATTTCTATAAAAATACTAAAAAATCATCCTAATATTATATTTTTATACTATGTAAAAAAATAACATTCAATATTTCAAAATCAAATTATAAAATTTATAAATTCAACTTTTTAATGAAATAATAACATATAATGAAAAACCCATTTTTATTATAAAATTACATTTTCAATTGTTAATTAATATTAATATTTAATATAATTTAAAAAAAAAATTTTAACAACTTATTAATATTAAAAATATTTTATAATTATTAATCACACATTCCTTGAAACAGAAATTCATATCACATAAGAAGGTAATTTTTAGAAAAACACTTTTTTAATATAAAATGACCTTATTAGTCATTCTTGGTAAACTAATTGAATTTAATTCATATTAAAAGTTTCATTTATTTTTTTATACATATATTTTATAAGTGGTTACCACTCTTAGGTTATAATGGTCATACATAGTATTTATATTTTAATATAAATATTTCACTGTTTCATTTTAATTCCTTGTTGTGCATGGAGAAAGATATCTAATGCACAACCTTATTTAAAGGCAATCATATATTTAAATGTAAGAGTGTTACAATTCTCACCTACCTTGGTCAGTTTCAAAGTGGAGAAATGTATCCAAAACCTATCATATAGGAATTTCCCAGGACCTTTAGACTAATATTGTGTTACATGGAATCAAATTCCAATCGATAAATAGAATAACAATCTCGACTCATCCATGATGCCGCAATGATTCATCAAAAAACCATATCACAAGCCTCATGGTCATTCAATCCATTTACCAACCACTATATCAATAGCATTATGAACCCAAAAAATAACACCCATCCTTTATCATTTTTCCCATAAACCCAACATATCCCACATATATGGTGAGAATCTTGATCCCAACCAATGATATCAATCACTACCCACGTCGCATTGAAGTCATATGTTGTATCCCTCCCCTATAACAATTAATAAAACTATAATCCCTAATATTGAAAATATATAGGTTATATATCCAATAATTAGTGGTAGAAAATACCTCAGAGGCCATGTCTTGTGTGAAAACAACCCCACTGGACTCAACCTCATGGTGAATAGAAATCAAAAAAATTCATACACACAACTTGAAGAACCTCCATCACCACCTGCGATAATAGTTTACACCATCAACATCACATCAGGGATCCTCCATGGAAACCCATCATAATGGGTAACACCATTTTCAACATACTGTAGAAATTCTATCACCAATCATGGTAAGGATCAATGCTATATGCATCATACTAGTGATCAACGTTTCCCCTTTCTCATTTATCAACACCACCCATAGTCACAGGGGCCACAACCATTATGTTTCTGAGGAACCACATTAACTATCAAATCCCATTTAACGTCATTAAAAACACATGAAATCATTCCCAAAAAACCCTAAAACTATATAACCAATAATTATATTCCATAATAAGACAATCCTTCCACTTCCTATATGAGACAACACCTAGAAATCCCTAATGAACAACAAAACCCAGAAGTTGTTTTGTTCCTGCCTGCACACATGACCTTCCCATGGTTCATTATCACGTGCCATATAAACAAAAGTATAACATAGGAAGTAAATATGAAAAACCTACCTAAAGTTATTTGGACTCCACTAATCAAGAAACTTGATCCAATTCAACTCAAAATGGATGAAATATGATAATGTAGAAAAATCCTAGATTTAGGGAACCACTAAAATAAAACAAGGAAATGATAAAATAAACCAGAAATAAATAACCAAGGATAACTAGAATTACATATGACTACTTCCTAAAATGAATGGAAAAAATAACTAACCATAAACAAAAAAGATCACTCAATATGGGAGGAAGAACAAGAGAGAGATAGAGAAAAGAATTAGGGAATACCCATTGGTCAGATGATGAAATGGGTCCAAAATATATTTTATATTTTATTTTATATTCTTTTATAAAAACTGGACATAATTATCAACACACTCAATTTTTTTTAAACTCTTTATTTACCCTTACTTACCAGGAAACCCTCGGGTATCATATCTGGTAACGATGATGTATCATATAAGGTAACCCTTTCATATGACCCTTTTATATAAACCCTTACATATCACAGGGTAAGTATCAACCCTTACATATCAACCAGTGATAACCAATATATATCACTTAGGTTTTCCACAATGTATCGATTCATTACATATCACCTAGACAGACTTTATGTATCAGCCCCAATGCATCAAATAATTTACCATATTTATGCATCATCGAGAAAAACCCTTATGTATCGTCAAGATACAATCCTTACATATCAGGTACTTTTCAATTTTATTTTCCTACTCCAGAATCCCTTACATATCATGGGTTTTACCCTTATACATCACAAAATTAACCCCTACATATCACAGGGTGACCGTGGAACCCTTTTAATTTCCACTACCCTCTTAGAATTCTAATATATACGAGTAACCCTTATATATCTTTTTCACCCATACATATTGTAGGGTGACCCTTGACATGAGGAATTATAAAATTTTATGAATTAATTATGAACTATCATGCATGAGGATCCTTATGCTTGAGAACTTAGCCATATTTTCAAATGAGTTGTGTACCATTACAGATACGTATTATTTTACCCATTCATATGGGGACTTATCAAATTTTATTGCCTTGACCTACACAAAACTGAAATATTCCTAGACTCCTTCAATGGACCTCCAACCTATGAAAATCTTCCATACTTCTTTAAACCACTACCTTCAATATAAATTAATAGTAAAATAATATTTGATACTATTCCAACTCCTTAGACTCTATTATCATCATACATAGACACCTTAGACACTTTGATATGGTCTAGATATGTACATTTGATCAATGATGTGACTTGAATTCCTACATTCAAATACCTGGTACATTACACTTTTTATATGACCTCTTGTGTGAGTGGGTACCTTAGACCTAAATAGAAATTATACTTTTCAATTATTATATCATGAATATAGTGTGATATATTCATGATTTATAATTATCATGTTAGAGTTATTAATTTTTCATATTCCAAATATATGGTAATATTCTTAGAATATTTGTCATATTAAAAGGTTAGAAATGTTTCTATCTATAACATGAACATCATGATACTATTATTGTAATATTTAACACATTTATTTTGGTCTAGATACACTGATTTAGAAGGATACAAAATATTTTTTACTATTAGGCACTAGAGGCTAATTTGCATTGAGACTTCTTTTCATGAAGTTCATACATAGTGATCTCAGGAATGGAGATCATGGGGACTGCCCCACCAATAGGAATACAATATGTTTTGGGTGTCATTAAATGTTCTTATCTATGATAATTTGTATTGGTCTCTCATATTGAGATCATTGTTAATGCATATTAAAAAGATATATATTTTTCCAATGGATAATGATCGTATTTTCATCACATTAGGTATATAAATCTCCACTTTATAGGAATATTTCATTTAATGAAGGATCCTATTAGATTTTAAATGTTTTGAACATTATGAAACAAACCTACTATATGGATTTTACCTCATTGATTATGTGATTGTAAAACTACTTTGAAAAATATTAATTTTCCTACACATAATCATATAATGTTTAAAAAACTGAATTAAATAGTATAGTCAACATTTTGGAAACTTATAAATGTTATCACATACCTTTTATTACATACACCATGATATAAACCAAAATTAATTGTTATTTTTAGATCCTATATGTGACCCTGTAATCCATTGAGGAACTGATGAATGTTTTGAATTATTTAATCTATAATTTCAATCAATGACAAACCACTATAAATACATCATTTTATCTCAAGATACAAGGGGTATGGTGTGGTCTTGATCAAACTAATTCATATCTTTAGATGAATATGTCTACCACAAGAAAAATCTATATAAATTTTATTCAAACTTATATAATATATTTTTACAAGAAATCAAGCAAACAATAGATATGGGACATATCAACCATGTATAGTCCACCTCATACATTCATGATTCTTCAAAATAAACTGACTAATTTGAATGAATACATCATATTATATTCATATGTACTTGAGGATATCACATGCCACTCAACTAAGAAGGAACATGTGTTTGCTTAGCCTAATTAAATCATAGGGTTAGAATTCATACATGTTATATAATATGAAAATTATCATATTGGTTAAAATCAATGAAATCCTGGATTAGGATCATACCCAACCACCCCTGATTATCACACCCTCAAGGTAATTATATGAATGATATAAATGTATGAAGGGTGACATGGCAAGTGACATGTATTCCCTAGGTAATAGAGGTTTATATTAGTAATAAAACACTAATTATATCAATGATCTTATGAAATTTCATGTAATATACTTTCACAGTCTAGTCTAGATAATAGAATTTTACTTATTATCTCACACATATACTTTCTTCCATATATATGATTTTACTCATTCCAAAATCAATATATAATCATAACCCATGATATTTTGGGATGATGATTTATTAGGTATAACTCAAATTCACACTTCGAAAAGATTTTATTATTCTACTATTAATTTCATTTATGTAATACACATAAAAATACGATAAATAGATATTTCATTTATTTTAAAATCTTTATACAATCCCATTGATAATAATAATTACATATACAACCTCTCATGTATCACTAATATCCTGTAGAAATATTTTATAGTATGTTTATATTTGTATTAAACATAATTTTTATGTCTTTTTTTAAAAAATGTGGGAAAGAGTTACTGAAAACTGTTAAAAAAGGTTTTCTTACAAAGTGCTGGAGGGGGTAAAGGATATTTTTCCTTAACAATTTTAGGAAAACATTTCTTAAGTTAGATGATGTTTTTAATTTTTAAAAGTTATCAAAATCATGAAGATATTAATGATTCATGATAATGTTGTACATATTTGTACAAAGGTAGAGAAGTATAAATATGTCACCTGATGTAGATCATAAAACAAAAACCTCTAAACATATGTGATCAAACACAAATGATAAGATTTCTGAAGTTGGAGAAGATCCAAAATGTTATTGGATGAACAAAGAACAAGTTACTAGATGAAACAAGGTGGCTATAACTAGTTGGATGGTTTTAAGAATTCTAAAGGAGAAATATTTACAAATACATGATATTTTTGATGTTTGAGTAGTGGTAAATCGATAAAGCTTTGATATCTGATGGAGAAGTGATGCTGTTACCAGAAAAAGGAGAAAGTATTTTTTGATAGAAGTATTAAAAATTTAAAACAATATTATAACACATAAATGAATTTAATGCACCAAAAAGACATAACTGAGGTAACCAAACATGCTATTAAAATGAAGGTATCAATTCATGTCCATCAGATGAAGAAACATCAGTATGATTTTTTAAAGGAAATATGATTGGTCAACATTTTTTAGATTAATAACAATAAAACAATAATTTATGATGTCACTAGATTTAGGATTCCATGATGAGGCATCGAGATAAGTTTTTTTAAACACATGAATTTTGAAATGAGGTAGGATGATCAGATGAAGTCAGAATGACTCATTATAAAAATCAAATCAGGAAAACTTATCTTATGTGTATCCGTCAGAAGAATCATTCATAAATTACTTATCGAAGAAAAAATTATTTCACTAGAATGATTTAATCGGTCAATGTAGATATCAAATAAGATGGATTCAGAAAGGTAAAATCATGATGGGGAAGTTCTGAAGAAGCCATCATAAACACATCTACAAGACATGGTTTTTGTAAATATTTATATAACTTTGTAAAACTCATTAATATGATGATGTGATGTTGAATATTCATTTTTTATTATTCTTACTAAGATAATGAAGCCTAAAGAAGTTCCATAATGTTGATGTTTAGTAATATTGAAGTAGTTTGGGTTCACTGCAGTTTATATAAAGCTTCAAGAAGATTAAATAATACTCTATAATGTTTGAGAGGTTTCCAATGAATTTAAATTTAGTGGAAAAATGAATTTTGATTACTATTTATTTTTCTATCATCACAATTATAAAATAGGTTCATGTGAAGCCTGGGAATTTGTAATATCCATATGTATAAGAAATTCAAAGTGATGAAAAAAATGTATTAGACACAAATATCAAACCAAGAGAGAAAACCTAGAGTATTGAGTCGTGAGAGTTTGCAACCAAATTGGTTTAAGAAGAAAGGTTATCTATTTGAGTCATCATATAGAGGATTATGTTTTGAGACATTGGAAAATGATTTAGATTATAGATATGAGTCAGAGGAGTCAGTCAGAGATACCAGACAATGATTGAAGAAGACATATATTATGAAAAAATTGGGAGTCACGTGAGTTTTCTCATCAAATAGTGATTTGAAAATAAGAATAATTTTGTGAGATGCACCAGACATAGAATACCAGATGGATTAAGGAGGCACATCAGATTAATATTTCAAATAGACATATCAGACAGGGAAATTCTAGACAAACTTTCAGTGAGTGGTGTAATAAAATACTTTCTTGTTTTGGCTTGGAAACATAAGAAATTTTTTTTAATGGATTGGAGTCAGTATAATCATACCTATCAGGATATAGAAAGAGTCTAATGGCAGTTAATAATTGTATTCAATTTTCTATTATGGTGACTTTTCATGGACCAATGAGAGATCCATGATAAGGATTTAGTCACCCACACTGGGGGTGAACCTTATAAATATTTCTTGCCTTTATTTACTATCTTATCATTGTATGCTTTTGGGGTTATTATATAACGTTTATAGAGATAATAACTCTAATAAGTTTTAGGTGTTAATTTCTAGAGAATTGAAATTATAAAATATCACCAATGATTAAACCCCTGTTATTAATGTTTCTCCTGATCCTAAGTAACTTAAATTTGTATTAGAGCCAAGGTTCCAATGTTGGTCCTTATCATAGAAAATACCAAATCAATAAACAGTATAGGTATTCCTACATTTGATGTAAAAATTATCATGGTTGGAAAAATATAACGACACCCTATCTTCTGTCTCTTGTACTGGAGGCTATTGATGTTGCTATAATTTGGGGTTTACCCTTTAAGAGAGATTCTCCAAAGATATTCGACGAAAAAATAAATATTTAGGTAGACATGAAAGATATAAATATTATTATAATATATTGGTAATAAAATTTTTTTATGGAGGTGATAGGGTTTAAAATAGAAAAAGAAACGTGGGATAAACAAAGAATTATCTTCAATAGAAATATTAATGTGATAGAAAAAAATCTACAAATATAGTATAACATGTTCAAGTATATCTGAATGAAATATGAAGAAATTTTTGATGAGTACTTAAACAATGTTAATAAAATTTTATATAACATCTGAGGATATATAGATGTCTTGGAAAATTTTTCCATTGTTAGGAAATTCATGAGGATCATTCTAGATGGTCTTCAATCTAAAATTTCTACCATATAATATAAAGATAATTTATCTTTTGATGAATTAAAAAACCTTCTTTTTGCATTCATGATAAATAAATCTTAGACATTCAAAAATAATATGAATGACGAAAATTATTTGGAAGCTATGAGAAAATTGAAAATCCAAGATACTGATCATAATATTGTTGACCTTTATGATTCATAAGATTAGTAGGATAATGAATTTAATTAAGAAATCATGTATTGTATCATAAAAATTTATTCTAATGGTAGGGTAAAATATGGATGAAAACATCAACTTAAATATTTAGAGTGTGGAGAAATGATCATTTTTATATGAATTTTTTTAAGAATATTTTTAGAGAATATTTGGATTATTCTCAGGAAAACCCTCAATTGAAGAAGTGGAGAAACAATTACATGGAAGATAGGAAACACAACAAACATAAAAAAAGGTTCTCTAAAAATATAATATGTATCTGGAGTATGAAATTTGAGTACGAATCTACTAACAATAATTCTTCAAAAGATGAATATATTTAGAAGTTTAGAAATTTCATTTTAAATGTTGAGAAAAATAAATATTCATCAAATAGAGAATAAGATAACGGTGAAGTATCCTATAGAGAATATCAGTTGAGATCAGAACTTATGGTGTGACTTGAGAAAAAAATAAAACTCAAGAAAGAAATCAGAATAATGAATAAATAAGGCATGAAAAGGAATTTAGTAAAGGAAGATCTTCTTAAGAAGAAAAATTCTTACATTGGGGAAATTAAGAACCTTAAACAGAAAGTTTCATAACAAGGAATAATGTTGGATGATTTTAGTAAGAAAATTTATACTAAGGAAGATATGTTTTGAAAAACTCAATTGAGATTTCATGAGGTTGAAAATACCATAAAAAATTTGAATGAAAATTTCAACAATGCTTCAAAGGTAAAAGCTGAAACAACTCATGTTGTTGAGAAAAATCTTCCCATGAATCTGGTGACATGTTTACCCCCTAAACATAAATTTTCATATGATCTTTAAAACTACAAAGGTGTTATAAAAAATATTGGTAAATGTTTTATTGATAATGGATTTAAAAAACACATCACATCAACTAAATTTGAAAGAAAACTTTGTAAAAATGATTTTCCACACAAGGGTAAAATAAATACATAAATAAGTTATGAACATGTATATACTTTCTATAGAGAAGGATCCTAATTCTACATAATATCATGATTTATTAGATATTGTTGGTGTAGTGGATTATATGTTAAAAAGGAAAATAACTTTGGGAAGAACATGTCTCTTATGGGGAATAGACTTGTAAAAAGTGGATGTTAATAGTGGAAGAAAAGATAGTAATTTCATATGCTGTACGAAGAAAGAATGATAAAATCCTTAGATGATAGAAATTTTTCAATGCAGAACTGATTTGATTTCATGAAGGATGTTTTTAGAATATGAGATTAATCAGGTCACTTTTCAAAAAGAATACATCACAACTCTTCCAAGAGATGTTTCCTATGCTTGGAAATAAAAGTTATATAGAAATATGAAAGTTGTGGAAAGTGAATTTTTGTTGAGATAGCTATAAAATCTAGAAAAAGGAATAAACCTTATATTCTTTATAGTGATTATATATCACATTTTAATAGAGATATAATTATCTTGAATGATATTCAGTAACATGAATGAGGAGAAGTTACTTTCATAAATGACACTTCCTAAAAAATTATAGGAATAAGAACTGCTGATATTGATTCTCAAAAAATGAAATAAAGGAACTTTTGTATGTTGCTGAGCTCAAAAAAAACATACATAGTATTATCCAACTTTGTGATGATGGAAATGAAGTGATCTTAACGAAATATTCTTGTATCATCCGATTCACAACAAATTTAAAATTTATTACTAAGATAGAAAGAATAAGTGTAAATCTATTCCAAATTAGAGATATTTCCAATATACCTATCTCTTTAATACCACAACTTATTTTCATCTTCAACACATAAATAATAAGTGTATATCTATTCCAAATTAGAGATATTTTTAACTCATATTACATAAGTATTGAGGATGAAAATAAGTTGTGGTATTAAAGAGTTAGGTATATTGGCCAGAAAAGTATGATCACACTCTCTAAAGAAAACAATTTCAGAAACATACCACCACTAAATAAGAAATATGATCTTATTTGTAAAATATATCCAAAATGGAATATGGTTAGTAGACAACATAATAATGTTAAATTCCAATCCACTAGACATCTTGAACTCATTCAATCTGATCATTGTGGTGGTGATGAGACATTAATCAACTAAACATGATCTGTACTTCATTACATTGATTGGAAACATCACTCATATGAAAAATATAATGTTCATGAAACATAAATCAGAGGCTATAAATTTTTTTAGATATTTCATAAGGTAAGTTAAAAGAGATCTGAGTGTTTATATATTAAAATTTAGAACTAAAAATGGAAATGAGTACAAAAGGAATGATATATAACTTTCTCTAAATAAATATGGAATCAAACATGGATAAAATAATATATAAACTCTTAAAAAAAGAGAGTGGAGTAAATAAAAAACAAAAGTTTTATGAAAATGGAAAGATGAATGCTGGATAAATATAAAATATCTGGGTTTTTATGAAGATAATATGGTAGTACTATTGTTCATGTACAAAGAAAATTTTTATTTTAACCAAAATATTAAATTATTCTTTATGAGATATGGTGTAATAAGAAACCATTGATAAAATATTTCAAGGTTTTTGGGATTCAATGATTTATTAAGATACAAAATCATGTTCTTGGAATGTTTGATGAAAAATCCTATGAAGGATTTTTCATGGGATATTCAGTGGTTGGAAGAAGTTATAAGTGTTGGAATAAAAATTTATAAAATTTTCTTGATTCCTATGATTTGGAAGTTTTTGAAAGTTAAAATTCCTTAAAAAATGTTGTTAGAGATATTATTGAAGATATATTGAATAATTCTAATGAGAATAATAAAAGTGAAGATGAATGTGAGAAAAAACGTGCACATGATGATTCAAATGAATCATGTGATGAGAAAATTGAGACAAGTATAAAATTTATTAAATTTCACAGATTACAGAAATAGTTTGAATTTGAAAACATCCTTGGAAATCAGAAATAACTAGTTCAGACCATAATGAATTTGAAATTAGAGAATATAACATCATTTATCTCATAGATAAAATCATAATTGGTTTCAGAGGTTGTTGAATATAATGAGTAGGTAGATGCTATGAATGAATAGTAAAATTATATAAAGAAGAATGACACTTGAAATATTATTCCATGACCACCAAGAAGGAATGTAAAATGTATAAATTAGGTGTTCAAAAACTAGCTCATTGAACATGGATAAATATCATAAAGCAAAGTCAAACTTGTTTTCAAAGGTTACTTTTAGGTGGATGGTGTTGATTTTGAATACTCATTCCCTTTTTTTGATACTTAAAATTATTAGAATGTTCTTGGTAGTGGTTTCACATAATTGTTATAACTTTTATCAGATTTATGTTAGGACAAATTTCTTAAATGAAAAAATTGAAGAAGAAGTTTATGATGGTAAACCAAGTGGATTCTTACTTGATAAATCTAATACTATTATGTGTAATATGATGAAATATTTTTAAGGGTTAAAATAACCTCCTACTGTATGGAACACTAAACTTGATAGTTTCCATAAGCAGTAGAGATTTTCTAAAGGAATATTTGATAGAAACCTATATATTAAATAAAATATCATATATACCATTATTATCATTATTTATATTTATGATATAATTTTTGCAGTTGACAAGGATAAAACTAGTGAAAAAATTATTGAACTAATGAATAAAATATTTTAAATATCAATTCTTGGAGAATTAACATTCTTTATGGGTTTACAAGTTCAACATGGGGAAATATATATATATTTATATCACAAGAAAAGTATTACAAGGAGTTTATATATATATTTTTCGTGAATGATTCTAATGAAAATTTGACTCCCATTTTTTTTAGAATAAAGATAAGTAATGATGAAGCTGTGAAAGGTGTGAATTAGAAATACTTTTATAAATTGATATCAATCATAATCAATCCTAAAAAGTCAAGGATAAAAAATTTATATGATGTTACATTGTGTGAAAGATATCAAAGTAATCCATAGGAATCATATATTATGGTAGAAAAGATAATACTCAAGTATATTAAAAGAGAATTAACTTATAGTCTGTTGCATAAAATAATTTATGACATGAAATTTATTAGACATACTAATGCTGATGGAGATTGTAATAATAGAAAATAATCATTAAGAGTAACTTTTTTCTTGGGAGAATTTTGTGCGATCTAGAATAGTAAGAAATAAACTTTTGTTTCCTTGAGTACAATTAAATCATAATATGATTCTAACACCCATGCTTGAATGAAAATGATATGGATGAAATTTCAACTGGAAGATTTTAGACTAAATTTTTTTATCCATTAAAAATTATTTATAGAGACAAAAGTGCCATTTATCTTTCAAAAAACCTTGTACACCATTCAAGAATAGGACACATTAATATTAATTATCACTTCATAAACAAGAAAATTTCTGATGGAGTTGTTACACTTGAATACATTTCAACAAATTATAAAATTGATGATGATTTCACAAAATATATTTAAATTGAAATATTATTTAAATTAAGGCTGCAACTACTTGTTTATCCTCCACCAAATCTTACAAAATTTTATATTTAAGAATCCCAACCATGCTTTGGATAATGTTTTCAAAGGGAGAGACTATGTATAACTTTTTAAGAAAGCGTAAAACTCTTTATATTATGAATCTAAACCCATTGTTATTATAAAATGCGGTAGAAGATAAAATTGATGATGGATTTATATTAACATCACCAAAAAATTTCATGTCACTGAGGGATGGAATTTCTTCAAAAAAATTTCTTTATCCCGAGTGCGTTGTCATGAAAATCTATGTGATAAGGGATATGATTTGATAATATTTGAAGAATTTTGAAAAAAAGAGTTGTTAAAAAATGATTAGAATTTGTTTTGAATGGTGCCAAAAAATCCACAGGGGGAAACTGAAGATCCGTTGAAATTTTTTTTTTATAATTTTTTAACTTGTTTTCAATATATTTTTTATTAATGTTTTTTAAACATGTGAGAAAGGGTTGTTGAAATTTTTGAAGAATGTTTTTTTACAAAGTGATATAGGATTTGAAGGAAGTTTTTCCTTCACCATGTTAGAAAAAATTTCCTTAAGTCAAAAGATACTATTTATTTCTTCAAAGTTTCTAACATCACGAAGAAATTCATGGCTGAAAATTATCTTTTTTATTACAGAAAGACTTTTAAGGAAAAGTGAGAAACCAATGGTCACAGACATTATAATTTCAACCCATGAAAAAAAAGTCAAACCCATAAATAATCCTCATACATAGCTTTGGAACCATCATGTTCTCTATCAAAGTCAAGCACTAAATCATTAGATACAATACCAAATTGATGGTTGATGGAGCGAGTATGAATCCTACATAGCTTGCCTACCACCCACTGTCTTCCAATGACCACAGGGGAAACACCTAACTTAAACAACTCTCATGACTTCCCCTGCATTTATTACATCCTTTTGTGCTGATTATCGCCTCCAAGAATATAAAACATTCTGTTGGTGGCCATAGGGGAATACAATTATTGAACCCAAATGGCACCAATCATCCCCACCTCAAATGTGGAGTGGGGAATAGTAACAGTTTCCACATGTTCCCCAAATGAACCAACATCCACATTGTTGGCATGATTAATCATGGTGGAAAACTATAGAACTATGTCACACCCTATAGGGTTAAACACCACACCACAGACAACATTGGCATAGGAAGGGCCGACACCCCCTAGAGCCACAATAATAAAGACCTTCCCCTTCCTGTCACACCCAAGCTCGAGTGTCTTTAGAACAAAGGGAAGAACATGAGAAGAATAACCTGGTAGACCATAAGGGGAGGATTTTTCAGGGATCATGGTGGCCATACCCTGTTGGTTTCTCGGAGGGGATTCATGACCACCCGATGATGACCTTGGACTCATTCGAACATCAGCAGGATGCATTGCACCAGAAACCATAGGGTTGATGGGAGCATGGGTCTTCCATGCCGCTCCCTTATGAACTCTCCTCTCACGTCGAGAGCAGAAAGAAGTTGAATTCCATTTATGACAACAAAATGAACAAAAACCAATGTTTTCCTCATAATGGTTACATTTCCAAAAAAACTCAGCTTCCAGCTGGAGACGAAGGTGATTTGGTAGGGGTACAAAGAGGTTCATCTCAATATAGATGTGATAATAACCAAGATTCTTCAAGAAAAGAGTATAACAATCAATATGAAGAAAAAATGATCTTGTCGATGATACCTTTAATGATGGATGGGTTCTGAAAGGGTAGCAGGTGGAGGGGTAAGAGAATCCACACCACCCCACCCCCTAGAGATGATGTAGATTATCATACGTAGACAACCAGACATATGTGGATATAAAAATTTGATAAGATGTTTGAAGTTGTAGAAGTACCAAAATGTTACTGGATTAAAAAATCACAAGTTACTAGATGAAATGGGGTGGTCATAACCAGTTGGGAGTTTTCATGATGTATAATGGTGAAAGAAGTTAAAATCGGGGAGAAGTTTGATGTTTAAGTGGTGGTACAAAGTTAAAGTTGTGATACTAGAAAGAGTAGGGATGTTTCTATCAGATAAATGGAAAAGTCTTTAGATGTTTCAAAAATTTTATCACACATCAATAGATCAAATTCACAGAATAGATATAGTGAAGGTTACCATATAGATAGTTTTTTTAAAGGTATCAATTCGAGTCTTTCATATGAAGAACCATTGGTATGAGTTTTTATAGGTCCGATTATCAGTCAAAGATTAATCAGAAGGATGATAATCAGACAATCATTTAAGATTTCATCATATGGATGATTCAATGAAGAGGCTTCGAGATAATTTTTTCTAACACATGAATTTTGAGATGAGGCCGGATGAGAAGTTGAGTTCATAAAACTGAGTAAATTGATCAATATAGATATCAGCTAAAAGGGAGTCATAAAGAGAAAAAATGGATGGAAATGTTATAAGAGAGCTAGCATACACATATATACCAAAAATAGTTTTTGAGAATCATTTCATAACATTGAAAATCCCATTTATATGATGATTTGATTCTAAATGTTAATTATTTACAATTCTAGATGAGATAAGGAATATTGAAAAATTTATTTAATTCCAAGGTTAAGTAATATTGAAGTACGTTGCGGTTGTAGTAGTTCTCATAAATCTTCAATAAGATTTAGGAATAATCTTGAATATTTTAGAGGCATAAAAAATTCTATTGAGCATAAAAATGAATTTTTCTTCCCAACTAGTTTCCTATGAGAGCACCTATAAAAGGGGTGCAAGTACAATACATGAATTTTTTCTGTTCATACTTGTCATAATGTTGATGTAATAAAGAAAAAGTATATTACATACATATAGGATGCAGATACAAAAGAAAAAGTTTCAAGTATTGTGAGTTTCCAACAAAATTGGTTGAAGAAGAAAGGTTACTAGTTGGAGTCATTAGATAATGTACTTAAATATAAGACAAATAAAAATGATTCAGTTTAGTGACATCAAACAGAGGATTTAGTCAGAGATTATAGAAATTTATTGCATTATATAGGGATTCCAACCATATTGGGTGGTGTAGAAGTTTTTATTCATCAAACAGATCTTAGAAAATAGGTGATGTTTTCAGAGGTTCACTGTACAGAGAATAACAAATGATGTCAGAAGGTGTACTAGATTGATAATTCAATTGGACATATCAGATGAAGAAATTATTGAGGAAATTTTAATGACCTCTGTAGAAAATTTTTCCATCTTTTCTTTGGATTGGAAAAATATGTAAAACTTTTGTAACTGACATTAGTCGTTATAGTGAAACCTATCAAGAGATAGAGGTAGTCTAATGGGAATTGACACACTGTAATCCCTAATCTATTATACTGAATTTCCTAACACCAAAGGGAGTTACCATGGAAAGGATATAGTCACCCACATGAGGGGTGAACCTTGTAAATTCGATATGCCTTACTTTACTTTCATATCATTTCATGCTTGAGAGGTTTTTATATAAATTTCAAAAGTTTAATAACTCTAATAAGTTACAAGGGGTCAATTTATATATAATTGAAATTGTTAAAGATCACCACTAATTCAACCCATCCTTATCTGTTGTTCTTGTGGTCCTAAGGAACATAATATTTAATAGAATGGGACTTCACATAGCCCTCATTCTTCTACCCTCTTATTGTCTTGGTAATGAATATGCTACATTCACTTCTGTATCCACCCAAATAATCTTTACACCACCACTCTCAACAATCTATTAGATAAGAGAATATATTTTTTAAAGATTTGTTTAGTCCTTTGGTAAGGCCAAGGTTCCTTGTATTGAGTAATAACACAATTTTTATTGTAGTAAAGATCAATTTCTCCCTCTAGTATATCATGTTGTCTTATTATGAACTCTTCCATCTAATATCTCAATTGTCAAGGAAAAACACAAAACTAGATTAAGATCTCATACCATCCTTGTATATTTGGAAGATAGAATTAGTGTATACCATTTTAATGAGAACATTTAAAACTCAAAAGTATAAGAACATTTCTTTAATTATTATCAAGTTATTAAGAATTTTATTCACAAAAATCTAGTGAATCTCAATAGGACTGGATTGGTATTTACTTGTTATAATCAAATCAAAAGAAAAATTGGTTCGAGTACATTAAAAATTATACATGATAGATCCTATGGTAGGAATATATATAATCTTATCCATTTTAATTTTCAAACCTTAGAATTCCCATTTAGTAACTCAAAATATTTTGGATGCATCATATATACATACTTAGCCAATTTCTTTTTTAGGAAAATGGTATTGACATTCATTTTACATATCTCATAAACATAATGATTAATTATGGAAAAATATCTGAATGGGATTTACCATTAAAACTAGTGAATATGTCCCTTAAGGGTTAATAGAATGATTTTTTATTACCCTTACCCACCACGCGAGCTTTATAGGAAGAAACTACCATTAATGTTAGTTTTATTAGAAAAATACCACTTTCACCCCATAGGTATCACCCTTAAAGTGTATCCACCATGTTCTAAACATGGTAAATTTACATAGATTCCATCTTAGATCCCATTTTCTCTATCCATTTAACAAAATCAAAAATCTTGTTGGCCTCTCAAAAAGTAGTATGTTCATCATTTATGAATATTACTTCATAGTCATTTTCCATAATAAATCCATATCTACCAGGTTCTCAATAAATCCTACTAACCCTTTGAGGTTCATTTGTAACATGAGTTTTCTTGCTTCTATAGTCTCTGGTTGATACTGATCACTTCCCATTTACAAAAAATTCTTTTCTTATTTTAAACCTGCCCAATTTTAATTTCCCTCCCACTGAATCCTCAATTAATGTAATCCTTATTAAAGAATCACTATATTGGGTCATAAACACTTTGTGTATAGTGTTATTATTAAAATAACATCCCATAATTTCACTTGGATAACCAACAAATAATTTTTTTGGGACTTAGGATCATGTTTTTCATAATCCAACCATCATATATAAGCTTTACAAAACCAAATACTCATAAAAGATAAATTAGGACACTCCTAGTCCATATCTCATATCGTTTATTTATATTTAATTTATATGGTATGAGATTAAGTATAAATATAATGATTTAATGATTATATACCTAGAATGATATAATAAGGTCACTCAAACTCATCATCAACCAAACCATATCCGACAAGGTATAATTCAACATTTCACTATTGTGTTTATGGAGGAGTGAGTCCTGAAACAATTTCACAATCCCTTGAATGATATGAAAATTCTTGGATAAAGTATTCAACACCACTATATAATCACAAAAATATTAAAGAAAATATAATTTTACTTTGTACTTCACTTTTTACCATTTATAAATTTTCAAAGGTTTCAAACTTGTGTCTCTTTAAAAACACTATACTGATTAAAGTAATTAGTAAGGTTTTAAAAGTACCTATACCCACCAATCATTTGAGTACTCATTAGTCCACATAAATCATTATGTATGAGTATAAAAATATACTATACCTATCACCTTTTCCACTAAGAGTCTCATTAGTAATTTTCCAAATAAATAAGATTTCATGTTTTAAACAATTCATTACACAATGATTCCCATAATCTATGTTTGTAACGACCCAAAATTTCATTAATGGAAATACCCCTTGATCTAATTAAATGTATTATTATGGTTATATAAATTGTGAATATCATTGGATTTATGTTTCTGGATTTCAAAATACCATTATGTATTGTGGCAGTTGCTAAGACATTGAACAGTGATCACATGATTAGTATAAATATAGGGCTTTAACAAATCCAAATTACCCAGACAAAGGAAGCGATGGACTCATCCAGTATAATTTCCCCATAAAATTCCCATTTGTGAAAGCTAGGAAAGGAGGTGGTGTCATTGGGCTTCGATCACGACCAAACCCAATCTGATCTTGACCATGTTAAGCTTGAGCAGATCCGACTATGGGAGAAGTGGTTGTTAATAGTAATTACCAGCTGAGTGATTTTATCTGATCCACCACAAGAGTCTATTACCATCACACACCTTATCCTTCAGTATTCTGTGGGTGTTATAAGGGGTTATGAAACAAGACCCTAGCACTATTACTATGTACATTTTTTTGGTATAAAGAATGTGCATTCATTTTATTATTTTTAATTTTTAAATTGTTTTTAAAGTACAAATAGTATTTTTAGTTACTATTCAACTAAGAAAATTATTTTTATGTATTAATGGATTTTTGAATTAAATAATATTTTAATAAAATATTATTATAATTAAATTAATTTTTATTAAATATAAATGATCATAAATTTTTATGAATGAAATTGTAGTTTTTATTAATGTATGAGATCTTTTTTTGTCAAAACCCATGAATTTTCAGTAAATGATTGTTTGTATTTTAAAAGTAAAAATTCAAATATTTATAAAATTATTTAGATAAAATTAATATTATTTTTGGAATCATGATATTGAAATTATCCAATGGTGATTTTTTCATTATTTTCTAAGACAGTTGAATTTTTGGGTAAAAAATAAATGTCGTTTAAATATATAATATGTTTTATGACATCAAAATGACTCAATAGTGATTTAATAAAATAATATAAACATTATTTTCGTCTAATATATATTTTACCATTAAAATAAAATGATTTTGGGTTTGTTTTATTTATTTTACAAAGCATTTGTGGAACCTTCAAGGCTTATAAAACATTTTGTCTTTTTAAATTTTTTTCCTTAAAAGTGTGACTCAACTCCACATAAGAAACCCTATTAATTTAAGAAGTTCATAAATTGGCCTTATAAAATATTTTTTTCCACTCCCCTTTGGGAAAAACCATGGTCAAAAAACATGGGCTGGTTTTTGGTTTTGATTAGTTTAATGTGATGTGTCCCAAACCGTAATAATAATGAATTCCCTCTTATTTTTTATATAAACCCACCCAAGATCCTACTTCCTCTTCACTCAAAGCCTTTGGAGTTCTACCTTAACCTACCATACCCTCTCTATAATCCTCCCAAGTTTCCCCAAACACCCACTTATCCTATTTCAACCCTCTCCCAAGCCTTTGGGATCACACTTCCATGTTAGGGATTTCTTCCTTTCTCATTTTTTTCCAACTTTCATTAAGTTGTTATGACCTTTTGTTTCAAATTAAAAATATTGGGGTATGATTTGACAACTCTCCCATACTTCCCTCTTTATGATCAGATGATGGGATACCCATTTATCTCTCATTAATTCCTCCCATATACACCTTTTACCATTCCAAAATTCTGTGATGGATTTTTCTCTTCTCTTTTACATCCAAGTTATTTTTTTTGTATTATGCATCTAAATTCCATTATGTTTGTTGGTACATGTATATATATGACCCCCTTAATGTCCATTTAATTTACATATTTTTAGACACCCTTTTCCCTCTCATCAACCATTTTCATGAATCCTTATGTCATGCCATTATGCTGTCGAAATTGCACTGTGTTTTTCCAAGCCAAGATCATTGTGTAGTGAATACCAAACCCATGTCTCTATCAAGGGTATTCACCTTTATACTCATATACATATTTAATGGTAAATTCATGGATTTATTCCCCATTAATTAATCATATAATAACTTATGATATTGATTTATTCCATGTTATATGATCCATGAGGCACACATATGCATGAAATTAAATGTTTATGAAGGGTGCGCCCTGAAAACACCACTTTGAGCTAGACTCAAAATGGAACTATTGCACGAAAACGGGCATTGCTGCACTTTTGTTTATGAAACTCCCAGGGTATATGCTTTGGTAAATTCACAAGCTTAGTATAAACCATTATTAAGGGACTTAAAAAAATTCCCCTAAGAATATAAGTTAGAAAGTAGATCATGGATAACATGGATTGAAGCGTATAGATTCATAAGTTAAGGAAATTAAATCTATTTATAAGTCCTCAGTTTTTCCATGGATTACCCTTTATGTGTTACCCCTAACTCTCCTTTTATTCTATCTAATGGTCGGTAATAGGAGGACTAGAGGTAACAACCAATGTGAAGATCAATGTGATGAATGTGCTAATGAGATTCCCAATCCGATGGGAGTGAGAATTGAGAAATTTTTCATGATACACTCTCATTTAACTTAAGCTTAGAATAGAAACATTGGTAAAGAGGCATGTTCAACCACCCCCCCCCAAGAAAGAACAAGTCGCTATCATGAGCTTCATGAGACCAAGGCCTCCTACTTTTAATGGATCATTTGATCCCTCAATCGCCGAACAATGGATAAACTCCATTGAAAAGATATTCTCCATCCTTCAATGTTCTGAACAAGAGAAGGTTCTCCTGGAAGCTTATCATATGGAGGGAGAAGGCGATCAATGGTGGTTGTTGATCAAAAATACGAAGACTGAGTAAGATATTGAGGTGTTGAAATGGCAGGATTTCTGAAAGTTGTTTTTTGATAAATATTTTTCGTGCACCCTCCAACATAATATGGAAACAGACTTCCTTTCCCTGAAGAAAAAAGGAGAAGAATCTGTCAAATCATATGAGGAAAACATCACATGGCTTGGACGATACAGCTATTTCTTTGTCATTAGCCCCGAATTCAAGATTGAGCGCTTCTGTGGTGGGCTGAATCCTAGCATACGGAAAGTGTTGGTGATCTGTGATATTGAAAGCTATGAGGAAATTGTCTGATGTACCCTCAAGGTCGAAATGGAGATCATAGGATCATAGAGGTATCAAGGGGATAAGAAGATTAGGTGGAATTAAATGCTGGTGGTCATATAGATAAATCCAACGGTGCTAAGAAAATCTAGTACCCCACTTGCCAAAGGTGCAAAAAGAAGTATCACGAAAATTTCCTGAAGGGGACAAGGAAATGATTTAGGTGTGGAAGAGAAGGGCACCTACTTGTTAAATGCTTACAAGAAAAACCCCTAGCTGCAACAGAAGATAGGATCTCCCCGTTTTAACCTCAACTCATTGTTTATTTCTACAACTACAAAGAACTAGGGAATCTTTCTAATCATTGCTTTAATCCAAGGGTTTTCGGAGGCAACTAACAACATCCAAGGCAACAAGGGAAATATTTTTCCATCACTACTGTTGAAGTGAATGCTGGAAATGAAGTGGTGATAGGTACGCTAGTTATTCATTCAATAATAGCGAACACACTTTCTGATTTAGGTTCTACACATTCTTTTAGATACCAAAATTTTAGTAGAACAATCCCAACACCCCCACAAATCATAGAAGTAAAGATGTTTTTGAGTACTAAAAATGGGAAAATCATTGAATCCCATGAATATAACTCACCCCCTATCATAATATACAGATTGAATTTCCTAGAGAACCTCTTCATACTCCCTCTGGTGGAATTTGATGCAATTCGTGGCATGGATTGGCTTTCTTTATATAGAGACAAAATTAATTTTTGTGAGAGGGAAATCACTCTCCACGTAGAGAATCGACCCCCAATTCTATACTAGTGCAAGGAGGAAGATGAATCATCTATAGCTCCATCATCTCAAGTGTGGATATTACTTCCCTTTGAGCATGGGTATCTGGCTCAAATGATTGAGTGTAAAGAGGCGACTACCATGAAGACATGCCTATTGTGAGGGAATTCACTGAAGTGTATCCCGAGGAATTGGATGGTCTTCCTCCTAGATGATAAGTTGATTTCTCAATTGATCTTATACCTGGGCCATTGAAAATATCCAAGAATCTGTATAGAATGGCTATTGTTGAGCCTGAGGAGATGAAGAAACAACTACAAGAGAGTCTAGATAAAGGGTTTTTATGCCCATGTGCTTCACCATGGGGTGCACCAGTCCTCTTCATCAAGAATAAATATGGGTCAATATGCCATTGCATCGATTATCATGAGCTTAACAAAATAACGATAACGAACTTGTATACACTCCCATGAATCGATGACTTGTTCGATCAGTTGTGTGGAGTACAATACTTTTCATGGTGGATTTGCAGTCAGGATATTATCAAGTAAGTGTAAAGAAGGAAGATATCCCCATGACTGCTTTTCATACAAGATACAAGCACTGTGAATTCATATTAATTCTTTCCATACAAGAAAAAGACACTATGAATTCATATTAATGCCTTTCAGACTAACTAAGGATCTAGATATCTTTATGGACTTGATGAATAGAGTCTTTAGAAATTACCTTGAAAAAATTGTGTTAGTCTTTATAGATGATATTCTGATATACTGAAATAACAAGGAGGATCATGAGAAGCATCTAAGAACTGTACTAGAGACGTTGTGGAAGGAGAATATCTATGCAAAGTACAGCAAGTGTGAGTTATTGTTGAAGGAGTTCTCATTCTTGGGCCATATCATCACAAGAAATGTGATATTTGTGGATCCCTCCCAAAAAGATGCAATTGAGGGATGGATGAGGCCAACATCAATAACGGATATCCATGGATTCTTGGGATTAGCTAGAAATTATAGACAATTTATGAGAAATTTCTCATGATTCTCCAACCCTCTTACCAATCTAACTTAGAAGGGATTAAATATTTCTTAGAGTGATGAATGTGAAGAATTATTCAAGGAGTTAAAAATGTGGCTTATCACTACACCCGTGCTCACTTTACCCACAAGTGGAGAAATTTTTGTGGTATTATGTGATTCTTAGAACAAGTTCCTGGGATGCGTGTTGATGAAGAAGGAAAAATTCATTGCCTATGCTTCAAAGAAATTGAAATTTCAAGAGCAGAATTATCCAATACATGATTTGTAGATTGATGCAGTGACCTTCGCTTTAAAAAATTTGCGGCATTATCTCTTTATGGAGAAGTGTGAAATATATACAGAACACAAAATCCACCATTATATATTCACATATGAAGAGTTAGACATGCGCCAATGAAGATGGTTAGAGATGATCATTGACTATGACTGCTCAATCCATTACCACCCTGGGAAAGCGAACATGGGGGTAGATGCTCTATGTAGAAAGGACCTTTCAATTCAATCATTGATAAGAATTAATAAGGATCCAATATTATTAGACTTGAGGAAGATGGAAATGGGAATCCTAAACAATGGAACATCATTAATCCGTTTAAAAATGATTTCTCAACCATCTTTTTTGAAAGGTTATAGGATGATCAAAATGATGATGTGGGAATTCCACAAAAAGTGGAAGCTATTAGAAAATGAAAATCTTCGGAGTTAAAAGGTAATGAAGAAGGAATTGTGAGTTTGAGAAAAACTATGTGTTCCATCAAGTCCAGAGCTGAAGAATAAACTTTTGGATGAGGCACATAGTTCAAATTTCTCTGTTCACCCAGGAAGCACAAAGATGTTTCGAGATCTCCGATAGCATTATTGATGTGATAATATGAAGAAGGGGATCGCTGAGTATACATCAAAGTTCATGGTGTGTCAATAAGTGAATTCATAGAGGCAGAAGTATAAGGGGACGACCCTACCATTGACCCTACCAACATTGAAATGGGAGAACATCAGCATGGACTTTGTCACCGGACATCCGAAGTCATCCAAAAGCAATAATGCAATATGGGTTGTTTTAGATCATCTTACAATGTTTGAATACTTTATTGTAATCTGGGAGGAATTATCATTGGATAAACTGGCAAAGATATATATCTAGGAAGATGTAAGTCTTTATGGAGTACCACTATCTACTGTATCCGATCGAGATTCAAGATTCACCTCTATGTTTTGGAATATTCTTCAATATTCTCTTGATACTTAACTAAACTTCAGTATGGCTAATCATCATCAAAATTATGGCCAATCTGAGTAAAATATTTAGACATTGAAGGATATGTTTAGATCATGTTATATGGAATTCAGATGAGGGTGGGACCAACATCTTCCACTAGTTGAGTTCTCCTATAATAACAGTTTCCACTCAAGCATCTGAATGGAACCTTATGAAGATCTATATGGGAAGTGGTGAAAAACACAATCATGTTGGGATGAAGTCGGTGAGTGTAAGATTCTAGGACCAAAAATGGTATAAGAAATGGTGGAGAAGGTGAAAACCATTCAACAACATATCAAGGTAGCCGAGATTCGATAGAAGAATTATGCAGATAACCATAGATGAAACATTGAGTGTAAAGTCAGAGACACGGTATTTCTATTCATATCTCTATGGAAGAAGGTCATGTGTTTTACATAGAAATGGATGTTATGTCCTAGGTACATTTTCCCCTTCGATATTCTTGATCGTATTAAGGCTGTGGCCTATCGACTAGCACTTCCAACTACCATGGAAAAGGTATATGATTTCTTTCATGTATCCCTCTTAAGGGAGTACATACCATACCCTTCACATCTATTCTCTTAAGAGGTTGTACATCTAGAATATGGTTGTTCTTATGAGGATCAACTAGTGAAGATCCTAGATAGTAGAGAAAAAGTTCTACCAAATAAGACAATTACCCTCGTCATGGTGTTTTGGTGAAACCACAAGTTTGAAGAACCAATGTGGGAATTAGAGGAAGTAATGAAGCAAAGTTACCCACATCTATTTTAGTGTGGAAAATGGAAATTTTGAGTGTGAAATTTCTTAAGGGGGAAGATTGTAAAGACCCAAACATTCATTAATGGAAATTTCTCTTGATCTAATTTAATGTCTTATTATGGTTATATAAAATGTGAACATCATTGGTGTTATGTTTTGGGATTTTATAATACCATTATTAATTGAAACCATAGCTAATATAGTCGTTGAACAGTTATCACATGATTAGTATAAATATAGGGATTCAACAAATCCAATTTATTTTGACAAAGAAATTGATGACCTCATAAAGTATAGTTGCCCCATAAATGCCCATTTTTTGTTGCTATGAAAGGAGGTGGAGTTATTGGTATTTGATCTTGACCAAGCCCAAGCTGAGTTTGAACACATTAATCTTGAGCATAACCAACTATGGGATAAGTGAATGTTAATAGAGATTACTACCCGAGCGATGTTATCCGAGTCACCCCAAGAGTGTGTTACCATCGCACAACTTACCCTTCATTATTATGTGGGTGTAATAAGGGGTTATGTAACAAGTCTCTAGCACTATTTCTATGTAAATTTATTTTGTATAAATAATGTGCATTCATTTTATTATTGTAAATTTGTAAATAGTTTTTTAAACCACAAAAAGTATTTTTACTTAATATTCAACTAAGAAATCAATTTTGATGAATCAATGTATTTTTAAATTAATTAATATTTTATTAATCTATTATTATAATTAAATTAATTTCTATTAAATAAAAATGATCATATAATTTTCTGAATTCAATTATAAATTTTATTATGGTTTAAAAGCTGTTTTTGTCAAAACAAATTAATTTTTGGTAAATGTCGGTTTTTATTTTAAAAGTAAAAATCCACATATTTATAAAATTATTTTGATAAAATGAATGTTTTTTTGGAATCAGGATGTATAAATTATCCAATGGTGAATTTTTCATAATATTCTGAGACAGTCAAATTTATGGGTAAAAATTAAATACAGTTTAAATATATAATGTGTTTTATTAAATCATAATGACCCAATAGTGATGTAATAAATTAATATAAACATTATGTTCGTCAAATATATGTTTTACCATTAAAATAATGTTATTTTGGGTTTGTTTGATTAATTTTACAAAGCTTTAGTGGACCGTTCAAGGATTATAAAACATTTTATATTTTTAAATTGTTTTCCATGAGAGTTTGACTCACCTACACATATGCAACAGTATTATTTTAAGAATTTAGGCCATTGGTCTTATAAAATACTTTTTTCCACTCCCCTTTGGATAAAACCATGGATAAAAACCATGGGATGGTTTGTGGTTTTGATTATTTCAATGTGAGGTGTCCCAAACCTTGATAATAAAGAATTACCTATCCTTTCCAATTTAAACCCACCCATGATCCGAATTCCTCTATTCCCAAATCCTTCTGAGTTCTACCAACCCATACCCTCATATATCCATAATCCTCCCATGGTTCCCCAAGCTCCCAAGAAGCCTCTCTCAAGCCTCTTCTAAACCATTGTGATCACACTTATAAGGGATTTCTTCCTTTATCATATTTTTCAAATTTCCTTTAAGTTGGTATGCCCTTTTGATTTCAATTAAAAATGTTGTGGTATGATTTCAAACCTCCCCTATAATACCCTTTTTATTTTTTGATGATGGTATACCCCTTTCTCTCTCATTAATGCCTTCCATGTACACCCGTTATCATGCCAAAATTCCGTGAGGGATTTATCTCTCCTCTTTTACATCCAAGAAATTCTTTTGTATTATGCATATAAATTCCATTACAATTTTTGGGAAATGTATCTATATGAAACCCATAATATAAATTTAATGTACATATTATGAGACTCCATTTTCTATCTCATCAACAATTTTCATGAATCCTTATGTCATACTGTTATGCTGCCGAAATTGCACCTCATTTTTCCAAGCCAAGATCATTGTGCTTGGAATACCATACCCATGTCTCTATTAAGGGTATTAACCTTTATAAACATATACATATTGAATGGTAAATTCATGTATTTATTCCTCATTACTTAATCATGGAATAACATATGATTTTTATTGATTCCATGTTATATGATCCATGTGGCACACTTATGCATGAAACAAAATGATTAAGAAGGGGGAACAATGATAGCACTCTAATGCATTGGGTAAAGTATAGTATCAAGATATGTCATATGAAATGTGTGTTTGATGATGATAATTCAAGTGTAGAGAGGTTTTACTCATGCTACATGTGCAATGAGGATTTACTCATGCTCCATGTCCAATGAGCCTTGGCTCATCCTAATTCAATGTTAAGTGTTGTTGCCACATTTCCATGTTATGATTATCATGATTTTTCATGCCTTTATGTTCATGTTTCTCATGTTCTCCATTGATATTCCTATTTTCTAACATTTATTGTATTCCCAATGTTATTCCACGTTTATTCCCTTACTGTGCTTTATAGATCACCCTTTTCTTATGCATTTCCTCAGGTTATCTCATGCAATGCTAAGTACGAGGGAATGTATTGGTCATGTAAAGGATTTTTTCAATAAATGTGTGGTGTGTTTTATGTTATAAGATATTATTTAATTTTCCGAATCCCCAAAGACACTAGACCTCTCGATATTCTATGTTTTACCAAGTGAATATTTTATATAATAAATCAGGTTTAAGTGTGTAATAAAAAGTAGGGTTGTTATAATCTAGATGATGTATTTGGATGTTTTTCTATTTTATATTCCCAAGGAGAAAAATTCAAATATAAGAAGTTTTAGAATCAATATTGACCTTCTTATATTTAATATTCTAGAATGGATCATCCATCTTTAGAATGTAAAAAATATTTACCATATTCTCAATGCATAAAAAATTTTATTCATATAAATAGAACAACTCTAGTTATTAATGATAGAGAATGACCATTTTTTGTCTAAAAAGATATATAAATCAATCATATATTTATAAGCCACTATAAATGGATGTTATACCAATATTTTTGAATAATTGGAATATGATATCAAATAGTTGGAAATAAACCTATTATTATAGGTCTATGCCAACATTTTAACCAAACAGCTGGTACATACATCTATAAAAAAAATTGTGAAAGTGTTGGTATTTATTTTTACCAATGGTTTTATAAAACCATTGGTATAGGTAATGTTTTAAAAAGGTGGGAATTTGTGAACCCAAAAAATCTCCATTATTATTCAATGACCTAACTACTAACCTATAACTATTTTTGTGCATATATCTTTATAATATACAAGTTTGTATAAAATAAATTATATATTTGAAGTATTTATTATAATTATTTATATAAATACATGTATGATGGTATAAAATATACCAATGATTCCAAAAAAAACATTATTGTAGGTTTATACCAATTTTTTTCTTGAACTATTGGTATAAGTTCCCAAAAAAAATTGGGATTCATACTAATATTTCATTAATACCTTTGGTATAAGAACCCTATATCAATTTTTTATAACCATTCATACATGGAAAAACTAAAAAAATGGTTTGTTAAAACAATTATTATCGGCCATCTATACCAATATTTTTTCAAAATATTGGTATAAGTTCATTTTTATAGATCATATTTTTAGAAGTAATGGCTAGAACATAATTGTAGTTTTATAATTTCAAAACTAGATCACTTGGTATACTTAGATCATAAGTATTCAATTATAATGAAACAACTCTTACCCTATTTCTAATACATATATATAATTCTCCATTAATCAATTATTTCATATTTTTGAGTCTTTGTTTATCATCACAAATGTGTGATGTACACTTGATAATAACTACCCTTGAATAAAAATTAGAAAAATTGGTTTTTATGACATCCACATCCACATGCTCAACATGATTTTCTTTGAGAAAACTTCTCTACCATAGTTACCAATCTAGAATTATATTATAGGTCATACCTATAAGATATATCAAAGTGATAATCATGAAATATGATATAATATAAAATTAAAACAAATATGTGGGTGAGTATCTTATTTTATATATTTTCAGAAAATATTTTTAATGAAAGTAAATCCCCTAAAATGATGAATTATAGTTAGGGGATTACCATAGTGGTAAAGTCACCTTGTAACCCTATATAAAAATTGGTTCCAAAACTAGGTGTGAGTGAATTATTATAGGCACTGTACTATTTGTGTAGTAGGTACTACAACAACATTGTAGTAGGTACTATAGTTGTGGTACTATTTATCAGAACTGGAATTTTAGGAAAAAAAAGCCTTTGGGACATAGGTCCTCTAGGCCAAAAAGTGATTTCAGGCCATAGGGTCTTTGGGACATGGATATTATTTGGAGTGTGGGAAGTTGATGTTTGGAAATTATGGACAGGGGGTCCATTGAAGCTACAGGGGCAGTTCAATCGACCATTGGTGGAAACAAATGACTACAGGAGCACCTGATAAGTTGATATAGGAAATGATAAGGCTGCAGACATGACGATTCAATGAAAATAGCTATCAGACATACATGAGGATCTATTATAGTTTAGTCCTTGTGCCACTAGGCCTTCATTACATTTAACTTTATGTATTTTATGCCTCTATTCCTTCAGGTCATTTAAGGGTTCCATCTCAACTTAGTTAGAAAGATGGATTATCATGAAATAAAATAAAAATAGAATTGGATGAAATCATGACCTGAAACACCAATAAATTTAATGGGACATGATCCACATCTCAATAAATTTTGATTCCACATTAGTTTTCCTATAATTTTTACTTATTTTGGCAGTCTATTATACCAATCATATCACATATGATTCTTGGATAGTTTATTGGACAACCCTTTTTACAAATACATCATATAGAAAAAATCAAATATATTCCGTTAGTTTATCATCACATAGTGTTTCCGATCTAAGTATGAATCAATAATAACATTAGGATTTTGTTACCTAACTCATAGGTTAAACCATTTCCACCATTCATTATACAAGAACATCCATTGGAACCATGATTTAACAAGAACCTACATATAGGCCTCAATATGTGTTTGCCTTGGAAGGAATATTATGATTATTATTTCCAAGGATTTATTAGTCTAACCTTTTTCACATACATAATATAAATATAATCCATATCTATCTCATTCCATTTGGTGTTTACATCTAATGTAATCCTTATATGTATGCTTAGTGATTTAGTTTTGGAATCCATATTCCTTTCAGCAATTTAACTTGTTAAAACCATATTAATGTGTAAATATTTACTCAAATCATATTTTGTGTTACAAACATAATAAATATAATCCAAATACATTTAGACATATCCAAATTGACTCATCCACTTTTTATAGATAATTTAAATAAAATAATAAAATCGTAATTTTGACAATAACAGGTAAAATTTTAAAATTTTATATAATGGGTTGTGTGTTTTATTATTATATTGAATCAATTAGATTTTAATAGAGGTTTTAAATTAAATAATATGATAGGTTATTAATCCATATGATTTGGATCATTTTTTTGACTTTAATTAAAATAGAAATTTTCTTTTGGAAATTTAATTCAAATGATTTTATATATAATGTATATATATATGGATATTTTAATGAATACATGCATGAATATATGTATATGATTTGGTGGGTTTTTTCATTAACATTATAAGCTGTATATTTATGGTTATTATTATTATTATTGTAATTATTATTATTATAGGGTCTTGAGGGTGGTCTCCAGTGTGAGTCTTCCTGTGTACTTTGTTGGTGTTGATAGATTTTATTTGTCATTTATAACCATTCCCCTATACCACTGTAAATTATTATTATGGTCTTTTTTGTTGTTATTAATATTTATAATAATATTATTATCACTGTTAATAGTTTTTTAAGAGGGGAAAAATCCTCTATTATGCCTTTTATTTGGGGTTTCATGTGATCTAAGGGGTAGAGATCCACTCCCACTTCACTCCTTGGATATTCTCCTAAAACTTCTTATCCAAAATTTTAATGTTTATAGAGTCCAGGTAGGTTTTTTATTTTTATTCATCTTCTTCTTCAATATTTATTTACCCTTATCTAATCCTTAAATCATGATTTATGATTTTCTAGGGATTCTATTTTTGGGTTCTACCATGCAATGATGAAACACTCAATTTCAGAATTGGATTTTACCCTAGCATGGAATAATGTACCAAGGAAAACCCCACACACTAGATATGAAGTTGAAGCATCACCAATTGGTTTCCTAGTGAGTATATAAACACTCATTCCCTAGAATAACATTGTTTTTTCCTTAAATAAACTATATCCACGTATTTATATGGTATATTAAGGGCCAATGCTTTAATTTAAGATGTCACATATTAATAAATTTCCTTATTTCACCAATTTCAGAAGATAGTAGATCTATAACTCTTCTATTATTGATGTAAAACTTCATGCGTATATGTTTTAAATTTTAATTTTAGTAAAAATAATTTATAATTAATATATATGTTGGAGTGATGGTAATAACTTATTTTTTTTGTTGGACTCTCTCTATATTGAAGGGATAATTTTTAAAGGCCTAAAATATATTTTAAATATGGTTTCATACCAAGTGTTTGTAAAAATTAAAAATTGGATTTAAAATTATATAAATAGAATTAGTCTTTTAATTAAGTTTCCTATTATGATTTATAATTAATTGAGGTAATCTTTTCCTATAAAGAATCTATATGGAATAAGGAATTTTGGATTGGTTTGAATTGAGTATCATATATACTACCTTATTTGATGTTATTTTCCCTTAATTTTTATAAGAAACACTTTTATATGAATTTATAACAAGTTATTATTGAAATTTAAATAACAGTATCATATTAATTTGATTCTAAATTTACACGAACCCCTATATACAAAATGATATCATGGAAATCCTTGGGTACTAGGTGGGATCCTATGATGAGTGGTATGGGAGATAAAGTTCCCACAATTACCTATTAGGAGACATGGAACTCCATTCATTACTTGTAATGGGGCATGTTGCTTCTTTAGACACTAGTCTCTGGGACACGATACTCTCCCTTTCAACTAGTTTATCGAGTTGACATGGTTTTCTCCAGTGAGACTATTTTAAGATTTATTATGAAGATATAATGACCCTTAGAATCCCAAAAATTTCTCCCTTGGTACCTCCCCATTATGATGTAATTAATAATTATTATTTTTCGTAGGTCTTCTCTCTTCATAAATTCATTATTTATATATTTTTATATATAAAACCCATGATTTTTATGCTAACATTGTTATTTGTTTCCATAAAACCTAAATGTCATACTTTCATATGTTCATTTCAAATTAGCATGACTAGTTCATTATTTGTATAAAATTATTATAAAACCCTTTAGTGAAATTCCTATTAGGTATGTATATACTCACACCCTGCATATGAATTCCAATGCATATACATTTTTGGTTTTCATGTTTTTTAGGTGATACATCAAAATGGTTCATGATATTTTTCATTGATGGTAAGCATTCCTACTTAAATCTAGAATATGGATCAATGGTGGTTTTTAGAGGATCCTAACCACTTTTTCCACCGATTTCATTTTTATTATTATCACATTTTAGTGACATATATTGGTTGTATATATTATTATTGTATGGCCATTATCATTGGTTGTGTTTTCATGTAGACATGTTTTACCATTTTATTATTTTGGTTGCCTATTAAAATACAATATATGGATTAGTTGTATTTAATGGAAAACATTCCCTCATAGTGTTAGTTCACCCCTCACCTAGGGGGGGGGGGTGATTGATGTTATTGGTGGGTCATCTTTGTAAGAACCTGATTTTTTCTCCGAAGGACTTTGGAATATTCTTGATTTTATTCCAGAGCAGCGCGTTCAGATGGTGTGCGATTCTGAGCCCCGATGTGGACAGAATTGAGTTTTCAGTGCGTTCTCACTGGAAACGCTAAATAAATGGGATAACTCCTAAATGGTGATCCCGATCAGATATCCTAGTGTACGGATGGGTCTGGAATGGGGTGTTTACCCTAGGAACCACATAAAACTTGTCGGCGCGAGACGTTTGGACCCCTCGCTCGCTTCTGGAACGTTAAATGGATTAATTAATTTATTTATTTATTCGTTTAAAGGTTAAACTCGAGTATCTCTTTAACGGTGGCTTATATTGGAGAACCAAGGGACCCATTGATTTTGTAATGTGTCGTTTACCCTAGGAGGGGTATAAGTTTTTCATGCGCGAGCCATCTGTGAAAAATGCTGCCAGGGGCGTTTTCATAATTTAGCGGCTTCGGACGTTAAATTTTATAACATCCAAACGGAATCTCGGAATCAAATTATGAGACCAGCATTTTGCTCGGGAGGTGTTATTTACCCTAGGGGAGGCTTAACCTTGACCCTGTCGGGAGTTTTGGTTACGTGTAAATTTGGGGTGTTTTGAAATTAAATTAATTAAAATTTATTTAATTTATATTTCAGTAAACCCCTCCCCTCCTCCCTTGTTTATTCCTCCTAGCAGAAGGAGTCTCAACCAAGGCCTCCTCCATCCTCTCCTCCTCAAGGTGGTGCATTACAGCTATCGGCGGATCGTCGTGAAGCTTCGGGCGAAGCCCCGTGAGGTAGGGTCTTGTCCTCTTTGTTTCAATTCCCGCACCCGTTCGTTTACATTTTATGGCATTGGAACCTTGACAAAATCCCTTAAAAACCCATATATTTCTAGTTCGTATTTTTTACTTCCCGTTTTAATTTTCGGATTCGAAATCCGAGTCCCAAGCTAACCTTAAACGTCCGCCGAAAATTGAGGGTTTTCGGTGGGAGTTCATCGTTTTGTTTATAATTTCAAAACCACTACTTTGAACTCGAATCGCACTGTTGAATTGTTGGTTGGTCTTCAAGAAAAGACCCTAGGTGCGTAGTAGAATTTACGAGCTTTCTGTTTCTATTTACGTATTCGAAATCCGAGTTCCGAGCGAACCGTGGTCGATTGTCGAATATCGGGTGTTGAAGCGGGTTTCTGGCCGGTTCATGGTGGCAGAACCCGGGCATCGGAGGCAGCTCGGAGCGGGGGCTCGGCAGCAGGCGGTGTCGGCCGGTCGAAGGCGGCGGAGGCCAGGCAAGCTCACGACATGATGGGCGGTGGTATACAGCGCGAGAAAGCGGTCGGGTTTCCCAGGGTCGACGCATGCGGCGCGAGAAGGGAACAGCAGTGCCGGCGAGCACCGGTCACCGAGGGTCGTCAGCGACGCCGGCTGGGAGCGTGCGACGCAGGAGACCCGACCCTCTGGTTGGGTGGACTCATGAGACAGAGAAAAAAAAGAAAAAATAAAGAAAGAAGGAAAAAAGGGGGGTCACAGGATTAAAAAAAATAAGAAGAGGAAATTAAAAATAAATACAAGTTTAAAATAATAATAATAATAATAATATTGTTGTTATTTTTAGAGAAATCATAAACTGGTTGTCGGTTTTGCGAGCCATCTGTGGCAGCACATGCCTTGAAATGAGAGGGATATTTCGATATGGTTTCGGGAATTTTTAATTCCCGAATTGAGGGGCCTCGGAGGTGCGACGCTTCTTTAAGTGAATTGTAGTTTTATCCGGGAATTTTGTTTTGGACGGCGCGAACACATTCGACGTCCATTTTGAGCTCCGTCAGTGGCGTTGGGACCCTGGTGTCGGGGTGAAGCTTTCCAGGGTGGTTTCGGGCATTGATGCCAGAGTTGAGGTGTGGGCCCCATGGCCCGTCTTTTGAGTTGCGTGCAACATTTAGCGACATTTTCTTCGGACGTCCGTTCGGGGCGTGCGAGCAGTCGATGTTGGGTGTTTTTATGAGGGAATCTTGTTGGCGCAGTCTGCCCGCTGTAATTCCGCATGATGGTGTGGGCCCCATGAGGGCCATTTGGGGGTTGATGGTGGTTTTCCATCTTAATCATTGGGTGACCGTTTTGGACAAGTGAACAGTCCACCTTGTGTGCTTTTTTGAGAGGATCGTAACGGTGCGATCCATTTGTGGAGTTTCCAGACAGGGATGCGGGTCCCACAAAGCACCACTCGTGTGTGGTGTGCCGGAATGCATCTTTTTCTACGGATATCTGTTGTGCTCAACTGAGTAGTCTTTTTGATGTTCCTTCCTGAGGGGATCGCAACGGTACGATGCGCCTGACTATTTTTGGGGCCGAGGGTCAGGATCACAGGACGTAGTTCGGGCGTGAGGCGGTGTTGGTGACTTTTCCGTCGGATATGCATTGGATGCGAGTAAGTAGTCGATCTCGCGTGTTTTTCTGTGAGGATTACAAAGGTGCAATCAGTTTGGATGTGCAGAGTCTCTTGCACGATCTTGTTAAATGTGGAAGCATGAATGGTGCTCCGGTGGTGGTTTGTCCTTCCATGTTTGTAGCGGACCCTTGGGGTGTGATCGCGCGCTCTTAGGATACTGATATAAATGATTCAGGAGATGTGGTTGGTCTTTCCTGGGCCTTTGTGGTGGAGTTGTTATGTCACGCCTTCGCATTGACGTTGGGTGCCATGTGCACGTTAGCCTTTGGGCTGGAACGAGGTATACCCTGGGAGTATACGAGAGCGCTTGGAGGTATGTGTGGTTTGTAACTGAGAACGTTTCTGCACTCAGTTGGGGTTGACTTGGGGCCACAGGTCATGTGGGACCCACATGTGTGTCGTGATCTGCTTTACATACTTTTGACCTCTCCCAATGTAGAGGGTTCTTCTGTTCTTGTTTGTTTGACCAGTAGGGTGGAGCTTCCCTTAGCTTGGTGCCCTTTTGTATGACCAGCTAGGTTGAGTGGTCTCCCCCTGGTCTTGTTCTCGATGGTTTGGCCAGAAGAGATGGTTTGGTTCCTCTGCTTCTTCAGCTGTGAGGGGTTTCAGTACCATGCCCTTTCACCGGACTGTGACACCGTTTGCGACTACGGGTGTTCCTGTAGAGTGGGTGTTTTCCGCACTTTCTGGGGTGAGATGATTCTTTCCACTTCGATAGTGACTCAGTGGATTGGAGCGGGATCGCCTTGTTAGGCCTGGGGAGTTTCTCCTATTACTCTGTGTTACCTGGTAGATCTTGTGGTTTCAGTGTGACCAAAAATTTACGCGTGCACCGATCCTCTACCCAGGAGGTTGTTTCCAGCAGGGCTGAGGTTGTTTATAGTAGGGCTGAGGTGGTTTCCAGCAGGGCTGAGGTTGTATCCAGTAGGGCTGAGGTGGTTTCCAGTAGGGCAGAGGTTTCTTTCAACAGGGCTGAGGTTGTTTCAAGCATGGCTCCCCCGTGGGTTACCATCGAGCAGGGATGGCTAGTACAGCGGTGTTCACCGAGCAGTACCATTCAGCAGGGATGGCCAGAGCAGTTCCGGGCTTACCTCCAGCAGGGTTGGGCGGTGGTCCCCGATGCCGGCTTACCTCCAGCGGGGCTGGGCAGTGGTCCCCGATGTCGATCTAGCCTCTAGTTGGGTAGGGCAGTGGTCCCCGATGTCAGGCTTACCTCCAGCTGGGCTTGGCAGTGGTCCCCGATGTCGGGTAACCATCAGCTGGGCTGGGTAGTGGTCCCATCGCCAACCTTAGCCAGGTCGCCCTCCAGTGGATCACCTTGTTACAGGACTGGGCAGTTTGGCACCCATCGACTTTCCAGGTCTCTCTGTAGTGGGAACCCATTGACTTTTAGGGACCCTCCAGCGGGGCTGGGCAGGGGGTCGCCTGTCGACTTTGAAACCTCTTGACTATGGGGCAGTGACAAGTTGTGGTTTGACGTTCCCCCAGAACTCTCAAGTACGAGGAGCGCCTTCCTCCACCGAGACGCATCCTTGTGATACGACCTAAAACCATGCGGGCGAGTCAGTGCCGCCCAAAGTGGATAGTGTCATGGTGTGACAATTGAGGCATTGGCTTGCAGTTCGGGGCAGACGTGCGGGATGATGGGCATCAATGGTGTTACTTCTGGGACTGTTGGCTACTCTTTCTTGGGCTGAGCTACGGGATGGAGATCCCCTTACGATCTTGTTTGGGCTTCTTGTTTGAGCATATGGACTTGTATATACCTTGTTCTAGTACCCACTTCTTGGTATTGGTTACTCTCTTTCCGGGAGAGGCGAATATGTGCGGGGTATTCCATGTGCTTTCTGTGTCAAGATTCTCATGGTTGGACGAGTCTACTCTCCTGCTATAGGTAGCGAAGACTCGACGAGAAGTTCATCTTCTCACCATTTCTAGCTCCTTGTGTTTGGATGAGTCTACCTTCTTTCCTCTTGTTGGGTTGAGTTGGACTCTTTACTGTACTCATTACTGCCCTCTCTGTTGTGGTCCTTTACTTTTCCATGTTCTCTCTACTACTCACCCTCTGATACCTCCTTTGTTTCTCCCTCGATCCTTTGGGGTATCCTACTGAGTATTTTTATTCTCACCCCTACTTAGGCTTTGCAAGCACTTGGTGTTCCCTTGCAGACGACAGACAGGTTGGTCGTGACTTCAGTGGAGCATAGGAGTTCGACTGCTTGGACCGCGTGTGGTGGTCGTAGCCGGGTTCCAGGTGGGAGACCCGTCGGCTGTTTGTTTTGTTTACCTGTTGCCGGGTTGTGGCACTTTTCAGGTTGGACGCGTTTTCCCCCTTTTTCTTTTTCAGCACTTTACTGGTACTGTTTAGATGTCGATGCACATTTGTGGTATTTATATAGTAGTTTCCCTTTTCATTGATTGTCTTTTCTTTTACTCTACACTGTTGCATTGATTGTGCTGCGTCTGTGTGTACAGGTACATAGGAAAAGGCCTCCCCGAGTTGTTGTGCCTTCGGAGGTGGTTTCCAGCCCCTGGCCTATGGAGGCGGGCTTGGGGTAGTTGCGGCTTGAGCCCGGGTATGGTCGGGTTGTGACAAAGTGGTATCAAAGGTGGTTCATTCCTTGGGACGCTGTTTGGACGTCTCTAAAATAGAAGGAATTGGTTGGGATTTAGGGCAAAAGTGTTAACATATCTCGAGAGTGGATCTCAGGCTAGGGAGTCCAGTGATGGTGCGGCTGTCGACGTATCCATTCACCAGGACCTTGATAACCCGATTGTAGACTCGGCATGCTAAGAAACATGTTGCAGAGAAATTTGGTTTGTGCATCACATAGGATCAAGTCTTTGACTGTCCTTCTTGAGTCATCCCCCCATCGTTGTTGTTGATGGTATATACATATATTCTCATCTGACCGCGACACTCCTTGAAAATATTAAGGAAGTCTCCGTGAAGAAAGCAAGCCAAGATACTAGGTTTGGTTCATGATGAAGACCTTGTGAGCTACGAGGCCACAGTCCAAGACCCATCATGTGATCCCCTTTCTCTGGTTGGGCCGGTAGCAGCACCCCCACCTGTTGAGCAGCAGGCAGTTTCAGTAAAGCATGCCGGGATTGAGTGCAGGTTGAGTGCGCTCCGTGAGTTCTAGTGGAAGAGACCACTGAGGATCAGTTGTGAGCCAGACCCTTATGCAGCAGATGTGTGGCTCGAGGCAGTGGTTCACCTTTTCAGGCTTGTGCAGATGCTGACAGATTAGAGAGTGGCTTTGACATCCCCCCTTTTTCGTGGAGCATCTTGGCGTTGGTGGAGTATGGTGACTTAGCTTCTTGACGAGTCGTCTCTTTCATGTGGCGAATTTTGGTTGTTGTTCCATGAGGTGTTTTTACCCTCCGGCTTGTGCTCCGTTCGGATTCAAGAGCTCCTACAGTTTCAGCAGAGAGGGATGAAGGTGGTAGAGTATGCGGCTAGTTTTTCAGACCGTGCAAGCTTTTACCCAGATTTGGTCCATAATGACAACATCCGAGCACGGATGTTTGAGCAGGGTCTCCGCCTAGAGATTCATGCTGTCATAGTACCCTTGGGAATTTCCACATATGCCGGGGTGCCAGAGCAAGCGTTGGTGACAGAGAGATTCCTTTCATGTTTTGCGGTTGGTAGTGGCAGTGGGCGTGACGGAGCCGGGACGTCTTCTATAGCTAGCAGGCATCAGCGGACAGGACCTCGACGCTGGTGGCCTTTCCATTTCCGATTTCAGAGACGTGGTCGTATGCCTCTATGGCGAAAAGGCGCAGGGCCTCAGCCCAGGATTCCCTTCTGAGAGTGGATCCCAGGCCATGGACATACACCATAGTGTCGCCAGAGGGCACAAGGGCAGCCTAGAGAGCGCCGGTGTTATGCTTGTGATGGGCGAGATCACTTGGCACGAGACTGCCCAACCCGAGTTGCTGGGAGCTTTGGGCAGGCAGCAGGCGCACCACCATGGCAGAGGCAGCACCGTGATCAGAGTAGTGCCCAGAGAGGTGGACCTAGCAGAGGAGCGGGAGGAGCTGGTAGTGGGGGAATACTTTACGAGGTCCTTCCATCACCACTAGGTGGTCCAAGAAAGGCTCCGGGATCTAACAGTTGCGACCGAGGACAACCACGAGCTTTGGATGTCTACTATCCTGCAGAGCATGAGGTGATAAGAGGTACGATCTACAACTCTTCTACCTTTTTGCTGTATAATTGTTAGACTCTATTTGTGAATTGATTTCCTCCCTGCTCCTTGTTTGATGTGTTACCTGGGTGACTAGGGAATCCGGTGTAACCCTGTGTTGGTAAGGTAAAAGGTGTGGGACCTTTTTCTCTAGTTGATAGTGTCAACTCCTTCGCCTTTCGAGCGTGTAAGAGAGCCTCGGTTGTGGAATCTTGTGTGATCAGATATCCATGGGTGTTCCACCATACGGATATTCTGAAAGAGGGAATCACCAGGCCTTGTTCCAGGTGCGGGCGGTGATCCTAGTCGCGGAGTGTGACGCAGAGGTTCAACCGGGGAGGTGATCTACCCCCGAGAACCTTCGGGCCGTTTGAAACCGTGCAGAGGGATGGTAAGGTTTTCTACCGCCTCTCCCTAACCCCAAAGTCTAGAGTGGGTGCACGACATCAGAAAGGGCCAACCATGCATGAACGGATCAATCCGTTGGTCTATGTGCGGCGACGCAGAGCTGTGCGTGGGTTCTTCCGGGTGTGGGAAAGCCATGTGTGGGCTTAGTACCCTGTGTTGCTCCCCAGTTTTTCTTTTCGGGGACGAAAAGCTTGAAGTAGGGTATGATGTAAGAACCCTGTTTTTGCAGCGATGGAATTTGTAATATTCTTGATTATATTCTAGATCTGCGCCTTCAAACGGCGTACGATTGCGAGCCCTGGTGTGGCCGGAATTGAGTTTTCAGTGCGTTTACACTGGAAACGCCAAATAAATGGGGTAACTCCTAAATGGTGATATAGATCAGAGATCTGAGAGTATGGATGGGTTTGGAATGGGGTTTTTAACGTAGGAATGACATAAAACTTGTTGGCGCGGGACTTTTGGACCCCTCGCCCGCTTCTGGAACGTTAAACGGATTAATTTATTTATTTATTTATTCATTTAATGGTTAAACTCAAGTATATATTAAAAGGTGGCTTGGATTGGAGAACTGAGGGAATCGTTGAGTTCAGAATGTGTCGTTTACCCAAGGAGGGGTATATGTTTTTTAGGCGTGGGTCTTCTTTGAAAAATGCCGCCAGGGGCATTTTCGTAATTTAGCGGCATCGGACGTTAAATTTTATAACATCAAAACGGATGCTCGGAATCATATTAAGAGACCACCGTTGTGCTCGGGAAGTGGTTTTTACCCTAAGGGAGGCTTAACCTTGACCCTGTTGGGTGTTTTGGTTACGGCTTAATTTGGGATGTTTTGAAATTAAATTAATTAAAATTTAATTAATTTCTATTTAATTAAACCCCTCCCCTCCTCCCTTGTTTCTTCCCCCTAGCGGAAGGAGTCTCAACCAAGGACTCCTCCATCCTCTTCTCCTCATGCTGGTGCGTTGCGGCTGCCGGCAGATCGTCGTGAAGCTTCGGGCGAAGCCCCGCGAGGTAGGGTCTTGTCCTCTTTGTTTCAATTCCCGCACCCATTTGTTTACATTTTATGGCATTGGAACCCCGAAAAAATCCATTAAAAATCCCATATCTTCCTAGTTCGTATTTTATTCTTCCCATTTCAATTTTCAGATTTGAAATCCGAGTACGGAGCTAACCGTAAATGTCCACCGAAAATTGTTGGTTTTCAGTGGGAGTTCATCATTTTGTTTATAAATTCAAAACCCCTACTTTGATCTCGAATCGCACCATCGAATTTCTGGTTGATCTTCAAGAAAATCCCCTAGGTGCATAGTAGAATTTACGAGCTTTCTGTCGCTGTTTACAGATTCGAAATCCGAGTTCCGAGCAAACCATGGTCGATTGTCGAATATCGGGTGTAGAAGGGGGTTTCTGGCCGGTTCACGGTGGCAGAACCCAGGCATTGGAGGCGGATCTGAGCGGTGGCTCGGCAGCGGGCGGTGTCAGCTGGTCGAAGGCAGCGGAGGTCGGGCGAGCCAGCAGCGAGCTGGGCGGTGGCGGCAGCGCGAGTGAGCGGCCTGGGTGGCCGGGGTCGAGGCCTTCAGCGCGAGCAGGGAGCAGCGGGGCCGGCGAGCACCGATCACCGGGGGTCATCGGCGGCACCAGCTGGGGGAACGCGACGCAGGAGACCCAACCCTCACGTCAGGTGGACTCGGGATACAGAGAAAAAAAAGAAAAAAGAAAGAAATAAGGAAAAAAGGGGGGCCGTGGGTTTGAAAAAAAAGGGGAAATTAAAAATAAATATAAGTTTAAAATAATAATAATAATATTGTTATTGTTATTTTTAGATAAATCATAAACTTGTAGTAGGTTTTGCGAGCCGTCTGCGGCGGCACATGCCTCGGAATGAGAGGGATATTTTGATATGGTCTCGGGAATTTTTAATTCCCGAAATGAGGGGCCTTGGAGGCGCGACGCGTCTTTAAGTGAATTGCTGTTTTATCCGGAAATTTAGTTTTGGACGGAGCAGACATGTTCGACGTCTGTTTTGATCTCCGTCAGTGGCGTTGGGACCCTGGAGCCGGGGTGAAGCTTTCCAGGGTGGTTTCGGGCATTGAATCCAGAGTTGAGGTGTGGGCCCCACGGCCCGTCTTTTGAGCTGCGTGCAGCTTTAAGAGACGTTTTCATCGGACGTCCATTCGGGGCGTGCGAGCAGTCGATGTTGGGTGTTTTTCCGAGGGAATCGTGTTGGCGCAGTCTTCCCATTGTAATTCCGCATGATGGTGTCGGCCCCACGAGGGACATTTGGGCATTGATGGTGGTTTTCCATCTTAATCACGGGGCGACCGTTTTGGACAAGTGAATAGTCTACCTTGTGTGCTTTTTTGAGAGGATCACAACAGTGCGATCCGGTCGTGGTGTTTCGGGACCGGGATGCAGGTCCCACGAAGCACCACTCATGTGCGGTGCGCCAGAATGCATCTTTTTCTCCAGATATTCGTTGTGCTCATGTGAACAGTCTTTTTGACGTGCTTTACAGAGGGGATCGCAATGGTGTGATGCGACCGACTGTTTTTGGGGCCGAGGCTCGGGATCACGGGACGTCGTTCGGGTGTGAGGCGGTGTTGGTGACATTTCCGTCAGATACCCGTTGGAGGCAAGTAAGTAGTCAATCTCGCGTGTTTTACCACGAGGATTGCAACAGTATGATCTGTTTGGTTGTGCAGAGCCTCTTGCGCGATCTTGTTAAATGTGGAAACAAGAAAGGTGCTCCGGTGGTGGTTCGTCCTGCCATGTTTGTAGTGGACCCTTGGCGTGTGATCATGCACTCTTGGGAGAGTGATATAAATGATTCACGAGATCTGGTTGGCCATGCCTGGGCCTTTGAGGTGGAGTTGTTACGTCACACCTTCGCATTGATGTTGGGTGCCGTGTGCACGTTAGCCTTTGGGGTGGAACGAGGTATACCCTGGGAGAATACGGGAGCGCTTGGAGGTACGTGTGGTTTGTACTTGAGAACGTTTGTGCGCTCTGTTGGGGTTGACTTGGGGCCACACATCGTGTGGGCCCCACGTGTGTGTTGTGATATGCTTTGCGTACTTTTGACCTCTCGCGACATAGAGGGTTCCTCTGTTATTGTTTTTTGACCAGTAGGTTGGTGTTTCCCCTGGCCTGGTGCACTTTTGTTTGACCAGCTGGGTTGAGTGGTCTCCCCCTGGTCTTGTTCTCGATGGTTTGGCTGGCAGAGATGGTTTGGTTCCTCTGCTTCGTCAGCTGTGAGGGGTTTTAGTACCATGCCCTTTCACCAGACTACGACACTGTTTGCGACTACGGGTGTTCGTGCAGCGTGGGTGTTTTCCCCACTTTCTAGGGTGAGATGACTCGGTCCGCTTCAACAGTGACCCAGCGGATTGGATCGGGATCACCTTGTGAGGACTGGGGTGTTTCTCCCATTTCTCCGTGTTCCCTGTTAGTGATTGTGGTTTCGGTGTGACCAACACTTTACGCGGGAACCAATCCTCTACCCAGGAGGTTGTTTCCAGCAGGGCTGAGGTTGTTTCCAGCAGGGCTGAGGTGGTTTCTAGTAGGGCTGAGGTTGTTTCCAGCGGGGCTGAGGTGGTTTCCAGCAGGGCTGAGGTTGCTTTCAGCAGGGTTGAGGTTGTTTCGAGTAGGGCTCGCCAGTGGGTTACCATCCAGCAGGGATGGCCAGTACAGTGGTGTTCACTGAGCAATACCATCCATCATGGATGACCAGAGCAGTTCCGGGCTTACCTCCTTCGGGGCTGGGCAGTGGTCCCCGATGTCGGGCTTACCTCCAGCGGGGCTGGGCAGTGTTCCCCGATGCCGGGATTACCTCCAGCTGGGCTGGGCAGTGGTCCTCGATACCGGGCTTACCTCCAGCTGGGTTGGGCAGTGGTCCCCAATGCCGGGTTACCTCCAGCTGCGCTGGGCAGTGGCCCCATCGCCGACTTTAGCCGGGTCGCCCTCTAGTGGATCACCCTATTACGGGACTGGGCAGTGTGGCACCCATCGACTTTCCGGGTGTCCCTGTATTGGGATCCCATTTACTTATAGGGACCCTCTAGCGGGGCTGGCCAGGGGGTCACCTGTCGACATTAAGACCTCTCGACTGCGGGGCAGTGACGAGTTGTGGTTTTATGTTCCCCCAAAACATTTAATTACGAGGAGCACTTTCCCCCACCGAGACGCGTCCTTATGACGTGACCTAAAACCGTTATGGTGAGTCAGTGCTTCCCAAAGCGGATAGTATCGAGGTGTGGTGATTGAGGCATTGGCTTGCGGTTCGAGGCAGACATCCGGGATGTTGGGCATCAATGGTGTTACTTCTGGACCTGTTGGATACTCTTTCTTGGGCTGAGCTACGGGATGGAGATCCCCTTAAAATCTTGTTTGGGCTTCTTGTTTGAACATATTCTCTTGTATATACCTTGTTCTAGTACCCAATTCTTGGGTTTGTTTACTCTCCTTCCGGGAGAGGCAAAGACGCACGGGGAATGCTACGTGCTTTCCATATCTAGCTTCTCGTGGTTGGAAGAGTCTACTCTCCTGCTATAGGTATCAAAAAATCAAAGAGAAGTTCATTTTCTCACCGTTTCAAGCTCCTTGTGTTTGGAAGAGTCCACCTTCATTCCCTTTGTTGGGTTGAGCTGGACTCTTTACTGTACTCCTTACTGCCCTCTCTGTTGTGCTCCTTCACTTTTCCCTGTTCGCTCTACTGCTCACCCTCCGGTACCTCCTTTGTTTCTCTCTCGAGCCTTTGGGGTATCTTACTGAGTATTTTTATAATCACCCCATCTTGGGCTTTTCCTGCACTTGGTGTGCCCTTGCGGACGACAGACAGGTTAGTCGTTAATTCAGTGGAGCATAGGAGTTCGGGAGCTTGGACCGTGTGCGGTGGTCGTAGCTGGGTTCCAGGTGGGAGACCCATCAGCTGTTTGTTTTGTTAACCAGTTGCAGGGTTGTGGCACTTTTCTGGTTGGGCGCGTGTTTTGCCCCCTTTTCCTTTTCAGCACTTTACATGTACTATTTAGTGGTCGATGCACATTTGTGTTATTTATATAGTAGTTGCCCTTTTCATTGATTGTCTTTTCTTTTACTCTGTACTGTTTCATTGAGTGTTCTGCGTGTGTGTGTATAGGTACTTAGGCAAAGACCTCCCCGAGTTGTTGTGCCTTCGGTGCTGGTCGCCATCCCCTGGCCTATGGAGTCGTGCTTGGGGTAGTTGTGGCTCGAGCCCGAGTAGGGTCGGGTCGTGACAATCTCGAGTTTGGGGAATATCTGGCATGTTTTGTAACTAATGATGTGCCTCACAAGATCAACATCCCCCCTATGAAGGGTGGAGGAGGTTGAATCATCAGATGGTAGATTTTTCCAATTTATTTTCAATGTAAATAAACCTAAATGACATTTTGGAGTCTAATACACTCAAAATTAAAATATCTCAACCTTCCATGATCATGTAGAAAATAAAAGACAAGGAACAAACTATTTTTAAAGGGTTCATATCCAAAATGTAACCATAATCATTATAATGGATGGTTACCCTCTTAAACCATATATTCTATTTACCATAAAAACATGTTTTTTTATAATTAGAAGAATTATTGTGAAAACACATCACACATGTCTGGAGTCACAACCAATAACACAGAATTCCACTATAGTAAAAATATGATAAATACAAGAGGAAGAAGATCACCAAATAAACTAGGTTTCTCTGGACAGAAAAGATAAATATATGCTTCTATAAGACTCCAAAATAAGCAAGATATTAATACCCAAAATTTATAATTTAATTAAACTCTACTCAAGACTCTGCCAAATTTTTCTTTTTCTCACAACAAATAAACTTTACACAATATCCACAATGTACTTCAAAATAAAATTCTAATTTTCTAAACAGTTAGGTCCACTAGGTCGAATACCCTGAGCGGGAGGGGGGGGGGCGAATCAGGGTGTGGTAGATTAAAACTTTCTCCCTTTTGGATCTTATTTCATTGTTAGACAAAAATCAATTTTCCCTCCCTCCAAGGGAAATTATAAGGCCCCACCCTTAATCATTACTTAATCTTGAGTTACTTCAAGACTACACATTGAGGATCTTTTCAGGTTTAGAGTTTTAGAGAATTTGATCATTAAACTTTCATTACAATCCACATTTGACAAAGTGGTGACATAAAAGATATTATTCATTTTTCCCATCAACATAAACATATTTAAAATAATACATGGATTATTTCTTGACACTTCTTTGGCACTATCATCACATCATGTACCATTCCATTGACCTATGAAAAACATCTCAAAAACATGGGATGAGCATAAAAAGCTTAGTAAGGGATATAAAAGTACGAAATGAAAAAATTAGTCCATGTATAAAATCATACTTTACTCATAAAACATAATAATTTTAACATACCTCATCAAATCATGAATAAATCATAGAAATCATAAGACATAAAGGTAACTTGAGGCATTCATAACATTCTTACGTAGGGAGTAACCCTCATGTTTACGTTTGGAATACCCATCACAGTATATTCCCTAAATCTCTTCGGAGAAACCATAATGTTTAACTCCTTCGCATTTCCCAATGAATTAGAGAGCTATATCAGGCTCACCCACCCTTATTTTATCATAGAACCACCCATCTTCATAAATAATTCCCAAGAACCATAACATAATCGTATCATATAAAACATGCATAAAGGAAACACAAAATTTCCACATTTCAATCACAAGATATCAATACACCACATTGATCTAATCAAAAAAATTATCAAAACCATTTTCAATACCAAAATAAATTAAAAGTAAAACATGGTATTTATTTTTCATTTAAAAACTGTTATGGCTTGTAGAGGAAGCCGAAACTCAAATAATGGTCACGGCGGAGGAGAAGTCATTGTCACAGCATACATAAGACAAAAATATTCCTTCTTTCGTCTAGTAAAACACTTCATATAAAAGATTCCTTTTGAATAAAAGTAAAATTAAAAGGGGTTTATACACCGTATATAAGAAATTTGTGTATAAAACAAAATATGCTTCAATGGAAGGAGATTGAGACGAAGTCCCATACCTCGGGTCCGACTTGAATCGATCATTCTTAACCTCTTGAATGATAAACTTGAGTTAATTTATAATTTCTTGAGAACCTTTTTCAAGTTCATTATTCCTTTTATATAACTTATTACCATGTCATGAACACTATGTAATTATTTAAGTTAATAATTTCCGTTTTGTTGATCATTGGTACTTGAGTAAAAAATAAACTCTTTGTAATTACAAGTTGTTAATGTGTTAAAATATACTTTATATCCAGAATTATATTCATGATGTAGATATCATATATATCATTTATATCCAGTATATACATGCATATATAATATTACATAACATTTAGAGGTATGAAATGAAATGCACCGTTCGTGGAGACGGTAAGTCGTACGTACGCATAAACGCTACTTCCATTTCTATTTCCTATTTAATGGAATGGAATCAAAATTATATAAATGTATATTTTAATTCCAATATAATATCATATATAATATCATTAACTCCATCCTTTATATTTCCCACATATGGAATTAGCGAATCAAATCAATTTGAGGAGGTGGTCGTCCGCACTTCCTAAAATGAAGATATCACGTTTACCCATAATGGAAGCCATAAAGGTATGCCATAAATGAAAAATACAGAAACTTAAGGAAAAAATAAAAATATTATATATCATATATAAATATAGTTACATCTTCATGGCCACCTCTGAAGGTGTTATAATAATATTGATCAATCATCGTTTTGTGAGGCAGAAATTCACCATCCATGGAAACAATATGTTCTTTAACCATTAGATGTAGGTGTATGTAAGTGTAGATAGAATAATTATTATAACAACATCATAGTATATTAAAGATACTTTTGTTTTTACAAAATAAATGAATAAAAAGAGTTTATGGGGTTGGAAATGCAAAATAAAATAAAAGAACATTAGAGAAGTCTTTACCTTTAAATCGGGTAACTCCTCTTGGTTTGAACCAAAAGGGTTACTTGAAGAGCTTCCTGCCTAAGGTAAGGCTTCTAGGATGAGGAGAGGGATATAAAGAGATAAAATGGGTAGATCTTCGCTGAGCCAATGGCATGAGAGGTGTGTGTAAAGAGATTGAGGTGGGGGCCTTTTATAAGAGGAGAGGAGGGGTACTCTTGGAAAGTAAAGAAATGTAACTTTATTTTAAAAAGAGTTTCGGATTTAAAAGGTCCCACATTGATATATTTAGAGGATAAGGTGATAAGGGTTCGAAATATACTCGTCTAATTGGACTTTGAAAAGTTTTAGTTTTAGTTTTTACATTATCTTTTCATTTTATTTAAATCATTCATTAATGAGGTAATCACTGCATCATCATGATGTCATAAATAATTTAATTTATTTAATTTCTAAAAATAATAAAAAAACACTATGATGTAGAAAATATTTTTATCTTTCCAATGACTATTTATAGTCCAATATATAATTTATGTAGACAAAATAAGAAAATGTTTTACTTAGGTGATACATTCTTTGTTATATTTAACATTCTTTAAAAATAAAAATATAAAAAGTCATTATCACACAAAAGTGATTCCATGGTGTCCTCATCTTTGGCACAAGGCATTACATAGTCGGCCATGACACAAATAGTAGAATTATGACATATTTTTGGGGTCATTTGTTATTATTATGATATTATTTTATTATCCCTAACTACCCCATTACTAATTAATCAATATAATTAAAGATAATTACCGTTGTTACTGTTCATAATGTCCAAAAAAATTCTTGATTACATAATTTGGAGCTTCTTAGTCCAAATATGTATTCTATTTTAACAAATTCTAAACACAGAAATTGCAATAATTAATTTAAAAATAATTGTCGTTGTCAAAACAAATAGCGTGTTTTTTTGAAACAATATCTATGAAACGATTGACACTTGTTTATGACCAATTACAAAGTGAAATTAATTAAAATTACAACCATTGGATTAAATGGTAAAAATATATTCTATTTACACTTTAAAACCAATTAATAAGATAATATAGCCATATAAATAAATTAGATTAAAACGTAGTTTTCATGTAAAATGCAGTATTTTTCACTATTCATTAAAATATGATAATTGTCAGAAAGATACCAAAAATTTATCCAAAGTAAATTTAAATGTCCCAATAACAAAGAATAAGTTTATTTTTACAGATAGAGCTTATAAAATTTTCAAAAGATAGATTTAAAATTGGTTTTCCATCAAAAGGCAGTAAAACAATCTTTTAAAAATATTAGTGTATTTCATGCTTATGATTGGATTTATTTTCATTTTAAGCCTCTAAAACACTATCTAATTCATAAATAGACATAGATATGAATATCTATTATTCATTACTTAATTTAGATGTTACATCCTTCCCCCCTTTAGAAAATTGCGTCCCCACAATTTATTTATTTATCGAATAAGTGGGGGTATTTATCCCTCATTGCATTTTCAGATTCCTATGTTGCCACTTCAATCAAGTGGTTTTTCCACAAAAACCTTAAAAGATGAATCAATTTTTTCCGCAACACTTTCACCCTGTGGTCTAGAATCTTGACCGGTTGTTCCTCATAAGATAGATTCTCTTTCAGCTGAACTACCTCGGGATTCAAAACATGAGATGGATCTGGCATGTACATCCTTAACATTGAAACATGAAAAACATTGTGTACCTGAGATAAACTCGAAGGTAAAGCCACTCGGTATGAAAATGATCGAACTCTCTCCAGAATTTCATATGGTCCAATGAAACTTGGACTCATCTTTCCATTCTTACAAAATCGCATCACACTTTCCCATGGTGAATCTTTTAGAAAAACAAGATCACCTACCTCAAAAGAGAGATCCTTCCTCCTGTTGTCTGCATAACTCTTCTGCATGATCTGAGCTGTTCTCATGTGTTTCTATATCAGTTGAACTTTTTCTGCCAAATCATCTACCAATTCTGGTCCAATCAACTTCCTTTCACCCACTTCATCCCAGAAAGCTGGAGTTCGACACCGCTTCCCATATAATGCCATAAATGGTTCCATATGTATACTAGAATGAAAACTATTATTATAAGAAAACTCAACCAAAGAAAAATGTTGGTCCCAACTTCCCTGATAATCCATCGAACAAGCACGTAGCATATCCTCCAAATTATGAATTTTTCGCTCTGACTACCCATCTGATTGAGGATAAAATGGTGTACTAAAATTTAATACAGCACCCAATGACTTCTGAAGGCCTTTCCAAAAGATAGAAGTAATCCTGAGATCACGATCAGATACAATGAAGAGGGGAACTCCATGTAACCTGAATATCTCTTTAAGATAGAAACGAAAATGTTGATCTAGGGAAAAAGTATCTCGTATAGCAATGAAATGAGCAGATTTAGTCAAGCGATCAATAATAACCTAGATTTCTTTATTACCTCAAGGTGTCTTCAGAAATCCCACAACGAAGTCCATGGATATATTCTCTCATTTTTACTCTAGCACTGGTAATGGTTGAAGCATCCCTTTCGGTAACTTCCACTCTGCTTTTACCTGTTGACAAGTCAAACACTTCACAGTAAAATCAGAAATATCTCTTTTCATTCCATCCCACCAGTAACACTTCCTAAGATCTCTATACATCTTAGTACTGCATGGATGAACTGAAAAGGGAGAAATATGAGCTTCACATAACAACTCTCCCCTTTAATTATGTGAACTACTCACCTTCTTCTCTCTCTCCCATAAGTTTTTCCAACTTGATTTCAAAACCAGCTCTACCCTTTTCTGTAACTCACTGTCTTGATTCAGTGCTTGCATAATTCTGTCTGATAGAGAAGATTTCACTAATACCTGAAACAAAATAGAGGGACATCCTGTACCAACAACTACTATGAAAATGTTCATAAAATCCTTAACCAATGGATCATGTTCCAAATGCAACATTGTTAATGAAGCATTACTTTTTCGACTCAAAGCATCAGTAACATTATTTTCTTTTCCCGGATGGTAATGAATTGTACAATAATAATCCTTGATTAATTCTAGCCATCTCCTCTGTCTCATGTTCAATTCTTTCTGAGTGAATATATACTTTAAACTTTTGTGATCCGTATATATTTCACACTTTAATCCATACAAATTATGCATCCAAATTTTTAGAGCAAAAACAACAGCAGCTAATTCCAAATCATGTGTAGGGTAATTTACCTTATGAGTAATCAACTGACGTGAAGCATAAGCAATTTCCTTATCATTCTGCATTAGGACGCAACCAGGTCCTTTCAATGAAGCATCACTGTAGATAACAAACTCACAATTTCCTGGAAGGTAGGGCCAAAACTGGAGCATTCAACAATCTTCTTTTCAATTCCGGAAAACAATCATCACATTAATTTTTCCAGATAAACTTAACACCCTTCCGAGTTAGCTTAGACATTGGACTATATAAATGTGAAAAAATTTCAACAAACCTTCAGTAGTAACCTTCCAAACCAAGAAAACTACGAATCTCGGTTACATTAGTGGGTCTTGGCCATTCTTCAACAACTTTTGTTTTAGCAGGATCAATAGTTATGCCATTTTTTGAAACAATGTGACTGAGGAACGAAATTTTTTGTAACCAAAACTCACACATGCTGAATTTTCCTTAAAATTTATTTTCTTTTATGGTTTTCAAGATAACCCTTAAATGACTTTCATTCTCCTCTTTACCTTTTGAATAAACCAAAATATCATTAGTAAACACAACCACGATTTATCACCTGAGTCAACTAAGCCATCACTCCAACAAACTGTTCAATTCTAATTCTGACCATCTGAGGATGCTGATTTAGAAGTTTATTTCCATCTGTATACCTTCCTAGCAGAACTTCCATGTATCATCTTCGAAAAACCATTCTAAAAAAACATGTTTTAGATGAAGCGGCATGGTAATCTTCAAATGATATATCATTTTGATTTGACCATAAAAAAATATATTTTTTATAAACATTTAAAATAATTCTAACTCATAAAGTTATCTAAACCTCCATCTCATACCAACTATAAGACCCCATCCTTAATCATTACTTAATCTTGAGTTACATCAAGACTACACATTGAGGATCTTTTTAGGTTTAGAGTTTTAGAGAATTAAATCATAAAACATGCATTAAATTCCACATTTAATAAAGTGGTTACATAAAAGATATTACTCATTTTTCCCATCAACTGAAACATATTTAAAATAAAACTTGGATTCTTTCTTGACACTTCCTTGACACTTTCATCACATCATTTACCTTTCCCTTAACCTGTGAAAAACATTTCAAAAACCTGGGATGAGCATAAAATGCTCAGTAAGGTATATAAAAGTACAAAATGAAAACATTAATCCATGTATGAAATCATACTTTACTCATAAAACATAAGCGTTTTAACATACCTCATCAAATCATGAATAAATTATAGAAATCATAAGACATAAAGGTAACTTGAGGCATTCATAAAATTCTTACATAGGGAGTAACCCTCATGGTTACATTAGGAATACCTATCACAGTATATTCCATAAATCTCTTCGAAGAAACCTTAACGTTTAACTCCTTCACGTTACCCAATGGATTGGAGATCTATATCGGGCTCACCGGCCCTTATTTTATAACGGAACCACCTGTCTTCATAAACAATGCCCACGAACCATAACATAATCATATCAAATTAAACATGCATAAAGGAAACACAAAATTTCCACATTTCAATCACAAGATATCAATACACAACATTGATATAATCAAAACTTTAACAAAACCATTTTTAATACCAAAATAAAAGAAATTTAAATCATGGTATTTATTTTTCAATAAAAAAAAGTTATGTCTTGTAGAGGAAGCCGAAACTCAAATAATGGTCATGGCGGTGGAGAAGTCATTGTCGCCGCATACGTAAGACAAAAACATTCCTTCTGTCGTTTAGTAAAATGATTCGTATAAAATATTTCTTTTGAATAAAATTAAAATTAAAATGGGTTTATAAACCGTATAAATTAATGTTGTTTATAAAATAAAATATGCCTCAATGGAAGGAGATTGAGACGAAGTCTCATAACTCGGGTCCGACTTGACTCGATCAATCTTTAACCTCCTGAATGATAAAATTGAGTAAATTTCTACTTTATTCAGAACCATTTTCATCTTCATTATTCCTTTTATATCACTTATTACCATATCATGAACACTATTTAATTATTTAAGTTAATAATGGTCGTTTTGTTGATCATTGGCACTTGAGTCAAAAATAAACTCTTTATAATTACAAGTTGTAAATGTGGTAAAATATCCATTATATCCAGAATTATATTCATAATATAGATATCATATATATCATATATATCCCGTATATACATGCATTTATAATATTACATTACATTTATAGGTAATAAATGAAAAGCACCGTTTATGGAGACGGTAAGCCGTACGTATGCATGAACGCTACTTCCATTTCTATTTCCTATTTAATGGAATGGAATCATAATGATATAAAGGTATATTATAATTACAGTATAATATCATATATAATATCATTAACTTTATCCTTTATATGTCCTACATATGGAATTAACAAGTCAAATCACTTTGAGGAGGTGGTAGTCCGCACTTCCGAAATTGAAGATATTGCGTTTACCCATAATGGAAGCCATAAAGGTATGACATAAATTAAAAATACAGAAACAAAAGGAAAACATAAACATATTATATATCATATATAAATATAGTGACATCTTAATGGACACCTTGGAATGTTTTATAAGAATATTGAACAATCATCGATTTGTGAGGCAGAAATTCTCCATCCACGGAAACAGTATGTTCTTTAACCATTTGATGTAGGTGTGTGTAAGTCTAGCTCGAATCATTATTATAAAAAAATACTAATACATTAAAGATACTGGTTTTGTTACAAAATAAATGAATAAGAATAGTTTAGGGGGTTGGAGAAGCAAAATAAAACAAAAGAACATTAGAGAAGTCTTTACCTTTAAATCGGGTAACTCCTCTTGGTTTGAACCAAAAGGGTTTCTTGAAGAGCTTCCTGCCTAAGATATGGCTTCTAGTAAGAGGAAAGGGATATGAAGAGATAAAATGGGTAGATATTGTCTGATCCAATGGATTGAGAGGTGTGTGTATAGAGGTAGAGGTGGGGGCCTTTTATAAGAGGAGAGGAGGGGCACTCTTGGAAAGTAAAGAAATGTAACATTATTTTAAAAAGAGTTTCGGATTTAAAAGGACCCACATTGATATATTTCGAGGATAATGTGATAATGGTTCGAAATATACTCATCCAATAGGTCTTTGACAAGTGTAAGTCTTAGTTGTTACATTATCATTGCATTTTTTTAAATCGTTCATTAATGAGGTAATTGCTACATCATCACGATGTCATAAATAATTTAATTTATTTAATGTCTAAAAATTATTAAAAAAAATACTATGACATAGGAAGTCTTTTTAGCTTTCCAATGACTATTTATAGTCTAATATATCATTTATTTAGACAAAATTAAAAAAAATTACTTAGGTGATTCATTCTTTGTTATATTTAACAATCTTTAAAAATAAAAAGATAAAAAGTCGTTATCACACATAAGTGATTCCATGGGGTCCCCAAGGTTGGAAAAAGACATTCCATGGTTGGACATGACACAACCAGTAGCATTAGGACACATGTTGGGGTCATTTGTTATTATTATGACATTATTTTATTATACCTAACTACACGGTTACTAATTAATCATGATAATTAAAGATAATTATCGTCGTTACTATTCATAATGTCCGAAAACAAGAGTCTTGATGACATAATATGGACCATCTGATTCCCAATATGTAATCCATTTTACCAAATTACAAACACAGAAATTTCAATAATTAATTTAAAATACTTCCCGTTGTCAAAACAAATAGCGGGTTTTTTTTAAACAATATCTATGAAAAGATTGGCACTTGTTTATGACCAATTCTAATGTGAAATTAATTCAAATGACTACCATTGGAATAAATTTTAAAAATATATTCTATTTACACTTTAAAAAAAATTAAAAATATAATATAACCATATAATTAAATTAGATGAAAAAGCAGTTTTGATGTAAAATGTAGTATTTTTCACTATTCATTAAAAAATGAACATTGTCAGAAAAATACCAAAAATTTATCCAAAGTAAATTTCAATGTCCCAATAATAAAGAATAAGTTTAATTTGACAAATAAGGCTTATAAAATGTTCAAAAGATAGATTTAAAAATGGTTTCCATCAAAAGGCAATAAAACAATATTTTAAAAATATTAGTGTATTCCATGATTAAGATTGAATTTGCTGTCATTTTAAGCTTCTAAAACACTATCTAATTCATAAATAGACTTATATAAGAATATATATTATTAATTACTTACCTGGGATGTTACAGAAATATTTACATTGATATGAAATCATGCACAGGACACAATGATTGTTACTTGGTTCACCCTCACTGGGCTATGTCCAACGAGCATACAATTACACTGTGTTGATTTACTGAATTCACTAAGGATAAAAGAAAATAAGGAGTAAAATTTTCGGCTTATATCATCTATTCATGGGATCACTTCCTTTACAAGGATTGGGATTTTCAAACTGCATTCCCAAGGGTCACTCCCTATGCCTCTTTCTGTGGTACACTACTGGTGGAATGGGTCACCATCTTCCTCTTCCTTCACTCACTACTCTTGGAAAGAAATCCACTCACATTTTATCATCTTGTTGGTTAAACACAGTTTATTGACATGTAGGTCCCTTAATTTTCATGAATTACTACATCCACAATAATTGGTAGATGCTCTGTTGATGTTCGGTTTTCACCCGTAGAAGAATTACGCCTTCTCGAGTACTGTTAGGTGCCAGAAAACACATTCGAAAACTGAATTGAAGCATTCACAAGATTACTGTGAAAATCTCCAACCACTTTGTCTCTCCTGCATACTGAGTATCAGTTTTGGTACACGGTACACATTTTTAGTGTACCACCACTAATTCCATAAACTCCCCTTTGTCCGCGGACTGCCTCCGCCTTCGCGATTGCATACCGCTTCCGTATAACGATTCCGCAAACCTCCTATGCGAAACACCTCTTGTTCACAAACATTTCCTTGTTCACAGACTGTCTTCACTTCCACATACCAGAGATCCACCTCCATGTACCTCTTGTAGAATTCTCCCTCTCACGTACTGGAGATTCCTATTATGTGTACTGAGAGAACTCCTTCCACGTACTGACCTTCCTCACACACGTACCGGACTTCCATTGCGGGTTAAGAAACCCTGTAAAACCATTTGGATGAAATTCTTCCATGTGAAACACTTCAGCCTCCGTGATCCTCCATTCATGAACTAACATCAGTCTTCATCGTATTACTAGAGAAAAATACGATTTATAATGATGTTCCATCACCATAGTAATCAGTAGGGCAAGTGATTATTATATTGGAAAAGATATCCACTTAATCCACTGAATTGAGATTTACCAAATCATCAACCCACCACTTATGGATACTCATTCCACTGAAAACCTCAAGCCATCAGAGAAACAACTTCCTACATGCTCCACGCACTGCCTTTTCTCCAAAGAGATTCACTTCCTCCACCGACTTCAACCCATCCGCGTACCACACTACCGCTCAGTCGCGAACCATTTTTTTGTTATGTAAACCGCATCTACATACTTTTCTCGATGCATGGTATGCGTACATGTACCCTTCTAATACATGGTACGCGATCCATCTCCCGGTATCCTCATTTATCTTTCTTTTCTGATTTCATTTACCACTATTCACACAAATTCTCGATATTGAGGCCCCAAAATTTGGAAAACACTAATAAACTGAGCTGCCTTAAAAACCTGTCTTCGACAACACCAACCACTCTTATTTGTAGTCATCTAGATTTTTCAACAAACAAAACCACACAAAAAACATACCAAGAGGATGAATTGAGGGATTTTTTCACAAAAATCTCCCCCTTTGGGTTTTTTGACAACTCTTATTAAAATAATTTTCTTCATTTTGATATCTCGTTAAAGCTCTATCAAACTTCAACCACCAATCGCCTCATGCGATAAAAATAGAGATCAAGTATTTACTCATGACATAATATAATCCCACATGACCAATGATTTCTGTGAGAAACTAGAGTAAATGAAAAGATCATCAGTGAATCACTTCATTTCAGACACCAAATTTTGACACCGAACTGATACAAATTGCTTAAACTGATACCAATTGTTGATCGCTGGAAAACATCTCACAACATTCCAACATCACTCGTACGATTTCATCATTATCCTATGCTATCATGATATCTAATATTTGATCAATAACTTCTAGAATCATTAGATTAAATGATCCCCATATCTTATGGATCTTCCAAACAACTTCAGTTCAACATCAACTCCCCCTATCTCACTGCTCCACTTAAAAGCTTCTCCCCATGTCTCTTCTTCCCCCAGAAATAGTCACACATTCTCCACCTTTTTCAATGAACCTGAAGGAGACTTCAAGGTTGTCTACAACAGGGTAAAGAATACATATCAACATATTAGAGAAAGACACATCATACCTTGTGGAGATGGGGGACCCACATCCACACTTTTTCAAGTGTGGGGATTCAACTGGACTCCTAAATCCAGTCGATTCCCTTCCAACGCTTATTTGGGTAAGGCCTACATAAAAATATATGCAAATTGTTGTTCTGTAGGAACATAATCCAATTTCACAAGCCATTTATAAACCATATATTTGATAAAATGATATTTTATTTCATTGTTCTTTGTCCTTTAGTGATGGCCTGGATTTTTCCTATAATTTATTTCACTTTAATTATTACAATAGATTCTGATAAGATATTTCACTTCAATTACCATATATTTAAGTTCATGTTTCTTCCATAATAGCTGTGTGAAAGCTTGAGTAGCTGCAATGTATTCATCTTCTATGGTGAACAATTAAATGCAATCTTATTTCTTTCTTAACCAAGAAATACACAACCCTCCATGATAAAAGGAACATCCGGTGTTGATTTCCTATCATCTGCTAAACCGGCCCAATATGCATCTGTATAACCTAATAAATATGGTAGAGATTTGTTATTATATAGTAGGACAAAATCCAATGTTCCCTTGATATACTGAAGAATTATTTTTTATTGCAATCATATTACTCTCAAAGGTATTACATTGATACCTCACTGCTTGGCATGTGGAATATAAAATATCAGGCCTTTTTGCTGTTAGATACAATAGACATACAACGACTTTCTTGTATTCTATGATATTAAATTGGTAGTGTTCATCATATCGTGATAGTTTCAACCATGTAGCAACAAGAGTATTCATCTATTTAGAATTATCCATTTCAAACCTTCTCAAAACCACCTTGGCATATTTTGATTGAGAAATAAAAATGTCATTCCTTCATTGCATAACTTGAAATCCCAGGAAAAATGTCATCTCACCAATCATCAAAATTTAGAACTCTCTTTTCATGAATTCATAAAACTGTTTGCATTGGATTCATCCAATCCACCAAATATTATGTCAATGACATAATACAGCACCATCATCCTTTTAATATTTTCATTATTTAAATACAGATTGTAATCAACTCCACCAAGTTGGAAACTAATATTCTTTAGAAAATGAACAAAACATGAATACCATGCTCTTAGTTCATTCTTCAAACCATATAAATCCTTCTTCAGTTGACAGAGTCTATTCAAATATTTATGAATGAGATAACCACCAAGCAGCTCAATGTAAATTTCTACTTCCCAAAATCCATTAAAACATACTGACATGACATCCATCTGGAAAAATTTAAACTTTCATTCCAAAGCTATGGCTGAGAATAATATGATTGTCTCCAGCCTTGCAACAGGTACAAATATCTCATCAACATCTATACTCTCTATCTGGAAGTACCCTTTACAAACTAGTCGTGCTTTGTTTCAAATGAAAATACCATCTTTGTTCATTTTGTTGCAAAATCCCCACTTTGTCCCGATAACATTCTTGTTTGTTGGTCTCGAAATAATTTCAAATGTCTGATTCTTCTCAAATTGGTCAATCTATTCATTCATTTATTGAACGCAATTATAATCTTCTGCTTTTTCAACATAGATTTTAAGCTCCACTTGTGATAAGTATGATGCTTGTCATAGAGACTTAATCCATCTTGTCCTCACTGGTGTTGAATGATCACCAATTATTTTTTGCCTATCAATTTTTTCTCTTCTTGGTGGTCTCTAGGATGAAACTGATTTTTTCTCATCATCCAAGTCTTCTTATGAATCATCCTCCGAAGTTGGGTCATCTCCTGATCTACTAATCTCTTCATCACTGTCCTCCGAATTCAGATATTGTATTTGATGTATATTCTGTTCAATTTCTATGATAGTCACATCATGACCTTAAACTATATTTCCCAGCTTCTTATTGTAAAATTTATACATTTTTGTTTTCTTAGAGTAGCCAAGGAATATAACTTCATCCCCACAAGATTCAAATTTCTTTTGTTTCTCCATATTGAGAATGAAAATTTAATTCCCAAAACTCTAAAGTATTTCAATGATGTGTTCATTCCATACCATAGCTCAAATATATTATTCACTTCTTTTTGGTATAATAAGGCTCTATTTGATATGTAAACTGCTTTCATCACTACATCATTCCAAAACTTCTCAGGAAGATATTTCTCAATGGGCATTATTCTAGCCATGTTTTTCAAAATTTGATTTATTCTCTCAACTAATCCATTGTACTGTGGAGTTCTTACTACTGAAACTTTATGCCTTATCCCATGTTTGTCAAGATAATACTCCACTTTGTTTTCTGTGAACTATGTTCCAATAATTGTTCAAATCATCTGGATTTTCTGACCAAACATATTTTCACATTCCTGTTGATATCATGTAATGCAACTGAACACTTCAGATTTGTGGGTGTTTATTGAAACCCATGCCATTATGATATAGTCATTAATGAAGAGAACATAATATATCCTCCCCTCAATTTCTCTTGTAGAGATTGGACCACACACATCAATATGCACTAATTCAAGTAATCTTGTTGACTTTTACCCCTTTTTCTTATATTCCTTTCGAATGATCTTCTCATATTGGTAGCCATTACACGTATGAGTACGATCACATGATAATCTAGGTATATTTGGAGCTACATCATATTTCACCAAATCTTCCAAGTAACCTTGGATTATGTGGCCCAGATACTTATGCCATAACTTTTTTTCTTCATCCATATATAGAAAGCACATATCTTCTTCTCCACTAACGAGGTAGAGATTCCCTTTTGTATGCTTTCCCTAAAACACAACAACACCATATTTTTACTTGATAAAACATAATTTATTTTAAAAACTTATGGCATTCCCTGAGTCACGCAATTGACTCACACTAAGAAGGTTGTGGCTAAGCCTCTCAACAAACAAGACATCTTATCGTTTCATGTATTTTCCTCCAAAGTTAGCTTTTTCTAGTCCAAAAATTTTCAAGCCCTAATCATTACCAAAATTTATGAAACCTTATTTATCATACCGGATTCTGGTCACTATATACTTATTTCATGTCATGTGATAAGTGTATCCAATAACAATTATCTATATCCATGTGAAGTCTAACTCCTTAAACACAATTTCTATAACCACTGCATGCATGGCCCTTTTCTTTTTGACCCAAGTCATTGAATTAATACTTGAAATGGAATGATAATCTTGATCTTCCTCAACATATGATGGACCAGTTTCATCCTACAGAGCTGCAAAACAATTTTGAACATTCAGCTCTCTTGAAGATTCATTTGGCTACTTCTTATGAACAAATCCAGTCTGCATTGGCACATTTCTCTGCATTGTTGATGTACAATATCTTTCCATATTCCCGAGTCTTTTACACCTTAAACAGTGACCATCAAATGAGGACCTAGAATTTTGAGTTCTATATGACCACCTCTATTGGTCTTGTTCCCTTTGGTACCTATTTTCTATGGAATATACATGTTGAGAATGTCCCATCTTACCATAACAATAAAATCTTATGTGAGGTACATTCTTATGTTGCAATGATGCACCACTAGTTGGGCCTTGGGGTCATTGAATATTTTGATTATTCTTCATACCCAAATCAACCTTTAATCTTGGAGTGGCTTCTTGTGGTACGACGTGAACCATAACTACTTATTGTTTTAGATCCATCCCCATACTAGTCATATTAATCATAATTGATTGTTGCTTCTGTTTTGATGGACCACTCTGCTCAAATCTCATCTAATCTGTTGCTTGCATGATCTTTTTCCTGATGTTGAACTGAGAGTTTATAGTTTCTCTTGATCTTCAATTTTTCATCACAGATTGAAGAATTCCTCTTCTCATTGTTTGATACGTTTGATTTGATCTTTTCCAATTTCATTTGAACTATCAATTTCTATTTTCATTTCATTAATTTTGAGTTGGTACTCAACCACTTTCCTAATCATTCTAGCATTGAAGACCACTATTTTTCAGTTTATATGTTCAGCTCAGAATTATCTCCTTCCAGATGCTGCATAAAGAGTTTGGCATCACAATTAACTTTTTTTTCTTTATTTTTTTTGGTTCTTAGAATATCTATCTCTTCAAGGGAATATTCTAATTCATCTTAAATATCAACTCTACCTTCAATTTCTCCTTCTTCATTATCACTTTACTCTATTGTTAATGAATTTTTGACAACTACCCCCAAAGCATCTATTTTATGATACTTGTAGTCCTCCAACTCTTCTGCCTCAGATTCCATTGAACTTACATACTCACTAGAAAGAATATTATTCTTCTTGAAGAAATTTCTCTTAGTACTTTTCCTCTATTTCTCATTTAATGAATACTTATTCTATGTAATTTTATAATTTTATTCATTTTCATCAGAAATATTCTTAGGACACTTTAAGGAAAAATGCTTGATGATTCCACATCTAAACACTGAAAATGGATGTTTTACCTTTGAACCTTATTTTTCATATTTGTATATTAGAGGAGAGAAATGACATGAAATCATCCATATTGTCTTCCTCAAGACTATATTCAACAAAGAGATTCTTAATGGCCTTGAATGACACTTCCTTAGACATCCCCTTTTCCAATACATCATTATCATCATTTCTCATTTCATAGGCAGTTAGGGTACTATGTATGTTATCTAATGTTAGCTCTTTTGGGTCATTGTCTTCCAACACTAAACCTTTCGGATTGAACCGCAGTGGAAGTTTCCTCAAGACACGTTTCACAACCATTATATTTTTAATAACTTCTCCATGACCCTGCATGTCTTCCACAATAATATTTATCCTATTAAATAATTCATCAACAGTATCATTGGAATTCATTCTATGATCCCCATAATTATTCCACATAACTTGTAGCTTTTATTCTTGTAATTTTGTGTCTCCCTTATAAATGTTCAACAATTTTTCCCACATTGCATGTGTTGTTTTACAGGACATCACATTCGTATAAATTGAATTCAATAGGGCTCCCCCTAAAGCATTAATACCTTTAACATCAGCATCCAATTCCCTCCTTTAAGCTCTAGATAATGCACCACTATTAATGCCATCTGATATTGCATGGATTGCTGTTGTGAGAACATATATCCCTACTGATCAGAAGTAGTGCTGCATTCAATTATTCCATAGTTGAAAATTATTTCCGTTAAAGATCATAATTCCTTTTTGATTGACCACCTCCACTTCTTCTTCATGTGAGAGAACCACTAACTTTCAACCTTTCCCTCTAATACCAATTGATAGGTCCACTAGGTCGAATACCTTGAGAGGGGGGGGGTGATTTAGGTTATGATAGATTAAAACATTCTCCCCTTTGGTTATTATTTTGATATTAGAAAAAACTCAATTATCTCTTCCTCCCTTGGAAATATACAGACTGATATGAAATCATGCAAAGAACACAATGATTTTTACCTGTTTCACCATAATTGGGCTATATCGAAGGAGCATACAATGGAAATGTGTCGATGTATTGAATTCACTAAATCTCATAGCCAATAATGAGTATAATTTTCAGGATATATCTTTTATTCCCAGGATCATTAACTTTACAAGGTTTAGGGTCGGCTCACTCCATTCCCAAGGGTCACTCCCTATGCCTCTTTCTCTTGCTCACTGTCAGTGGAAAGGCTCACCATCATCCTCTTCCTTCACTCACTGCTCTTAGAAAGGAATCCACTCAAATTTTATTTACTTGTAGGTCAGACAAAGTTTATGGACTTGTAGGTCCCTTCATTTTCATGAATTCTTGCATCCTCAAATATCATTAGATATTCTGTTGAAGTTTTGTTTTCACCCATAGATGAATTAAACCTTCCCGAGTACTGTTTGGTATAGGAAAATACTTTCTCAAATTGAATTGAAGCTTTCACAAGCTTCCTGTGAAAATCATGAACCACCTTGTCTAACCCCACGTACTGAGTACCGAGTGTGGTATGTGGGACACTTTCTTAGTGTACCACCATTATTTCCGCAAACTTCCCTTCATCCACAGAATACCTCCACCTTCACGATTGCGTACCACTGCCACATACCGATTCCACGAACCTCCTCTACAAAACCCCTCATGTCCACAAAAAATTCTCTATTTGTAGACTGCCTTCGCTTCCGCATATCGGAGCTCCCCCTCTGCGTACCTCTTACAGAATTCTCCCTCCCACATACCATAGATTCCTCTTCTAGGTACCGAGAAAAATCCTTCCATGTACCAAACATCCTCCTCTGGAAACAGGACTTCCTTTACGGGTTATGAAACCCCACAAACACCTTTGACATAATTACCTCTACACAAAGCACATCAGACTTCGTTATCCTCCCTATGCGAACTACCTTTGATCATTGATGAATTATCGAAGAAATATATTATTTCTAAGGATGTTCCATATCCCCTGTAATCAGTAGGGTTAGTGATTCTTATATAGGCAATGATATCCTCTTAATCCGCATAATCGAGATTTAACAAATCTTCATCCCACCGCTTACTGATACTCATGCCACTTCGAATTTAAAGCCATCCACGAACCGTCTTTTGACGCGCTCTATATACCACATTTTCTCGTACATGGTTAACTTCTTCTATTAACTTCAGCCCATCCTCATACCGCACTATCACTCAGCCGTGAACCATTTTTTGGTTCCACAAATCGTATCCATGCACCATTCCAAGTGCCAGGTAAGTGGCCACGTACCCTTCCCAGACCTGCTACATGATCCATGTACCAGGCTCCTCATTCCTCTTCCTTTTCAGATTTCATTCCCCATTATTCGCAAAAATTCCCGAGAGGATGCTACGCTAGCTTAAAAATATATCTTTGGAAAACACCAACCATTCTCATTTTCAGTCCTTTGGATTTTTCAACAAACACAACCACACCCAAAACATACTGAGAGGATGCATTGAGGGATTTGTTCCCAACATAAACATATTAAATTCAGAACCAATATTCATTATTTAAAACTCATGATGACTTGCAATTCAATTTCCATGCGATATATATATATATCCACATACTGACCACCTCAATTAAATTCCCAATGGAATTGGATCTTTTGTCCTATTGTGATACTCAAATACCACAACATTTAGTATAAAAAAATCCACTTTGTTTAAAAATCATCTGAAAGTTCCTCAAAACTCACTTATACAAAAACATATAAGATTTATATCTACATGGACTTATGAATCTATTCCACATAGAACTTCCATTATCATATTTTTCGATTTTTGAAACTCTCAACCAGTACGTAATGATACAATCCCTTATGTGGTTCTCAAATGCGTATGGGAATCCCATATGTAGTTGCATGGATTACTTTTGATATGTCATAGAAAATGGATATGTGCCTCAATTTGGCTATGCAAAGCTTTAATATATATGAAATAACATATTTCCTTATTATCAGAATTCAGAAACATGGTTTTACCTATGTCTCAAAAAAATATACTTGAATAATTTTAGTTATTTCATTGTATTCTCTTACATCATTGGATCAGCTATATGATTTGATTATGTGACTGGAATCACCTACATAAAAATCAGTTACATGGGATGTTCAACTATGTGATGATGTACAAAATGTATCCATAGAATGTTTTGCTACATGATTCACCTACATGATAAATTTGGCTATGCAGATCACTTACATATTGGAAATGTTTGCATGAATATAGAAAATTATTGATTTCACTCAAACTCACTAAGGACCTCTTTATTCATCTTCCATCCAACAAAAAAACACTTGATAACACCATAAATCTCTCTCCCATAATATATATCCATAAAAACTAGATCAATAACCATCATAATTAGTGAGAACCTCAAAATATGTTTGTCAAAAAAATATAACAACTCAAACTCACCAACAACCATGTGATCTTTAATTGTACATAAATAAAGCCATAAATCCCTGACGTTCTTCAATATCCCATTTTCATTTATTTAAAACAATATGAAACTCCAGGACCTATAATGACCCAACACAAGAATCTTAAAATCATATCTGATCTCAAAGAGATGTATCATATCACCACACTATAGGATAAGGTAGTGTTTTTAAAATATTTACATCCCTTGGTGACAATCATGTTAGGTCCTACTGATTCAAATGGATCAAATTATAAAAATCCCCATACCAAATACACTCTCCCTTCAAAACAGACTTCTATATCCCGTTAGAAACATAATCTAAAGAACAATGGGGCTGGGGGTCTCCTGAAAAAAAATCTCAAGTGTTCGGGTGAAGGCTGAAAATGAAATTTATACCTTAACTCCAAAAATATACAACATGAAATAACTTTTGTAAATATATTTCAAATATGATCCTTCGTACCAATAAATAAAAGGTCGATTTCACCTAAATCCACCTTCTATTTAATAAAATGATATACCATGTCAATATGTTTAGACCATGTGTTTTGAATTGTATTTTTTGAAAGTTCTACCGTACTTTGATTATCAGAAAAAATCTTCAACAGTCTCTAAACAGTAACCTAAAAACATTTTAGATGAACCCACATCTATAAATCCTATGTAAAAAAATTAGTAGCTACTACATACATTAATTAAATTATACACAGGGTCACTAAGATCTTCTTCTTATTTCTCGAGCTAACACATCCATCAATAATAAAAAACACTCCACCTGATGTGGATCTGTGATATGTATAGTCACGTGGCCAATCTGCATGAATATAACCAAGAAAATCAAGATACATAAAGAATCTTTATATAAATCCATAATTCACTATTATTATTATATACCTTGAAATTATTATTATTTTAATTAAGTTTGACTCCTTTTGTTCACTTTGATTCGATGCACATAAAGTCACTACACATGCAATGTCTGATCTAGATTGCATGAGATACAAAAGGCTGTATATACTTTTAAATTTCTTCTAATCAACCTTAATGACATGTTAATATTTTCTAAACATTGTGCCAATTAATGTAGGTGTAGAAACCCTTTTTAATATATCCATTCAAAACATTCCCAAAATTTATTTTGCATGATTTTATTATGAAATACAGTCATAATATGAAATCCTATCAATCTATAAACCTAAAAAATAGTTTAGTTCAACCAAAATAGAAATTTAAAATTGATTCCTCATATTTATATAAAATTACCCACATAACAAAATATTATTACTTGAAAATTATTTCATCCACATATACAATCACCAATATTGTCTCTAAGTAATCCTTCTACAATTAAAAGTTATTTTCAATAGAGCCTTTAGAAAAAATAATTTTTCGGAAACAATCATAAAATTTTGAATACCATCCCATTAGAGATTGTTTTAATCCATACAATGATTTATTCAATTTATAGTACATTATTCCATAATTTTTATGAATTAAACCTTTTGAATATTCAATAAAGAATTCATCTTCAAGGTCACCATTCAGAATCATAGAAATTACATCCATTTGATATATCCTGTAATGCTTATGAGCTACCCCAAATATGAAAATTATCATCTCAAGTATATAAACTGAAGAAAAAGTTTCTTAAAAGCCTATTCAATCTAAATGAGAATATTTTTTGAAAATAAATATATAATTATTTTATGGGACTTCATCTTTGTCATTAATATTGTTCTTGAAAACATATTTTATACCAAAAATATTTTAATTTTCAATCTTGAAAAAAGTTCCCATGTAAATTTATTCAGAATTTGATTGATTTATTAATTTATATATTCCACCCATTCATCATGTTCAATATACTTAGCCACTATTAAAGTCTTAAAATATGATACAAGAGATGTTTGGTTCTCCACATTTAGCCTCCTTCTAGTATGAATGGGTGCATTCTGATTCCCAATGATATTCTCGATTTATACATGTTTATTTGAACAAAAAAACTAATTTTTATCACTAATAGAACGTTATTAATTATAAATTAAATATTGTGAATTATCATTAGTAGTTTATGGTCTCATTATAGAAACCTTTTCAACCATTTTTTAGAAGTCTTCTCACAGATTTCTATAGGAGACTAAAAATCTACTTGAATCTGCTGACTTGTTTTTCCTAGTTATTCATAAATTTCCACAACTAAACACACAAAATTTTTATTAAATCTCTTGTTCTAGATTCCTTATCCATTCCAATTAAATAAATATCCCATAAAGACTCCATCGTCATCCATTTCTTGAAATATTCTCAACCTCTTTCCTTTGATTTTAATATAACAAATACTTCCAAAGAATTTGAAATATTTCACTAAAGGATTATTTTGGTACCATATATCAAAGGCTCTAGCATGTGTCTTGGGTGTAAAAATAAATCTATTTTGAATATGAAAAATAATACACATTGATTATCTATAGAATAATTTTGAAACATTATTCTTAGAAAACAATATTCTACCCATTTTCACGATGCTCCTATTCTTCTTCTTTGAAACTCCATTCTATTTCAGTGTATAGGTTGTGCTATAATAATGTATGATTCCAAGTTACTAGAGATTAATTTCAAAAATATCAATTATGTATTATTTAAAATCATCAGATATTTATTTTTTTATACAAAAACCAAGATCTTTTTTAATACAACTTCAATAAATTTTAAATACCCTAACAACCTCATACTTTTGCTTGATGAAAAGAACATTGATTATCCGAGGGAAGTCATTTATGAATGTAATGAAATAGATATAAACATGGGTATAATTTAATATCATGGGACCTAAATATCTATGTGGACAAATTATAATGGCCCCATGGAAGTAATTTCCACTTTCTTGTGAGGCATTGATGTTATCTTTCCCATATGACATGTTCCACAAATTCTATCTTGATCTGTTTTCATATTGGGTAAATCCCTTTGAATTTCAGGTATAACAATATTCATTATAATTATTTGGCCTAGATTCATATGTCTTTTATAATATAACATGTTCTTATCTTTCATAATCAAGTAACATGTATTGGAAACATCTCCAATCAATAATAAATTTCCATTTGTTCTACTTTATTGAGAGGTAGTTATTATATATCTTTTTCTTTTACATATACATGTTTTTCTCTTGAAAGATACCACATGTACATTATAATTTTTTTTCTAACACTCCATAACTTTCATTTTATCCCTTTAATATAACGAACCTCATCTAATTTCAAATTATCATTCTCAATTTGAGATGTGCCTATACCTTTTCTGTTCTAGGAAGATTTGTTACTAAATTTTATTGTACCTCCTCAATATTTATCTATGTTCTTAAGAATTTTAGCATCACCAGTCACATTGGAGGAAGACCCACTATCAATTATATGTGCCTCTATATTCTTACATTCTTTAAAAGTATCTTCTACCAAGCATGAATTTTATTCATTGTGCACTTGAACTAATTTACCTTTATATTTGAGAGGAAATTGAACAGGTATGCTTGTCATTCATTTCTATTCTCTATGAACCATTTTAGCACACCTTCCAGATATCTATTTAAGAAAATAAAATATGTTTTTTGTTTTCCAATTGTATATATTTTTCATATTTTTATGATTTCTTCTAATGTTTTATTCCTTCCCATCAGAACTTCTCACCATGATTCTTTCCCTCTTTGGGGTAAATAAATTTTTTACCAAAAATTATACGATTTATGTTTGAACATAACATAACATTAGAAATATACTTGAAATTTAAATTCCCTTAAAATCCTATGTTATATCTATATATTTTCTGTTCATAATTTGACATCCAAATAACTATTCATGTTTAAGTTTGTTTCTAATTTTAAATAGATGTATCATTCAAGTTTATATTTTCATTAGGTACTTTTTTCAATAATTTTAATTACATTTCTCATGGTCCATATTTGACCATAATTAAGATTTAATCATTTATTATTAGTGCTAATAGTTTTGGAAATAGAATTTTTAGATGATGATTTTACCTGAAATTTTTTAGCATATTTAGAAATTTATTCCTTGACTTAAATAGAGATTTTGAATTATTTATTTATATTTGTCTATTATTTCTCAAATTCAAGAAACTTTTATTATGTCATTGATAATTATTTATCCTTTAAAAATGTTCTTCTTCAAGATCTTTTATCATCTTCTCGTATTCGACAGATTTCAACTAGAGTTTATTATTTTCTTCTATAATATATCCCTACTTTTTAACTTTATCACCTGTTTCCCCAATAATTTTCTTCTTCCCATTTATGTACCACTTATTCCCTTTCTTTATCATGGTATTTTTCATAAGACATTCTGCTAGTTCATCTTTAAGTATGTATTCCTAATTTGTTAATTCCAAATTATCTTCATCACTGTCCAATGAGTCAATGATTTTATGAACATGATCCATAAAATTTATAAATTTCTCATGTGTTTCATAATCGTAATCAGTACATGAGATAAGAAGAGTTTTCTTCTTATTTTCACCTAAAATTTATTTTTTTAGTTCTTTGAAGTCACTTATTTCTTCCAACCACCTTTGAATCTAATTTAGAATTTGTTTCTCCACATATTTCGTTGTTTTTTTCAACATTTTATGATTCATAATATTATACTTTCTTATTTGTAAAACTAAATATATAGTTTCCAAGTCCATTTCATTTATATCATTTACCATTGAATGTACCTTTATTATTTCTTTTTTTCCTTCTGAAATATTCTGGAAATAAAAATAACACCTCTTTGATATTTATCTTCATTCTTTGAATATCTTTAGTATGAAACATCATCATAATTACAAAAATTAATATTTCTCAGGGATTCAAAATCCATTTCATCATTAATTATTTTTTAAATCCAAAATCTGTCTAATTTCATAAGAAATGTGAATATTATGTAACTAAATGCAATATCCTCTCTATCATCAAGAGTATAAATTTTGGGATAAAATACATTTGTAAAATTTCTCATCAAATAATTCACAATTGGGTAAAATAAACGTTTATCACTAAATCCTATAATATTTCTTATAATTTAATTTGCCCAAGTAAATAATTAATCAACATATTCATTTCATTATATTTCAATGTATTAAAATTTTATTCTCATGATCTGTAAATTTGTCACTTTGACTTTCACATTTCCTTCATAACTGCTCTTTAACTAGTACCAAACTTATTTTGTGTGTTTTTGTCCCTTAAATTTATTGTATACATTATCTTATAACAATACGAGAACAACATTTTGAGATTTTCAATCCACTTCCATTTTCCTACTATCAGAAAAAATCATTTTATAATTTCTTAAAAAGGGTGGAAATGCCAGTATGTCCACATCACAATCTTCTAGTTCACTAGTTAAAAAAATAGAAAAATTCAATTATTCTAGGTGTGATTATTTTTCCCATGTAATATTTTTACACCCCTGACATTGATTTTGTTAATATTATTCATTATTAAATTTGATCTCCTTGGATCCTATATAAAAAACCACCTTTGATACCAATTAAAGTGTCTTATGGGATCAATTTTCTCCACAAAGAGGGTGGGTGAATTAGTGGATGATATTTTTTAAAATTTATTTTCAAAAAATTAAACCATAGTGACTTATTAGAGTTTGATCCACTAAAAATAAGAGTGTCTCATCCTCGCATGATCATGTAGGAAATAAAAGGCAAGGAATAAACACTTTTTACAAGGTTTTAACCCAATGTGGAATCTTACTCCTTATCAGGTTTGGTTACCCTCCACAACCACATATTTTATTCGCTATAGGAACAACTGAATACAAATTAAAATTATTCATGTGGAATCTCACCACACACATAAGGAGTCACATCCAACAACATGGATCCATGTTTCAGTACAAATAATTTTAAATATCCATTATATTTATTGTTTATATTATAATTATTTTCAACCAATATGTGTGTGGCTACATCAAGATTAAATATATTATAGAAGTTCAATATAATGTGGAAAATAAAATGTGAGGATTGATTGACCTGATCTTAAATTCCAAAGACATATATGAAATGGATTTAAAATAGTGCACAATATTTACAACATATTAAAAAAGGAAAGAAGACCCTGTAAATGTATTTACATTTTACATGATGAATATTTTATTAATAATTGGAATATGATTCATTAAATAGAATTCTATGTATTTTATAATGAGCCTTACACAGAAAAATGTGGTAAGCCATAGGCTAACCTAGGACCACCTCAACTACACTTATAGGAACTTAAGGGTTGACTATATAAGGATAGTCAACATGGAAAACCCCTAGTGTTTGGTGATGTGAGAACCTATGTGAATTAGTTAGGTGTTCACACTGAGGTGAATGGGTGGGTGACTTGGCACATAGCTCCTATAGGGTACTCTTGGGCGGGGGAGGGGGAATCGTTTGTCAGCCGACCCCATGTAATTGTGTGTTGTGCATCAGGGGGCCAACCCCTGTTCCTGGGATCAGGAATACATAGGTAAATAATTTTTTATAAAGTGAACCTAATCAATGGTATATATCTATGTGGGATTTAAAAGTTTTCTACATAGTGGTTGTTCTTAAAAAAGTCATTGGTAAAAGGATGGTCGTCTGATCAAGTTGATATGAATCATCTAATATTTTAAAGAACCATTGTATTCTATTGAGATTTTTAGAGTTCCTTTTCACATGGATATTCTTCCATTTTCAATCCACATAGATCATTCAGTCACACCATTTCTTGTTTTGATGATCTTTGTGAGAATGCTGCCCTGTTTTAATGATGAACGTGATCTTTATAGACTTGATAGATGTAGCATGGGATGTCTGAGATCCATTCACACACAAACTACCATGAATTATTTATATAATATAGAGTTGAGAACTCCTTTGATGATAAATCTAAATCTTAAGCATTGGTGATAATGAAATGGTCATTCATGTTGCTTCACATTGCATGCATGATAGTTGAACAAAGGGGAAATTTTCACGAGGATGCAATATCAATGATTCATCCTGAGTTATTTAGATGTTCTACAGAGGTTTGATTTCATGAATAAGGTAATATTATCACCTAAATGTGATTTTTTTACCAATGAAAAAGGAATATCAAAAGAAACTAGTTACATGAAGATTCCACATTTTTTGGAATCATGTAATGGAAACCCCAATGATGTTTTTAAAATTCTAAAAACTTTATTGATATTCATATCAATCTATGATGTTTATTGAAACTCATTATGTTACATTGAGGCTTGAAATGACATTTTTATTGGAGACGGAGAAATTTTCCTTGCATATACATATAAATTACCAAGAAGATTGAGTACTGTTAACTACCAATATATTGAGGCTCTTGTTTTATTGTGAAATAGATCATCAAAAAATGTTTTCCTCAAAGGGATGATCTGTGATATGCACAATCTCACATAGTATCTTGATCCCATGTAAAAACTACGTTGTAGAAACGATCATGAAGTTTCATAAAGCCTTATGGTTTAAATAAAGATCCATGATACATTTTGAAAATATTTTCTAATTTCATGTGGAAATATATTTATAGAGCCATCATTGATTATGCTAAGGAAATGAAAACTCAGGATACTTCTTACATGAAGGAAATAGAATCCTCTAGAAGATCACATGCTAGTTTAGTTTCACCAAGAGGAATGAAAATATTGGCGTGTATGACTACTATTATGTATATAAAGACTATCCTAAAATATTGAGAATGAATCCAAGAAGCTTGATACTGAACTAATACCCTTAAATTATTTGGAAGATTCATTGAATAAGATATTTTTATTTATTGTTTCAATATTATACAAAATCCAATTAGATATTTCTCTTCATCAAGATTAAGTATATTATTTAATGAACTGATGAATTTAGTATAAATAATGCCATAAATATTTTATAAGAATTGGATGATACACGTTTGGAACATTTTTGTGAAAATTATGTTTCAATTTTCATCACTATAATTTATAATGTTAATAAAATCCACAAAACAACTGTAGGATGATCATGGAATGTTGTAGGTTCTCATATCAAGATGGAGCATTATAAATTTCTTGTTTGTTTTACTTATTTTTCTTTTGTTTTATGTGAGACAGAGGGCGTGATTAAAGAGTGGATCAAGAATTTAATCGACCATAGGGTCTTTATTGAAAAGGAATAATTTTAAAAAAATTATAAGTACAACTAATTCACCCCCTATCAGCACTACCTTCAATAACGTAGTCCTCACAAGTGGTATCAAAGAAAACTAGGTTCCCATGAGTTTCTACTCTTTTTAAGTCTATTGTGGAGATTTAGAGTTCTATTAATAGTACTGGATTTCATTATTACAATTGGAATAATTTTTATGGTTGGATGAATCGAATGCTATCATATCTGTTATCACAAGGGCTGGAAGTAATTAGTGCTTTCACAATTGGCTATCCATAAATTACAAGAGATGGTGCCATGAATTTTGAAGACAAGAGAAATAATGAGGATTATAGGAAAAAAGAAATAATATACTATAATATATATCTAATAAAGTTTACAAAAATGTGATGAAGTTATACCCTGCTAAGGAAATGTGGGAAAAACTAGAGAATATGTTTGAATGAAACATCAAAATAAAATGAAAAATTTAAAAATATGGATGACCAAATTTGATGATGTAAGAATTTATAAAGATGAAAATGTTGATGAAAATTTCATAATGGTAAATGATATTGTTAGAAATATCATATATTTTAGTGAAAAAATGAATAATTAAATAACGGTTAAAAAAATAAGAAACATTACTAAAATATTTGGCCTAAATATTTTAGCTTAAAATAAATCCAAGATATATCACTTGATTAATTACACAGTAATCCCTTGAATTATAAGATGAGAAAATATCTAGTATTCATGAAAAAGGGAAAAAATAAATAGATTTCAAAGATAAAAATAGAGTAATGATCTAGGAGGAAGAACTGATTTCCCACAAAAGTCATTTAGATTTAGATGATGAGAGTGATGATAATACCAATAATATCATGGATCCCATATCTAAAAATATTAAAATGCGAAAAGGACAGTACAATGGAAATAAACCACTTAAATGCTTTAATTATGGAAGTAAAGTATATTTTTAAATAGATTTTCCAAATAATAATAACAATATGTAATCAAATGAAGAATAAGAAGAAAAATCATAGTGTAAGTCAAAAGGAAAATCTAGTAAAATCTACAAAGAATTTAATGTATGAAAAAAAGGATTTTAGAATGAAAATGAGAATCATGCTGAGAAAAGAGGTTAAAAAAAGTTATTACACAAGTGATGATTTAGAGTATGAATGTGATAGAAAAGAAATTAAATTTATAACACATATTCAATGAAAAGTCTGACAGTTCTATCAGTGAAGAAGAAGAATGAAATATATATTATATGCTTCATATAATGGAAAAAACATGAAGTCTACCTGGAATGAAACATTAGGCTCAATAAAAAAGTTAAATAATATAATATTAAATTTTATAGACTGAAAAATGACGAAGATGATTTTTATAATAAGGAATATGAGTATATTGATGATATCAAACTTCTCAAGATAAAAGTGGCCAAGCATGAAATAATTATAAGAGAATCAGATATGAAGATAACAACTTTGGATGAAAGACGTAAGAAGTTTGTTTCAAGGTTCCTCATGTGTGCGAAGTCTATGGAAAATATGAATATTGATCATGATAAATCCATTGAAGAAAAGGATTAATCCTCTCAAATTTATCATAAAATTTGTTTAAATTATTTGTAAATTCTCAACTTATTAAATTTGAAAATATTAAAATTTTATAGCCTAATAACACATTTTTCATGAGAAATTATTAGAAAAAATAGGTTGATAAAAACCCTTAGATGAATTTTACCTTAGATAGGGTGGTATAGAATTAACAGAAGAATAATTGTTTGTAAAAATCCATGATTTCATAATATGTTATGTCTTCAAAAAAATCAATAACTTGCGCTACACGCAACACTGAGTTCGAGACCACCATGACATACCAAACTAGCCGTTCAAAAAGTTGTTATGAATAGTATTAACTGAATTTGGAATTTTATATACTCCATATAATTCTAGAATCTATATTATGTGTTTCTTAGACATAATATAAGAATAAATTCATTTTTTCAGATAAAAGATGTATTTTTCAAAAAAATGCAATTTTACCACCTTTTAATGGATAAACATTTTTTAAACCAATATTTAACACTTTTATACATTAAATTTAATGAAATTAAATTCTTCTTTAGAATAAGGACATAAAAATTTATTTTGGGTAAATTTTTGGTACTTTTCTGATAACTTTCATATTTTGATGAATAGTGAAAAATACTAAATTGTAATTGAAAACAAAATTTTTAATCGAAATAATTTATAATGTATAATTATACTTTTGAGTGGTTTTAAAGTATTATAATATTATATTTTTATAATTTAATATAATTTAGTTCATTAGATAAAATTTCACATTTAAACAAGACATAAATAAGTGTCAATCTTTTGATAGTAATTATTTTTTAAAATCACCCTTTTTGTTATGATAATGAGAATTAATTTTAAATTAATTTCTGCCACATTTGTATTTTGAATTTGGAAAAATAGATTCCATATTTAGAAATAGGATATCAAAATTTTCTAAATAGGTAACTTTTATTTTTAGACATTATTAATATTTACTTCATTAAATATTTTATTTACCATTGTTAAAGGGTATATCATGTAAATAATGTTAAAAAATATTATTATAATAATATTAAATTACCCCAACATGTTTCCTATTAATATATTTTGATACATATCCGACCATGGGCATCCTTGGGTCTATTTTTGGATCACATGGAGCCACATGAGAGTGATAATAACACATTATATTAATTAATTTAAATTAAAGGTAAAAATGGCATAAACCTATATCTTTTTGTAAGTCAATATTTACACTGGGTTATATAATTTATATTTTTGACAATAAATATTCATTTTAAAGATTAAAATATTTTATAAATAATGGCAGTTTTTATATAATATTTGGACATCAAATAAATAAATGTATTTCTGACACAATAATGATGATGTGTTTACCTCATTAATGAATGATTTAAATAAATGAGATTATAAAAAATTAAAACAATATAAAAAAACTATCAAATACATATTGTATGATTTTATTTCTAATATGATTCATCATATATTATACTTTATGGAGTTTTGGACCTTTAGAAACCGAAAATAATTACATAATAAAAAAATATTTTCCAACATTCCTAAAGAGCCCCTCCTCCCCCTTATAAGATCCATCACCTCTAACCCGTTTCTCACACCTCTCAAGCCCCTGGATCATAAAAACTCTACACAATTAAGCTCTTTAGATACCTATATTCCTCTTATAATCCTTTCCTTAATAATAATACACTTCAAGGAATCCTTTTTTTTCAAACCAAAGGGAGTTACCCGATTTAAAGGTAATATCTCATCTTAAGTACATTTCTTTTATTCTACATCTCGACCTTCAAACTCTATTTATTCCTTTATTTTATAACAAAAACTGTATAATAAATATACTAGGTTGTATTTATGAGAAGTATTTGAAATAAAATAACACACACCTCCATCTAATTGTTATAGAACATAATGATTCTGTGGACGGGGAACTACTACATCCCGAAATGATGATTGTTCAATAATCTACTACCACCTCTTATGGTGGAAATTATCATGACACTGTTATGATATATGAAAGTTATGATATTTATTTTATCTATAATATTATGTAATTATCTACTATATTATAACTTTATTCTTTTCATGTTGTATATAAATGATATTTTCATTTGAGGAAGTGCAGACTACCGCCCCCTCAAAGTGATATGACTCATTCATACCATACATGGATCGTATAGAGGATTTAATTTATGTAGATAATTAACATATATAAAATAGTATATTATTCTGGAATAATAATATACCTATGTATCATTTGGTTTTCCTTCCTTTAAAAAAATGAAATGGAAGTAGCGTCCATGCATACGTACGGATTACCGTCTCCATGAAAACGATGAGATTCATTATCCATCGTAACCATTCAAAAATAATTTTCATTTGATTATTAAAAATAATTTTTTAGAACTTAATATAATTTTTTATATGAATCAAATACATACTATCCATAATGAACAAGACTTATATAACAATACATATAAAGAAAAACAAATCATTTAACTCCCAAAACAATTAAAGTACTAAAATATTATAAAAAAAGAAATATTAGAAGATCATATATCATATAATATTAATATATGTGGTTCATTTTTTATTTAATAACAATGATTTAACTATTATACAAGAGGTTAACGTACCCTCGACCAATGAAATTTACAAGGTAAGGGTTAAATTTCAAAATCTCTTTATTATCCGAGGTTGTTTATACGTGAGAATCTTCTGGGACTTCTTTATCATCCAAATCCATGTTTCCAAAAAATATATATCAAAACACTTTTAACATTTCCTATAATATGGGTTAATTTAATTTATACCCAAGTTTTACTTTTTATAAAATGTTGTGAAAGTAATATTTCTGTCGTTTTCTAAACAGGGTTCTTTATAACCTTTTCAATAAATTAACGCTAGAATGTTTTTTAACATATATGATGGGTACGGCTGTTTTCCACCATTATAACACCTTTGAATATTCCCTTATAATATTATAATAATATTTTCAAAATAAATTTTTTCTTTAATAATTACATTACTTTTAAATGATTTCAAAATAGAAAGAGATATTTCTCTTTTTTTTTTGATTTCATATATAGCAACATCTTTTAATGTATATTATTCTTGTTTGATGTTTATTTATTATGATAAAAATCATCCATATTTTATTTAAGGTTTTGTGATTATTTTACTCTGGATGTGTTATTTTTATACCATTCATGGTTTATGGTTAATGTTTTAACATTTCGTATGCTAGTTTTAATACGAATGTTTATATTATGTTTAAAACTTTTCATATGAGGAATGAATTTTACTTAGTAAGTGATGGTTGGAGCTCGCTATAGATCCTTGATGCATTAATAGGTCTCAGGAGACAAATTAGTGTCTCGGAACAAGGCCTTGAAAAAATCTTATTTGTATTATTGGCACGAGGCCTTGACTATGTGGTTATGATGTTTGACATTATACATTCCATCATTATGTAATTAGCTATTGATATTATATGTGATTATTAGACAAGTATAGTATCCTTGTGTATAAGTAAATGGAATTATTTGATTTATATTTTCCACATTATACTTATGTTTAAGTTTAAAAGGCTTTTATTTTAGATTTATACTTTTCATTAAGTGTTTATCCTTATTTAGGATTGTTTCTACTTCATTGTTATCCTTATTATGCATTTGAGCTCACCCCTTTCTATGTTTTATTTTTCCCAATATGCGAATTAGTATATTATGACTGACCTACATGGATAGTCTAAGGGATATGAATGTGGTCAGTCGAGACAATTTTGTTGTTGTTTTTAATTTTTTAATGTAATATAATGTTCATTTATGTAATCTATTTTCTAATACTACTAAACTAATCGGTACATTGGGACATGATTCCTTATAATAATTCCAATGTATTAAAATATTGCACTGAATCTGGGTAACTGGGGTCGGGGTGTTACATTTGGTATGATAAGAAGTTTAGCAATAACCTTGGAAACTAGATTTAGAAAAATTATAATTAGAGAACATTACCCTAAGATAGACTTTGAGGATTAGTATAGAAGAACAACCTAGATTTTTGGTAATGTTGATATTTTGTGAATTCTAAACGTAATACATCAATATCTCGATATGAGGAGGTAGATGTGGCTTTGGAACAAACATGCCTTGGAGTGAAAACACTGACAAAGAGTTTCAGGCTTGACTCGGGGTATCCTGGAATATGAAAAAGGGCCTTACTGCACTTTTGGTTATTACACTCTCAGGGGATATGCTTAGGATAATATATTTTTCATTATAAGACATTATGACAGATTTTGGAGAAAATACTTCTAAAAGAATACAATTTTTTTATGATTACAGATTATATGAATAAAATTTTCAATTTACATTTTGTATTTTAAAATTTGGAATTATGCATTGTGATTCATAAACTAACATAGTGTATGCGATTGTTTAGAAATGGTTCCAAGTCGATGGAATTTGAAATCCAACAATATGCATGATCCAAAGATTAAGAAGGATTATATTTTCATGGTATTTATCCAAAATTTATAATGGAAATAGTCACCCACATATTACAATAATATGGAGAAATAGTATCATGTGTTAATATGATATGTAAATAATTATCTGAGTTCTATGGATTTAAAGGGAATCCAGAGAAGAATAGGATGGTTGAGAGAAAGATGGAAAAAGGGAAAAAGGGAAAGAATGATTTTCTCATATGTGATAACTATGGAAAGAATCACCTTGTTAAATGATATAAGGGAATGAGAGTTTGTTATATGTTTGGAGAAAAAGGTCACCAATTACATGATTGAAAGGGTAAGAAAAAGTTTTCAAACGTACATTGTTTCATCTGCAAGGAGTTGGGACACTACATGAATGAATGTCCCTATCATCAAAGTATACCGAAAATGATGTTGTTGGATAATAATCAAGTTGTGATATTACCACAGATGAAGAGTAATGACTTGTGTTCTTATTTTGATATAAAAGAATTATGTCATTTGAGAGTTGTATCAATGATGTACTGTTTATAATAATTATAGAGTATTTAAGGATTTTACTATAGTCCTATATCATTAAGTATTTGAGATTTTCTAGTACAAAGAAATGTGACTCAATAGTAAGTTAATTATTTTTGAAAATACATGGTTGATGGAATGATAAACTTTAATATGGTCCAGATACTATGGTTTTGGTTTTGGAATAAGAGATGGTTGATTTGGATAAATTATATTGGATATTGTTAACTACATTTAATCTAATTAATTGTTTTTTATTCCAAAATTTTTGTTGATTACAACGTTTTTGGATTTAAGGAGTATATCCAATATTTTATGATTTATAGAAGGAATTATGACGTACATACCTATTCAAATATGGTTTTCTGGTAATTGATTTTATTACCCCCTTTTAAGAGAATACACGATGAAGGTTTTCACATATATATTATGTGACCTTCCTTATTAATATTGGACTGTGAGTTCGGACAACAGTATTGTGGATAATCCAAAAGGATGAAATATATAAGTGTCACATGGTATACTATTGTTAAGGTTAATTCATTTCTTATGATTATTTTTGTATTTTCATAAAAAGGACAACTCAGAGGTCGGGCGACAACCTGTCACATCTGGAAAGGCCTCGAGACTTGAACCCGCCGTCGAAGGATGACAAGGGAACATCACTTACCACAAGCCTAAGTGATGTGTAAATTTGTATAATATTGTTTTTTTAAATATTCTGAAAAATGAATTCTAAATTCATAATTTTTGGTACCCTATACAATTAGGATAAATAGAATATTTTTGAATTCTATTATCATTAGGAGAGAAAGATGAGTTTGTTGTAGGAATGATTTGAAGGATGAAACTCTACTTTTCAATTATATTTTATTTCCACATATTCTAGGAATAAATTAATTCTTAAACTTTAGGTAAGGGATCTTAAAACAAAAAAATGTGTTATCTTAATACCTTATGTTTTGTTAAACCGATGATATTTTAAATCATCATAGACTGATGGCATTGAGGCCCTCAATTTTAATTTTTTGTGATTGATGACCCCAATCACTCTTATAAATATTTAAATTTTCCCTCTAATAATGTGTCTCTAATTTCCACAAATGTTCTCTTAAACGAGATCATAATTTGGTGTTGACTTTTTCATTTTGCATTCCCTCTTATTGAGACTAAATTTCCTTGACCCAATTTCCGATGTGTGTTTTCCACAAAGGAATTTTTCTATTTATAAACTTTTATTTTCTAATAAATATTTCAAATTTCAAGGTCACAATTTATTGAAGGATGGGAAAATGTAACACCCCAATATTTCATAGTACAATATCTCTTTAAAGAAATTCAATAACCTGTGCTACATGCAACACAAAGTTCGAGCACCCAATGACTTACCAAACTAGTCGTTCAAAAAGAAGTGATGAATAGTATTAACTAAATTTGGAATTTTATATACTACATATAATTTTAAAATCTGTGTTATGTGTTTCTTAGATATAATACATGAATAGATTCATTTTTTATATAAAAGATGTATTCTTCTTTAAAATGAAATTTTAAATCCATTTAATCGATAACATTTTTTGAAACCAATATTGGACACTTTTATATATTCAATTTAATGAAATTAAGTTAATATTTAGAAAAAATTCATAAAAAATTAGTTTGGAAATATTTTTGGTACTTTTCTGATAACATTCATATTTTGATGAATAGTAAAAAATACTAAATTCTAATAGAAAATAACTTTTTTATTCAAAATAATTTATATTTTGAAATTATACTTTTGAATGGTTTTAAAGTATAACTATATTATATTTTTATCATTTAATATAATTTTTGTCATTGGATGTAAATTCACATTTAAAATGGACATGAACAAGTTTCAATCTTTTGATAGTAATTATTTCTAAAAAACATGCTTTTTGTTTTGACAATAGGAATTAGTTTTCAATTAATTTCTGCCACGTATATGTTTTGAATTTTCAAAAAATGGATTCCATATTAAGAATCATTTTATCCAAATTGTGTAAATAGGTTACCTTTATTTTTAGACATTATTAATATTTACTTCAGTAAATATTTTATTTACCTTGGTTAATGGATAAATCTAGTAAATAAGGGTAAACAAATATTATAATAATAATATTAAATTACCCTAACATGTGTCCTATTCTTTTTTTTATACATTTTCTACCATGGTAATCCTTGGGTAGATTTGGGGACCTCATGGAGCCACATAGAGTGATAATTAAACATTATATTAATTAATTTAATTTAAAAACAAAAATGACATAAACATATATCTTTTATTAAGAAAATTTTTACAAGGGGTTATATAAGTTATCATTTCGAATATAAATATTCATTTTAAAGATAAAAATATTTCCTACATCATTGTATTTTTCTTATGATTTTTAGACATCAAATAAATAAAATTATTTATGACACAATAATGATGTAGTGTTTACCTTATTAATGAATGATTTAAAAAAATGAGATTATAAAAATTAAAAAAATATCCAAAACCTGTTCAATTCTTTATTGGATGATTTTATTTATAACACGAGTCATCGTATATTTTACTTTAATTTGTTTTTGACTTTCAAAAACCAAAAATCATTATATAATAGAATAATATTTTCAAACATTCCTAAAGTGGACCTCCTCCCCCTTATAAAAAACCCCAACCTCTAACCCATTACTCACCCTTCTAAAGCCCCTTGGATCATCCATACTTGGCCAAATTAAGCTCCATACATACCTCTATTCCTATTATAATCTTGAACATAGGTATAAGTCACTTCAAGGAAGCCTTTTGGTTCAAACCAAAGGGATTTACTCGATTTAAAGGTAACATCTCCTCTTAAGTTCTTTTCTTTTATTTTACTTCTCTAACCCCCTAAACTCTCTTTATTCCATTATTTTATAACTAAAACAGTATGATAAATATATTAAGTTGTTTTTATGTGAATTATTTTAACTAAAATTACTCAAACCTCCATCTAATTGGTGTAGAACATATTGTTTCTTTGGACGATGAACTATTGCCTCCCGAAATGATGATTGTTCAATCTTCTACTACAACCTCATATAGTGGCCATTATGATGGAACTATAATTATATTTTAAATTTATGATATTTATATTATCAATAATATTATTTAATTCTCTTGTATTGAATAACATTATTCTATTCATGTTGTATATATATGATAATTTCCTTTGAGGAGTGCGGACTACCGCCCACGCAAAGTGATATGACTCGTTCATACCATACATGAAACATATAAAGGATGATGTTGATGAAAATAAGTAACATATATAAAATATTATATTATACTGGAATTATAATATAACATTGTATCATTTGGTTTTCTTTTCTTTTAAAATAATAAAATGAAATGTAAGTAGCGTTCGTGCATACGTACTAATTACCGTCTCCAGGAACGCGATGAGATTCATTACCCATCATAACCATTCAAGAATAATTTTTTTATTATTAAAAATAATTTTTATGAACTAAAAATCATTCTTTATATGAATAAAATACATCATATCCATAACAAACATGTCTTACGTAACAATACATATAAAGGAAAACGAATCAGTTTACACCCGAAACAATGATTCTACAAAAATATTATTAACAAAGAAATATTAGAAGATCATATATGATATCATATTTATGTATCTGGTTCTTTAATAATTTAATAAGCATGATTTAACTATTATATAGGAGGATAACTTACCATCAACCAAAGAAAAGTACAAAATAAGGGTTATATTTCACAATCTATTTACTATCTGAGGTTGTTTATACGTGAGTATCTTCTAGGACTTCTTTATCATCCACATCCATGTTTCTTATAAATGTATTTCAAAACATTTTTACCATTTCCTATAATATGTTGTAATTTCATTTATATCCTTTTTTTACTTTTTATAATATATTTTGAAAGGAATAATTCCGTCATTTTCTAAACAAGGTACTTTATGACCTTTTTGACGAATTAAGGTAAGAATGTTTTTTAACATATATGATGGGTGCAGATATTTTTAACCATTATAACACCCTCAAAGAATCCCTTACAATATTATAATAATATTTTCGGAATAAAGTTTTTCTTTTATAATTATATGAATTTTAATTGATTTCAAAATAGAAAGAGATATTTCTCTAAAATTGTTTTGATTTCATATATGTCAACATCTTTTAATGTATTTTAAACTTGTATGAAGTTGATTTATTATAATACAAATATTACATATTTTATTTAAGGTTTTGTGATATGTTTTCTTATGGATGTGTTATTTTTATACCATTCATGTTTTATGGTTAATGTATTAACATTTCATATGCTTGTTTTAATACAAATGTTTATGTTATGTTTCAACCTTTTCCATATGAGGAATGCATTTCACATAGTAAGTGACGAGTGGAGCCCGCTATAGCTCCTCGATGCATTAATAGGTCTCATGAGAAAAACTAGTGTCTTGGCACAAGTCCTTGACAAAATATTATTTGTAGTCTAGGCATGAGGCCTTGACTATGTGGTTATGATATCCGACATTATGCAATCCATCATTATGAAATTAGCTATTGATATTGCATGTGATTATTTAACAAGTAGAGTATCCATGTGAATAATTAAATGGAATTATTTGATTTAATTTTTCAATATTATAGTTAATTTTATGTTTAAAAGGATTTTTTTCCATTTTATTATTTACCATAAGTGTTTATGATTATTTATGAAAGTTTCCAATATATTGTTATCCATACTATGAATCTAAGCTCACCCCTTTCAATGTTTTATTTTTTCCCAGATGTGAAGTAGTATATTAGGACTGACCTATATGGCTAGTCTAAGTGATATGAATGTGGTCAATGGAGACAATGTTGTTGTTGTTTTTCATTTTATAATGTAATGTAACCTTCATTTATGTAATAAATTTTCTAATACGGATAATTGATCAGTCCTTTGGGACTTGATTCCTTGTAATCATGCCAATGTATTAAAATAATTTACTAAATTTGGGTAACTAGGGTCGAGGTGTTATAGTTGGCATGAGAGGAAGTTTAAGAATAACCATGGAATCTAGATTTAGAGAAACTCTGATTAGAGAATATTACTCTAAGATAGTCATTGAGGATTAGTGAAGATGAAAATCCTAGAATTTTGGTAATGTACTGACTTTTTGAATTTTACAAGAAATACATCCATGTATGGATACGAGCAAGTAGAGGATGCTCTGGAACAATTATTCCTTTGAGTGAAAACTCTGACAAGGAGTTTCGGGCTTGACCTGGGGTATCCTAGTACATGACAACAGGCCTTGTTGCACATTTGGTTACGAAACTCCCAGGGGATATGCTTAGGATACTCACATTTTCATTATAATCCATTATCAATGATTTAAAAGTTAATACTTCACAAAGAAAACATTTTTTATGATTATAGATTATATTCATAATATTTTCAATATATGTTAGGTATTTTACATGTTTGTAATTATGCATTTTGATTCACATCTAATATTGTATTTATTGTTGTTTATAAATGGCGCCCAGTAGATGGAATGAGAACTCCAATAATACGCAAGATCGATAGAGTAAGAATGATCATATTTTCATGCTATTTAGCCAGAATTTAGAAAGGAAATAGTCTCCCACATATTATCATCATATGAAGAAATAATATCATGAGTTAATAAGATAAGTTAATAAATGTCTGATTCCTATGGATTTGAAGGGAATCAAAAGAAGAACAGGATGGTAGAGAGAATGGTGGATAAAGGGAATACGGGAAAGAAGTATTTTCTCATATGTGATAACAGTGGAAAGAATCACCTTGGTAAATGATTTAAGGTAATTATAGATTTATATAAGTGTGGAGAAAAAGGACACAAAGTATGTGATTGTAAGGGACAGAAAAAGGTTTAAAATGTACATTTTTTCATCTTCAACGAGTTGGGGCACTACATGAATCAATGTCCCAATTATCATATTATACTGCAAATGATGCTGTTGGATAATAATCATGTTATGATATTACCACCAATTAAGAGTAATGACTAGTGTTCTTATGTTTATATTAAATAATTATGTCATTTTAATGTTATATCTATGATGTACTGGTTATAATAATTATACAGTATATAAGGATTGTACTATAGTACTATTTCATTATGGATTTGAGAATGTGTGGCACCATGAATAGTGACTCAAGAGCAAGTTAATTTTTTTTGGAAAATACATGGCTGAAGGAAAGATAATATTTAATATGGTCCAGATACTATGGTATTGATTTCAGAAAAAGAGTTTGTTGATTTGGATAAATTATATTGGATACTACTGACAACTTTGAAACTAATTAATGGTATTTTTATTTCATCATTGTTGGTGATTAATTTTTTTTTTGGATTTGTAGAGAATATATAGTATTCTATGATTTTCAGAAGGAATAAAAAATTACATACCTATTAAAATATGGTTTTCTAGTAATTCATTTTATTACCACATTTTAAGAGAATGCACAATGAAGGTATTCACATGTATATTATGTGACCTTCCTTATTAATTTTGGACTGTGAGATCAGAGAGAAGTATTGTGGATAAGCCTGAAGGTTGAAATAAATTAAGTGTGACATTGTATACTATTCTTAAAGTTAAATAATTTCTTAAGATTATTTTTTGATTGCCATAAAAAGGACAACCAGGAGGTTGGGTGATAACCTGTCATGTCCGGAAAGGCCTCAAGGCTTGAACCCGCAGTCAAAGGGAGACAAGGGAACATCACCTACAACAAGCCTACGTGATTTCCTAGTTTGTATAATATTTTTTTAAATAGTGTGATAAATAAAATATAAATTCATTATTTTTGGAACCCTTTATGATTAGTATAAATAGAATATTTTTTAATTCTGTTATCTTTGGGAGTGAAAGATGAGTTTGTTGTAGGAATTAGTTGAAGGATGAAACTCTACTAGTCAACTATATTTTCATTCCTATTATTCTATGAATAAATTAATTCTTAAACTTTAAGGAAGGGATATTAAAACGAAAAATGTGTTAACCGAATACCTTTTGTTTGGTTTAACCAATGATATTTTAAATCATTATTTAATGATGTCTTTGGGGCCATCAATTTTATACATGTTTGTGATTGATGAACTCAATAATTCCCTATAAATATTTATGTTTTACCTCCAATTCTGTGTCTCTAATTTCCACCAATGTTCTCCAAATCAACATCATAATTTATTGGTGACTTTTTCATTTCTTTTTCCCTCTTATTAAGACTAAATTTACTTAACCCAATTTCCAATGTGGGTTTTCCCCAAATGTATTTTTCTATTTATAACATTTTATTTTTTATGAAAAGTTTCAAATAGTGAGGAAACAATTTATTGATGTGTGGTAGAATGTAACATCCCAATATTTCAAAGTACATTATCTCTTCAATGAAATTAAATAACCGGTGCTACATGCAACACCATGTTTGAGCGCACCACGACTTACCAAACTAGCTGCTCAAAAAGTAGTTATGAATAGTATTTACTGAATTTGGAATTTTATATACTCCATATAATTTTATAATCCATATTATATGTTTCTTAGACATAATATGAGAACAAATTCATTTTTTAAGATAAAAGATGTATTTTTAAAAAAAATATATTTTACAGCCTTTTAATGGACAACATTTTTAAAACCAATATTTAACACTTTAATATATTCAAATTAATGAAATTAAATTATTCTTTAGAAATGAGACTTAAAAATTCAGTTTTGATAAATTTTTGGTACTTCTCTAATAACATTCATATTTTGATGAATAGTAAAAAATTCCAAATTTGAATTGACAAAACCTTTTTATCGAAATAATTTATATTGATAAATTGAATATTTGAATGGTTTTAATGAATAATTAGATTATATTTTTATAATTTAATATAATTTTGGTCATTGGATGTAATTTCACATTTAAACTAGACATAAACAAGTGTCAATTATTAGATAGTTATTATTTCTTAAAAACACACTTTTTGTTTTGACAACAGTAATTAATTTTAAATTAATTTCTGCCACTTCTATGTTTTGAATTTGGAAAAATGGATTCCATATTAGTTATTATGATATCGAAATTTTGTAAATATGTAACTTTCTTTCTAGATATTATTAATATTTACTTCTGTAAATATTTTATTTACCATGGTTAAAGGGTAAATCTAGTAAATAAGGGACACAAATATTATGATAATAATATTAAATTACCCTAACATGTGTCCTCTTACTATTGGTTGATACATGTCTAACCATGGTCATCATTGAGTCTATTTGGGGACCACATGGAGCCACTTGGGAGTGATAATGACACTTTGTATTAATTAATTTAAGGTAAAAACAAAAATGACAAAAACATATATCTTTTAGTGAACAATTTATTACAAGGAGTTATATAATTAATGATTTCAACTATAAATATTCATTTAAAATCTAAAAATATTTTCGACATCATGGTATTTTTTTATAATTTTTATACATCAAATAAATAAAATTATTTATGACACAATAATGATGTAGTTTTTACCACATTAATGAATGATTTAAATAAATGAGATAATAAAAATTAAAACAATATCCAAAACCTATTCACATTTTATTGGATTATTTTATTTCAAACATTAGTCATATAATATTTAACTTTAATTATTTTTTGACCTTTAGAATCCAAAAATCACAATATAATTGAATAATATTTTCCAACATTCTTAAAGAGCCCCTACCACCACTTATAAAATTCCATAACCTATAAACCATTTCTCCCACTTCTAAATCCCCTTGGATCATCCAAAAATGAAATAATTAAGCTTCCTACATCCCTATATTCCTGTTAGAATCCTTAACATAGTTATAAGTCACTTCAAGGAAGCATTTTGGTTCAAATCAATGGGAGTTTCCTGATTTAAATGTAACATCTCTTCTTAAGTTCTTTTCTTTTATTTTACTTCTCCAACCCCCTAAACTCTCTTTATTACTTTATTTTATAAATAAACCTATATCCTTAATATATGAGGTTCTTTTTATGTAATTTATTTTAACTACACTTACACACACCTCCATCTAATGGGTGTAGAACATAATGTTTCTTTGTACGATGAACTACTACCTCCCGAAACGATGATTGTTCAATCTACTACTACTACCTCTTATAGTGGCCATTATGATGGAACTATTATTATATATTATATTTTTGATATTTATTTTATCAATAATCTTATTTAAATCTCTTTTATAGAATAAATTTATTCTTTTTTTGTTGTATATATACAGAAATTTCATTTGAGGAAATGCGGACTATCGCCCCCTCAAAGTGATATGACTTCTTCATACCATACATGGAACATATAAAGGATGGTGTTGATGAACATAACTAACTTATATTAAATATTATATTACATTGAAATTATAATATACCTATGTATAATTTCGTTTTATTTTATTTTAAAATAAAAAATTGAAATGGATGTTACGTTCGTGCGTACGTACGGATTGTTGTCTCCATGAACGTGATGAGATTCATTACCCATCATAACCATTCAATAATAATTTCCATTTGATTATTAAAAATAATTTTTATGAACATAATATTATTCTGTATATGAGTCAATTACATCCTATCCATGACAAACATGGCTTATGTAACGAAACATATAAAGGAAAATAAATCAGTTAACACCAGAAAAAATGATACTACTAAAATATTATTAACAAAGCAATATTAGAAGATCATATATGATATCTTATTTATGTATGTGATTCTTTTATAATATAATAACAATTATTTAACTCTTATATAGGAGGTTATCGTACCATCGACCAAAGAAAAGTACAAGGTAAGGGTTAAATTTCCCAATCTCTTTATTATACGAGGTTGTTTATATGTGAAAATTTTCTAGGATTTCTTTATCATCCACATTCGTGTTTCTTAACAATGTATTTCAAAACATTTTTACTATTTCTTATAATATGGTTCAAATTCATGTATACTCTTTTTTCTCTTTTTATAAAATATTTTGAAATGAATCTTTCCGTCATTTTCCAAACAAGGTAATTTATGACCTTTTCGACGAATTAAGGAAAGAATGTTTTTTAAACTTATACAGAGGGTGCAGATATTTTATGCTATTATAACACCTTCGAATCTTTACATACAAACTTATAAAAAATATTTTCAAAATTAATGTTTTCTTTTATAATTACATGACTTTATAATTATTTCAAAATATAAAGATATATTGCCTCTCAAATAGTTTAATTTCATCTATGTCAACATATTTTATTAGATTTTTTACTTTTTAAAAGTTGATTTATTATGATACAGATCTTCTTTATTGTATTGAAGGTTTTGTGATATGTTTTATTTTTGATGTGTTATTTTTATACCATTCATGGTTTATGGTTATTTTGTTGACATTTCCTATTCTAGTTTTAATACAAATATTTATGTTATGTTACAATATTTTCATATGTGGAATGCATTAGACATAGTAAGTGATGGGCGAAGCCCGCGATATCTTCTAGATGCACTGGTAGGTCTTAGGAAAAAAACAAGTGTCTTGGCACAAGAGCTTGATAAAATCTTATTTTTAGTCTTGGCACAAGGCCTTGACTCTGTGGGTTGGATGTACGACATTATGAATTCCATCATTATGAAATTACTTATTGATATTAGATGTTTTTATTTGACTAGTAGAATATCAATGTAAATAAGTAAATAATATTATTTGATTTAACATTTCCATATTATGCTTAATTGTAATTTTAAAATACTTTTGTTTTAGTTATATAAATTTCCTTAAGTGTTTATGATTATTTATGAACGTTTCTACTATATTATTATCCTTACTGAGAATCCAAGCTCACCCCTTTCTATATTTTATTTTTCCTAGGATACAAAGAAGTATATTATGACTGACCTACAACAATAGTCTAATGGATATGAATGTGGTCAATAGAGAAATTTTTTTGTATTTTTTATAATGTAATGTAAAATCATTTATGTAATCTATTTTCCAATATTGTTAAACTAATCATACCTTTAGGAATTGATTCCATGTAATCATGCCAATGTATTAAAATAATTCACCGACTCTGGGCAACTGGTGTCGGGGTTTTATAGTTGGTATCAGATGATGTTTAAAAATAACCTTGAAATCAAGATTTAGAAAAACATTGATAAAGAAAATTAACCTATGATATACTTGGAGTATTAATATAGAACATCCTATAATTTTGGTAATGTAGAGATTTTGTGAATTTTCCATGAAATACATCCCTGTCGAGATAGAAGCAGGTAGATGCGGATCTGGAACAGATGTGCCTAGGAGTGAAATCTCTTAAAAGGAGATTCAGCATTGACCCAGGGTATCCTGGAACAACACAATGAGCCTTTATTCACTATTGGTTATGACCTTCTTGGGGGATATTCTTAGGATAATGCAAATTTTCATTATAATCCATTATGATGTATTTAAGTGTAAATAATTTTTCAAAAAAAACATTTTTTATGATTATAGATTATATTCATAATATTTTCATTTTACATTAGGTATTTTACATGTTTGGATTTACGCATTGCGATTCATAAACTACCCCAGTGTATGCCATTGTTTAGAAATGGTGCTGAGTTGATGGAATGAGAACTCCAACATTACGCATGATCAAAAGAGTAAGAAGGATCATATATTTCATGGTATTAATCCAACATTTAGAAAGGAAATAATATCTCATGAATTATCATTATATGATGAAATAATATCATGTGTTAATAAGGTATGTAAATAATTTTTTGAGTCCTCTGGATTTGGAGGGAAGCTAGAGAAGAAGAGGATAGTAGAGATAAATATGTATAAAGTGAATAAGGGAAAGAAGGATTTTCCCATATGTGATAACTGTGGATATAATACCCTTGGTAAATTCTTGAATGGAATGGGAGTATGTTATAAGTGTGGATAAAAAGGACACCAAGTACGTGATGGCGAGGGTAAGAAAAAGGTTTCAAATATACAATGCTAATCTGCAAGGATTAGAGACACTATGCGAATCAATGTCCCAATCATCAGAGTATACCACAAATGATGATGTTGGAAAATAATTAAGTTAGGATATTACCACAAAACAAGAGTAGTGACTAGTGTTCTTATATTGATATCAAATAATTATTTCATTTGAATGTTGTATCAATGATGCACTGATTTTAAAAATTATATAGTATATAAGGATTATACTACGCTAATATTTCATTAAGGATTTGTGATTGTGTGGTACCAAGAAAAGTTACTCAATATAAAGTCAAACTTTTTGGAAAATACATGTTTGAAGGAAAGATAAACTTTATTATGTTCTTGACATTGTGGAATTTATTTTGGAATAAGATATGATTGATTTGGATAAATTATATTGGATATTATTGACTCTATTGGAACTAATTAATGGTTTTTTATTCCATCATTGTGGATGATTACAAATTTTTTGGATTTAAGGAGTATATCTATTATTATATGATTTACAGAAGGAATAAATAAGTACATACATATTCAAATATGGTTTTGGGCAACTCACTTTAATACCACATTTTCAGAGAAGACATGATGATGGTATTTACTTGTATATTTTGTGACCTTTCTTATAAATTTTAGACTGTGAGTTAGGAAAGAAGTATTGTGGATAAGTATAAAGATTAGAATAGATTAATTTTGACATTGGATATTGTTGTTAAGGTTAAATCATTTCTTAAGATTATTTTTGGACTTTCATAAAAAGGAAAACCTGGAGGTCGGGTGATAACCTGTCACGTCTGGTAAGGCTGTGAGACTTGAACCTGCAATCGAAGGGTGACATGGGTATATCACCTACCACTGGCCTATGTGATATTCTCGTTTTTAAAATATAGTTCTTTTAAATAGTCTTACAAATGAATTATAAATTCATTATTTTTGGAACCCTAAAGGATTAGGATAAATAGAATAATTTTGAATTCTATTATCTTTTGGAGTGATAGATGATTTTTTAGTAGAAATTAGTTGAAGTATGAAACTCTACTTGTTAAGTATATTTTTTCTTATTATTATTGGAATAATTTTATTATTGTAATTTAGATAAGAGACCTTAAAATAAAAAAATGTGTTATTCTAATACCTTATGTTTTGTTGAACCGATGATCTTTTAAATCATCATAGATTGATGGCTTTAAGGACCTCAATTTTACACTTGTTTGTGATTGATGACCTGAATAACTCCCTATAAATATTTGCATTTTTCATGCAATTATGTTTCTCTGATTTCCACCAATTTTCTTCTAATCGAGATCCTCATTTGGTGGTGACTTTTTCATTTATCTTTACCTCTTATTAAGACTAAATTTCATTAACCCAATTTCCGATTTGGTTTTCCAAAAAGGTATTTTTCTATTTTTAAAATTTTATTTTAAATAAAAAATTTCAAATTATTAGGATTTAATTTATTGAAGTAGGGTAGAATGTAACACCCCAATATTTCATTGTAATTTCAATTTTCAAAGAAATTCAATAACTTCGCTACATGCAACACTGTGTTCGAGCGCACCACGACCAACCAAACATGTCGTTCAAAAAGAGGTTATGAATATTATTAACTAAATATTGAATTTTATATACTCCATATAATATTAGAATCCATATTATGTTTTTATTTGACATAATATAAGAAAGAATTCATTTTTTTAGATAAAATATGTATTTTTAAAAAAATTTAATTTTACCACCATTTAATGGATAACCTTTTTGAAAACCTATATTTGGAACTTCTATATATTAAATATAATTAAATTAAATTATTATATAGAATTTAAACATAAAAATTGAGTTTGTATAAATATTTGGTACATTTCTGTTAACTTTAATATTTTGATGAATAGTTAAAAAATACTAAATTTTAATTGAAAACAACTTGTTTAATAAAAAATAATTTATAGTGTTAAATTACACAATTGAGTGGTTTTAAAGTATCATTAGATTTTATTTTTATCACTTAAGTAAATTTAGGTCATTGGATGTAATTTCACATTTAAACTGGACAAAAACATGTGTAAATATTTTTATAGTTATTATTTCATAAAAACATGTTTTTTGTTTTGACAACAGTAATGAATTTTAAATTATGTTATGCCATATCTGTTTTTTAAATATAGAATAATATATTCCATATTTGGAATATCTAGATCCAAATTGTTTAAATAGGTAACTTTTATTTTAATTCATTTTTAATATTTACTTCAGTAAATATTTTATTTACCAAGGTTAATGTTTAAATCTGGTAAATAAGGATAAACAAATATTATTATAATAATATTAAATTAAACTAACATGTGTCCTATTCTAGTTGGTTGATACTTTTCCAACCATTTGAAGTCCTGGGTTTATTTTGGGACCACATGGAGCCACTTGAGAGTGACAATGACCCTTTATATTAATTAATTTAAAGTAAAGACAAAAATGACATAAACATATATCTTTTAGTAAAACAATTTTCACTAGGGGTAATATAAGTTATCTATTTGATTATAAATAATCATTTTAAATATAATAATATTTCCTACATTATGGTTTTTTTTAAAAATTTATACATCAAATAAATAAAATTATTTTTGACGCAATATTGATGCACTGTTTAACTCATTAATGAATGATTTAAATAATTGAGATTATAAAAATTAAACAAATAACCAAAACCTATAAATTTCTTATTGGGTGATTTTATTTTGAACATTGGTCATCCTATATTCTACTGTAATGAGTTTTTGTCCATTAGAAACCGAAAACCATTCTATAATAAAATAATATTTTCAAACATTCCTAAATCCCCCTCCTCCCCCATATAAAAAGCCCTCACCTCTAACCCATTTCTCACACCTATCAAGCCCCTTGGATCATCCAAAATCTGACCAATTAAGCTACCTAAATCCCTCTATTCCTATTATAATTCTTACCTTAGGCATAAGGTACTTTAAGGAAGCATTTTGGTTCAAACCAAAGGGAGTTACCCGATTTAAAGGTAACATCTTCACTTAAGTTATTTTCTTTTATTTTACTTCTCCAACCCCCTAAACACTCTTTATTCCATTATTTTATAAAAACAATTGTATCCTATATATTCTAGGTTTTTTATGATAATTAGTTGAACTACACTTACACACACCTCCATCTAATGGGTTTAGAACATAATGTTTTTGTGGAAGGAGAACTATTGCCTCCTGAAATGTCAATCTTTCAATCTTCTACTACCGCCTCTTATGGTGGCCATTATGATGGAACTATAATTATATATGATATTTATGATATTTATTTTAATTATAATCTTCTTTAATTCTCTTTTATAGCATGCCTTTATTGTTTTCATGTTTTATATATAAGATGATTTCTTTTGAGAAAGTACGGACAACCGCCCCTTCAATGTGATTTGACTCGTTCATACCATATATGGAACATATAAAGGATGGTGTTGATGAACATATGTAATGTATATAAAATATTATATTATACTGGAATAATAATATTATTATGTATCATTTGGTTTTCATTCCTTTTAAAATATAAATAAATGAAATGGAAGTAGCGTTTGTGCGTATGTAAGAATTACAATCTCCAAAAATGCGATGAGATTCATTACCCATCACAACAACTCAAGAATAATTTCTATTTGATTATTAAAAATAATTTTTAAGAACTTAATACCATTCTGTATATATATCAAATACATCATATCCATAACAAACAAGGCGTATGTGACAAAACGTATAAAGGAAAACGAATCAGTTAACACCCGAAACAATGATACTACTAAAATATTATTAACAAATAACCATTAAAAGATCATATATGATATCATATTTACGTATGTGGTTATTTTATAATTTAATAACAATGATTTAACTATTATATAGGGGATTAATGAACCCTCTACCAAAAAAAGTACAAGGTAAGGGTTAAATTTCACAATCTCTTTATTAACTGAGGTTGTTTATACGTGAGTATCATCTTCGACTTATTTATCATCCACATCCATGTTTCTCAAAAATTTATTTCCAATTTTTTTAATATTTCCTATATTATGAGCTAAATTCATTTATATAATTTTTTTACTTTTTATAAATATTTTTGAATTAAATCTTTCTGTTATTTTCCAAATAAGGGACTTTATGACCATTTCGACGAATAAAATTATGAATATAGTTTTTAACTTATACGGCAGGTGCATCTATTTTTCGTCATTATAACACCTTCTAAACATCTCACATATTTTTATAAGAATATTTTCAAAATAATTTTTTCTTTTATAATTACATTACTTTTAAATGATTTCAAAATAGAAAGATATATTTCTCTCAAATGGTTTGTATTTCATATATGTCAACATCTTTTAATGGATTTAATACTTGTTTGAAGTTGATTTATTATGATAAAAATCTTCCATATTGTATTGAAGGATTTGTGATATGTTGGTCTATGGATGTATTATTTTTATACCATTCATGGTTTATGGTTAATTGATTAACATATCGTATACTAGTTTTAAAATGAATGTTCATGTTATGTTTCAACCTTTTCATATGTGGAATGCATTGAACTTAGTATGTGATGGGTGTAGCCTGCTTTAGCTCCTTGATGCATCGGTAGGTCTCATGAGACAAACTAGTGTATTGGCATAAGGCCTTGACGTAATCTTATTTGTAGTCTTCACACGGGGCCTTGACTATGTGGTTATGATGTTTGACATTATGAATTCCATCATTATGAAATTATATATTGATATTAAATGTGATTATTCACCTAGTAAAATATCCATCTGAATAAGTAAGTGCCATTTTTTTGATTTATCTTTTCCATATTATTCTTATGTTACGTTTAGAAGGCTTCTGTTTTAGTTTTATAAATTTCCTAAAGCGTTTATTCCTATTTATGAATGCTTCCACTATATTGTTATCCTTAGTGAGCATCTGAGCTCACCCAGTTCTATATTTTATTTTTCCTAGGATGTGAATAGTTATATTATGACAGACCTGCAGGGATTTTCTAAGGGATATGAAATTGGTCAATGGATAAAATTTTGTTGTTATATTTAATTTTATAATGTAATGTAAAGTTCATTTATGTAATCTATTTTCCTAGACTGCTAAACTGATCGGTCCATCGGGAGTTGAATCCTTGTAATCATTATAATGTATTAAAATAATTCACTGACTCTGGGTAACTGGGGTCTGGGTGTTTCATGGTTTCTCAAAACATATGTAAAAGAAGGAAGGTCTTATTTCAAAACATCAAGTTGAATTACAATCATAGACTTAATTGTTTTTTGGAAGATCAAAATTTAGGGCCTACTGTTGGTGTTTTAGAAGTTAGGGAAATAGAGATTTGGTTTTGTGGTATAACTTGTCTCTAAAAATGAATAAAATATGGTAATAATTTTGGGGGGACATCTCAGATATCATGATAAACAACTTATGAGCAGACAAATGATGAAAGAACACTCTTATGTAGCGTTTGACAAAAATAGGTTTGAAGGAATTAAGAAAACATGTGGAATATGTGAACAAAAAATTCACTATATTTAAGATTGTTGTACTATGATTCTAGAAAAGTATTAACAAATTCTTAATTATCATAAGATTAAATCTAAAATAAAGACTAAAAAATAATTATTGTGGAATCTTCATTAAAGGCTTACAAAAGGGTAGACCCTCGATTATTGATAGTGATTACTCTCCACATATGACAGAAGATACCATGATCTTGAAAAATATTGAGGAAAATGATAGATGTGTTTTGACCATTGTAAATGAGACCACATTTAAAATCAAGGGAATTGCTTCAAAAAAAATTGAACCGTCCATAGTAACTTCAAAGGAGGTTTTATTTATTTATCGGATCAAACATAACTTATTGAGTGTTAGTCAATTATGAAATGAAGTAAATGAGTTAATATTAAATAAGAACTTTTTCCTTTTTAAGATAATTTTTTTGGAGGAATTATCCTAAGAGGATAAAGAACTGTTGGAAATTTATTACAAATTGGAATCGAGTAATTTTTGTTATCTCAATACTAGAGAAGAAACAACTATGTGGTATAGAATAATTTCCCATTTTGGTTAAAGTAATTTCAGTAATATATCTAAATAAAATATGGTTAGGAATTCTCATCGATTAAGATGATATAAGGATAAGGTTTATACATCATATCAGAAAGGGAAAATGGTTTATGTTAAACACAAGTGTGTAAAGACACAATCAAAAAGGAAAATATAATTAATTCACTTAGATCTATGTGATACTATGTGATATATATATAAAAATGTGACTTCTATTTTAACATTTTCATTGATGATTTCATAAGAATGAAAATGTATTTTTTTTAAATCCAATGTCAAAGGATTTTTATATGTTTAATGTCTAGAAGAGATAAGTTGAATGAGAGATTGGTATTCACATCAAGAAACTGAGATATTAAAATGTGAAGTAATATAATAGAAGTGATTTTGAAACATATCATTCAAATAATGGGATAATATATCAATATTTCACCCCTTACACACCATAAAAAAATGGATTCACTGAAAGAATTAACAGAGGTATGGGGGAAATGGATAGAACAATGCTTGTTGAGTTTGGTGAATCAAAATAATTTTGGATGGAAGAAAGGTGTACTACTGTGCATATTCAAAATTGATGTTTTCTTAAGATAAATTCAAATCATACTTCATAAAAATGTGGTATAAGAAGAATAATATTGTTAAATACATTTGAGTCATTGGGAGCTAATTCATCATCAAAATGAAAGACACAAATTTGGGGAATTTTAATGAGAAATATGATGAATGTTTATTTCTTGTATATTAATCTAACGATAATGGATATAGATTTTTGGAATAAGATACTTAAAAAAATTATAGACTATTATGATGTCAATATAATATAGAATAAACCCTTAAAACATGATTCATATGTAACAATTTGTGAATAATATGAGGCAAATAATATGCAGGTTCCTAAAAAGGTTTTTGAAAAATAAAATGAAGTAGAACCCTATATTGGAAGTTATGATTAAGATTCGATAGAAGATGAAGTGTAGATTGATGAAACAAAAAAATCATTCATGATTAAAGAAACATATGGAAAGAGGAAATATTATTGGGCAACAACATTAACCTATACAGACCAAAAGAAATCTAAGATATGATGTGCATATAATATATCTAGCTATAAGTGGGTTGAGGTTTGAAAATAATTCATCACATATCTCTAAAATTTAGCCTAACATAGTACCCGAATCCTTTTGACATAAAGAGTTTATTGAGACTATGAATGGAGAGATGAGTCAAATTGAAAACGATTCCACATGGGATCTTGTTCCAAGACCTGATGATAAAATGACATTGCAACCGAACAAGTCTTCAAAAACATACTAAATGGCCATGGAGTGGTTCTTAAAAATAAATTCAGACTTGTATAAAAGGGATAATATCATATATAAGGTGTTTAATTTGAAGATACCTTTACTCCAGTAGAATGTTTTTAAAATATTGGAATGTTTATTATTATTGAAACCTAGAAGGAATATAATATTTTTCAAATAGATGTCAAATCTCCCTTCTTAAATGGTGGTATTTAATAAGAGTGTTATTTTTGAGGAATATGATTTATTTATCCCTAAAAATAATGACATGGTAGTATGTAATTTGAAGAAGGATATTTATGGCTTAAAACAGGCCAAAAGGGTTTGTATTCAATGTTTTATAACTACTTGATGGAGTTAAAATTTGTTAGTCAAATTGGAAAACTAACTACTTATCAAAAAAACGAAGACATGTATGCTTATTGTAATTTTATGTGCTGATGACATCATTTTTATAGGTGATCATTAAAAATATTTTTAGTATTTTGAAATCAAAATGAAACATTAGTTTTAGATATCCATTTTTGGAAAGTAGAGATACTTATTTGAATTACAAATCCAAAAAAAAGAAAATTTTACTTTCTTATCTTGAGAGAATTACTCTAGAGAATTGTTGAAGAAATTTGAAATCGACGAATAAAATCTTGGGTCGACACCCATTCAAGTTGATCTGAAACTATATAAGGATACAAGTAGAGATAATGTTAATCAAATAGAATTTAGAATAATTATTGGAAGAATAATCTATCACATATATTCCAAACTATATATTGTATATTTTCTAAGTCTCCATGATAAATATCAAATTGATCCAAAATAATCACATCTTATGGCTTCTAAAAGGGTTCTCAAGTATATAAATTGGTCTATGAATTATGGGATACTTTACAATAAAGGAAATAGTATGAATCTATTCAGGTTTACAAATGTTCATGGGGTGGGTGACTATGATAATAAAAGTTCCACCTCAAGTGGAATTTTTATCTTGGGTGATAGTTGTGGGAGTTGACACTACAAAAAATTATAACTCATTCACACTGAGTACTATATAGGCCGGATATATTATTATGAAAAGTGATTGAATAAAAATGATTTGGTTGAAGGAACAATTAGGTTATTTAATGTTGAAAATTGAAAACCCTGTCATAATTCACTATAATAATCAAAGTGATATAGATATTTCTAAAAATCATGTGTCATATTCTGGATCCAAGCATATTGATATCTGATTTCATTTCATTAAGGAGAGAGTGGAAAATGGAGAAATAAAGTTGTAAATTATTCCAACCTAAGATTACATGGAAGATATATTCACAAAGGCTATTTCAGAGGACATATTTGAGACAATAAGGCTCGATAGGGGTATTCAAATCCATCTCAGTCATTAAAAACCCCTAATTTGATACCCTCATAAGATTTGGATTCTTTTATCAAAAGGGGAGAAAATGTGAACTCTTATTCCTCTACGGAGAGTGTTTTGTAGATCAAAAGCCACAGTTACCATAAAAAGAGGGTGAAGTGAGAGTTATAATTGAGTGAGAGAATCTATGTCACTTTACCAAAAACATATTTTCATCAGGAGATGGAATTCCATACAGAACACTACATTATCTAGTTGTGTGGTATCAATATATTTCCCATTTATGAAGGCTGTGGTTTGATGGATCTTTATGAGTATTGTTGAAAATATATTATTGTTTGAAAAAAAGTTTATATTTAAGATTAATTAGATGTTTTGTTTATATTTAAATTATATACAACCAATAAGTGAGAGGCTACAACTTGAAGAACTCAAGTGGATAAGTTCAAGACACCGTGGAAAAGTAAAATTGTTGATATATTGAAATGTTCTTAAATGCCAAAGACATATGTAAATGGAATTTAAAGATGTAAAAACTATTTATAACATATTGAATAAATAATAAGTCTATGTAAAATGTATTTACAATTTACTTGAAGAATATTTAAGCAAGACTTGGTATAAAATTATATACATTGAATTCTAAAAATTTTATAACATGCCTTACAAAAAAAATGTGTCCAACCATAGGAAAACCTAAGACCACCTTAACCACACTGGTGGGGCCCTAGGGGTCAACTATGTGGGAGGTATTCAACAAGGCCATCCTATGGAGGAAGGTGAGGTGTGTGCTAATATGAAGTAGACAGCAGTGCACATAGAGGTGCATGTTTGAGTGATTGGGCACATAGTACCCACAGGGTGCACATGAGAGGCTAGCAGGTCAGCTAACCCCATATATGAGTGTGTTTTGTATCCAAGTTCTAAAATTGGTGCCTTATACCAATATATTTGTGGCACTAAATCATTTATTAAGCACACTTCATCCATTGTAGATATTAATGTGGGATTTTTCGAGGATGCTAAATTACATCTCCTCCTTAAAAAGTTACAGATTAAAGGATGGTCATCCGATCAAGTTGATTTGCGTTGACTAATCTTTTATAGTGTCCTAATAATCCTATGTGATTTCAAGGGTTCTGTTTATTGTGGTTCTTCCAAAATATTCAATCCCAAAAGATCATTCCATCATGCCATTTCAAGTTTCCATGATCAGGCAGAGTTTACTTTCCTATTTTAATTATGGATGTTTTCTTCATAAAATTGATACATTAAAAAAGGGGAGTATGAAATCCATGCACACAAAAACCTTCATGTATTATTTATAGAATATCTAACTAATAACTCCTATAATAATAAATCTATATTTAAGGAACTAGTGTGATTGGGATGGTCATGCATGCAGCTTCACATTACATAGATGATAGTCAAAGGAATGAGAAAATTTCTTGAGGTCACATCATCAATGGTTCATCGTGAGTTATTCAGGTTTTTGACAGTGGAATGAGTTTAGGCATGCGATAATATTATCACATTAATGTGAGTGTTATTCCACAAATGAAGGAGGATCACAATAAGGTACCTATGTGAAGACACAACATTTTCGACATCATGTGATGGAAACCTGCATGATGTATTTAAAATACCAAAAGATCCAATTATCTTTATTTCAATCATCAATGTGGAATGCAACTAATGAAGTTATATTAAGGCTTGAAATGAAATTTTTATTAGAGACAATTTGGTTTCCCCTACCTATCAATATAAATCACCTGAAACTAAGATTGTTGCAGATGACTGATATATTGAGGCTCTTACTTTTTTTTTGAAATACATCATCATGAATTATTTTTAATGAAGGAAAGATTTATGCTAGATGTTGTCTCATGAATTATGTTTCTTCCACTTACAAACTATGTTTTGTGAAGGATGTTTTAGTTTTTTAAATCCTTCTAGTTTACATAAAGATCCATGTGACATTATGTGAAGATATTATACTTTTTTGAGGAACTGTATTTATAAATCTCTACCAGATTACGCTAAGGAAATGGAAGCACATGATACTTCTTATGTGAAGGAGATAACATCTATGAGGTGATCACTTCCTTGTTTACTTTCAATAAGTGTACATAAACTATTCATGAACATGCATGGTAAAGTGAATATGAATACTAAACTAAAATATTTAGAAATAATCCGACAATTTTGATACAAAACTATTATCATTAATGCAGTTAAAATATTCTATGTAGAAAATATATCTATTTGTTTTAGGGAAATCCTTCAAATCCAAGTAGATCTTTTTTTGCATCAGGAGTTAGTATATTCTTTGATGTTCTGAAGGATTCAGTATAAATAATACCATAAATGTTTTACATGAAGTGGATTACATCTGTCTAGAACAGTATGTACAAATTGTGATTCACTTATCATCACTACTATTTATAGTGATAATGAAATACAAGAAACAAATATAGGATGATCCCAGTAAGGATTAGGTTATCACATAAAGACCAAACCTTTTAAAAATATCTTATGTTTTTCCTATATTTCCTTTATTTCATATGAGATAGAGTGATTAAAGAGTGGATTAGTTATTTAATCATTCACAAGGGTTTTATTGAAAAGAAATATTTTTTTTAAAAAAAAGAAAAGATATGGTTCCTACTGACTCACCCCTAGAAGCACCTTCATTGATCTGGGCCTCATAAATATGAATATAAGGTGAAGAAGTTCACTAAATAAACAAGGTTTCTCTGGAAACAAAAGATAAATATCTACATCCATAAACCTACCAAACAAGAAATATGGAATAGTCCACATTGAAGAATTGAATTACACTCCACCCCAAACTCTTGTTGTTCTTTATTTTTCTCACAACATAAAAACTACACAAAATAGACATACCATCTTTCACAACAAATTCTTAAAATTTTTTAATTTATTAAATCCTAATTAAATATTTATAACTCAAAACTCTTGAATACTTAGACTGCAATTTTCATGTGATATATATATATATCCATATAATCATCACCTCATTTAAAATTCCAAATGTAACCAAGTTCTGTTTCCTACCATGATATGAAAATATCACAATATTCATCATCCATAAGATCTTCTCTATTTAAAACTCATTTTAATATTACTCAAAAATGAATTTTTAAAAATCATATAATATTTCCATGTGGATGGCCTCATGGATCTTTTCCATCTGGTACTTCCATTCTCAAAATTTTAGACTCTGAAACTCTTTAATATCACATATGTATACAAATCCTTATGTGGTTCTCAAACGATTATGTGAACCCAGTATGTCGATATAAAGATAACTTTTGATACATCATAGAGAATGGATATGCGAGTCAATTTGGTTACATGAAGCATTTAGATTCATGAAATCCCATATTTTCTAATGTATAAGAATTTGGGTACATGGTTTCATCTATTTCATTAAAATGACTACGTGAATCCTTTTGTCCACAACACTGCATTTTGTTGTGTCATTTTATTAGCTACATTACTTTCCTATTTGGATGGAATCGCCAATTTAGCAATCAGTTACATGGGAAGTTTAGCTATATAATGTTATCCAAAATATGTTTGTAGTATATTTGGATATGTGATTTTTCTATGCGATATATTTGACTACATGGAAAACCTATGTATGGGAAACACAAACCAGAATCTGTAAAATTCTAAATTTCACACACACTTACACAAAACATCTTTGGTCGACTTCTAACTATCCTAAAAAATACTTTCTAGCATCATGAATCTCTATCAAATGATATATATACACAAAAATCAGATCAATCGCCATAATATTTAGTGATCACCTCAAAATATGTTTTTTCAACAAATAAAACAACCCAAAATCACTAACATCCATGGTATCTTCAACCGTCCTAAAAAAACAAAAAATCCATGGGGTTATTTAAAAAATGGTATGTAAGTGAGTCTGGATGGTTTATATAGTGGAAAAAAAAATATATGAGTGTTTGGACTTGAGAGGCATATTACTCAACATGTTTGGCCAACATATGTATTACTGATCCTTGAGTTACCAGGGGATGATTTGGAAAGGCTATTATTAGGTAACCTTTAAAAAGATGACACTTTTATATTTATTTTTATTTATACCATAGTGAAGAGTCTTGACCCAAAATTGGGAAGAGTTGGTAATTTTTTATATATTTCATCAAACAGACATAAATGGATCATCATATATGTGCACAAATGCATATGATTGTTTTTATGGTGATCTATTCCATAACCTCTATGAATAATGTTTGTTTTTAAGATCTTACTATGGATTCTATGATTTTATTATGGTTTTTATTTAGACACCTTAAAAATGGATATATATTTGAAAATTTTAATTGTCATTAAAAAATTTGACAACTTAGGTTAAATGGATTGTCTTGATGGAAACCTAATTAGATAGGGAATCATAATCCAATTAATTGGTAGTGTGATCATTTAAATCAAGTTTCATTGGTAAGACTTTTATTGTTGTGAATTAAAATTTAGTTTCCAAAATTATAAACATTTTTGGATTAATTTTAAAAGGGAGAAATTAGAATTATTTAATATAAAATTTAATTTGGTTTTATCTTGGTCATGTTCATGGATAAGATATTATTTATGGTTTTGTTCTGGTAGTTTAATTTTGTGTGATAAAACTTATTTACATTTTTAAAATCATAAATAAAGTTTTATTTTTATTACTTTTAATGAGTATGTTCAATTTTTTAAAAAATGTGGTTTTTTGTGAAAATTTATTGTTACTTACATGTGATATAACATCTCTAGTGCAGTGGTTGAGTTATTTTAAAATATTCAATGATATTAAAAACATTTTAGAATATTTTAAATGCATAACCATATATGAAAAGTGGTCATTCATGTTGGAAATGGATGGATTATTTTTTTTATAATTTCACGAAATATGTAATTTATTTTTTGTAATAAATATTTTTAGGAAATGCATTAGTTTTTGGGATGTATTTGGGGGTATTCATTGTGTTTAAATGCTATAAACGTTATGTTTGGAACTCAAGAGGTGTCTTGTAAGCTTCAATATTTATTAGAAATTATTTTTTTATTTTTTTTAGTAATCTTGATATATATAGTATTTTTAGATGAGTATGACTGTTAAAATGAGTTTTCAAATGGTACTAGTTTAAAAATATATGTTTAGGTAATATTTTGGGTATTTAATGAATCAAAATAAATGGTTTGGGATCATCATGTTTCAAAATGTGTTAAAGATTTAATTTAATGTGTTTAAGGTTTGATAATTTATTTATTTCACTAATTTAAATGAGTTTTAAAATGATAAAAATAAATTTATTTAAAAAACAAATGCATGTAAATCAATGTTGTAAATATAAAACTTATTACTTTTAGTTTTCTTCATTTTGTTAGTGTCGATTTTTTTATTATATAAGAAAAAATATACTTTAACTTCATTATTTGATATTATTCTCATGATGGTAGAACCTATTATTTGTGTTTGAACTTGTGTTTAGATATGTGATTTGTTTAAATTCGAGTTACATGTAATAATTTTAATACATTTTCATAAAAATAGTTTCATGATAATTATTGAAGCACCCATCAGATGGTGATGATGAAAGCGTGGTATTTTTCAATGGATTATGGAAAAATAAATTAGTAAGTTTAATTATAATGATGGTTCTTATGGGTGATCTAGAAGTTAATATACAATAATTACATACTCTAAAACATGCATCCATAAGAAGGAGGAATAACCATAGAAGCGTGTTATACTACTGGAAGATCACATTAAAGAATTTCTAGATAATATAATCAAGAGCTGGAAGGATCATTTCACCAGAAGTAATAATGAATAGTAAAATTAATGATGCTGATAGTTAACTAAGAAATACATGAAAAAAATTATATATGGAACTAGCCTTATATCTAATGATTTTTATACCAAAGTTTGTTGTATTTGTTGAAAATTTGGATAGATAAATAAGAACAATTAACTATATTTTATATTTAATAAGTAATTTACCCGAAAGTGCATATATAAAAGATAAATATGTTAGGTGATTTTATGCTACTTTTTTATCTTAACAATATGTCTTTTATGGAAGATGAAAGGGGACTCAATCTATGTTGGTCAAAAGATATGTTGATCAGAAGAAGAATAAAATTTTTGATTTCACTATAATGAGATATCTGTATAATTGGTTGAAAATTACCAAAATTCATGCATGGATTCTTGGTGAAAAATTATAAACAAAAGGAATATTATGATGTGATAAATGAGGTTAGAAAAAGAGAAACATGAAGATGATCATGTTGGATGATGACTTCATCAAACATGGAAATTATTAAAAGAAGAACTACTTATGGACAATGAGTGAATCCGAACAAAATCCTACCTAAATGAGAAAAAAAGTGAAATAAAAAAAATATATATATAGTAAAACATATTAACTTATATCATAAAAACGTTTATTCAATTTGAAATATGAGTTGATACCTAAAAACACTGAGGCATTATTTATCAAAATATTGATCCCGAGTAAAGACCAAATAAATTTTCATCAGTGTTTGAGATATCTAGAAGTAGGGACCATAGGTTAGAGGCTAAAGATGAGTTGAATTAAATAAAGGTGGATCTAGAATTATATACCTTTTACGTAAATTCACAATAAGTTTACATGTTACTTCACATAAACATCATAAATTCATAACCATTTTGATGATGATGAGATATAATTTCAAAATTCTAATATTATTGGAAGGAAAGTTAATGATTCTTTCTGAGATCAATGGATTAGTTGAAGAATATTGACACCATGTTTTGTGGGAGTTTTGAATGATTCAAATACAAATATATTTAGATGATATTAAATGTGTTTTATTTTTTCATTGAAAATGAGATAATTTTAAACCGAAGACCTCTTATTCCCAACATTTATCTAAGGATGCTTGGATTTATAAAGGGGAAACATAATTTGAGTAATAGTGATGAAAAATTGAAATATATATGATGAAATTAATGAAAATAATAAAAGTAGAGGATGTATCTTACCATGCACACTCTAGAATATCATAAGGGTCAAAGAAGTGAAAAGACCGTAACATGAAGTTCCTAGGAGTTGGGTGAGTTATCCAGATTTAGAAGACTAGAAGGAGGAGATACAGACTAATGTCAATAAGAAATATACAAAATTTAAAGATATTATAGTTCAAGGTAGTGAGAGATATAGAGGTGTAGTCTACAATAAGAATAGTATAGGCCTATGTGAATGATTTTTATAGTTTAATATCACATAATATTCAAATATCTACCCTCGATGAAGCTCAAGGAAAACCCTTGAAGACCGGTGGTTTTAGTATAAATAATATCTTCATTATTTCTAGGTGGTAGAATATAATTTTTAGGATATATCTCAACCACATGAATAATATTGTGGTTTTTGAGTTTAGGATGAATCATAGTTTAGATTAAAGTAAAATATCTTGCACTATTGTAAAACTTATGAGAAATTGATGAATTTGTGACTCAGACATCTCGATCGTAAGATTTAGTAGGTTTCCAAAACTAGGGATTAACCATGTAAAAATTTCTATGTGTTGTTTCATTTACCTTATATTCATTTAATAAGGGAGTATGTTTTGGGGAAATATATAAAATATATATACATCATAACCAATGACAGAATTTTAGTAAACATAAATGAAGAAAAATTATCAATTGGTTTCAGATCATTGGTACCCTTTATGGTATATAAAATTTTATTCCTAGTTGTGTTGTCCATTAATTAATCTAATGTGAAGATTTAAAAAAGATTAAGAAATAATTTCTATATAAGATATAAAAGTTGGGCTTAATATAAAAAAGGGAAATCATTCCTTATGGTTAAAACATGCTGGTTTTGGATAGAATTTTGAAAAATTGGAATAGTAAAGAAGATCAAAAGAGGAGAAAGTTATTCTCCAAAAATAAGTGGAATGAGGATTGTATATTAATAAAAGGCAAACAGAGTGAAAGTTATATAAAAAAATCTATCATAATTAATCCTCCAGAATAAGAACATCCATTTTGTGGAGAGTATGAATACATTTAAATTGTTCTGTGTTTTTACTCTTTTTTTAAAATACTGCAGTGGAAGCCTCGTTTTATTATTAAATCAAATACCTATTTGTTTTATAGAGGGTTACCCATTACATAGCCCGAAGGCCCAAGGCCAAGTGGACTGAATACAAGGCTTGAAATCCCCTATATAATTTCACAATTGACTTTATTACATATATAATTACATATATCAAGGGATTATAGGAAGAAAAATCATATCTTGAATCATAACTATCTGATTTGGAAGATGATTTTGCAAAGAAGTTGTGAAATTGAAAGACACACATAGAGCTTGTAAAATAAAAGGAACTCCCTATATAACCCTATAATGAATGATTATTCCTAGTATAAGAGGGATATAAAAGATACCTCTATGGTAAGAACATATATTTTGATTTTTTTCCATGCATTAAATGTTACCATTAATTTCAATAATTATAAAAAGATAAAAATAGAAGGATAAAATAGATTGAAAAAACACTATTTTATGAGAGTAAATTTCATGAAAAAAACATCCGAAAGGAACATATGGGTGAAAAATTCATAAAAATAATTGATTTTAAGGATCAATTAGTATAAATACATAAATAAAATTTCACTCTTACAGAAGAAGATTTATAGAGGAGCTTGTGTGAAGAAGTAGTGTAAATAGAATTTGTTAGGGAAAATCACTATGCACTAAATGACACTCAGAAAGAAATTATTGATGTTATGAATACTCAAATTTATATTAAAAAAAATTAGTAAAGGAACTTTATAATTCCTTGAAATATCTTATTATGTTTCATAATGAAAATATACAAAGTTAAATGATAAAGTTGAAGCTAAAGTGAGGTATCTTGAAGATAAATATAACACTTTAAATTTATAGTTCCACAAGTAGGTAGTGAAATTAAGAAACGTAGAAGATAACGATGTCGAATCATGACATTAATTTAAAACAAGGGTCACTGTAGAAATTTTAAAGGATATTTTCTAATTATTATAAGACTCAATATAGTTGAAAGAGACTGTGAAAACATTAGAAGATCCATCTGCTGATAGTTAAAGAAAAAATGAACCCAAATTCTGAAAAAATTATTTATAATAATTATGAATCATTTAATAGTGAATGTTAAAATTAAAGTACCACACAAATATGGGTGAATAAAGATATAGATAAATCCACCACTTTAGTGAAGTTCGAAGAAAGAGGTCTCCCATAAAGTGTTCATAATAAATCAATTTTAAAAGAAACCTCCAACAGTAATTACACTGAATGGAAAAGGAATAGATTAATTATCTATTAATGATGTGAGGGAATGTTTTTAAAAAATAGAATAGATTATTGAAATAAATTCTCAACTATGGGAAAATAGATAAGTCCTGTATTAATTGGGAGTCAAATAGGTATTAATAGAAATTCAGTTTCATACAACTGAATTACACAGAAAAAGGAAAATCCATTGACACCCAATATGTTTTAAAATATTGAAAAATTATAAGGAATTTGTGGAAGAAGTAGTAATGGTTATGGTGAGTTATGAGTCACAGCTAATAACAAAAACTCAGGTATAACTAATATAAGGATACCACAATATTAATAAAAATAAAATTAAGATACATGTTGAGTTTTCATTTATGAGTAAATAAAAAGAAGTTACAAATAAGGTTACACCCAAAATTAATGTAATGGTAATTGTAACACCAAAATAAATATTCTTATACCATGTAAGGAAATCCACTTTATGGAAATATTTAATAAATTCATGAATATTAAAGTTAATGAAAATTATCTAAAGTGAAAAAGTGAATCAATCTACGAAAGAAACAAGATTATTAGAATAATTGAAGGTGTATATGATGAAGAACTTGAGGCTCAAAATAAGTTACCTCTGACAATTAACTTTCTAAATTATAATAATATATATGGAATATGTATGTTGGTTGGACAAACTCTTAACAAATGCATGACATAAATTCCCTGATAAGAGATGTTGGTGACAAAAAATATATAAGATTTGGAAGTTTAAAAGGATATCATGAAGAAGAAAACCTATCATAAGAGAAACTTTGATCATATTCTGAAGATTTTCATGGTTGTAGGGACAAGAAAATTAGAGGAAGAAAGGTGGTTGGAAGTAAAATAAAATAAGGAAGAATGATTCTTAATAACATCCATGAAGAAGAAAACCCTACATAAAGTAAAAATGAATTCCATGTAACCTAAGAATATTTATGCTTAGAAAGTCAACAGTGGAAACATAAATATTGTTCAAATTATAGTGAAGGGAGTTTCTGGGTTGATATCATCTTCTCAACACCGTTTATCTAACAAATGATGAAAGTAATATCAAAATTTTTCCCTGAAAAATTGTGATGTGGCTCAATTGAAAAAGGATTTAAAGGTGATGCGATCTAGGGGAGTTTTACCGTGAATAGGAATATAGAGATTTCATAGACATAATGAAATTGAAATAATGAGAAAAATTATAGAAAAACCGAGATTAATAGACTAGATTCTAAAGTTTCAATAAATTGAACATTGAATTACCCATAGGTTGGAGTTATGGATGATGATGAAGAAGTTCTGAATACAAGAAATATGATAAACTAAAGTTTCTATATTCTATGAGTTATTTTTCCTATAATCTCTCATTATTTTTGGAAAATTAATTTTAAAATATAAAAGGGTAAAATTGATTTTTTTGATGAAGAAAATTTTTTTACAAAGGGGGAGAAACCTATTATTTTATGATTGAATGTAATTGATATATTTAATGAGATAGATAAAGGAATGTAAGATGTATGAAAATAATATTAATTTACCCCTAAAAAATATTTTATAAAATTTATCATCACTCGGTAAATTTTATGGATAAGTTTAATGTCTGGGTTAATAAAACTTATTTTCTACATTTTATATGGATCATGTAAACATAGATTGGTATATTTTGAGCTTCTTCCTTTAAGAAAAGTGACTTTATCTATAAAGACCTAGAAATTCTATGTAACTTTTTTTTAATTATTTGCGATTATTATGAATCTACAAAAATTAACGGCAAATGATTACGAGACCTGGAGATCCTATAATGGAATTTTGAACTCTTTTAAGGTATGTTTAGTAAATGTGCAAGAAATTATTTATATCTTTTGAATGTTTGCTTAGATTATAAATCTTAGAGCACCATTGAATTCGCAATGCTAGGATTCGCTTAAGGGAAGATTAAATTTGTTCAGAAAAAGTCAGACTAAAAAGTTAAATTTTGGATCTTTTGAAATAAAATAATAAAATAAATGAAGGTTATTTTATTTTTTAGTTTTGAATCCATTGGGAAAAGGTGGTGGGACCGTAGTGAAATGTCAGACATTAAATAAGAGACTTTTAATGTCTTGAACCTATAATTTATTTGATTTTGAAATGACAACACTTGTGCATTTAATTAACTCATTAATTATAGTTAATTAATGAATCATAATATTAAACATAATGTGGGAGATTATTCTCTTATTTAAACAAGGCTTGGGCATGGGTTTTGGATACCCATGAGAGGAACCTCTGATGAAACACTGACGAAGACCTACTCCAACAAAGAAAGAGGAAAAAATGGATGTCGACAAACCTCTTCAAATGCAGACCGTTCTTCCTCATATGCAGTGCATTACAATGATTTCAAGGTAGGGGTTTCTCATGTTTTATTTCTAAGTGTTTATGAATTCATCTTCTCTTTATGATGTATCAACTCTTCCAGTGTTATAACACTAATGCGGAGGGCACAGACCGAACTGAAGAAGGCCCGAACCCTCCATCATTCTTGGTTTGGTTGCATTCCTTGTGGGAAAATGAGAAAAAAGGAATAAGGTATAAAAAGAGGGCCATGCAGCGTAAGAGCCGTCTCGGGAGTCTTGTACGTGCAGTAAGAAAAGAAAATGGACCTTCGGAGCTTCATTGGAGGCCCGAGGAAGCTCTGCTAGAGCAGTGGCGACGGCGACCGGAGAATGTGGCGGCTGGCTCTTACTGGACACGGGGGGACAACGTCACCTGAAGGAATCATAGCGGAAAGGGGTGGCCAGCCATGTTGATTGTGGTGATGTGCTGTTTCAGCATGCCATGGAAGAGGTTTGTAGCTCTGAGCCGCATTGGAGGGCAGACCCGTGCCCCACGAGTCCCAAAGTAGATCAGTCCTCACTGACCAGCCAGGTAGAGAAGAACAAACTGGCACCGCTGTTGGTGGAACCCAAATAGACTTAGTCCATTCTGGAGGGGAGCTGACCCACATGCCTAGCTGGTGGGCTACGCCCCGCTGGTGGCCCAGCGGTCTGCGCCCAGCTGGGTGGGCTGGACTGATCCCGTGTCTAGCTGGATGAGCCCGCGGCCCAGAAGACAGAGCCGGTGGCCTAGATGGACCGGGCCAAACCCTGCCAGTTCAGTCCGGGCCCATCGGACTAGTTTGGGTTGGTCTGACCGTGTTCTATCGAACTCAAACCCTTTTTAGGACGAGTTTCAGTTAAAGGGCATATCTCCAAAACTAGAAATCCATTTGACAAACTGTCTACAATGTTAGAACCCTTATGATGAGGCAACCCTTTTGGGATACTTCACATGGGTGTTGGAGAAAGTTGGAGTATCGTCAGGTTAGATCATACTCGAATCCAACTGGACCCCGAACCTAAAATGCATATAACTTACAGAATGAGCATCTGATTGATGCACTATATATTGTGTTTGAACCCTTATGACATGGGAGTTCATCGGGATAATTATTCACATGACTTCGTAGTGGGTGAGGTATGACTGATATTTTGGGGAGTAGTTTCTTGGAAACTCAAGCACACCAAGTGTGGGAATCCTGTGGCTGGCTGTCAAGTGACATACGACCCATTGTGGATCGGCATCAGAGTGACCCTATGTAGATCAATAGTAGAGAAAAGTGACAAGGAATATCCTTAGATAGGACCCTTATGGATCAGTGACTTATGACCCTATGTGGATCGATGACTTATGACCCTGTGTGGATCGATGACTTACGACCCTCGGTGGATCAACGAATTATGTCCTAGTGTGGATCAAAAGTAGCACGACCTGACAAGAACCAGCCTTAGAGATTCTCATCAAGGATTAGTGGCTTATAAAACTATGTGGATCGATGGCTTGCAACCCTGTGTGGATTGATGACTTATGAAGCTGTGTGGATCAGTGAATTATGACCCTGTGTGGATCGGTGATAGAGTGACTTCTTCATGGATCAGCCGTGGAACATCTCAATGCAATTTGATGTATTATATTTACAAGAAATTATCATTTTTCAGGTTCTTTAAGTTGTATAATTGGGTTGAGTTGAGTCTTTACTTGCGCTTTATGATTGAGATAATGATTTGTGGTTATTCATTGGTGGATTTCTAGGAGACCTTCCAGGGTCTCATGGTCCCTACCAGGTATTGTTATACTCACCACTTTTTGGGCTTTGCATGAACCTGGTCGTGTCTTGTACAGATGGTAGATAGTTTTGACCGAGGTTAGAGAGTCAAGACAAGACGGTGCACAAAGGTGAATGGTTAATGGGGAGAGCTGTAGTGATGAGACGTACCTACCCTTCAAGTTGGATCCATAGAGAATGATCTAAGGAGCTATTTTTTCATTCTAAAGTATCTATTTCAATTAGGATTGTATTCTGGCCCCATTACTTTCAGTACTTAATTTTACACTCAAATGTGCTTTTTAGTTATGGTTGTACCTTTCTTCTTCCATTGTAATTTCCTGTTGTGCAGTCTGCCCTGTCTGTGTGTGTATATGTTTAGAGGCAATGCCTTCCCTTTTTAGGGATAAGTCATTTCAATGATAGTCATCAACCCCTAGCCAATGGAAGGCGTTCTTGGGTTAGTCACGACACTAGCCCCAGGTGACAGGTCGTGACAAAGTGGTATCAAAGGATGATCAGTTATAATGATTAACTAAGACTCTGATCTTTTCAATGGAGCAATGGTGCTAAGTGTCTTGAGTTCGAATTTCAGTTTAAGGAGTCTAGTTTTTGTGTAGAGACGGACGTATCCATGTACCGGGACCCGAAATTCTGATTTTCAACTCAGTACATGAAAATAATGATTGCTTCTGTTTTTGAAATATTTTTCTTTTGATCTTTTTTGAGTCATCCCAACAAGTATAACATATTGACTATGGAACATATATTTCATTATAGGACGCCACTGTGTAGATAGCAAGCCAGGATTTTAGAGAGTGTTCATGATGATGGCCCACCATTTGATGAAGCTTAGGTGCATCTCCCCCTTACGACGATAGAACATTCAGGTGGTGTACTAGCAGCACCACCACCCACAGGGATGTAGTTTCCACCAACCCCACTAGTGGACCATGAACGCTGACTGATCTTGTTGCATGAGTTCCAGAGTTAGAGGCCCTTAAGGTTTCAAGGCGAGACTGATCTGTAGGTAGTGGAGGACTGGATGGAGGTTGTGGCATGATTTTTCCACCAATTTGGGACACCATCAGACCATATGGGGATCCAAGCTACTAGTATCTTCGACGGAATACCAGGGAGATGGTGAAGCTAAATTCTATAGTTTTATGAAGAGGAGACCCTCACCTAGATGGACACTGAGGGATTCTTCATGGAGGAGTTCATTCCAAAGACTGCTCTATGCGTATTCAGAAGCTACTGCACTTATGGTAGGGTAGACTAACGGTGGCCTAGTACTTGGCGAGATTCACTAACCTCTCTCACTACTCCACTCACATGGTACCGGACCCTTTCTTCAGGGATCAGACCATTGAGAAAAGTCTCTGATGGTAGATAAGAGTGTCAATGATATCGCTCAATATCTCGACATAGGAAAGAGTGTTTGAGAATGTGCTATTGGTGGAGAGCTTCCTAGATAAGAAGTCACTGATGGTGAGAGTCGCCAAGAGACTACAGGTATCCAAGTCATCTACAAATGGCAGTTGGTAGATTTTTCAGAGGTCCATGCGGGGAAGTCCCTCAAGAGGACTACTAGAGGACACATGGTTGGAGGTGCGGATCTCGTAAGGAAGATGGGGTCACATGAGGACTGAAGCCTATTAATCTTTTGATAGAAAGGGGAACATGGATCATGACTATCTGACTTCCCACAAGAACGATCTGTAGAAGGTCGAGGGAACATCGAGGAAATGGTAGAGATTCATGTGAGGAGGTCAGTAGGGTGGTATATGTGGAAGAAGATAAAGCTGTGTAGCAGGTGGTGGGTGATAGTTTGAGGTTCTACAGCCACCTCCTCTAGGTGGTCCATCCTAACATTAGGGAGCAGGCAGACACAGATGAGCTCAGCATCAGGCAGCCTAGGCCTATGATCACGGTGCTCGAGAGATGAATCGAGGTATGATCTGTGTCTACTCTACCCAAGATGCAGTTATTATAGACAGAAGAGCTAGCCGCTCTTCTATTTCCATGAATTTTGTTTGGAGCTCAGATATTCCGATAGAGCCACCGGATCGATCCTTACGATTAGAGACTCCTACAAGAGATGATTTGATGATTGCGCACTTGTGCCAGAAGTGTGAGCATAATCTAGGAGGTGACAGCTTCAGTTGGGATCTCCAAGTAGCATCTTTGAGGCCATACGATGTCATATTGGGTTTGGACTTGTTATCCACAGCCCATGCTCAGATTGACTATTTTTGGTGCAAAGTGAGGCGTGACCCAAATAATGGGACTAGGTTCTCCATCATCGGTGAGAAGGGAACCATTTCAGCTCAAGATATACTTTCTCATAGGAGGGTGTATCCAATCACTCATTAGTTGGCTAGCCTTACCCTTAGAGAAGTTCATGAGGGGAGTCCAAGTTATCCTGTAGCGGGGGACCCATATGCTAATTTCTACCCTAATGATGTTCTGGGTCAACCTCATTGCAGAATGGTAGGATTATATATCGACCTATACCCCTGGATGACACAGATATCCAAAGCAGCATATTGGAGGGATCCCTTAAAGCTTTGTGAGTTGCGGGTACATTTGGAGGACTTGCAGGGTAAGGGGATCAAAAGGCCCAGTGTTTTTCCAAGGGTAGCCCCGATTTTGTTCACCAAGAAGACAGATGGGTGCCTAAGGCTTTTCATGGACCATATGTTCCTCAACTAGGTGACCATTGAGAACAAGTATCAACTCCCAAGGATGGATGATCTCTTTTATCAGGTGAAGGGAGCTTAGTGGTTTTCAAAGATAGACCTCATATTAATCTATCATTACCATAAGGTACGAGATTAGGATGTACAGAAGACAGGCTTCACGTTCCAGTATGGCCACTATGAGTTCGTAGTGATTCCATTTAGTATGACCAATTCCCCATCAATGTTCATGAGACTCATGAACAGAATCTTCCAGCCTTATCTAGATCGCTTCATGGTGGTCATCATTGAGAAAATTTTGGTGTACACATCGTCAGAGGAGGAGCACACAACTCATATGAAGATAGTTCTGGATACACTCTGAGAGAAACATCAGTATGGTAATCTCTTGAAGTTGTAGTAATTGATATGGGAGGTCCACTTTCTGGGACATGTTATCTTGGAGGCTAGTGTTGCGGTGGATCCGGAAAACATAGAGGTAGTGCCTTCTTGGGAGCCACCCAGATGTGTGACCGAGGTGCGGAGTTCTCTAGGGTTTTATGGGTACTACGAGATATTCATGCCAAAATGTTTTAGAATAGAATCACCCTTATTAGATTTCACAAAGAAGAGACAAATTTTCCTGTGGAAAGATATATTCCAACTGATTTTCCAGGAGCATAGGGCGTGACTGATGAGTGCCCCCATATTGAGTTTACCAAAATAGGGTGTTGGGAATGTAGTCTACTGCAACGCATTAGGGAACAGACTGGGATGTGTCTTGATGTAGCAGAAAATAGGGAATTCCTATGTCTCATGACAACTGAGTCAACATGAGCACAACTATACTACCCATGAACTAGAGTTAGGAGCAGTGGTCTTTGCGTTGAAGATGTTGCGACACTACTTAAAGAGAGAAAAGTTTAATGTCTACTCAGATCAAAAGTGTCTCAGGTATATCTTTTCAATTAACGACCAAAACCTAAGACATCAGTGATGGATGGTGTTTCTCCAGGACTATGACTTTTAGACATTCTACACTTATGGGAAGGGGAACGTGGTGGTAGATGCACTCAACAGGAGGTCTGGGTTACATTTGTTGAGTGAGGTGATAGAGCAGCTAGCCACGTTACAGTAATCCTTCGTGGATAGAAATAGAGCAGCATACTTCTAGTCCATGACTGTCACTCCCCCACTCCTTTAGCGAGTATGGAGGTATAGCTTGGGGACATTGACTACGAGGGCTGATGTCCTCACATATACTTAGGATGTTCCCATGAAGGATTTTATAAAGGTGGGGAGAATGTAATCCTTTTTAGAGGACGCACCATAGTACCATTGATGATACGAGAGGAGGTTTAAAGGGAGTTCCCCAAATCCCCTTTGGCGGTACATCCTTGTGTGTAGAAGACGTAATAGGACCTCAGGCATTAGTATTATTGGCTTGGGATGAAGAAAGCAGTGGAAGAGTTCGTTTCATGAAGCCTCACTTGTTAGCAAGTGATGGTCGAGCACAAGGTTTCAGTAGTCTTGACTCAGCCACTTGAGGTGCTATAGTGGAAGTGGGATGGAATTTCCATAGAAATCAGGAAAGGGCTACCACATATATCAAGGTGCCATGTTTCCATCTGGGTGATCATAGACAGACTCCCCAAGTCGGCCCACTTCCTACCCATCCAAGAGCATGGATCAATAGAGGTATTGAGATACCTCTACGCATAGGAGATTATTCGGAATCATGGGGTGTCATTGATGATTGTATCATATCATGATACTCATTTTACATATCGGTTGTGGAAGGGGTTTTTGGAGGTTTTTGGGACTTAGCAAAGCTTGAGAACTACCTTTTGTCCTCAGAAAGATGGTCAGACCGAGCGGACCATTCAAACACTTGAGAACATGCTCCGTGCTTCTATCATGGATTTTGGAAACCATTTGGAGGACTAGGTTCCCCTGGTGGAGTTCTCATACAACAAAAGTTATCACTCCACCATTAGCTTGACACCGTTTTAGGGCTTATATGGGTGACCATGCAGATCTCCTTTATGCTGGACAGACACAGGGGATTCCGCACTTATGGGACCAGAGTTGGTACGGGTTACCACTGAGGAGGTGTAGATCATCTGCGAGTAGATGAAGACTACATAGAGCAGGAAGAAGTCTTATGCCGATAGAATTTAGAGACCCTTGGAGTTTGAGTAGGGAGGCCATGTCTTCCTATATGTCTCACCCCGACGATGATTACATAGATTTGGCTGTGGCAACAAACTATCTCTGTGGTTTGTCGAACCTTTCCAGATCCTCAACAGTGTAGGCTAGGTGGTGTACCACCTCGCTATTCCCCCACAGATGCACCAGGTGCATAATGTTTTCCATGTGTTGTAGCTGGGGAGTTATGTGCAAGATCCATCACATGTTATCAACTTTGGCGAGCTGGACATTGATGATGGGAGATGTCTTTGGAGTTCCTAGTGGAGATAGAGGATTGAACAGACTAGGTTGTTCATGGTCATGTCATTCTTCTAGTGACAGTTTTTTGGCAGCATGAGAACCTCCAAGATAGCACATAGGAGTGGGAGGCTCAGATATGTGCTCAGTATGCCCATTTGATTCTCTTGTTTTTGTTATGTCTTTTAAGGACATAATTCCATAAGGTGAAGAGGATTTAAAGACCTTGAATGTCTATGATTTTTTAATTATTTGGGATTATTATGAGTCTAAAAAAATTGGCAGCATGCGATTCTGAGGCCCGAAGAGCTAGGAACTGAATTTTGAACATTTTTTAAGGTATGTTTAGTAATCATTCGAGCGATGGTTTATATCTTTTGAACTGGTATTTGGATTAAAATTCCGAGAGAACCATTGAATTCGCAGTGCTGAGATTCACTTAAGGGAATCTAAACATTGTACAGAACATTTCGGACAAAAAAGTTTAATTTTGGATCTTTTGAAATAAAATAATAAAATAATAAAATAACTGAAGGTTATTTTAGTTTTCTGTTTTGCAACTATTGGGCAGTGGTGGTGGGACTGTAGTGCAACATTAGACATTAAATAAGGGACCTTTTAATGTCTTGAACCTATTGTTTCTTTGGTTTTGTAACGACAACACTTGTGGGTTTAATTGACTAATTAATTACGGTTAATTAATGAATCATAATATTAAACACAACATGGGAGGCTATTCAATTATTTAAACAAGGATTGGGTGTTGGTTTTAGATTACCATAAAAGGAACCTATGAAAAAACGCTAATGGAAACCTGCTCTAATGAAGAATGAGGAACGAAAAGATACTGATGAACATCTTTGAATGTAGACCCTTCTTCCTCATCCGTAACATCTTCCAATGAGTTCCAGGTAAGGGTTTTCCTTGTTTTATTTCTATTATTTTTTGAATTAATCTTCTATGGATGATGTATCAAACCTTCCATTGTTATAACGCTAACACGGTGGGTGGAGGCCAAACCGAACAAGGCCCGAACCCTCCACCATTCTTGGTCTGGTTGCGTTCTTTGAGGGAAACCGAGAAACAATGCGTCAAGGCAAAACTGAGACCACAAAACATAGACGGCTTCCTAGGAGGCCATTAAGTGTAGTCGGAAAAGAAAATAGACTCACAAAGCTTCACTAGAGGCATGCGAAAGCTCCACCATCACGAAGGCACCGAAGACAAGAGGAGGCGGAGATCGACTCTCACCAGGCGTGAGGGGATGACAGCCCCCGAAGGCACTATGGCATATAGGGGCAACCAGCCGATGATGACCGTGTTGAAGGTGGTGATGCACCATGGAAGTGTGATGTGGCTCAGAGCTATGGAAGAGGGTGGATATACACCTCACGAGTCCCACAATTGGCAGGTCCAGGCGGACCAACCAAGTGGAGCGGCACCAACTAGTGCCGCTATTGGTGGAACTCGAATGGACTTATTTCGTTTGGGAGGGGAGCCGACCCCCCTGCCATGTTGTTGGCCAGCACCCAGCCGGGTGGGTCGTGTTGATCCCATGGCCTAGCAAGCCTAGCCTGCGGCCAGAGGGTCAAGCCCATGGCCTTGTAAACGGAGTTCATTACCCAACTGGATCAGTTTGAGCCCAGCCAGTTCGGGTCGGGCCCAGCAGACTGGGTCATGTTGATACGACCGAGTCAGAGTGGGCCTGAACCCATTTTAGACCTAGTTTCACTTAAATGGGAATATCTCCTAAACCAGACATCCATTTGATGAACCACCTATTTATTTGGAACCATTAATATGAGTATGTACTTTTGAGAAAATCCACTTGGGTTTTGGAGAGTGTTGGAGTACAGCTGGGTTGGATCAGACTCGATTCCAACTCGGCCCTCAACACTAAAATCGTTATAACTTTCTGACCAGGCATCTAATTAACATTTTGTATGTTGCATTGGAACCCTTATGACATGGTGGATCATTGGATTAATTCTTCATGGGATATCGCAGTAGTTGTAGTATGACCGATATCTTGAGGAGTGGTTTCTAGAAATCTCAAGCGCACCAAGTGCGGGATCTTTGTGGCTGACTATCAAGTGACAAAAATGACCATTTTTTATTTGCATCAGAGTGACCATGTGTGGATCAGCAGTAGCACGATCCGATGAGGACCATCCTTAGAGTGGCCCATTGTGTATCAATAACTTACAACCCCGTGTGGATCATCGACTTACGACCCTGTGTGGATCAACGACTTACGAACCTGTGTGGATCAATGACTTACGGCCCTGTGTGGATCAGTAGTAGGATGACCTAACGATGAACAGCCTTAGATCAGGACATCTTGGATCAGAGAGTTACGACCCTATGTGGATTGATGTCTTACGACCCTATGTGGATCGACAAATTATGACCCTGTGTGGATCAGTGACTTGCGACCCTGTGTGGCTCAGTGACAGGGTGACTTCTTCATGGATCAGTAGTGGAACTTCTCAATGGAATAATATGTATTAGATTTACAACTAATCACCATTATTACCATGCATTATGTTTTATACCTTGTTTGAGTTGAGTCTTTACCTGTGATTTGTGATTAAGATCATGCTTTGTGGTTATTCCTTTGTGAAATTCTAGGAGATTTTCTGGGGTCTCGGGGTGCCTATTGGGTTTTTTTATACTCACCCTCCGATGGGCTTCACTCGTTCTTTGTTGTGTCTTGTGAACATGAAAAAATTCTATGACCGAGGATATGGAGTCAGGACGAGACGGTGCATGTAGGTGACCAGTTAATGTGGAGAGCCGCAGTGATGAGCTGTACCTAGCCTTCTGGTGGCATCCTTGGCATATGAACTCAGGAGATATTCTTCCTTTTTTATATATTTTAGTTTGGATTTTATTATAGCCCCATTACTTTCAGTACTTATTTTTACACTCAGTTGTGGTTTGTAGTTGTGGTTGTACCTTTCATCTTCGGTTGTGTTTTACTTGTTCACGGTGTGTCCTATCTGTGTGTGTATAGGTTTGGAGGCAATGACTTCCCATTTTAGGCATAAGCCTTTCTGGTGCTAGTAGCCAACCCATAGCCTATGGAATGAGGTGTTGAGGTAGTCACAGAATGGGACCCAAGGGAAAAATTCATGACACTATCCTTCAATTAATAAATTCAAGATTATCATTTATTTCAACATAAGAGAATGGTAGAAAAAAAGTGTGAAGACGGCTCCTCTATCCACATAAATCCCAATTAGGTGGATTAAAATTCAAATCATTAAGGGAAAAGAAAATTAATGAAGAAGATAACTCACATTGAAGACATTGAATTTATTGTCTGTGAGGATGGTAGAAAACTCTTTGACATTAAGAAGAATTTAATATTGACAAAAAATCCAAAGTGTGGATTGATGTTTCCCTAAGATGATGGTGTTGAAAGCGTTGTCTTTGTTCTCAATGGATTATGGAAAACTCATTGAGAAATTTGAAGTGAAATTTTTGTTTTTTATGGGTGTATCTGAATTTATTCCACCAGAAGTACGTACTTTGAAATATAAAACCATCAGAATTAGGAATACCATATAATCATGTTCTTATATAAGAATTTGACACTGCATAATTTCCAGATATCATAATCATAATTTGGAAGGATCATGTCACCAAAATTAATAGTGAAAATTATAATTAATGCTACAAATAAATGAAGGATAATTAAATGGAAATATTTATATTTAGAAGAAAATTTATATATGATGATTATTTATGGATATATAGAAGATAAATAAGTCATAAAGTTATATATTGTTTGTTTATTGTATGAAAATATATTCGACAGAAGATTAATGGCGATTCAAGCTAATTTGATCAAAAGATAAGTTGAACAAAAAAAAGAAGAATATTTTTTTTTATTAGATGGATATTTCTATGCATGGGGTTGAAAATTTCTATAAGATAGGTATGGAGGCATGTAGAGTCATTTTCATTAGAAGGAAGATTATTCTATGATATATGTGGTTATAAAAACAGAACCATGGAGATAAGAACTCTGTAAAATACATTCACCAAACATGGAAATTATAGAAAGAAGAACTAATTTAGGATAGTTAGTGTATCAAAAGAATATTCCACCAAAATGAGTAACTATGTAGATATATAATAAATATATAATGTAAAAAATATAAATTGTCATCATGAAGAGGTTCAGACAATTCAAAAGATGATTTGGTGCCTAAGAAAATCAATGCCTGATTAATGAGAATATCGATACAGAATAAAGACCAAATAAAAAATCTTCGAAATTTGAGATATCCAAAAGGAGAGAACAAAGGATAGAGGTGAAATTTGAGTTGAACTGAAGAAAGGAATAACTAGATGTATATACGTTGTGAGTTCAATAACCAAAATCTTCCAAGTGACGTGATATAAACCTTGTGAATTCACAAAGATTATGATGACAGAAATATATACGTTTAATGTTCTAATATTCATGGAAGGAACATTTTTTATTATAGATGATAAATATAGTTGAGTTGATGAATGTTCATGTTGGGTTTTATGGGATCCTTGATGGATTCAAACCCATATATCTTTATAATATTTTAATGATATTCAATTTAAAAATTGAAAAGGGAGAATTTAAAAATTAATTTTGCATGTTAACCAAATTTATTGAATATTTCTTATATATATAATGGGGACATAATTTGAGTAATAGTGAAGAAAAATAGAGACACTGTTACTAACATTACTAAATATTACAAAAGGAGAGGAATAATTTAACCCAATACTCTCTATAAGATTAAAGAGTTGAAGAATTGAGAAGAATGGAACATGATGTTCTGAGGATTTGAGTAATTTCTTTTGATTTAGAATACTGGAAGGAGGAGGGCTAGACTAATTTCAAGATCCAACATAAGGAGCTTCTGAAATTCTCAATTAAAGATAGTGAGATCTCTAGAATATTATTCTATCAGAAGCATATGATACGACAATGTGCATATTGAATATAGGATAAGTTCACCTTGAATTCAATTTTCTATCTATGAGGATGTTTTAAGAGAACCTTTGAAGAATGGTGGTTCTGAAATAAGAAAAGTGATCATTCGTACCAAGATGTACAATGATCCTTTTAGAAGATAATTTGACAACATATGTAATATTATGGTTCAGAGTTTAGGTTGAATACTAATATCGGGGTTGAACCTTGAAAAAATCATTATGTGTTATTTCCCTTACATTATTTTCATTTCACAAGGGAGTAATTATTGAGGGTGAATGTAAAATATCCATATATCCCAAATAATTATAGATGTTGGATTAACTTATTGGAATGAAAATGTTTAAGCTAAACTTAATTAGTAAAAGCTAGTCACACCTAATTCACCCCCATATTTGGGTAACTGTATAGTCCTCTAGGACTAATAGTTATTGGGGACCTTTTTGGGTAAAATCAATTTTTTTCTTGTTTAATATTTTTAATATTTTGTTTTTATTTAAAAATTGGTATATTAATGAAAATTATAAATTTAAATGATTTTTTGACTTAAAAAAACATGGTTTTGATTTAAAATATGGGCGTTCACATGATTTGTATTTTCAAACTCATTTTATTTTATTTTTTATGACTTTTTTTTGAATTAATATTGTTTTCCTAAGATTTTTATGTTTGTGTTGTTGGAACCATGGTTATTGTGGTTTCTCATTAGTATGTTTTAGATTGATTAAGTTTTGGTTTAAACGGATTGTTTTAGTAATGATTATTCTAGTTTTCCTTAGTTTAAGGGGGAATTGAATTATTAGGTCATGTTTGGTTTTAACTGAAAATATAGAAATTCTATGTTTTGTGAATGTATGATATTGATTTTGGGTAATATGAGTAAAATTAGCTTGGAAATATATTTTTTTGGATGGAAAAATTTTATATGGTTTCTTTAGGTGGTTTTAGATAGGGGTGTTTTGGTTTTGGTGGTTATTCTAAAATTTAGATCATTGGGTGAATGATTTCGTGTTTGAAAGGAGGTTTTAGGATTAATTAGGATTATGATTAAATTAATATCCATTTATATTAAATTTTGGTAATTTATCTTTAAAACACATGTACATAGACTCGAGGGGATGATTATTATGTTTTTGATGAATATGGGATGTTAATTATGGATTTGGGTTTTGAGGATATCATGTTCAATTCGAGTTTTAAATAATATTGAGGTTTTTAGTATTAAATATTTTAGTGCTCATTTTTTGTGAGTTCCAAATATCGAATTTCTTTATTTTTTATTACATTTTTACCTTTTAAGGTTAGATTTGAATGTTTACGATTAAAATAATGAAAAAATGGCCATAAAGTAGGTGATTTTAGCATATAAATGGTATTATGGGGGGATTCACATGATCTTTTCATAGTCTCAGGACCACGTACCATAAAAGTATTGAATGTGTAGGTTTTTCATGGTACTTTCCAAACTATTCATAGTGATCATAGAAAATATTCGTATTATTTTAATCGTGTGGCATGGTCGATGCATAGCCCTACAACCATGCATAATGACCATTCAATGTGGAAAATGCCTAGGAAACCCATTTTTTACCCTATTTAAACCCAATAATGTAGAGACACAAAGCTTGACGTACATGGAAAATACATTACTTTTTCAGAATACTTAATACATAACAAAAACAGACACACAAGGATCATAATAGTTTAGTCTCGTTGGAAACTCGGAATAAAATCTTCTAATCATGGTGAAAAATATTCAACATCTCCCATTAAAGATCAACCCCTTTTTTTCTTACCTAAAACCTTTCATTATATCCTGGGGAAAAGAAAACATAAAAGGGTGAGATAAAATTCCCAGTAAGGGTAAACATAGAGAAAATAAAACAATCCATAAACATTTGAATGCAAAAACATGAACATAAAATCTAAAGATCAAAATCTTGAGCAAAGACATGAATCTTGGAAGTACGTAAGGCATATATCATAAGGGAACATCAATCATGATAAAATAGCATGGGAATAAAACATGTAATTATGGCAACCATTATGCACATGATAATATTTCCATAGTAGCCAAGGCATTGCTGCCAAGACAATCTTAGTGTACAAAGTCCTTTTCTGAATCGAGTTCACTCCTCATTCCAGTCATGTATTACTGAACCGGTTTAACTTGTCGTTCCATCCATGTCTATCTCATGAGATATAAATCATTACCCAATGAATTGGAGGGAGAAATATGTCCCACCCAGCTCATAATGAAATCATTCTTACTTTTTCCACAAAATAAACATACATCATTCATAATAACCCAACGAATAAAATGGGTTTCATAAACATCAACCCATCATCACATAATCCATATAAAAGAAATGGATATCAATTCATAATAAGAATAGTGAAACCATGTGAACCATAGATACATTATACTTGAAACATAAACATATTAAATAATGTCATCTTAGATGAAAAATGGTTTTGATAAGACACTTGAAATGAATTCTTGAGGAAAATATCATTTCTTCTTCAAAATCATATTCTTTTCACAAAATTTTCATGCAATTTAAAAAAATGATTTTGTAGAAAATAGTAATGAAATCATTTGGAGGAAGCTTCATGAAAATAAGGCGTAAAAATCATTTCATGTATTATTTCTTAAAAATAAAATTCTTCTCATAATTTTGTCGGAAAAGTCAAAAAGTACCACGTAACGTAAACAAAAGAAAGATTCATTACATACCATTGGGTAAAAGTCAAAATTGGTAAAAAGGACTTTAAACATACATGAATAAACTTTCATAAAATATGGACATGGATAATAGAAATAACCCCAGTAAATACTTATGAATAAGCAATCTCAGATAAAAATGAGATTTTCAAAATTATCCCTTCCTTAGGTCTGATATGCTTCGTACGTATCCGAACCTCCTCTTCTTTGAAGCGCCTCTTTGAGACCTCCACATAGGGCACTAAAATTGGTCTTTGAACAAGACCATAACCACTAGGACGTTTCTAAGAAAGTGGAGAAGAGAATTTTTCAATGGTTGGCCAAGCATGAAGGCTCAAAGTGGTGTGAGGAAGAGAGGGAGGAGGTGCCCTTTTATAAGGGAGGAGAGGGGCACCTTTGCAAAATCTAAAAATATTATTTTATTATAAAGTCATATTTAGTTTTTTAATAGCTCAAAATTGAGTTATTTATAAGATAAGGTGATAATGGGTCTAAATACTCTCATCTAATAGAATTTAGACAAGTTTAGGTTTCTATTTTAACCTTATCATTTAGATTTAACCATAAGTTAAATAATTTTACTTTTACCATGTCTTCTTGTTTTCTTACACCATAAGGTTAATAAACATACTATAACAAGCCAAAAGAACCCAAAGTTGTTTATTATTAATATATATAACCTTATCTAAGCCATTTGGCTGAACCTTATATTTCTAGGAATAAAATAACAATTAATAATATAATATTTGTTTTAAAAAGTATTTTATGTCAAATTTTGACACTATTTGGTAATTGAATTTGGTGAAAATCATAACAGAATAATTAGTTCGAAAAAAGATAACTAAACCAATACTAAAATGTCATATTAACCTATAAAATAAGTGGAATTCATAAAAAGTCTCAAATTACATTTATTTGGGTATTTATAACATCAATTATGACAATATTTCATCAATAAGATAATTACTGCATCATCTTTGTGTCATAAATAAATTAAATTATTTAATGTCTAAAAATTATAAATAAAATACCATTATGTAGGAAATATTTTTATCTTTTTATTTAATATTTATAGTTGAATTTATCGTATGTATAACCCTATATTAAAAATGATTTACTTATTAAACATTGATTTTAACTATTTTAACCCTTCTTTAAATAAATTAATATTAAATGTCCTAATCTAATCCAATTGGGCCTAAATGGTCGTATTTTATTCCCAAGGTTGTTTTTGGTCGAATTACACTTATCCAATAGAATTAGTACATGTGTTAGGGTAATAATAATATCATTTTTACCCTTGATTATTATATTTACTTCTAACCGTAGTAAATAAAAGTAAAAAGTTACTATTCACCAAAAAATATCTTCATCTCATTTAACCACATTTTAGTCCTTGATATTAACCGTGTCTCTTGAATTTTCAAAATTCCAGTCACAGAAGCGGTAGAATTATGTTTTATGAAAAATTCAGTTTTTTAACTACCACTTAGTGGTTTCACTATTCATAAAAAATGAATGTTTCCAGAAAAATAATAAAAATTAGGCCTAAGCTATATTTGGTATTATGAATTCAAAAATGATGTCTATTTTACCAAATTCAAAACATATCAGTTGCAATAATTGATTTAAAAATTAATCCCTATCGTCAAAAAAATAGCGTGTTTTTAAGAGATAAGAACTATCAAAAGATTGACACTTGTTTATGTATGCTTTAAATGCGAAGTTACATAAAATGACCAACATTGTATTAAATGAAAAAAATATATTCTAATTACACTTGAAAACAAATTAAAAAGATAATCTATCCAAATAAATTTTTGTGATGAAAAAAGTTGTTTTTAATTAAAATATAGCGTGTTTTTACTATTCATTAAAATATGAAAGTTATCAGAATAAAATGAAAATTTTATCCAAAATAAATTTTTATATCCTGATTCCAATGAATAATTTTATTTTGTCAAATTGAACTTATATACTTGTCAAAAACAAGATTTAAAGTGGGTAAGCCATCAAAAGGTGGGAAAACTGCATTTTTTTAAAAATACATATTTTACTCGAAAAATTGATTTTGTTCTTATACCCTGTTCTAGAAAATGTGAAAGATAAATAATAATGTTATAAAATTCAAAATTTAGTTGATACTATTCATAACGGGTATTTCATATAACATATCATTGTTTAGCGAAACTCAGTATTACGTACAACACACGCTATCATGCAAGGTCGTGATTGCGTGTAATGCAAGCCAAGTCAGGGATGCGTGTTGTGCAAGCTCTTTTTGGTGTAGCGTACAACAGAAGAGATTAATGAAATTAAAATAATATTTTTCATAAAATCTCGTGGTGTTACATTCTACCCCGCTTTTAATGAATTTCTTCCTCGAAATTCGTCGGGGTTATAAATCATTTACTATTTATAGAAACCCACATTGTAAAAAGGAATACTAAAACTTAATTTTAAAATATAAAGTATGAAATGTAATGATTACACAAAGAAACTCATCACTGGGTTTCCATATAGGAGAACATAGGTGAAAATATGGATATAGAAAAAAAATATAACCATCAAGTTCTGATGGAGAGTGGTAGAGAACATGGCTATGAAAAATCCATCAACCACAAAGCCATAGATTTGTGATGATCTAAGGTACCATCTGATTCATCGGATATAAGGGAACTAGGACAACATTTTTGGTTTTCAAGATCATTTCCCCAAAGTTGATGAAATTGGAATTAGAAGAAATACTTTCGTGATTTTGGTACAGTCTCACCGTTGGTCATTATTTGGACAATTTCCAATTCATCTCTTAATGAAATGAAGTTGAATTTTTCATTTGTGAAGTGTTAGCAGATCATGTGATAGAATGATGGGTCATTCAATCTCTCTCAAACAAAAGGTTAGAAAGGTTATAAAAAATACATAAGTCCAACTATAGTGAGATTAATCATATATGGTTCCTAAAATTGACTTATACTTCATATATCATACTGCTTAATATAATAAAACTAGTTTCTACTAAACAGGGACTTCCTGTAGGCCAGTGGTAGGTGATAAAAGCCAGTCGCACTTCGGTTGTGGGTTCGATTCCCAGAGCCATGTCCGACGCGATGGGCTGTCGCCCGTCCTACAGGATTTCATTTTTCTAAAACTACATTACTATAACATCGATCACTAATATCGAAAAAAGTTTTATCCTTAAACAATACTAACTTATGTCCGACATAATCCATTCCAATATTTATCTAAAATACTTCAGTCCAAGATTATAGTATAAAGAAAATGATTACTTGAAATGTCATCAACCAAGCATGTGAATACCATCATTTATCCCCCATATATCTTGTTGGTTACATTCCAATCATGTGAATACCTTAATCATGTATTCTCTTGAAAAATGAATACCCATTAAACCTTAGTGAAAACCTGAATGCTATCAAAAGTTAACTCTTTCCACATACCAAAATCCAAAAATTCAATATACTCAAACGATGATATAACCTTCTCCTTATATCAGTCATGAGCTCATGAATACTATCAAACATTTAATTTTCTCTTTATCCCTTCATTATGCGCATATCATCTACTTTACAAAAATATCTGAATAACCTTTAATGGTTATAGGTACCATTCATCATAAACTTTCAAAACATAAGGAATGAAAATAGTGTAACATTCCTTAGATGTCTCTTTATTCCATAGTACCATGAGATTACTTATACAACATTACACTTGATAAACATGTAATCATTCCACTACCTTGTTAAACCATTGACCAAGCTTCAACAATTCTTTCATCTCACATATCATTTGTAGTCTCTTCATCATCATCATCATAAATACTACCCATACGACCATACTGATTCTCTTCATGAGACTTTCCATTAGGGAATTGGTTTGCATAATGCCCGTACATTCCACATTTAAAACATTTAACCATTGTTGATGTCATAGAAATACCATTATCCTCATCCATGGTGTTAAATGAACCTTTTCCTTTGCACTTACTGGCTTTATGTCCTTGTTTTCCACACCCAAAGCATCTTCCAGTTCCTTTGAAGCATTCTCCTTGATGCCCATTCCCACATTATTTTCATAGGGGAAATTGAACTTTCTTTCCTCTATGATCATCATGAAACTCCATATTTCTCTTATTAGCCGAGTCAGGAAACTTACCAAATTTGAGTTTATTAATTATATTATGAGATTGCTGATTTGGCATAATAATGATTTTTGGACTTCCAAATCCCATTTCATTTGGTTTCTCATGAAGAATATCATTATATTGTCCATCAAATCCTCCATTATCGTGAATCTTCTTGTTTCCATCCATTTTCTAAAACCCAAAAAGAATAGTTTGAGAGGTAAAAATCATGCTAGGGAAAACAACATAATAAAGGGGGATTACCGTCAATATCTAAAATCTTCAGTTAAATTATATAATTGTTACCGTAGTTCTAGGACTATATGATATACGTATACTTATCCTAAGGGACATCCCTAGACATACCTTAGAAATATATCTAGAGATCTCACTAACGTTTTTGCATCCTAGTTTCCAAAGGATAACTAACCCTTTCCTCTGATACCAACTGTAGAGACCCAAATCTTGACGTACATGGAAAATACATTACTTTTGCGGAATACTTAATAAATAACAAAAATAGACACACAAGGATCGTAATAGTTTAGTATCTTTGGAAACTTGGAATAAAATCTTCTAATCGGGGTGAAAAATCTTCAACATCTCCCAATAATGATTTTCCCCTTTTTTTCTTACCTAAAACATTTCTTTATATCCTGGGGAAAAGAAAACATAAAAGGGGTGAGATCAAATGCCCAGTAAGGGTAGACATAGAGAACATAAAACAATCCATAAACATTTGAATGAAAAAACTTGAACATAAAATCTAAACATCAAAATCTTGAGCAAAGACATGAATCTTGGAAGTACGTAAGGCATATATCCTAAAAGAACATCAGTCATGATAAAATAGAATGGGAATAAAACATTTAATTATGGATGCCCTTAAGCACGTGATATGACTTCCATAGTAGCCAAGGAATTGCTTCCAAGACCATCTTAGTGGACAAAGTCCCTTTCTGAATCGAGTTCACTCCTCGTTCCAGTCCTGTATTACTGAACAGGTTTAAATTGCCATTCCAGCCATGTCTATCTCATGAGATATAAATCTTATCCAACAAATTTGAGGGAGATATAGGTCCCACCCATCTCATAATGAAATCATTCTTACTTGTGCCACAAAATAAACATACATCATTCGTAATAACTCAACAAATAAAATGAGTTTCATAAACATCATCCCATCATCACATAATCCATATAAAAAAATTGATATCAACTCATAATAAGAAAAGTGAAACCATGTAAATCATAGATACATTATACTTGAAACATAAACATATGAAATAATGTAATCTTAGATGAAAATGGTTTTGATAAGACACTTGAAATGAATTCTTGAGGAAAATATCCTTTCTTCTTCAAAATCATTTTCTTTTCATAAAATTTTCATTAAATTTTAAAAGAAAAGGATTTTTTTTTAAAATATTAATGAAATATATTGGAGGAAGCTTCATGAAAATTAGGCATAAAAATCCTTTCATTTCGTATAAGTTAAAAATGACATTCTTCTCGTACTTTTGTTGGAAAAGTCAAAAAGTACCTCGTAACGTAAACAAAAGAAATATTCCTTACATACCATGGGGTAAAAGTCAAAATGGGGAAAAAGGACATTAAACATACATGAATAGACTTTTATAAAACATATACATGGATGATATCAATAACCCCAGTAAATACTTATAAATAAGAAATCTCGGATAAAAATTAGATTTGCAAAATTATCCCTTCCTTAGGTCTGATATGCTTCGTACGTATCTGAACCTCCTCTTCTTTGAAGCACCTCTTTGAGACATCCTCTTAGGGAACTAAAATTGGTCTTTTAAGAAGACAAGAACCTCTAGGATGTTTCTATGGATGTGTAGAAGATTATTTTTCAGTGGTTTTCTGAGAATGAAGGCTCAAAGAGGTGTGAGGAAGAGAGGGAGGAGGTTCGCTTTTATAAGGGAGGAGAGGGGAACCTTTGGAAAAGCTAAAATTTTTATTTTATTATAAAGTCATATTCGGTTATTTAATAGTTACAAATTGAGTTATTTCTAAGATAAGGTGGGAATGGTTCTAAATCCTCTCATACAATATAATATAGACAAGTTTAGGTTTCTATTTTAACCTTATCTTTTAGATTTAACCTTAAGTAAAATAATTTTACTTTTACTGTGTCTTCTTGTTTTCTTATACTATAAGGTTAATAAACATACTATAACAAACCAAACAAACCCCAATATGTTTATTATTAATATATATAACCTTATCTAAGTCATTTGGCAGAAACTTTGATTTTTAGGAATAAAATAACAATTAATAATATAATATTTGTTTTAAAAAATATTTTTTTATCATTTTATGACACTATTTGGTAATTTATTTTTGTGAAACTCATAATAGATTGATTAGTCAGAAAAAAGATAACTAAACCAATAATAACATGTCATATTAACCTAGAAAATTAGTTTAATTCATAAAAAGTCTAAAATTACATTTATTTGGGTATTTATAACATCAATTATGTAAATATTTCATTAATAATATAATTACTGCATCATCTTTGTGTTATAAATAAATTAAATTATATAAGGTCTAAAAATTATAAATAAAATACCATTATGTAGGTAATATTTTTATCTTTCTAATTAATATTTATAGTCGAATTTATCTTATGTATAACCCTATATTAAGAATGATTTACTTATTAAACTTTGATTTTACCTATTTTAACCCTTCTTTAAATAAATTAATATTAAATGTCCTAATCATATCCAAGTGGGCCTAAATGGTCATATTTTATTCCTAAAGTTGTTTTTGGTCGAATTAAACTTATCCAATAGAATTATAACATGTTTTAAGGTAATAATAATATCATTTTTACCCTTAATTATACGATTTACTTCTAACCGTAGTAAATAAATGTAAAAAGTTACTATTCACCAAAAAATATTTTCATCTCATTGAACCACATTTTAGTCCTTGGTAATAACCGTGTCTCATGGATTTTGGAAATTCCACTCACAGAAGTGGTAGAATTATGTTTTATGAAAAATTTAGTTTTTTAACCACCACTTAGTGGTTTAACTATTCATCAAAAAATGAAAGTTTCCAGAAAAATACCAAAAATTAGGCCCAAACTATATTTGATATTACGAATTAAAAAATGATGTCTATTTTACCAAATTCAATACATATCAGTTGCATTAATTAATTTAAAAATTATTCCTCGTCGTCAAAACAAATAGCGTGTTTTTAAGAGATAATAACTATCAAAAGATTGACACTTGTTTATGTCTGGTTTAAATGTGAAATTACATCCAATTAACAACATTTTATTAAAAGGTAAAAATATATTCTAATTACACTTTAAAACCAATTAAAAAGATAATCTATTCAAATAAATTATTGCGATGAAAAAAGTTTTTTTAATTAAAATATAGCGTGTTTTTACTATTCATTTAAATATGAAAGTTAACAGAATAATATAAAAATTTTATCCAAAGTAAATTTTTATATCCTGATTCCAATGAATAATTTATTTTTTTCAAATTGAACTTATAGACATGTAAAAAACAATATTTAAAGTGGGTGCGCCCTCAAAAGGCGGGAAAACTGCATTTTTTGAAAAAGACTTATTTTACTCGAAAAATTGATTTTGTTCTCATACCATGTTATAGAAAATGTTAAAGATAAATAATAATTTTATAAAATTCAAAATATAGTTGATACTATTCATAACAGTTAGTTCATATATCATATCGTTGTTTATTGAAACTCAGTATTGAGTACAACACACGCTATCGTGCAAGGTCGCGATTGTGTGTAATGCAAGCCAAGTCAGGGATGCATGTTGTGCAAGATACTTTTGGTGTAGCGTAAAACACAAGACATTAATGAAATTAAAAGAATATTTTTCATAAAATCTTGAGGTGTTACAAATAAACTCTAACATTTTTATTTCATGGTTATTAGATATTTCAAAAGTTCTAAAAAAAGTTGAAAAATAGAATTCCAACTTCAAATGATCATAACTTTGGATCTAGATGTCCATTTGAGCTCTATGAACTTTCAAATTGATGCTTTCAATGATATATAAAAAATTTGGAATAGGGGTACCAATAAACCACAATTTACTTTTCAAAATAGGCATGGGAGACCACTAAAACATAGTTTCAAGTCATGAGACCTAATTTTGGACCTTTTCACCTTTTTCAGCTTTGTTGAAGTGGATTTTCTTATCCTTTTATGGTTTAATTTGAATATGTTTCTTTATATTAAATTCATATTATTATGATGATATTTATGCCTTATTTAATATTAGTAGAGAATATATTTTTTATAGGGTTTCATCAATATTTTAGTTGATTATGGTTATGATGGATAAATTTGGAATGTTTATGGTGATATATCCCAAGAATATGTGGTATAGAGATTAATGATACTTTTAGTCCAATATTATTTCTATTTTTGGATTATGACCTATGCCTTGTGTATCAAGAGGTCTCTTTTTTATTTGAGATTTGTTTTGTTCTAGTATATTTATTATGGTGTGATTTTTTACTTAGTAATCGCTTTGTTCTGTGTCTGTCATGTTAAGGAATACAATAGCCCATATTGGGTAATATTGAGTGAATTATTCTATCATTTTTTGGTTTGGTAAGTTCTTTAGTTCTATGATGTTTTTATATTTCTAGTTTAATTTGTTATGGATAGATGATTTCATAGAATTCACTTTTTATGTTTCTTTTCCATTTATTCTATGCTCCTTGAATGTTTCATCATGGGGATTTCTTGGTAATTATTTATGGTGGGGAGTTCAACGTTAGATTTTGAAATTATTATCGCGTAATGTATCTTTATATATAATTGTATTTGTAAACGAGATTTTAAATTTATTATAATTTTTCTAAAATTTTATAAATTTTTGGTTTCATAATTGAGCATAGATTTTAACCTTATAAATTGATTGTAAATTATAATATAATATCTCTTGAAGAAAAAATATTTGAAGATTTGGTTTAAAATGGTTTATGTTACAATTTCCCATGAATTTATTTGGACATAAAGTTTTTATAGTGGGTAGAATCGTTACAGCCACTTTTTATAAATAAAATATTGTAATGTAATTATGATAGTAGCAGGTAAATTATTAAAATTTTATTTAATGGGTCATGTGTTTTATTATTATAGATCATCAATTAGATTTTAATGGTTAATTTAAATAACATAAAAGGTGGGTTATTAATCCAAGAGATTTGGATTTTTTTACCAAATTTACTTAAAAAGAATTTTTCTTTTGGAAAGTTAATTCAAATTATAAATATATATAAAATGTGTGTGTATTAACGTGCGCATGTGCATGTGCGTATGTTTTGGTGAAGGGGTGTTCCATAAATAGTACAAGAATTATATTTAGTTACTAATATGGTTATTATATTAATTAATAAGGGAAAAAATACCCTTATTCCCCTTTTATTTGGCATGTCACCAAATCTAGTGGTGATTCAATCCCTCTACACTAATTATATCTTATCCTTTTACTTATTCTCTACTCCACCAAGGGTGATCAATTCTTGGTAGGTTCATATTCATCTTTCTCATATTCTTGCCTATCTATTTACATCTATTTAATCCCTAAAATTGAATTTTGAAATTTCTAGGGATTTTTTTAGGGGTTTCACCATTGGATGAAAAAACCATCAATTTTAGAAGGGGAATTTTCCCAAGAATGGAAAAGGAGAATAAGGATAACCCTACTCAGTAGATTTAGAGATTTAGTGTCATAGATTGGTTTCCAATTGAATATATCAACAACCAGGCCCTGAATGAAACATTTTTTCCCTTGTATAAATTATAACCTTATTTTTCTATAGAATATTTTTTGTAAATTCTTGGTATTATGATGTCATTGCTTATGGATTGTGCCATTTTCAACAGTTTCAAGAGGTATGGGTTATATACTTATTATTATTTATAAAAAACGTCATTCTTATATGTTTTTAATATAATTTTCAATAAAATATAATTTATATTGAATACCTATGTTCTAGATATGGTAAGCCCTTGTTTTTTTATTTTGTTGGATTAATTCCATAGTAAAGGCATTGGTTTTATAGGCATAAACTCTATTTTAAATAAATATGTACATTAAGTGTTTGTAAAAATACCAGAGTGATTTTAAAATTATATAAATCTGAATTGTTGTGTGAAATGTCCTATTATAATATATAATTAATTGAGGTGATGTTTTCCATAATGAATCTCCATAGAATAATTAATGTTGTATTAGTTTGAAGAGGGTATCATATAGGTTACCATATTGGGTTTTATTTTCCCTTAAATTTTATATGAAACACTTTTTTATGAATTTCTTTCAAGCGATGATTGAATTTTAAACAAGGGGATAATATGAAATTTTATTTATTTTACTTGAACCCCTAATTATATAAGGATATTATGAGAAGCCTTAGGTAAAAGGTCAGATCCTAATATGAGTTCTATGGGACATGGAACTCCCTTAATTACCTATTATGGGACATGGTCCCCCCTTCATAACTTATCACCTGACATGATTCTCCTTTAGATATCGGTGTAAGAGAAACAACGCCCCCCTTAAACTAGTTCACAATGTTTAAATTTCTCTCCCTTTGGAAAGTACTTATAGAATTATGATTAAGATATAAATACCCTAAGAATCCGCAACCTTAATCCCTTGGATCCTCCCCATGATTATGTACATGATAATAATTATTTTTCTTAGGTGTATTATATTCTTAAATGCATAATTTTATATTGGTTTAATTGTAAAACCCAGGACTATTATTCTAAATTTGTTAATTGTATCATAAAATACAAATGTACCACATTCATATTTATTTAAAACTAGCATGTTTGGTTCATTCCCTGTATATAATTTCTATACAACCCTTCTGGGAAATTCCTACTAGGGTATGTGAGTACTCACCCCTTTCATATGCACTTTGGTGTATGTACAGATTTTTTTCATGTTTTTTTTTCAAGTAATGAACGGACATGGTTCACAATCTTGGTCATTAATGGGAGGCTTTCCCACTTGGAGCTTGAAGATGGGTCCATTGTGGTCCTTGAAGGATACCGAGCACTTAGTCCACCTATTTCATTTATTTTTATTATCAAATTACAATTAATTATAATAGTTGCTTCTATTATTCTTGTATTACATTTAACATTCACATGTAGGCACGTTTTACCATTTTTTTGTTTTGGTTGTGAATTGAAATATAATATATGAATAAGTTTTATTTGGGGGAAATCCCCCCCCCCTCACAATGTCAGGTCATTCATCAACACTTGTCGATAGACTTTGGTGATTAGGTGGAACATGCCTGAAGTTAGTGTTCATATGTCTCAGGTTTTGGTTAAATCCAATGTGGTTTTTGACACAAATACATCACATGCATAAGTTATATGAAACTATTTCACGTAAAAGACTAAAATCATATGAAATCAAAAGGCTTCATAAGAGTAAGCATGGTGAGATAGGTAGACAACAACCACTTTTCTAAATAGTGATTAATCAACCGAGCCAGTGATATGTGTGGCCCAGAGTCTTACTATCCATGGTTTAACAATCTAGAGACACTACTACAAAACATGAAATTAACGAATCATAATTTTTAGTGGTGATAAGGGGCACCCTTTATCAGTATTTTATTTTTAGCATCAAAAAAGGTCCCGAATAAAATGAAATAATTAAACAAATAAAATTTAAAAATGATTAAAATTAATACTATTAAAAATTTTATTAATTAAATAATTATTGATAAAAATGAATAATTTCAATACACACACAGATACACACACACACACATATATATATATATATTAGTGATACTAATAAATATAGTATATATATTTAAAATGAATGAAATGAAATAATTAAAAAAATATTAATTAAAAATGAGTAAATTAAGAAAAATATTAAACATTTTATTAATTAAATAATATTGATAAAAAATAATAAATTAATATAGAGATATATTATAAATATTAATAAATAGTATATATTAAATATAGATATATAAATTAATAAATTATAATAATTAAATAAAAGAAATAAAGAATGAATAAATTATAATAATTAAATAATTTTTTTTGAATTACCAAATTATCAAAAAAATTAATGATATAACTATTAATAAATAATATTAATTTAATTATATATATATATATAAATATTAATTATAAATATTAACAAATAATATAAATTAAATATAAATATAAAAAATGAATAAAATGTAAAAATTAAAAACATATTACTGTCATATTCATTTTAATGGTTTTCGAACATAATTATTCATTAATACATTTAATATAGAAATACGTCGATATATATATATATATAAATGAATAAAATATTTCATAAAATATGATTTATATAATACAATATATTTATGTGTTACATTAAATAAGTCATATATTTAAGGAAGAATCATTTATAATTAAAAATTAATATTAATTAAAAATACCGACAAATTGCATCGAGTAATGGATATAAGTTAATGTCGTCTTATTTTTCAATTTAATATATATCAAACATGTGTCACACTGATTTCCCATACATGTACAAAATTAATGAGTTTTTATATACAACACACACATAAATATTTATAAATAAATATATTTACAAATTTATATTTAGTATATATATAAATTTATAAATTTATAATTGAAAATAAGTAAATAAATTTTAAAAAAAATTATTTATATAATTTTAAATAAATAATTACATATATTTAAATAATTATAAAATTATAATAAATTTATTTAATTAATGAATATATTTACTATATTTATATTTATATCTATATCTATATATATATATATATATTATATATATATATATAATTAAAAATATATATATAATTATGTAAATTCATTAATACATAAATATTATTTTCTGAAATGAATTTATATAATTATAAATAAATAAATAAATATTTATATAATTATAAAATATTAATAAGTATTTATAAATTATGAATATATTTTCTATATTTACATTTTTATATATTTATTAAATATATATATATATAATTTTATAAATATGTTTACAAAAAATTATATTTATAATTATAATTACAAATCATTTTTTATAACTAAAGTTTCAGCACTCATAAAATCTATCTTTATCAATGCTAAAACTATAGCATTGATAAAGATGTATTTTATCAGTGCTAAAAAATAACTGATAAAGATTCCTTTTATAATAATTTATTAATTTAGATTTGATAAAGGCATCGTTATTAGTGCCTTTTGGAAGTGCTAATAAAAGTGTCTTTGATCTATTTAAAGAGCCCTTACTAGTCATGAACCATTCATGATATCTGAATCTTTTTGTATAATCCACCTAATACTTCTGCTTCTCCTCATCAAATCCAACCGCGAATAAAGGCTTAAATCAAGCTCATACAAATCCAAGGATCAAATGAGTCAAGGCTCGAATGAATCCTAGGATCAAATGAATCCAATATTTGATTATATCTCTAATTTCTATCAATTGATTCAAAGCTTCAGTACAAGGTATCATATTTTCTCCTCCTCTATACGCATTTATTTCTTGTTTAGAAATACCTTTTTGTGTGTTTTTTTTCATTATCTCTTGATATTCATTATCCATCACTTCATTCCCTTCTAGAATGAATTTCTAATTGGGTTTTCCATGAATTTGGGTCCGTATTGACCCTTTAAAGGATTTTCTTACTTGTAGAATATTAATACTTCCACACACCAATTTTATCAATTGTGGTAGGTGGCTCTATTCAGTTTCCTTTAAACATGGAACCAAGAATTATTACATCTTTAAAATCCATGTTGTTATCTAAATTAAACTCTATTATAATTATACATGATGTGTTTATGGATTTTTAAGTGTTTTTCTTATGTTTTCATTAACTTCAAAAGATTTTTTTCTTATGTTTAAATGTTTTAAATTTCGTTCATTGTAAATAACGCACACAAAGTGTTTGTTAAAATGAAACACGATGTTTTTATTGAATAAATTGAAATAGATTTAATTTAATTATTTCTTATGAATTATAACGAAATAACATCATGTTTTGATCAAGTCTTTCTATGAATTATACCATAATTGGATATTTTTCAAGGTACTTTTTACGTTAGCACTGAATATTGAAGTATTACCTCCTTCCTATTTTTTAATTTTTTGGATGGGTTTCAAATGGAATGTTTGATGTCTTTTATCATATTTTAAAAGGAAATAAGCTATGTTTGATATTTTTTCCTAAATAGATTAATTTTTTTATATATATATACCCTTGAAGTTAAGACCCTTGTTAATTCATACGTTATTTTTTATTATTGTAATATATATTGATCACGGCCTATGGATATCATTATATTGTTTATGTTATTATGAAAGAGTTTTTTCATTAAAGGGTGTCCAAAGGTGTGATTGAGTTTATGTTTGTTGAAATATTTTAATAATTATTTTTATTTTTTGATATGTGTATTATTTTATTTTTTTCCTCCACTTAAATATCATGAGAACCCTTGGGTAACATGGTGATTAATATTTGGATAAGTGTTGCACTAGTGTATGATCACACTATGCATTAAAAAGTTCATTTAAAGGGTTTTATCTCAATTTATTTATTAAATTGTTCATAAATATACCTTGATAGATATTTTATAAACGTATCTTCAAGGTTGTTAAATGATTTTACATAAATAATTGTTATGGTTCCATTTTATAATAATTGACTCACATATCGTGTCTAAAATTAAGATGTTTAGACTTTACGTTATACATGAAACTATAATCTTTTGAAATTGTTTCTTCACTACCATAATTTATCAAAATAATAGGTAACTTAAATTCCATTAATATGTTTATGATTCATTTTTTTTCATTTTTCATGTTTTTAATGTATTTAATATTGACTCTAGTGATGAATGTGAAATTTATTCTTGTTTATTTCCCACCGTAGAAATGATTCAATATCTTATAGTAAATATCCATCCAAATTGGGATTTACAATCTCCCATGATAGTATTTCAACTTTTAGTGCATACTTAATTTTTTTAGGTAATCCTTATAAAATAAAATAAAAAAATTTAACTTATTTTAAGCACAAAAAAATTCTAATTATACATTTTCAATGATCCACACTAGCATTAATAAAATATTAATGGATTTGACAAAATAAAAATGTGATATTTGGTTTATTATATTATATCACATACATTAAAGAATAAATTGCACTAGAATGTTCATGTTGTGATACAACTATGTCTGTATTAGTAAAAAAAATTAATATGAGAGTATAAAAAAGTATTTCCATATTTGAAAATAATACGATCCAATGTATTCAACATATTTACAAAAATAATGATACGTTTATAAATAATATCCAACACTATGTATTCTTAATTTTATAATCAGTATAGTATCTATTTTTCAAATTTTATTCATTTTAAATACTTATTGTAGTCACCCATAAAAGTAATAAAGTAATTTTTACATCCACAAGTTAATTAAACATTTAATTAAAATATATTAGAATGAAATATTTAAAACATTCTCATATTCTTCCAAAAATATGATATTTTTACCTTTTTAGATTCTATTCATGCTTGATATTTCTTTAATTTTCCATTCAAATTATTTAAATGTACTTTCTTCATTACTTTCATTGAATTAAAATTGGACTGTGCAAAATGGCCATGTCATATATCATAACTAGTCACGACTGAGACCCCTTTAATAAGAGACAAGTGAATGTATACCCCAACAATTTCACATCTAAAAGGCCATGTGTTAATAACTTGTGTAGTGGGGTAATTTTCACAAATGGGAGGCATTACCCCTTTTCAAGAACACAATGGACTACAACTGTTATCCTTACCAACTTCATCTCCTGAACAGTATTACTTCATTTTGTTTCTTGAGACTCATCCCCCATCTCTTCTAATTTTCTTGAACTACTCTGAGTATTATTATTCTAAAAAGATCACTTATAACTGACATGGGATGAATATTTAAAATATTAGTTCAATAAATATATGACTATTTCCACAAGAGATGTGGGATGAGTATCAACCAAATAAATTAAATAATAAATGTTTGAGAGATGAAGCTGATGCGGTTGAAAGTTGTCTATAACTTTTACCTATAGATGAATTCAGAGGATAACACCTACCATAGAGGAGTAATTGTTTTCATCAATTAAATTACCCATTTCCTTCAAAATATATTGAAATTATTTGAAACAATCAAATGTTGGGTTCCATTTATTAGAATTATCTATTACTTTCACCTTTGATAATTAATATCGTTTGTGTATTTATTTTTTTAATATAAAATATGAATATTTTTTGAACCTAATTAGATGGATATGAATCAAAAATGGATTGAAACTAATCATTTGAAAAAATATCATGAATATGTAGTTAATGAGCTCATCAAAATTTTAATATATCATGCATATGACCCTTCTCAAATATTTATTACATGATTACATTGTTTCTATTCAAGAAAATTCTTTCTAGAAGAGTTGGAAGAACATTTTATTTGTTACAAATAGATCAGAGCTATAAATAATGGACTAAATATGGGGGGAAAACTAAATGCGCACACCTATTGGGATGATATTGTGGTTTATGGATCATTTTTTATGAATACCAGTGTAAATAATGATGAATATCGCATTGAAAAAGAGACAATGGAACTTGAATATGACCTTCATGATTGTCTAAAGTCATGTGAGAAGTTAAATAGCTATGTTAAGAGACCATTATATTTTATTTGTACTGAATACGAAACATTTTTCGTTGTATTGATGTTATATAATTTGTAAGTTGGAAGTGGATGCAGCGATGTCACCTTTACAAGACCACTTGGTCTTTTTAATTATACGATACCGGAAGAAAATGAGAATACATGTCGAACAAATTATTTTAAATAAATGTTACATTCAATGGGTATGATCTATAAAAAATACAATATTATCCAAATGATTTCATATTGTTTTTCAAGGTCTTTGAATTACTCATAAAATGCCCTAACTATGGTGCAACTTGATACAAGAAAAACAAATAATGTCCTTTTAAAGTTTTATGGTAATTTCCTATCATTATATAGTTTAGAGGACTAAATGGATATTAAGAAACCACAATAAATTTGACATGACATACATATATAATAATTAAATATGGGAACCTATGTCATCCATTAGATTCTCCTTAGTGGAATAAAATTTATTACGATTATCCTAAATTTGGAAATAATATAAGAAAGTTTCATCTTACATTATCTATAGATGGAATAAATCTTTTTGGTGTACATAGTAGTACTCATAGTACATGAACCATCATGTTGGTAAATTATAAATTTCCACCATGGTTATCCATGGAGTGCAAATAAATTATGTAGTTTCTACTTATATCTATACTAAAGCATTCTGGTAATGATATTGATGTCTCGTTGGATCCATTGATCAAAGATCTAACATTGAGGTGGGATACTAGTGTTATATTGTATGATTCTCATTGAAGTGAAGAATTCACACCGAGGGCTATGTTGTATGGGAAGATAAATGAATTTCCTAATATGAAACATTTTCAAGCTACAGAATTAATGAAATGTTGGGGTATCCCACTTGTGAAGAATGAACACACTCAGTTCGGTTGAACCATTCCTCAAAGCCTAGGTTTTTAAAAAATTATAAATTTTACGGCAAAGATATAAATAACAATACTATAAATAAATAATTCAATGGGAATACCGAACAAGGTAAATCACTACATCCACTAATGAGTTAACAATTGTTCAATAAAATAAGACATTGACATTGTTTTTGGTAACCGTTTTTAAAAACATTTAGAAATCAGGTTGGAAGAAGTTATCAATTTTCATTGAATTACAATATTGTAATTTTGGTATTTCATATATTTTCTTTATGTCACACATGTAGATAAAAATGTATTTTATAATGCTATTATAACATCACTAAATTTTCATAGAAAAAATAATGACGGCATAAAGGCTAGGTTGGAGATGTTCGACAATGGGATAAGGGAAGAGATGACACCGGTGAATGTTAAAGGGAGGAATTTTTCTTCCTCTAGTAGCTTACACTCTATCCAGATAGAAAAAATCACAATTTTTTCTTTTCCTTTATGGTGTGAATTTTCTAGAGGTGTATTTCTCAAAAATCAAGAATATAATTTCAATGGCTAATTTGAAGTTCTAGGGACTAAAATCACTTGAAATCAGGTTTTGATGCAAGATTTGATTCCTGTTGCTTTTTTTTTGGTGTGATCCTAAAAATATATGATATACATTAATTTAAATCTACTTTTAAGACACGTGAAGTAAATTTATAGACATGATGAAGTTTCTAATCACAAATAAGGAGGATTTAGTCATATTATTTGAATTAGAGATATTTTCCCACTATCATTTATTGATATATTGGTCCACCTGATGGTTCACTTGGTTAGAGTGTTTCAACTATGTGGTCCTATCCATTATAGATGGTGGTAACCCATTGAATGGTATATGAATATTCTGAAATGGTATGTCGAGAATCAAATTTAGATAGAAGGTTGTAATGTAGAATGATATATTCTTGATGACGCTATTTAATTATGTACCAATTACCTATCTGATGTTGGAAAAATCGGCCACTCAAATTCTCATTTGAGAAGACACCTTATCGATGAAGGAATCTCTAGAATAGATGTTGTTATAATTACCATCATATAGTTGTAGAAATCAAACCATTACATTTTACATAATATTGAAGGTATTGATCCAAATGAGAATCCTAAAAAAACAATGCTTATAGGTTTTAATACATTAAGGGTTGAAGGATGGATATAAAATACACATAATCAATATTTTATAGGATGGTTCTGAGATAAAATTTATAAGGATTTATTTGGAAATATGAAGTTAATTGTAGAACATCTTTGATGTCTAGGCAGGGGATTGAATTCAAATGTTATATATTACCCTGGTTTTGTAATCAATGGTTATACATTTTATAAAAAAAGAATATGATGAATGAAGTGTGATGAAAAATAAAAATGTTATTCTTGTGGAAGAAGTGATGAAAATATTTAGTTTTAAGGATAGAAAATCATTTTATGAAAATATGTCATATTTTGGCATTATTGAACTAATAAATGAGAGGGATTATACAACCTTCCAAGTGGTGGTTTTTTATTTCCAATGGGCTAACAATAGGAGTACAATGAAAGTTGATGAAATGATATTCATAAAGGTAAATTTTAGTGTGGAAGGATAAAAATAAAACCTATTCATAGTGGCATCACAAGTAGTTCCTATATTGTTTTGTCTCAGATCCAAAAAACAAGAATTGGTTGATTTTCCTATTGGCGACTAAAACAACTATTGGGTTAGATGAAAATCCAATAGGGGATGACCCTTTCATTGGGAGACCACAATCAGTTTATGCTAGTCCCAATGTATACATTGTCTTGTTTGTCATAGGGGACCACAAAGAGGGGATTAGGATTATCATTAGAGAAGCCAAATCCCTAAAACCTTTTAAAAATAATGATAGTTTAATGAGAAGGTAAAAGTGTTTTTTAATATACTTTGTTTTTCCTCATAGTATTATCTGTTCTCTACTACATTAACATAATCTAAATTAAATGTTTTACTACTCATACAGACAATGACTTTTTGACATATTGATTTTACCAATCCCATGTAAGAATATACTATAATAATGGAAACCCTTTTCAATGATTTGAAGTAAATGTTATTATATACATTCTATATTTTACCAAAACATTATATATTGAATCAATGATTTAATTTTCATTATTCCATGAATATTTTATTTTTTTTAGAATATTTAAGTATATATTTCATTCCATTATTAACCAAAACGTCTATATAATTATTAGACCTCAAAAAAATTTCAACCCCTAAAGTGTTGGTATTTATCACTTTACTTTAAATTCCCTCCTATTCCTTTAAAATAAGAGAAAAAACGTTGCATATTCTCAAAAAAAAGAATCAATCTCGATGCTTTCATAGTAAAATCATTGTTTATATAAGTGATTTATTGTTTCATTTTTATGTTTATTTTATCAATTTTTAGTATTTCTCAGATAAGTATTGTTTTCGTATATAGGTGGATTCTTTTGTTCGAGTTCGGGTGGTTTGTTCGATGTTGCTCATACTCAGGAAAAATAGGACTTTGAAGATGAAACATAGATTATGATAACAAAGAAATGGGCCTATAATTTATATATCCATCATGGAAAGTATAATTCATACCACTTAAATATGTAATTTTTTTTATCATTTTATCTATAATTTTTAATTTCATTTCCATATCATTTTGATCTAATACTTATTTAATTTTTTCTTCACATATGCTTTGGGAAGTCATATTTTTCTTTTAGCTATCTGTAACAAACTAGGAAAGAGATAACATGTTTCATTCTGATGGAAGAGGAAAACCCATACCACGTCAAATGTTAAGTGTTTTAGGGGGCATCGAATTTCTATCTTATTAGAATGGAACATGTTCTATATTTTCTATATTTTTAATGATATTTTATAGTCAAACACATATCACATATTCAATCAGTGTCACCACAATCTAATATACAATGTTCTCGATATGAGTTATATTTTATGTTGTTAGATTATAATTTACATTTTAGTACAAAACATACATCACATACTCAAAACCAACAAAAAATATAAATATTTTTTTATACTTCATGAAAATAATCATTAAGCCATTTTTAACTTTTATATTTCAACTTCACATTAATCCAGTGCACAGTGTGCCCGATATGACTCCATTTGTGTCATTTTATTTAAAATAGAAATTAATTTTCTTAAAAATACAATTAAAATAGAGAAAACTAAGAAAATGAACTCGTATTGTCTTCATAATATTTTATATTAATTTATAAGTCATTTTTGACATGTAGGAATCAATCTCACATCAATATAAATCATGATGTGACCGGTATGACTGAAAGTGCATGTTTTGAGTTTATAATGACATTTTTTTAAAAACGAACAATGATGTACTCAAAAAAAATAAAACACATTTGAATTGTTTTGATAATTTAGTGAAATGATCCGTAATTCATTTGGGATATGTAGGAATCATTTTCACCTCAATATGATGCACATTATGACCAGTATGACTCAAAGTGTGTCTTTTTATTTAAAACTGACCTTAATTTTAGAAAAATTATGAGCTACTCAAAACTAATAAAACAAATTTGGATTGTTTTTATTCTTTATTAAATCAATCTACAAGTAATTTTTTATATGTATGAATCATTCGTTACTCAATCTGATACACGATGTGCTCAATATAACCCAAAGTATTTGTTATCAGTTTAAAATTTACATTTTGGTTAAAAAAGTTTCACTCACTAAAAACCATGAAAACATGGACATATTATCTCGATAATTTAGGAGAAATATTCAAGAGTAATTTATTACACGTAGAAATTATTCTCACATCAAACCAAAAAATGATATGACCGATACAGCTCAATGTGTGTGTTTCTAGTTTAAAAAGAAATTTTAGTAGAAAAGAAAAGTGAAATAATCAAAACTATAAAAATGAATTCAGATTGTTTTGAAAATTTATGAAATAATCTATATGTCATTTGGTATGTGTAGGAATCCTCCTCTCCTCAATCTGATGCATGGTGTGACTAGTATGACTCTAAGTGAATCTTTTTATTTAAAATTAAAATTAATTTTATTAAAAAAGAAAACATACATAATCAAAACCCATAAAGAACATTAATATTTTTTGATACTTTAGTTAAATGATTCATAATTCATTTTTATGTATATGAATCATCCAATCTTAATCTGGTACACGATGTTCCTGATATGACTCAAAGTGTTCGTTATCAATTTAAAATTAATGTTTTACTTAAAAAAGTTTTCCTCATTGAAAATTGATAAAAAATGTCAGATTGTATTGATAATTTTTAAAAAATATTTATATGTAATTTTTTATGTTTAGGAATTAGTTTCATTTCAAACTAATACACGATGTGATCAGTATGACTCAAAGTGCATGTTTCGAGTTTGAAATTCCATTTTAGTAAAAAAGAAAAGCGACACACTCAAAACTATGAAAACACATTCATTTTTTTGATACTTTATAAAAAATATACATAAGTCATTCGGGAAATGTACGAGTCATACTCACGTCAATCTAACATAGGGTGTAACTAGTATGACATCATGTATATATTTTTATTTAATATTGACTTTAATTTTTTAAAATAAAGGAAAATGTCATACTCAAAACCAAGAAAAAACATTTGTATTATTTACATAATTTAGTAAAATGATCCATATGTTATTTTTTACTTGTATTAATTATCCACACCTAATTCGATACACGATGTTTTCTGTATGACTCAAAGTTCCCATTATCAATTTAAAAATTATATTTTTGTTCAATAAGTTTCACTAACTGAAAACCAAGTAAACACACTTGAATTATCTTGATAATTTTCAAAAATGATTAATAAGTCATTGGATATATGTTGGAATCAAGATCATGTCAAACTGATACATGATGTGACCGATATGACTAAAAGTGCGTGTTTTGAGTTTAAAATGACATTTTAGTAAAAAAAGATAAGTGAAATACTCAAAATCAATAAAAAGCATTTAGATTGTTTTTATACTTTAGAAAAATGATCCATATGTCATTTTGGACGTATAGGAGTAATCATATCCTCAATCTAATGCATGGAAAGACCAGTATGACTCCAACTGCATGTTTTTCTTTAAAATTGACATAAATTTTACTAAAAAGACTACTAAGATACTCAAAACCAAAAAAACACATTCAGATTTGTTTTTGTAATTTAGGAAAAATACTCATAAGTTATTTTGGACACATATGAATCTTCCATAACTCAATATAATGAATTATGTGTCCGATATGACTCAATGTGTCCATTATCAATTAAAAATTGACATTTTAGATCAAAAAGTGACAGTCACTAAAAAAGGAGAAAACATTCTCATATTGACTTGATAATTTAAAAAAATGATTCAAAATTCATTTTTGATATTATGAATATATCTCACATAAAACTAAAACACGATGTGACCAGTATGACTCAAAGTGCGTGTTTCCAGTTTAAAATGATATTTTAGTAAAAAAAGGCATGTGACATACACAAAACTAAGCAAAAAAAATCAGAATATTTAGAAACTTTAGTAAAAAAGATTCATAAGCCATTTTTTAATTTTTAGGAATCATCCACACCTCAATCCGATGCACTATATGACCGGTTTGAATCCAAATGATTCTTTTTATTTAAAATTGACTTTAATTTTAGTTCAAAATAAAAAGTGACTTACTGAAAACTGATAAAACGCATTCATATTGTTTGGATACTTTATATAAATGATCCATATGTAATTTTTTATGTGTATTAATCATCCTCACCTCAATGTGATATACGATGGTCCCAACATGACTCAAATTGTTCATTATCAGTTTAACTTTGATACTTTAGTTCAAAAATTGTTACTCACTAAAAACTAAGAAAAATCACTCTAATTGTCTTGATAATTTAGGAAAATGATTCATAATTTATTTTTCACACGTAGGAATCTGCCTCATATCAAACCGACACTTGATTTGATCAGTTTTCTCAAATAACTTGTTCCAAGTTTAAAATAACATTTCCATAAAAAAGATAAGTGACGTAGTCAAAACTGAGAAAACACATTTAGATTATTTTGATACTTTATAAAAATAATCCAAAATTCATTTGGGATGTTTATAAATAATATATACCCCAATCTGACACATGTTGTTATGGTTATGACTATAAGTGCATCTTTTCAATATATATGTGTCATTTTTGTTTAAAATGGGCATCATATCACCAAAATCGAGAAAACTAGGTGAGAATTTTCTCTTATAATTCTATTAGCTATTAATTAATCAATTTCCTTCCCATTTTTATATTATTATTATTTATTTAATTTCCATAGATATAATTCATGAAGACAAACAAGAAATGTTGTGATGTGCAAGAATCAACTACCGCTCAATTCGATACATAGTGTTCCTTGTATGACTCATATTTTAGTTTAAAATCAACACTTCTATTTAATATAATTCTTCTTATTATTAAAAACATAACATGTTTTTTCTAATATAGGTGAGTTCTATCTCTCAACCAAGGGTGGTTTTTTTGGAAATAAAATGATCCTAGGTTAGCTGAAAAAGATATAGGAACATTAGTTTTTTTGAATGTATGTAATATTTTGTACAAACTCATATAATTTTATAAAATAATGTTTTAAATTACTATAATATTGAATTTTTACTTTTATTTATATTTTAAATTTTATTTGATTTAAATTTTTTATTTTCACTTGATTTCACTGCATTCTTGTGCCTTTTTTGGTGTTGTAGTGTGTTTTCATAGCACACAACACTAGTGCTAGAGTGTATAGCTGCAAAAAATTAAAGTATGCCCCTTTATTAAAAATATTGTATGCACTGATGAAGGCATCAATTATATGTCCTAATAAAATATCCCTTTATATATAATTCTAAAATCACTGATAAAATCTACCTTTATCAGAACATAATAAAAGAGCTAATAAATGGGTCTTTTATCCGCACTTTTCTAAAACTGATAACTTCCTTGGGCTTTTAATTGTTCTCCAATAGTTAACACTTTTTTTGCGTTGGTATAGGCCAATTTTAGCACTGTTGAAGGCCTATTTTATAGTAGTGAGATATATCAATTCTATCATAATTCTAATACCTAATATGAAGAAAATACAATCAACCTTCAAATTTCAGCTTATTACACCATAAAAACATAAGACATGGTAAAATAAACCAAATATTATGTTTGTGTACCTTTCATGTAAAACTTATATTCATGGTATAAAAATTTATAATAATTAGTTTAAAATGTTTAAACAAAAACATACAACATTCATAATATGAAAAATTGTATTCATGGATATTTAAAAAGGATTTCATAAATAAATGAACAATTAAATTATTTAACATGAGATTTAACATATTTAAAAAAATATAATAATAAAAAAAACTTTTGATATGGTATAAAGTCACATATATTTGATGTGGGATCTCTAGGCTTGATCCGATAAGGATATTTTTAAGAAAATATTTTCTTATTGAAGATCATGACTTTCCACCAGGGTGTGGTTAAACTTTCCAAACCATTTTAGATAGTTCATAGCTCAAAGAAGATATGAAATAACATATAGCCATGTGTCATTTAGGTTATATAGTCTCACCAAGTACCATGACTTGTTAACATCCATGATGTAATTTTGACCACATGGAAAATTATTCCATGATTTAGAGGTTATCTAACCACATCGTGGTGATGTTGAAAATGAAATGCAATTTTAAGGTTAGAAAACCACACCAATTTCCTTTGAACCATGGCGTTTCCCCTATTAATATTAAACACCACTACTACATAATACAATTTTAACAGTGATAGTTTTGGGATTTAACAATGCTTCAAATGTGATGTCTACCAAAATGATATTTAAATCCAACCTTTATCAGTGCTCGAAAAAGTAATTATAAATACACCATTTAACAATGCAAAAAAAACTGATAAAGGGGGCCTTTCTTAGTTCATTTAGTGAGGGCTAATAAAGTGATCCTTTAACAGCTCTTTTTAGTAATGGTAAAGGGTGCCTTTATATGTTCTAAAAAAGCATTGATAAAGGAACCCTTTATCAAAACTCACCAAAAGAACTGTTACAGGGGGATGATTATTTCTTGTTTGGCACTATCTGTACCACCACTTTATTATCACTTCTCCTTTATTAGTACTTTTTATGCACTCACATGCCCTGTCATTAATAGCACTTCCCCCGCCATTTAATAAAACATAAAAAATTCCATCCCTCCTACGCATGGATGGATTTAAACCTTGACCCTCCCCTTTTAGATCTGAACACCATTATCACTACATCATCTTGTTTTATTATATCTTTTTTTGATATTTCTATATATATATATATATATTTAGATGTATATTTTTATTCATATATTTATTTAATTATTTTTAAATACATTTATAAAATTTATGTTTATGTGTGGTACATATATATAATTATATTTATTTAAATATATTATATTCTAAAATTAGTTTACACATACTAGAATGTAATATAAATATATATCCATTTATTAAAACAAACATGTTAATGAATTTTTATAAGGCAAATAAGATGGATAATTTTTTAATTTCAATAAAATTAATAACAAATATTTATTTTTTTTATTTAAAATTACATTTTCACATAAATATATTGATATATGTATTTATACAAATGATTTAATATAATTAAATATAATAAAAATGAAAATATTTAATTATAAATAAAACTGCATTATAAAAAATGATAAAATTTAAAAACCATAATATCATTATAAATGTAAGACCTGAGAAGAAATTCAGTTCCCATTGAAACAAATTCAAGTAGAACTACTTAAATGAAGCTGAAATTCCATTTAAAGTAAAAAAATTGGGACACCCAAATTAAATGATTAGTTTTAGGGGATTTATTTTTATTTTGGCCACAGAAAACGTGAATAAGGGTTACTTTGTGTCACCAATGCATAGATATCACTATAGGAATCAATTTTATATGTGGTAGAACCCACAAGGACACCTAGATTAAAAGTTTTGTCCATTTATAGTTCAATTCATGTATTCAAATTTTCTTATACTCTTCATTAATTCATTTTTTTATCTAAAGAACAACTTTCGTGGGGTGTGTAGAAAGCTATTTTTTCTCATAGGGGTTTAGTATTAGTAGAAACCAAAATTCATCTTCAAAGAGAGGTGTTATAAACTAGTTGTCACGTATTCAAAGGTAAATAAAAGAACAAGATTACAAATACTAGAAAGCAAGGGAACTTGAGGTTTGTGAAATTTTTATGAGAGAGAAGTGATTGGATTTTTTTTTGGTTTCCCCTTTTTTAATTATATCGTGTTTTAAAATAAAAATGATCATTTTGTTTTAATTTAAAATGATTTTGTGAATAGAGTAACAATATTTTCTCTTTATTCACCTTTGATTATCAATGTGTGAAAGTCACAATGGTAATTTTTTAAATTAATAAAGCAATAAGAAATATTGTTTTGATATTACCAAGTGATTCAAATCAGTCCATTTATCTTTCCTCATGTGTTTAATAACCACTAAATCACTCCTATACTTTATTTTAGGTCAATTAATCAGTACAATCCAAAATCAAGCCAAGGGAGAATAAATTATTAAATAAAAGTAACTTAAAATAACAAAATTAAATTAAAAAATCAAAATAATTTTGATTCCAAATATTATAAAATTGAAAACCATTCAATTAGAAATAATTTTTTTTGAATTTGATTACACTCAAAAATAAAGCATCACAAAGGGGTCTTCTTACCTTCACCCAACCCCATGTTATTATACCCCACCATTGAGGAGGGGGTCATTGAAGCGGAGGAATAATAGGATATAATTAATATGAAATGAAATTGGAAGGATGAATAGATAATGGGAGTGGTAGCGGCCTGTACTCCTCCTTTCATCTTTTGGATTCTTCTTTGGCATGAGATGATCCTCCAGCCAGTCCTCATCATCCTTCCCTAGTTTTGACTATCCCATTATGATTATTATGCCTCTTATTAAATAGAAATCATGGGAAGTACCTCATCCTCTCCTCTTCCTTTGTATCATCCCGCATCTAGGGTGATTTATATTTAGAAAATGAAGACACCAATCCCACCAAAAGAACCATAGTAGTCGTATATCATATGGGAACACCCAAACATATCTTGTGTTCATAAAAAGATTCTCTTATGGATTGTGGTTTTAAAATGGTAATCTTGGAGGCTTCACTTTCATGTTGAATTCATAGGATCACAACAACTCCACATCAAATAGGTTGTGCACAGATGATACAAGAGAGTAGGATGTGGTATTTGGTGGTGAGCTGGGAGGCAGCAGAGTAGTGGTGGCACCAGAGTTCCTTCATGTCATACGACCTTCACATGTACAAATAATTCTCTAATTTGCTACATGGTGGTCATCTTGGACTTTGGAGATGATCAATGGAGGTCCCAACCATCAATAAAGGTGAAGGGTTCCAACTCTATCTTGGGAGGTGGTGGGAATATCAATATTAGAGGTAGCGGTCTCCAAGGAATCATCTAGCCTTCACATGGTTGGATGAAGGCTCTAGATAGGCCCATGGGGATCAATAATGTTAAATGAGGTTATTGTGGGTGTTATTAGTCCTTTTATGTGTACAATTTATCAAGGTGGAGATCAAACAGTGGTCTGAGATTGTAATCTCTCATGCTGCAGTGGTGGTCGGTGACATCATGTGGAAATACCGCGATGAAGACGGTGAGCTGGGGCATGGAAATTATTTGATCTGTAGTGTAAAATTTTTTTTCAAATGGGATGAACAATACAATCTAACATGTATCCCACATTGAATTGGTGAAGTGGAGGCAATTTTTTTATAAGCCTATGTGTGGCTCCTCAAGGGAAATGATGTCGAACTACGGGCTAGAGGACACCCAACGGTGCCATGCACCGCCCCGTGCCAGCGAGGCCTTCCTCCCACAGTCATGTGGGCTTGACCACGATGAACCCATGCACTTGGGCTTCATCCTACCTATAAAAAACATGGATTTGATCCCCATAGGTCCCTATGTATAGGATTAATTCCCCCAAGCATACCATATGGTTTATGTTGGGCTTCCCACTAGGCCCTTGGTTGGCCGACACTATGAAGGGCTAGCTATGTGACTTGGGCTTGGTCGGCTAAAGGCTAGCCAGCCTCTTTGGTTATTTTTTTGAAAATAACTAAATGTTGGTGAAATTATAAGTAAGTGTTCAATAACATCTTTTTTAAATAAAGCTTGACAATTACAATTCCAAATTAAATACCATTATAAACATAAATCATTTAAAACTCCCACTTTAATAATATTTCAATTAATTTTAACTACACAAACCCAATTTCCCACTTCCTAATAAAACATTGAAATATATGGGATTATTATTTAATAAACTAAAAAATATCCTTAGAATTTCTTTATAAAATATTCAAAAAAATGAGTGTGTCATCGTCCAACTGTTACTAAATGACTATAACTCAATAATAATTAGCAAATTATTACTTAATAATATTCTAAAATTAATTTATAAGCTATTTTAACTAAATATCTTATATATTTAGTGTAAATGACTATATATCCTTATCTAAAAAATATTTTGAAAATGTATATTATATTTCGATCAATTTTAATATTTTTATATATTAATATATTACTTTTAGTGAAATATCTTTTTAAATGAAATATACCCATTATTAGCACTTTTTTTGTAGCGTTGATAAATGAACCCCTTTATAAGTTCTGTTTTTAGTTCTGACAATGGGGGGACGTTATCATAACTTTTTTATAATCACCGATAAAGGAGATTTATTAGTACTATTTTATAATCACTAATAAAGGGGGCCTTTATCTGTGCTTTTAGCTAGCACTCATAAATACAGGAACTATTAAAGTCCAAATCTATTGTAGTGCACTATGATATGGAGAGTTTTATACCACACTATTTCATGAAAAATTCATATACCAAAATTTGGTTTTTAAAACAAGACCATGGTTTAATAAAAACACCCTAAAACACTTTTCAAATTCCAATTTCGTTTATTGTTTCATCATTGACAATAGATATGATACCAATGAAAGGTTTTTTCTGATACATATATTCCCATAATATTTTTGAGAAAACAAAAAACCCTTTCCAAGATTTTTTGGGAGTGGAATCAGTATGATGGAAGAAGAAAATAATAAAACAAGCATATTAAACTATATATGTTTTAGATCTTCACATATAGTGAGTGTGATTGAGTTTCCTCAAAAGAAACCATCAGGTTGATGAAACTGAAGGTATCCACTAGCCTCTCTAATTAACAAACATTTTAGTAGAACCTATTCTCTATAATGATGTTCTAGCACCTCCTTCTCAAATGAAAATTGATAAAAGAGACATATATAGAGTTTTAGAAAATCATGAATTATATTTTATATATCAAATGAGGTCCATGAATATCTATTGTATAGGATTAATTTAATCATTTTATCATACACTTTTACACATGATTAAAATCAGGATAATTTATATTTTTAGTGAGTTAGATTATATTGAGTGTTTCACTGGTGGTATGTCATGGCTGAATAATTAAGACCAACTTTTTTTCTTCTAAATGTAGAAATAAGATAATTGGGTCATTTTTCTGGGATGGTAGTGACTTGACTAAATTCATGATAACGGTAGATTAATGATAGTTTATCCAATATAGTAAAAGAAAGATAAATAAAGCATGAAAGGATGACAAAACAATTCTTCAAACTTTAAAAGATATAATGAAGTAAAGAAATTACATTATAAAATAAATTTTTGTAGCTAGTTATTGTAGCCATGAATTATCATTATTTATTTAGAGGCCATGATACATTTATAGATACTATTATTTCATTTTGATTTTCACTCACTGCTATTAGGATGAGGGCTTAAGGGGTCACATACAATGTGTATCTATATGTTCAACCAATTCGAATTAATTGGAGTTTAGGATGAAGTGGGGACTATTTTCATGGGCCTATGAATGTCCAAGTGTCAATTATAAAAATTAATTAAATCATTTAATTTGATTATATTTTTATCACGTTTATTATAATGATAATTGAATTGATTTATCAAGTTATTCACAATTTATTTAAGTATAAAAAGTTAATAAAAGAAAAAGTGTATTTCGAACAAATAATAATTATTCAAAGATTATTAAAAATATTTAATAGGAATCAATCAAGTTGATGGATAATATTTTATCACAAGACATGTTAAATTTAAACATACATGTGGTATAATATTCATGATTTTTATGAAAAGTTAACTAACTAGTGGCTAAAGAAGTTGTTTTATGGTTTATATTTCTTAAGGGGAAAAGGTGGAATTAAAAAGGAACTTTATCCTTAGTAAAAAAACCACATTTTATCCCTCAAAAATATTTCTATACTATTAAAATAATATTTACTCCTCTAAAATTCGGTATCCAATTCTCTCTCAAGTTGTAGAGTGATAAACCAAACTGATAACTAGATTTTATTGATATCATTTCACAATTCGATCAATAATTCCTCCCATGATCATATAGACATAACAAATCCATTAAATATTCCATGAAAGAACACAATAATCAAATAATTATGAACTAGAAGATTATTAGAGCACGTTTTTATAATCTATAGGTAACTAGGGTTGGATTCTTCAAGCTATGCCACATCTACATAACAAAACACGGCATGGTCTTCGAATCGAATGAGGTACCATTTCTGTTTACTTATTTATTATTAAATTTAATTTCATGTGATTTTTGTTGAGAATATGAATCTAATATGATAGATATATTGTTTCATGATATATTTGGTTTGAGAGTTATAAATTTATCTATTTTACGCTTCTTCTTTGTTCCAAGTTCTTCCAATTGGAATCAGTACAGTATTGTAAATTTTTATATCAGGGTTCTAATTCAATTTTATATGATTAGAGTAGTTGATGATGATATAGTTCCAATTCCATAAATGCTCCAGAAATAAAATTTTGAATGGTTAATATATGACCATCAAAAGTTTAAAAGGTGATCAAGTATTCTATGGATGTGATTAGGCATGTTCACATAGATCGAGTGGGGAATAAAACATGCGCAATTCATTTACAATAAATAATAATAATAAATAAAAATAATAATAAAAATCAATATGGATGACTATGATACTTGGATACCCACCTCCGGTCACCCTTGTTTACTTGGTGCTAGTGTCATGCAATTTTTTACCAGGTGACTTTTTGATTTTTATTTTTTTTAATATGAGCACTTATTACATGACCAACTTTTTGCACCAAAAAAAGGGGCACCTCATAGAGAATATACCCAAGTGGTTGGATATATCAAATAAAATGGGTGAGTTATATCGGTATTTGAATAAAATAATGAGAAGCATTTATGATTTATAATTTAATATTGTCTAAAGAATTTGTAACTAAGATCAATGTACTAATTTTCTAAATTTTATTTTCGTTAAAAATGGTATGAAGTACCACAAAATCACTTGTGATAAGTCTTGAATAATGAACATGTCCTCACCGTCATTAAGTTATAGGACTGAACAAAGAATATTCCCATAATAATATGAAATGAAGGGAAATTTTATGTGCTAGAGTCCCCACTACCCTATGAGCCACCTCATGAAGAAAATAAGGGAAAGAAGAAATATTATAATAGGAAAATGGATGATGAATGTGATGTTTGCATCATAATGTTGTTATACTTGTATATTGACTTGTGAAATAAATATGGTGACATAGATGGTTAAACCATATTATTCCATCTCCATGAATTTTATGAGGATAATGTGAAGTAAGAAAGCAATGATATTATCAATACACTTTACACATGTAAGATGGAAGAAAAAATCCAGACCTATCCTTGAATAATCTTGATCACATAATATGTTGAATTATTGGATGATTTAGGATCCTAATTGAATAATAATCTATCCATAAACCTAATATCTACTCCCTTATCACTTATTTTCCCTAATTTTTTTGAGAACTATACAATTATTAATATGGTAAATTCACTTCAATATATTTTGGATAAAATTTTCCAAGTTTATAAGAACAGAAATATGGATAAATACTTAATTATTATTGTGAATTATAAAAACCTATAAGTGAAAAGGGATAATTGAATGTATGACACCAAAGGAACCTTCACAATGTTATTTTAAGAAACTGAAGATTAAGAGGGAGAAAAATGAACCTCAGGCTATTTGATTTACATGTAGCCAGAATGGAAAATTAAAGAGGAATTTAAATGAATTGAATAAGAAGAATTTGGAAGCCTATTCTTTAGTTATATTAATCATTGAATAAAATATTTCAGTTTTTCTTCTTGGGTATTGGATATATTTTTTTATTACACATTTTTATCCAAAAAGAAGAACCAAGGTAGCTCCAAAACATTACAGGATATGAATAATATCTACAGGATTGTTGATAGAGCTTGAATCCTACACCATTCAGAAAAGATAACAACTCAAATTTCATAGTGCAAGGATTCTTGTACATGAAAACTATTATTATGTATTATGTGTAACCAAAAATAGTATCTCAGTTTTAGGTACTGAAAAAATGAGGTTCTATTTTATGTTTGGAAATAAAATTATTATGTAATACTGTACTTGAAGAATATTTTCATTATACATGAATTATATGTATTCTATATTTATATTTAATTATGAATATAACACATATATGTAAAATAATACCTAGTTCGGGTAAAACAATACATTGTTAATAATGCCATAAGAAATTATCAATGATTTATAAGAAAGGTATTTAGACTCATTAAGTATAAAATATTAGGTATTTGATATTTTTTCTGATACGGTATATTGAGTAAGACAACTTTTTGTATTAAAGGTGTTAAAACAAAAAAAAATTTGAAAATATTTCACAAACAATCAAGTGAACTACTTCAAGTAGACGTTATATGTAAATTCACATACTTGATAATATTCCTTTAAGATATTGAAGGGATATTGAAGTATAGTAGATAATGATATTGGAAAGAAGATAAAACATTCGTTATGTCAGAAAATTAAAGAATATATTTGCTAAATATTTATCAATCATTAAGTGCACATTAGATTCATTTGGTTATTAAAAGGAAGGATGTCACATTTCTTTTCATGATGAGATTGATGATAAGTCTTGTAAGTCTTATAAGTATTTTATTATCCCTTTTAAGACCTAATTTACCAATATTGTTGTTAAAACATAAACAATAAAGTGTAAAATTAATTTTCATATGATTTATAACATGAAATAAATCTATTATGTCACAAATTCATGTGTTATAATGTGAACCATTTGTTAATGTTAATTCCAACAACAGACTGGCATCAAGAAACACAATGAAAATCAATGTGAATTATTCTATGGTTATAAAAGTTATTACATAAATAATTGAGAAAAGAATGATATTCAAGTGATAAAAGATATTTTTGGAGTGGGATAACATAAATATTTTATATTTTTGAGAAAGATAGAATTATATAAATTCATGTCTCAAGATGCATATGTAGTTGGCATAGTAAAAATTTATAAAAGGGAAAATGGAAAAGAATATTCCAAAGACAAATACTACATAGGAAGTAAATACCAGAAGAATATGTTTTTATAATAAAGGTGTAATATTATATATAATTCATTTATAATAATAAAACCTTATCCTATAAGGAAGAAATGGATGAAAAATAAAAAAAATTGTCAAGTAGATATGAGTTTTGGAATGAATTACAGGTTCCAAAACGAATTCTGCATTTTTTAGAATATTCTATTGATTGAAAGACTATTAATTTGAAATTTTTATTTAATAAAGTCTATAAATGGATACAAAATAGATTACCTATAAGGTAATCTTGATTGTTAAAGCATTTTGGCAAGTCATGGTGTTGATAGTGTATAATAAAATTCAATAATATAGATGCGAAAATCGATTTGAATTTGAATTGCTAGAATATCTTACCATGATTATTATATTTTGTGATTGTATGTAAAATATATAAACATAATATATATCTATTTTATATAATCATATGGATTTATGAAATTAAAAGAGTCTAATATAATGTGAAATTTGTATGGATCCATTTATGGATCATGATTGTCCTTAAATTATGTGATGGTTATTTTATTTGTGTTAAAAATGTGTTAGTGGGATCGATATGTTTTTAGAAGTGATATATGATGAAAATATATGAAAAAAACATTCATATTATAATTAGTTAGGTCTTAGTTAAAATTAATTCCTAAAGGGCCTTAGGGCCACCAAAGACTATATAGATGCCCAGGAAGACCACACATAGAAGGTCCTAGAAGTGGATTCAGAGCAAGTATCATCCATTATAGTAGAGATAACTGAATTAGAAGAATGAGAAGGTATGGAAATCACCAAATGTATTAGTAACTAGGAATCATTTCATGGAGAAATGTTAACCGATAAACAATTAAATTTGGGGAGCTGGGTTCTATCAATGAAGTAGATGTTTGGGAGGGGCGATTCTTTTATAGTTGGTCACGACTTTGGGTAATTTATTGGAATTATGCCTCTAGACCCTTAGGTAATGTACTAAGCCATGTACGACTAGGCCTATGGTTCATGTTATGGTTACCTTTTAATTGATTTTAAAACGGTATTATTCAAAAATAAATAAAAAATCAAGGCTTTCGGCCCATTCGTGAGGAGATTAAATTGATGAATAAAACTGCATAAGATATAGAAATGTGATCTATCACATATTCAATGATATGTAATAGATTTGATATTTCTTATAAAAATAGAATTGTGGTAAAAAATAATGTAAATCTAGGAGAATTTCACAAGGTGGTAGTTAGAACTAACCAATAGTACTTAATAAATTACAAGGGATAAGTTTCTGGTTCATAGAGAGTAAGAAGAGATAATTATCAAGCAGAAATAAAATTTATCATTTCAATAGATCATTTTGATATAGTATAGCAATTAAGATAAGTAAATGAGAAATATAATCTCATTATATTTAGTAGTATCCAATTCTATAAAATCCTAGTTTGGTGCAAACTATGATGTATCTAAAGGAGAAATATAAAATGAAACTTTGTTCTATATCCTATATTTATACAATGAAATTATCGTATTATAATAATAAATATTTTGAAAATATAAAAATGGTGGTATTGGAAGAAAAGAAACCGGTTTATGAGAGTGGATGATGTACGTACTAGTAGAAAACATCTATTTTATAGAGCCGAATTTTTTAAAAAAGTGTAGAAAAAAGTTTATATATATAAATTACAGTGACTGGATTCCAGCCTTAATATAAGCACTTATATCTTGTGAGAGATAATAGGTTAATGGTTAGTAAGTTGGATCTAGCTTAAGTGGGAGTATGGTGGGAGTGGGCGCTCTAAACCCAACATGAACATATACTTTTATATTATCGCATTATATTTATAGTGTGATAAATGCATGATTTATACATACAATGATAGTGTTATTACATCCATATACACTAATTTCATGGTACTATATTTTGATTAATTATCATATCAAAAGGTTATAATAATTCCAAAATATACTGAGAACCTCATGATACCATAATAATAATATTAAAAATATTTCATATGGCCTCGATACATCAATATGATAGGACATGGATGATCCATGGCAATCAAATTTCGCGGGATCATAAGGATTGGGACTTATTCTCATAAAGATATTAATGTTTTTATCTCAAGAATGGAAATCATGAGGACTCACCTGCCAATAAGAACACCACATGTTTATTCCATTGGATGTTCTTTTCTTCGAACATGTGTATTAGTATCTATAATTGAGAACATTATTAATGTGTATCATTGGATCAAGTACATTGATGCATGATGAAACCCATGATAGCTTATTCTTCTGATTTGGTTGCTTTTATCATGTTGACCATTAGTGATATGACACTAATTGAATGTTCATGATAAAATTTTTTGCTTCGAAATATAGGGAAAAGATATTTCTATCTATTTGAATGGGATGGAAGTTCTATGACTAAATCTATGGCCATTGTATGTGAAGGAAAAATCCATCCAATAAAGTCAAATAAATATAAATAAGCCATGATAAGAGGGTAAAAAAATATATGCATCCCAATATATATTAAATCATGAGAAAAATTGATTATATTACACAGTAAGTGTTCATATGAGGTTTTTATAGTTATAACTTATCCTTATATATTTAGAGACCATGATATGTTTCTTGATAACACTATTTGTTTATGAATATAACTTAAATTTACATAAGTACCTAGATAGTCACACCAAAAATGTGTGCATAACTTCCACCTATTTAAATGAATTAGAGTTTAGGATTAAGTGGCCCCCATATTTATTGTTTGGGGAAAGATTTAGTGTGAATGATCACAACTAATTAAATAAATAAATTCAATTATTTTATATTTAGAATAATGGTAATTGAATTTATTTCTCAAGGTATTCACAAGTTATATAAGTATAAAAAGTGAATATTAGAATAGTTTTTTAAATTAATATTAATTATTCAAGGGTTATAAAATTTATTTAGGAGGAATGAGATTATATTATTGTTCATATTATATTATGAGACATGTTAGAGTGTTATATGTGTGTTGTAAAATATTCTTAACACTTACAATGATTTAACTAAATAATTAGGTGCTAAATATGTTGGTTTTATGAGTTAATTTTATTAAGAGGATAAATTGAAATTTAAAGAAACTTAAAATTAAGTATAAAAACGTAATTTGATTCAAAAATAATGTTTCTAACCTCTTAAATGAATTTATACCCCTAAAATGTTATCTATCAAGTTCTATAGTAATAAATGAATTGAAGAACAAGATTTGATCGATATTGTTCCACTAATCGATCAACCATTCTTATTATTTACATGTGGATATTATAAATCCATTTCATATTCTATGTTTACAAATGGAAATTAAATAATGATGAACCATGAAATTAATGGGCATGTGTTGATGATCTAGATGGATCCCCATTTAGATCTTTTGAGTTATGGTACATCACCATAGTTGGACACACTAAGGTATTTGAATTAAATAATATACAATTTGGATTTCATTCAAAATACTTAAATTTAATTTCATGTTATTTGTGTTGATAATTGGTTAAACATACCCATTTAATGCTTATTTCATGTTTCTGGTTCCTTTATGGACTTTGTTAACTTGGGAAAATTTCATTATGATTAGATCATGAGCATGCTTAGGTATAATAGAGATTTTAGACCATGCATTGAATTTGATATTGGTATATGTTTTTTAAATTTAAATTTAGAGTTTTGATGATTTTAAATGATTTCAAATTGATTTAATCATGATGTTTTGGGTAAGGGAGGTAATTATAAGGGATAGGTAGAGGTGGTGCTTGTTGGAAATCACAAAGGAAACCACTGGGAACCAGATAATTGGTCACTAATTTCCGACTTGTTAAGGTAGATGGAGGTGGTTTCCCTGGTATAACCACTGGGTGGGCAGTGGTTGGAACGAGGTGGCTGGTGTTTAACAACCAAGTACCCAGTGTATTGTCAAAATATTTTTTAATAGGGTTAATTTTGTAATTAAATGGAAATAATTTTACAATTTTGGTTGATATTACCTTTTTCATAAATGATTAAATCAATATTTTCTTTCTTAATTCTCTCTTAATCACTCTCAATCATATTTTTATGATTTTTACTTTATTTCGTAGAAGATTGATGATCTGTTTATTATGTTATAACTGGGATGGTGAGTAGATCATAATCAATATAATTTTGTTAGAAGGTTTTGTGGGTTTCTTTCCCATATTGTTCTAATTTTAATTTTACTTTTATATTAGGATGAATTATTAGAGCTTGATGAAAAATGAGGAATTAATCATTCAATATTTGTGTGGATTGTTGAAATACCTTGAGGCAGATTACTTGACAATATCCAAGGTTCTAATTCACTTATTCAGTGTATTTTGATTTATAAGATTCAGGAATTTATGAATTTTTTGTTTATTTGACATGGAATTAGATATGAATTGAATAAATAATTAAGGACTAAATTAATGTTAATTAAATAAAAGATAAACATGTGATATTATTTTGTGTGTTTGTTTTTTAATGATTATATTATTTGTATGCCTTAATGTAAAATATATACATATGGTTATTAATGCTCTTAATTTACATAGTATTAATTAATGATTTATTTCATTGAGATATTATATGAATATATGATTATTTTTTGTTTAATATTCATTTTTGGTGATTAAATGAGATTGATTAAGTAAATAATATATCAAATTTAAAGAAGAATTAATTGTTTAATTAATGTATTAAAATTATACTCAATGTGAATAATTAAATTAAGAAACGCTTTTTATGGATGAAAATTAAGAATTGTTTGTCTATAATGTTTTTTAAAACTATTATGTCACTTGGGGGATATATAAATGGTATTTTTCATGAAAAATTCTACATGTTTGGATTGAATAATTCATTCATGTATTCCTGGAATTTATTAATATTGATTTGTTAAATGTGGATTAAATGATAAAATAATTTATATAATTTAATAAGGGGAAGGGAATAAACAAAGTGTAAAATTAAGGTGTGTGTAAATGAATTATACATTAAATATCTACTTTTTTATATTCTAAAAGTTATTTATGTATTGGTTTATTGGGACTGAAAGACCCTTATTCATTTAGGTGCTGATTTAAGAAACTCTAAACCAAGATCGTATATGCTTTTAAACCTAAACCAAGTATAACATAAAATAAAAATGTACCATTCACTAAAGAAGTATATGCCCAATGTCTTTAACCACATACTTGATGGAGATCACATAGAAGTATCCAAAAGTCCTCTTAATCCTCGGGTATCCATTGGATATTGAATCACACAATGATAGGGAAGGAAATTATTTTTGACAATAGCATTATAATACATTGAGTATAAAGGAATAATGATAAAAGGGTTTCAACTAAGGATAATTGACAAGAAGTCTACATAGATCAAATACCATTTTGTGGCCAAATATTTCTTTATATAGGCCATGAGGATGATCCATGAGATTTTTTGAAAATATTCAAGAATTTTGAAATTATTGAGTAATGCCTTTAATTAAAAATTCTTCATAATCATTGTATATATATATATATATTCCATTAACATTTAAATTAATTCAACTAATTCTCTATAATATTTTATCATATAATGATTAATGATAGATCACATATAAGTGATAATAAAATTAATGTTCAATATTAATTTTCCAAGTTAATTATACAATATGATTAATAACACAATTGATATAACCATATCATATAATATGATATAGCATCTTACTATGGTACAATATCATTTATATTCCACCTTATGATAAGCCAAAACATATATGTGATAAGAATTTGGTTTATGTATGTTGAACCATATAACTTACCTATATCATAGCATATGATATTGACCAAATAAACACTAGAAAAAATTATATTTAACACTTTTTTAGTTTTACATAAGTTGTATTTATAAACATGACCAATATATTTTCCTGTGCTTCATAATAACATGCGTAAATGGTGTGTTTCAAAATTAGTCACATTTCTTTGAAGCATTACTAATTTAAGCACATTACATTTACCAATGTTTTTACAAAACATATGTAAATTATCAAATAAATTACCCATGTTTTTATGAATCAAAGTTAATTTTTTTATTACAGATGTATTTTTATTTTTAATTTAAACGTAAAAATACATATATTTTGAACTGGTCATATATGAATATGTTTCCCCCATTGAAATATTTATAAGATGCCCAAGTATTCCTATTATTACCCTACTTCCGCATTTTTGATAGCCATAATATATACACATTTTCACTGAAAATCTACAATATTGTCCCCATGTTTCATAAATTAGGAAAATTTTTCATTTGGTGTTTGGTCTATGCCATGATGACAAGTTGTTTTTCTTGTATGGTGGAGTTGGTCAGAAACAACTGTTTTAGAGTAGGTCTAAACAATTTTTATTGTTGTTTTGTTCAGCTATGGGTGTAGTAGTAAGCTATTTTGGGAAGCATGGTATTAGATAATGAAATACCCATTTTTATGGATTTCAAAGAATTTTACTGTATGTAGTGTGTCGATAGAGATATTTGGGGAAATGGAGAGGTGAAATACCCATTTTATAAGTCACATAGAATTTATACAATGGTTGGAGGAGTTTTATGTTATTATTTCTTAGGGGATTCTTTTTAGGAGTGATTTACTCCTACCCGAGGCCTTTTAAACCCAGCACATTGGCCCTAATGGGGTTCCATCATAAAACCCATGTGTGATAAGATTAATTAACCATCCAATACTATATGTGAGACACCATCCTTTGTGGAATCTGATGTGGGACTTGTGTTTGTACCCAACAATCCTCCTCTCAGACCAAATTCAAAGAAATTGAGTCTCCCATTCAATAATAATGTATCAGATCCAAACATCTTACACTAAAATTTTCTCATCATTGGGACTCACTACCTGAACACCATTTATCAAAAAGAATTTAAAAACAAGGAACCATGGATTTACATGCTTCAAATGAGAATATGTTACCAATGTTAAACTAGTGTTGGCAATGACCCACCCTAGATCACACCCGGGCTACACCATAACCTTGACACCACTTGTTAGGAATGATTTTCTACAACCCTAGGTCTTACAGGACCATCAAATAGGACCTTCTGGGGTTCCATCCTAAAACCCATGGGTTATAGGAGGAATTTCCCATCTAAACTTAAATAATAGCCACCTTCCTTAGGGGAATCCAATGTCAGACTTGGGTTTTTACCCAACATTTCCTAGTGGAGATGGAGACCATGGGTCAATTATAACATGGTGGTCCCTAGGTGGGGTCTGAGTTAGAAGATGAAATTCCCATTTTAGTTAAGGATATACCATGTCGGAAGTCAAACCCATGTACTGCCAAAAAATGACTGGGCTTTAAAATGGGATTTATGTATGTTTTAATGGGTCGGAAATCTATATCACCTTTACTAAGGATAAAAAATCTATTTTAACATCCTTTATACTATGGATTGGGGTTCCTTTAATTTTCTACCAATCCAAGTTAACCATTATTTTTGCACTGTTTTCCGTTTATTTCATTGAACCCAAGGGGACCATATGTGTAATTTCTAGTGGTCCAAATCCATTGTAATCAATCCTTAGGACAATTTTTATATGATATATCCTTTTCAACCCAATATACGTTTTCCCTCTCTTTCTATTCCACTTTTCCTCTTTTATCTTCTCATAAAACCATCATAGTGGTATTCTTTTGATTATGTGGGTTTTAAATTTAGGTGTGATGAAGGTTTCAATGTGGTTAGGTTCCGAGGAGGATTATTATGTGTTGGTTGGTGTTACATTAATTTTTTTTCAACATTCATGTATTGAATTATGTTACATTTGATGTATTATATTTGAGATATCTCCTATATTATTATGTGCGAATGTGGAACTAACTTTATTTGGTTTTCATTTGGTAAAGAGATAGAATTAATTGATAATATCGGAATTCAAAATAGAAGTTAGTGAGATATGATTTTTTTAAAAAAAAATCCATAACCGAAGCTATGAATCTTCATCATATTCAGAAATAAAATCCCTATCAGTGGTTTAAGAATATTATGTGAAGTTAATAATTATAAAAAATAAACCCAATGATTTCCTTCATTCGAATTGGTGGGGCGTTCAACTACAACTTGTTACTAGTGATCGTTGATCGACGAATGCAAAGATAAACCCTTCTTGTTCATTCATGTGCACTTTAAGAATCTACATAGATGTTGATCTTCAAATTCTAGATTCTAGTGAATATTTACATCAATTTTTTCAACATCATGATGATCACCTCAATGTCGTTCCTTTGATCTACAAAGGCATTCTGGAATCGAACGCTCAGATGATAAATTTCTCTTTCTAGGATGTGATAGAAGAGAGGTGATCTTAATTACATTGGAATTAAAAATCATTAGAATAGAGATTCTCCCCTTCTAATATTGTGGATTTCTAAAAAGAATCATATTGGGTTTCCCAACCCCCATATATTTAACATCAACTAAATAACCAATAAATTAATAGTTATGACAATCTAATGGGATCATAAACATAATTTATATTTTTTCACATACATATAATATATAATAAATATTTTAGATGATAAACCCAAGTCATTAACTAGAATCACAATTCTCACTAATATTAAACAAATCCTGAATATTAAAATAATATTCATTCATATAATATTTTCTATTTTATTCACTTAATACCTTCGAAATACATTTAATAAATAAATTCAACCAAACTATTCTGAAGTCAAATAATGATGAATATATTTATTTTTTAGGGATCGATAAAACATGTAAAAATCAAAGATCCCATGGTGGGGCCCACCATGTTCTATATACCTATTCATCTGAATATGGGAGACTCTTGAATATGTTATTTTGTGTGACCATTTAGGCCCATATCTCAATAGTAGTGAATAACTGTTCCCAGATTAATAAATGAGTTTAGAAACCCATCAAGACCCCTAAAGATATAATGAAAAGTCATAACAACGACAACCTTTCCGACAAACCCCCACTATCTAATATAATTTCTTAATCTCATGACATCTCATAAATCAAGATGTACAGATTGTATCACTATCTATTCCTTTTCTATTATTTAACGATCCAACCATTCATACATACCATCAACTACCTTGGCCAAGGATTTATGAAGGTTCTATCATACTGATCAACCAGCCTGAGATATCACTTCCTCATCTCGTAAGTGATAGATTCTATCTTTACTATTCAACCAATGTCATACCACTAATAACGTACCCGACAAAAGATACATCATCATGAATTTAATGTCATGGTTTTTTTCCTTTCATTAAAGTACACTATCAAATGACAAATATTTTTAATGATCTCAGGTTAAGAGACCCATAAAACATTTTGAAGATAGGAATAACCAATGACACATAAAACGTGTGGTGTTCCTATTGGTGGGTCTCTCTTCAATATATTAGCTACTATAGATCCCCAAGTTTAAATTTATGGAAATATGTCTCAATTCTTATTATCCTCCCACATCTGATAGTAAAATATCAATTTTTTTCAGTCTATATGATGCATCTAGTATTGGTTCAAAGAATAAAAAAATCATGTGGTGGTGGATGACATATTGAAATTTATTCTAATTATCATTACAAAAAACCATGACCGAATAACTTGCATTTTAAATTTATAATAACTTAATTTAATATTTGAAGTAATAAATATGTAGGCTTCAGAACCATTGTGGGGTATTATTTAAATTTTTATTATATTTTTTGAAAACTAACCTTCTTTGTAAATGATTTTTATTATTATTCTGGAATCAAACCCATTCCATAGTAATGAGATTTTTTAAGAAAGGTAGAATTTGATGTTTGAATAACTATTAATGATGTTGAAGAGGTTTGTTGAAGAATGTGAATTTAGAAATTAGAATGTTCACAAACTTTCTAATCCAAATTACATGATGCTTTTCTTATCAATAAGTTCTCAAAAATAAAATAATATATCAGGATAACATCCTTTGAATAAATGTATTAATCATAAATATTTCAACGATTCTAGATGTCATGATAATGTATCTGTCATATCTAGAAGTACCAGACTCAGAAGTTGTCAGAAGTGAGAATCTGTCAAGAAGATGAAGTTTGCAGAAACTCAAAGTTTCTTAATGGAGTCGCAATTGAAAATTTTCCATCATTATGAAAAAATAATCATAATGGAATTTCCATTGAAATAGGAAAATTGATCATAATAGAAAAATCAATCATAATGAAAATTACATCATAATGATAATTCCATCATTAGTATGATTAAATCAGGATGAATCTGATAAGGAAAGTTAGTTTATCAGAATGAGATGAGAAGTAAATTGATCATAATGAGATGAGAAGGAAATATATTGTAATGAACTAATAAGGAAACAAATATTAGTGTGATCATAAGTAAATAGATCATGATGAACATATAATTAAACATATCCTAATGATATGACAAGGAAATAGATCATAATTTGTTGAGAAGGAAAAAAATTGTAATGAGATAAGAATGAAAAAGATCATAATGAGCTGAGAAGGAAAAAATCATAACTAAATGAGAAGGAAAATTATTTTAATGATTTTAGATGGAAAAATATCATAATGAGCAGAGAAGGAAACAAATAATAAGGAGATGAGAAGCCAATAGATCATAATGACCTAAGAAGGAAATAGATCGTAATGATTTGAGAAGGGAACATATCATTATGAGATGAGAAAGAAATAAGTAGCAATGAGATGAGAAATATATGAAGAGTTGAAGAGTTCAACATTGAAATTCAATTTTGAATAAATATATGTGAAATCTATCAGAGAAAAAAGATTGATTATGAGTGTTTTTCAGAGTTTTGAAATTTGAGGAAGTGGGAATGTTTTCATGTTTCTTGATTTTATTTCAATAAGTCACCTATTAATAGTTCTTCATATAATTCATTCATTATAAATTTTACAGTAGTGGAAAATGGGTATCATTAAATAAATCAAGTAAATGATATTTCTAGACCGAGGTCTCATAATGAGGATCATATAACTGAATGTTTTTTACCATATTGAGAATGATCGTATTGAGGAAAATAATATTGAGGAAATTGGACTGAGAAAAATGATAATAAGTTTCTAATTAGAGTTTTAGATGTGCAGGTTGAGTAAGGGAGAATCATATTGACTTCATTAGATTGAGAAAATTGAATTTAGCTAAATCAGACAGAGGATTCAGATTGAGAAAATGTGGAGTTGTTTCAAAAAAGTACTTATTCTTTTGTTTGGATCAAATTTTTTATAAGAAAACATTGTAAACTAATGGTATTCAATATAATATTTTATATCGAGAGATAGAAGGTCTTGAATGGGATATGAAACAAGTTGTATTTATTTCTTCATAATAGGGAATTTCCATAGACCAATGGAAGAGGACGTGTAAAGGATGTAGGTTCCCACACTAAGGCCAAACCTTATAAATCATAGTTTATTTACATGATTTCAAAAAAATTCATGAATGATTATTTAAAAAAAATTATAATAAATATATCTTAACATGTTTCAGGGGTTAATTTTTAAAATGTACTGAAACATATAAAAGTGATTAATCGACTGAACCCCCATTCTCATTTTTATTCAATCCTTTGGCACTTCAATTGGTATCAAAATTATGTTCCCTTATTGAATTCTAATCATGTATAATATCAATTTTTTCAACAATAGAGGAATTCCTACATTTGATGGAACAAATTATTATTGATGTAAAAATAAGATGATTCCTTATCTCTTACCTCTTTTCCTCGAAGTAGTTTATGCTATTATTATTGGTTTTCCACCTACTGAGAAATTTATCCTATGATGTTTATTGATAAGAGAAATATATAATTTTATTGAAAAGCTATAAATTAAATCCATCGTTCCATATCAGATAATGTTTATCAGAGGTGATGAGTCTCAATACTTAAAAAAGTATGTGGGACATGCTGGAAAGTATTTTCAAATGGAATACTAAAGTAATGGAAGAAAAGGAAAAAATATAGCATAGTATGTATTAAGAAATATGAATGATAGAGGAAGAAAATATTAATGAATACACCACAAGAGTAAATGAAAATTTTTGCAACATCAGAGGGTTTAGTAATGCCTTGTATGATTGTAAAATTGTGATGAAATTTATGTGAAACTTCATAAACAAGATTGATTCTAAAATCTACTCCTTTGAAGATAAAGATGATTTATCTCTTGATGAATTACATATATTTATTGTTTCTTTTGAAATGATAAAATATCTAATGTTTAAAAGAAAGATGAAATAAGAAATGGATTTTGATGCTATGAGAAAGTTGAAAATTCAATACTTTGAAGATGTTGATCCTTGTAATTCTAAATGTAAATATTATGATGAATTGAATGATAAAATCGTGTCGCTTATAACCATGAACTATCTTAGAGGAAGAGGAAAGTATTGAGGTAAACTTATTCTCAAATGTTTTTAGTGTGGTAGAATTAGAAACATTGCTATGAATTTCACCGAGAATAAATTTGGTGAATATTGACATGATTCCAATGAAAACCCTTAAATAAAGAAGTGCAACAAAATTGATAAAGAAGAAAAGTTATCCCATAAATATAATAAGAAGTTCACCAGAAAAAAAGGGAAGTATATTGAGTAAGAAAGTGGAATCCGACTCAACTAAAAAAAATTCTTTAGAAGATGAAAGCTTATAAAAGATTAAATCATTCATGTAAAAAGTAAATAAAGTTGAATATTCCTCAAATAGTGAAGAAAGAGGAGGTGAATAATCTTATAGAGTGTATCAGCCCAGAACAGAACTTATTACAAGTCTTGAGAAAAAAAATCATACGAAAGAAATTAGAGTGATAAAGAAATATTTTGAAGAAGTCACTGATGTAAGAGAATATTTCATCAATCAGGATGATGAATACATTTAAAAGATCTTACGTTACAATCTTCGAATTACTGAATAGGGAAAAATGGTCAAAGATCTCAATAAGAATCCAAAACATAATGTAGAAGTTAAAAAGTTTCAATCAAAAATTCTTGTGTCCAAAAATTCCTTGATAAAGATAAACGAAAACTTCAACAAATACTTATAAGTAAAATCTTAGACTTCTAAATTTGTTGAGAAGAATCAAATAAAGAATCTTGTGGAATTATCACCCAAAAAAAATGTTTCATATGGTTTTTCTGACATTTCAGGTTTCTGAAAAATTATTGGGAAATATTGGGTGGAAAATGGGTTTGAGAAACCAATTTTATTTAAAAATTATGAAAACACTCTCAGGAGAAAATATGATCCATATATAGATATTTTTAAAGAATAAAGCATTTATCAACCTCAACAAAGTTTCTAAAATGAATGTTTTTACTTAAATAAAAATCAGGATATAATGGATATAGTTAGTGTAGTGGAATATATGGGAACAATGATACTAATTTTTGGAAAAACATATCTCTACCTGGAAGAAGGTGTGAAAAAGTGAAAGAAATGGTGGGAGAAGGATGAGTAACTTTCCTAATGAACAAGAAGTTAGAAACGAAAAATCTCTAGATGTTAGAAAATTTTCAACAAAAAATTAATTTTCATATCTCAAAGAAGCTTGTGGATGATTTTATCATCGTATTCATCAGGCTAAAAGATGTATAACACTACTTCTAGAACATGTTTCTTATGAAAAGGAAGATGAAATTAATGAAGTTGAGGAATGATCTTTTTTCGTTAAGATATATTTAAATGCAAGTAAAAGAAAAAAACCATGGATAGTTAATAGTGGTTATTATTGACATATGATAGGTGATATAAAAATCTTGAAACATATTGAATGTCATTATGGATGCGCCATTACTTTTGGAAATGATAGTTCCTTAAAAATCAAAGGAATCATAATTGCTGAGATTCAAGTAGAAAATTTGAAATCTAGTTAATTTCTATTTATTGATATGCTAAAATATAGATTACTTAGTGCATGTCAAATTTGTGATAATGTAAAATAAGTAATCTTTAAAAAATATTATCCTGTTATCAAAAGTGTGAAAGATGTAAATGAGATAACAAAAAGACAATGAACTAATGGGAATTGTTACCGAATATAATAGTTTATAAACTCCTACTATTTAAGTACTGAAGATGTAAAAAATTGTGGGAATGAAGACTAGGCCATCTAGTATAGAAAAAAATGAACAAACATTATAAATATGATTATATTAGAAACACACTATAATTGAAAAGAAGATAACAAGATGTTTTTATTACTTGACCGAAATGGAAGATGACTAACAAAAGTCATAATATATTTAAGATTCAGTCTTCTAAAACTACTTAACTTATTCACTTTGATTTATGTGGGATGATTAGAAATCATTAATAAATAGGATATTTATAATTTATCCCTTCAATTGACGATTTCAATCCTATTTATAACATAATTTTTATGCAACACAAGTAAGAGGCTTTGAAAATGTTCAAGTTACTTAGAAAAAAAGTTGATAATGAAATAAGGGTTTATATATAGAAGTTGAGAATAGAAAATGGTATCGAATTCACCAGTAATAATTTTGAATCTTATCTATGAAAATACAGTATCAAACATAAGTATAGTACTCCATTTTCACTATAATATAATGCAGTGGTAGAAATAAATAATAGAAGTTTGGTGGAAATGGGTTGAATTGTGTTAGCAGAATACAAACTTTCAATGTTCTATTGGAGAGAAGCTATTAGTACTATTATAAATTTTCAAAATAGATATTTGATTATATAAGAAACCAATATAAATCCTTATAAAATGTTTTATAACAAAAAAACCATAATTTAAATACTAAAATGTTTTTGGAATTCCATGTTTACTCATAATAAAAAATCTAGATATTGATGGTTTGATGAAAATTTTGAGGAAGGAAATTTAATGGGTTTTTCAGGTAATGAATGAAGCTAAAAATGATAGAACAAACATTTCAAAAAGTTTTTATACTCATATGATTTGAAAATAATTGAAAATAAAAATTATTTATCAAAAGTTGTTGAGAATGATGAGGAATATAAACATGAGATTTCTACTAATAGTGAAAGTAAATCAAACTATCTTTACCAGGATTTACGAGAATCATGTGATGAGAAAAGTTTAGGTGGAAGAGAAACATTGAAATTTCCTACCTTATAGAAACATGTTCTGTCTGGAAACATTATTTGAAATCGGAAAGCATCAGTTTATACTAGAAGTAAGATTATAATAGAAAAAAAACATCACTTATCGCAAAATTTGAACTGAAATCAGTATAATAACTTATTCATCCCAAATATTGGATGGATTTTATAAATAAATAGTTGGATCGGATTGAGAAGAAACAAACATGGGTGCTTATTCCATGACAAGAAAATAAAAAAAATTGGAACGAAGTTGGTTTATATAAATATGTTGAATCAACACAAAGTGGTTTTAAGAAACAATGCCTTTCATGTTTGTAAAGGATATGTACAAGTAGAATGTATGTATTTGGAAGAAAATTTTTCCCTAGTATCAAGATGAGAAACTATTAGAATGTTTCATTTAGTGGACACGCATCATTATTAAAATTTTTATCAAAATTATTTTTATTCAACTTTCATAAATGAGGAAGTTGATGAAGAAGTTTACATTGAACTACCATGTGGTTTTCAACTTGATAATGAAAAAAACAAGGACTATAGTTTGAAGAAATCCTATTAATGGTTGAAATAATCCCCACATGCCCGGTATTCTAAAATCAACAAATTTTTTAGAATGTTTAACATTTATGAAGGAAAAATTGATATAAACTTATATGTGAATGGTTTTTCATTCATAACTAAAATTATAAATGTTTATGTAGATGATATAATTTTTTATGGGGATAAATAAGATGTTTGTAAAAGATTTACTAAAGAAATGAAGAATAATTTTGAAATTTCAATGTTCGGAGAATTAAATTTCTTCCATGGATTATAAGATCAATAAAATACATTTTCTTACCTAAAGAAAATTATTCGAAGGAATTGTTAACGAAGTTTGACATGGCAGGATCCAATGAATTTACTACTACAATATATGTGAGTATAATGGTCAGTAAATATGAGTTTAGAAAAAAGTTTGAATCAGAAAGCTTTTCAGAATCTGATAAGAAGTCAATTTTACCTTAAAACCTCAAGAGTTGATATTTTGTATGCTTGAACATTGTGTGTGGAATATCAAAGTAATCCAAAATAATCACATATTTTGGCGGAAAAACTAATTTTGAGATATGTCAAAGGAACAACTTCACATTGGTTTTTATAAAAAAGAACTAGTGAGATGGTGTTTCATGGGACTAATGATACAGATCTAGATGGAGATTATAAAGATACAAAATCAACCTCAAAAGGATCATTTTTCATGGTTGAATGTTGTGTGAGTTGGCATAGTTAGAAAAAGTTTGAGTAATTTTGAGCACAACTAAATCTGAATATTTTTCAGCCACATAGGCTTGTACTCAAATGTTTTGGATGAAAGTTTAGTTGGAATAATATAATTTAAATGTTTTAAACCATTGAATACAATATATGATAACCAGCGTGAAATATATCTTTATAAAATTCATATCAAACATTAAATATCAAAACACATTGATATAGAGTTTTACCTTATAAAAGAGAAAGTTGCTGATGGAGACGATATGCTAGAATATATCCCAAAAAAGTATAAAATAGCTAATATTTTAACAAAATACATGCCAGAAGAATGATTTATGGAGTTGAGGTTGTAACTTTATGTTCATCCTCCTCCCATGACTTCTTAAACATCATAAGGAAGTACCCCAACCATGTTTTGGATATTATTGACAAAGGGGGAGATAAAGTAACAAACTACATTTCATTTTAATATGCTTTTATTTATCTTAATTTTAATAATATGAAGCTATGTTTATCATAAAATGGGTTACAAAAAAATAAATGTGAGAGAGGAGAAGATAAAAGTGAGTAAATTTTATCTTTTCATGGACACAATATTTGACGGCCACCGTGGGATATAATTCCGTCAAAATAATTAATTTAACCAGTTGTGTGGTGTTAGGAAAATCACTTTTGAGAAAGGCTAAATATTGATATATTTCAACAAACATGACTTGTTAACATAGTATAATTGTGGGAAAAAATTATGATAGTTTGAAAATTTGTTAACAAGGGTTGTCAACAAATCTAGAGGGGATATTAAAGAACCATTGTGGAGTTTTGTATTAAAAAAGTTTTTAATTTATTTAAAAATAATAATGTTTTAAAAAAAATGTTTTGGTAATTCAATAATTGTACCTAGTCCATCATAATGATATTTTTTAGAAAGAAAAAAGTAACTCTTTGAGGAATTCATAATGTTACTAAATGGTTTTGTAGAAGAAAGTGAATTTAGGAGTTAGAAAGTTCTCAAACATTCTTATCAAAATCATACGATGCATTACTGATTATGATGTTCTCATAAATCAAGAAAATTATCCTGATAAAACCATTTGATGAAATGGAATAATCATAAATATTTTAATGATTCTATAAGTCATGAAAAAATATCCATTGTATATAGATGTACCAGAATGAAAAGTTCTCAAAAGTCAGAATGTGTAAAGCTGATGATGTTTGAAGAAACTAAATTTTTCTAAATGGAACCATCCCTGAATACTTTTCTTCATTCTGAGAAAATCATCATAATGTTATTTTCATTGAAGTGGTAAATTTCATTGTAATGGTAATGTCAATCCAAATGGTAATTCCATCACAATGATAATTCTATCATTATGAGGAATCAATCTGACTGAATCTGATAAGGAAAGATAGTTCATCATAATGAGTTGAGAATGAAATAGATCATAATGAGCTGAAAAGGAAATATATCTTAATGATCTAAGAAGGAAATATATCATAAAAAGCTAAGAAAAAACATATCATAATGATATGAGAATGAAAAATATAATAATGAGCTAAGAAAGATACCAAGAGTTGAATAGGACAAACATGGAATTTAATTTTTCATAAATCTCAGGGAAATCTGAGAAGTAATGAATAATTTAATGAATAAGTTTAAATGTGAGTTTTTCATAGAGTTTTGAAACTTGAGGATGTGGGGAATGCTTTCATGTTTAATTATATTTTTTTCTTTGTTTCCTATAAATAGTTACTCATGTCATTTGTTCATTATCACTTTTATATAAGTGGAAAAGCGGATCACTGAAGACATCAAGTTAAAGTTATTTCTAGACATAAATCTTGTGAGGAGGATAAAATAAATGAAAGTTTGTTTATTAGATTAAGAAGGATCATATTGAGAAAAATCATATTGAGTTGTTCATGGTTGGAAAGATCATATTGAGTTTTTGAGTAGATTTTGAGAAGTGTAGGTTGAGTAAGGGAGAATCATATTGACTTTATCGGATTGAGAAAATCAGATCTATCAAAATTGGATGAAAGATTTAGATAGTGAAATTGTGGATTAGTTTTAAAAAAATATTCATTCACTTGATTGGATCAATTTTTTTATAAGGAAACATTTTAAACTAACCAGAGTCAGTGTAATATTTCTTATTGGGAGAAAAAAGTTATATAATGGATGTTTTCCCAAGTTGGATCCAATTATTGATAATAGTTAATTTTCAAAGACCCATGGCAGTGGCTATTGTAAGGATGTAGGTTCTCACACTAATGTCTAACCTTGTAAATCTTGTGTTCTTTACTTTCTTTCCTACATTTTCATCCTTGAGTATTTATAAAAGTATGCTAAGGAAATATAACTTAATAGTTTGCTGGGGTTATATATTAAAAATTATTGAAACTTATAAAAGTGAACAACTGATTCAACCCCTATTCGTAGATTTTATTCTATCCTTTTGAACCTTAATAATAATAATATTATTATTATTATTTTGGAACATCTCAACTTGTTCGATAAAAAATATTATTTATTACAATAGTTTAGGGAGGGGAATTAATATAATGAAAAACCTTCTCTAAACCATTTGGGAAGAACTCAGTGTGACTCAAACCTGAGACCTCACTAAGACCCTGTAGATTTGCTTCCATCTGAGCTAGACCATGCGGGAATAATAACATGTATTGTTTAACTATATTTTTAATTAATATTTTTCACCATAATCAAGCTTCATTCAAACTCCTATAGAATTTATTCAATATTTGAGTAAATATTTTATTCATAAGTAAATATTTTATTAATAATCCAATGAATAATTATTTATTAAAATATTTAATTAATAAAATAAAAACATTATTCAAAATCGAGTGAATAAATATTATATATATATATATTCATATAAAAAAATTATTTATTACCTTGTGAATATCAAAAATTAATAAAAAATGAATGAAATAATTCCCTGTTCATGAGAATAGTATTTATTCCAATAATTAAGTTCAAATATAATATAATTGAGATCATCGGAAACACATTTTGGGTGACCCTCTAGGATTCATTCACATTAACATTTGGCGGGGTTTCCTAAAGTTCAATATTATTGTCTAGAAATGGGTTAAGGAACCAAATAGAAATAACATAATATCGTAACAATGATAACCACATATGAATGCTCACAATCTAATATAATCCCTTTATCATAATATCTCACCAAGATAGTTTCACATCAGTGTCACCTACCTATTTGCACAAAATGTATTTCTTTAATATATAAAATAAACATGTAATAACACCGTGGCCATAGAATTTTTAATGCAACAGTTATATTTCAATCCAAGGTTCGAGATATCAACTTCTATAAAGATGGAAGGGAAACTATTTCCTTGACTAATCCATTAATGAAATGCCTCTCGTGATTCACCCAACAAATATAACTTCACTGTGAACTGTTATCATCATGGTTTATGAAATAATCTAAGTACATGAGTTGTAACATGTATTAATAATAATCTTAATGTCTAAAGACCATCACATGCACTCATAGATAAGAATACTGATGAAACAAAAACATACATATTTCACAATGGAGTTTCTGTTCTCATAATCTTCCATCATGGAGATTACCATGTTCAAACTTCATGATAAGAACCATCATCTAATTATAAGTACTTTCACATTACAATCTATGTACTATGTGTCCACCTATAGTAAACTATCCAACCATAGAACATTATTTAAGAATATCTTCATTTCACATTATTTTTCTCATCATAGTAGAGAACTTCTATGACCTTATCAATGTTACATATACTCTAGGACTTTATTACTTTAGATTTAGGGAGAATAAATAATAATATATATTACAAATTTTTATTAATATTCAATACATTTAATATACGTGTAATCAAAGTACAAATAGTTGGTCCTAGGACACCAACTCCAAAAAACTCCCACATGGAATAGGGAAAACTACCTACAACCTATATTTTGTGAGACCTCACAAGATATTCATGTTTATTAGAGTCAAGGCATTTGTCAAGGGGTCAGTCAAATGGTATTCTATGAAAATACTGCACAGTGTAACTTCAACTCTTTGAGAAAAATCCCTCAAGATATTATACTTGAAAATTATTTTCTTCAAATGCCGATGTTACCATGGATATTTTAAATGATACACTGCTACACTATTATCATAATAGAGTGTGATATGATATTTATTATTACATACCATTTCAAGATCTTGGATGAAGTTGTGAATCCATACCGCTTCTTTAACTACACCAGAATCCACAATATACTAGGAATATACTATAAAATCAATGACAACAACATGCTTTGACATCTTCTATCTCATATCACCTCAATTAAAAGTGAATATGTATCCCATTTGTGACTTCATTTTATCTGGATCAATTTGGAAACTAGAATCTTCATATCATACATAAACTGGGAAAATATCCATAGTATGCCTCAGAAACGTAAGGATGGTATAGACTACCATCCAATGGTGGTCACCTGGATCAGCTCGATATCTTACTACTACACTTAATGCATAGGAGACATCTAGATTAGTTATAGTATATCATACATGACCAACCAAATCACTGATGCCTATGTAATCTGTGAAATTCTTTTTGTTTCCTCATGTATCTAAGGACAAATTTTCCACAAAATATGAATGCACAGTGATTCTTGAAACAATCCCCTCTTGGACTCTTATATACTAATTCCTTTTAGTATCATGTCAATATAAGTACATTGACTTTGGTTGATAAACATATTGGTCATTTCATGATAGATCTTTATAATAAGAATATGGTATTCCTCACCCAAGTCATTCGTAGATAAGAATTTATTCCACCATTCCATAACAGATCTCAAGACATGAATTTCATTTCTAATTAGTAATATATCATCAAAATATACTATTAATAAAATTAATACACTCCCAATATATAGTTTATAAACAAAAAACTCATATTACTTCTTTATGAAACCAAATTTCATTATAGACTCATCAAAATGAATGTTCCATGATCTGGATTCTTTATTTAATCCATAAATGGATCTTTGCAACATGTATACTTTGTTGTAATCCATTGGAGTAAAAATATCTTAGGGTTGTGTCATATATATATCTTCACAAAAGTTCCTATTAAGGATGTCTATTTTTAAATCCATTTTCTAAATCTCATAATCATGAAAATTCTTAATGGAATGTAGAAATTTGTTGAATTTCTACATTTAAACTAGTGAGAAGGTTTCATCATAGTCAATGCCTTGATTTTTTTTAAACCCTTTTACAACTAGTCATTCTTTATAGGAAGTGAATTATCCTTCCTTGTCTAGTTTCATCTTTAATACCCATTTACAACCAATGGGTTTTACATCTACTAGTTGTTCTACCAAAATCAAGACTTGGTTTTGGTATATGGATTCCATTTCATAATTAATGGCCTCAGGTCACTTTGAAACATCTGTGCCACATAAAACAATCTTATAGGCTATAGGATCATTATTATCAACTAATAATGAGTCACCACCCTCATTGACAAGAAAACCATATTGATCTAGTTCTCTAACCTCTCTAGTTCTCCTACATAGTAATCGTGTCTTTGGGAGAATTTCTAATTCAATGTGGATTTTCAAAATTTGTTCCTATGCCAACTCTTTCGTATCTTGATCCTGGACATCATCGAATTGTGTCTTGATACCACTATCTCTTTTAGATATAATATTCTCCTCAAGATATGTTGGATGTATGTCAATCAAAACCTTTTTTAATGATGGATTGTAGAAGTAGTATCCATTTTTTCTTTGGTATGTCCTATAAAAATAAAATTTGGGTCTCGGGGTTCAATATTTCTACCTTAATAGGCCTTAAAAAATATTTATAATCCCAATCATTTATGTAAGAAAATACATGTTTATTTCCATTATATAATCGGTATAGAATATCATCAGTTGCTTTAGTTGGCACTCAGTTTTGTATGTATGTTTCTATTTGTAATGTGTATCCGCAAAAAGGATAATGGAATGTGGAATAACTAATGATTGATCTCAAAATGAACAACAATGTGAGGTTTCTCCTTTCTCTTACACCATTCCACTAAGTAATATAAGGAGGATTGAGTTGAGATAATATCCTAAACTTCTGTAAATAATCAATGAAGTCTTGATTATGGTATTCTCCACTATAGTCAGAGTGATGTTTCTTAATCTTCTTACTAACATGGTTCTTAACATAATTCTTTTGTTACCTGAATTAATCAAAATAATCTGACTTATACCTCATTTATTATGCACATTAATATCTACTAAAATCATTAGTAAAATTTAGGATGTATGATTACCCAACCCTTACCTCAATTGGAAATAGACTACACACATCGGTATGAACAAATTCATAATGTTACTTAGACCTTTCACCTTTACCACTAAATGGGGATTTAGTCATTTTTCTTTGTAAACATGCATAACATACACCAAGTGGTTTTAATTCAAAACAATATAAATATCCATCTTGATATAATTTAGTCAAGTATTTTACATTTACATGACCTAACTGGTGATACCAAACTTGTGTGTGGTACGAGTTATGTGAAGTAGTTTAGTTATCAATTTCCATTACTTGGTTCGTGTAATCCAACTTATAAAGACCATTATATAAAGTTCCATACTATAAAAACAATTTATTTATAAATTAAGTATATTTATTACCAAATTTAAAAATAAATCCATCAATATCTACTTTGGATACATAAAAAAGGTTTTTAGTAACTGAAGTCAGATAAAAAAACCATTAAAACAAAGATCATTACAGTTGACAATGTGAGGTTGTAGTCCCTGATAGCCACAAAAATAAGATTAACTCCATTGGATGCTCATAGATCATCCCCCTTGTTAAATATTTCAAAAGATACTTGGTTCTTCTATTAGAATAAATATGTGAGTACCAGATGATATACCTAATACCCAGTTTATAGAAAATGATAAATTACACTTGATAACAAACACACCTGAATCTTATCCTTTCTTCTTTGGATGGGTGTGAATTTTCTTCGAGTGGACCTTCATTCCAGAAGAAAAAATTTCATCATCATGTTCCCTTTCTTTCCCCTTGATCTTCATCTTCTTGTAAGGTAATGAAGAAGATTTGGCCTTAAAGCTATATACTTTCCATTTACGATTTTTACCATAAGGACAGAAAGATTTTCATGGTTCGTATCCTTATCAAGTTGGAAAAAGAGAGAAATAAGATTTTATAGAGACTTCTCAATGTTGTTCATACTAAAATTTACAAAAAAGATGGAGAAGCTATGGGGAAGTGATTCCAGAATGTGATCAATGCCTAGTTCTTCAAGGAGTTTAAACCCTAGAACCTCTAGGATCTCAATATAACCAATGATCTTGACTTTGTGAGGCCCAACAAGGCCACCCTTTCCATGATTTCTCTAAAAGGGTGGCCTTGGAAATCCAAAACCATTCCTATATTTATCTCTTATAGAAAATACCATGAAGGTGCTCAAGAATTGTATACGGATCCATGTTTTAGGGAGAAATCATGAGTTCCCTAGAAATACATGAAATCATCAAACATTGAATGTTGACCGCATCATTCATTTGGTTCTCATAGACTGGGAACCTTACATCACTCACCTCCTTAGAAGGAAGATTTGGAAGCAAGGATCCAAGAATGTAAGATTTCCATTCATGGAATAGCACAACCCAAAGGCATCTATACCATTTATGAATGTTACTTCCATTTATGAGGTTATCATTATCTCATATTGATCATAGAGACAAAGTGAATGAAAATATTTCCATTTTATTCTACAATTAAAAGTGTATACCTCTTTTCTTGATTAAAAATTTGGTGAGATATAATAAATTAATTTATTTAATTAAATATCCAAATATTTTTCAACTCTCAATAGTCCTCACCATTTAACTCTGAATGTATAGTTACTATGAAATTCTAGTATACAAAGGATCCCCATTACTTTTCTGAATGGTATAGACTTTGTCTATGAAAACCATACGAAGGTAATTAGGTAGGTGGTCTCACCAACTTGAGGATTGAAGCTCCTTGATTAGTTGAGTAGATTCCCCTATCCTAAAATGTTGACTTGTATTTCCTTAACACATGCCTCCAAATTTGTATTGAATTGAATTTTTCTGTTAAACTCAATAAAAATTCAGATAAGTAAACCCAAAACTCATAAGATAACTCCCCAATAAAAGTAAGTGTCTAGCCTTTGATAATGTTCTACACTTAGTTATATGGTTTCATTCCCAATCAATTAACGGAAGGCTTATTCTGAATTAATATTAGGTTGATTGATTTTAATTAATATATGCATAAATATTATCATGTTGTATCCATTACATGTCTTGTTAATATTAAGTGGATGTTAATTAATTAATTAACCATGTTAGATAAAACATTTATGGATAATTAATTTATTTAATTTTCATCTCTTCATATTAATTAATTAGTTGTTATAACTATGGTCTTGTATAAATAAAATAAATAATGCATAGTTAGAATTAAATAAATAAAGTAATTGACCCATTCATGAGCTTATTTAATGGTTTATTTAATGATTTGACATTAAATCAACCTATGACCTTGGGGAATAACTCCATTTTCTAGACATGGAATGTGTTATAGAATTTCACCTGTATATCTATGTATCACTGAGTTGGAATCATAATTGTTCTATATTGATCCTCCTCTACATGCCTAGGGATGCTCCATTAATTACAAGTAATTTTTACCCAAATTTAGGTGAGGGGAATCGATGGATTGGTTAAAGGGGATTATATAAATATCCTTGGTCACATAGGTCATACATAATAATGGTGGGATGGATGACTCCTAGAACATCATTTAATTTAATGTTAACTAATTTTAAACTCAAGAAATATATTAAATTAAATAATTGGTAACACATACATAGGTCTTGGTCAAACACATGATCAGTCATACATCCAACGAATACACAGAATTTACCATTTTGAATTAATTTCTTTATTCGTTACTTATTATTAATATATGAACACTTTAATTAATTAATTAATGTCTTCCATTAAATCTTAATGATAATCCAAACTTAATTGAATATACCCATAACTTTTGACAAAAAAATGGTTGAACTAATAATGACATATTTATTAAAAAAAATTAATTGAGAATTTAAAAATATTTAAAACCATTACTAATTTTTCAAACATACATTTGGTGTAAATCAATAAATTATGTTTTAATGCTACAATTTTCAATTTAATGTTATTTAATTCTGCAGTGATTTGGGAGAATACAGTGCATGTACAATCTAGCTACGTGTCATGTACCTTGGTTTCCATGTATCAACGTCACACTCCTAGGGCTTTGGTGTGTTAACTCTATCAGAATACACAACATGCACATGATGGCTACATAACATACATCCACTTTTTGTTTTCCATATTCTCATGTTCAACAAATGGTGCACAATAAATGAACCATGTGAAATTAACTGCTTGATGCATCCAGGTACAATATGCATGGGTACACGACGTATACATCATCTACAATCCATGTATCCCAGTTTTACCGGCCAAAGACTTGTCACTTCTCACTGGCATCTGTAGTCATTATATATCAATTATTAAACCCTTAAGGAAATGAAACACTGAATGAACATGATTAATATATCGATAAAATGTTAATTCAAATCATATTAAAGAAGAAATGACATGAAATTAAAATCTAACAACATTTTCTCATAGATAAACAATAAAATAAATTAGTATCAATTTAAACATGAACTCTATGATACCACTTAATGGTTTTTGGGTGTCGGAGAATCATATAGTGGTGGTTGATATATTAAAATTTCTTGTAATTATTGTTACCCGAAATCTTGAGCGATGATATTGCACATCAAATTTATAATTAATTTAGTTAATATCAAAATAAATGAATACCAGATATTAAGATATTTCTTCATTGATGAATGTTGACTGATTGAAAATACACTTTCATATTACCTTCATTGTTCTTGTGAGGATCAAAGGGTTGAATCCCTCTTGTGGTGATCCACATGTTCTTCAATGATATTAGGGAAACACCACTCGATATCTAGGTGCTAGTGTGATGAATCGAATATCTAGAAATGTTAATTCTTGATTGTTCATTCTTTGGTCTTGATGAAATATCTCTTACATTTTCATTCTTGACAGAGAGTTAGAGGTGGAGGAGTTGAAAGAGAAATCGTTTTGAGCAATAATTCACTCATTTTGATATTCAATACAATATACAATAAACACAACTGTTTATTTATAGAGATAGGGTTTAGGTTATAATATTATTTAACTGAATTCCAACCATTAAATAATAATTAAAACCTTTAATAATACATATTCCATATAATAAAAATAATAATATTTTTTTGTGACACGCACCAACTTGCGGGACAAAAAATATTATATAACCATCTTGTTAATTATTATTTTTCACCAAACTTAGTCTTAGACCGTTGGAACTCCTTTATCATTAATTGAAAACTTTAATAAATATTTTATTCATAAATAATTATTTTATTCAAAATAAATCCAATAAATATTTATTAAAATATTCAATAAAAAAATAAATATTTCACTCATAGTCCAAAAAATAAATATAATATATATTTTCACAATCAAATAAATTTTACATTAATAATAAAATAATTATTTATAACCTTGTGAATATTAGCAATCAATAAAACATGAATAAAACTATTCATAGATCTTGAGAATAAAATTTATTCCGAAAATTAAATTCAAATTGAATTTAATTGAGATCATCAGAAACACTTAATTTGTGACCCTCTAGGATTATAACTTATTGGAATCTGGCGGGCTTGCCAAACGTCGAATATTATTATCTAGAAATGGGTAATGGAACCCATGAGATAGACCTTAATTTCATAATTAAGATAACTACACACGAAGGATCACTATGTAATATAATCTCTTTATCATAAGATATCATAATATAGGTTTCACATCTATCTCACCAGCTTAAATGCTTGATATGTCATTCCTTGACTATCTAAAATAAACACATAAGTACACCATGAACATAGAATTTAATTCAACAGTTATATTCTAATAAAAGGCATGAGGTATTATATTTCATAATGATGGAAGATATAGATCCTTACTTGACATATCCATGAATGAAAAGTCACTTCTAACACACCCAATCTATCCAATTTCACCATGAACAATAATAATCATGGTTTACACAATAAATTTAAGTACAGAAGTTGTAACATGCATTAATAATAATATTAAATTCAAGGACCATCACAAACACTCATATATAGGAATATAAAATGATAAGAGAACATGTAGAATTCATATTGGTGGGTATTTTCTCATAATCTCTCATATTGGATATTACCAGTTGTGAACATCATGAGAAGAAGCCTCATCCTCTTACGAGTACTCACACCTGACAGTCTACGTACCATGTGTCTCATCATAGTACGCTATCCAACTACATAAAATTATTTAAGAATATATTTATAACACATCACGGTTTTCATCCCAGTGTGGAATTGCTATGACCTTATCAATATGAAATATACATTGGGACATTATTACATTAGAGACATGCAGAACAATGAAAAACATGTAATAAGAAGTTTTATTAATATCTAATACATCAAATATGCATGTAATCAAAGTACAAAACTTTGGTCCTAGGTTATCAAACCCCACATCTAGACCATAGGTAATGTTTAATATTAATGTCATAGTTTCTCTAGGTTCTCATTATAATTTCATAATTGATATAATCTATTCATATCAAAAATAATATATGGATATTACCATTTAAATAGTGGTCGCAAAAATATATACACTATAATGGTTAGTATACATCACACATAACAAACTGTATGCATGATATGATAATTTTATACCATTGATAAAATTTGTTCTAGAGAACCAAATTTTACAACACTCCCACTTTTACTAGAGCCAATTTTCCAACCAAACTTTTTAACCCTCACATAATAAGTGAAGCATCGTGACCTAGGAGCCATTAAAGGGTACCTCGAGCCAGTGGGTGACATGACCTCAAGTGTTCCACTCTATACACTAAAGGATATGAACTATCAGTGAGGGTATAAGGTGGAATAGTGGGGACATTATAACCTCATAATTAGAGTAACACCATTGTATCATAAATGAATAAAAGGGGAATGAATAATATCGACCAATAAGAGAAGATAAACTATCTAAGAAAAAATAATAATAAATGAAAAGGGAAACTTCATATACAAAATGATGAGTATGCCATTGATCCATATAAAAGATATGAAATACCTGAAAACATGTATAAAATACAATACATGTTTTAAAAGTAAGAAATGACCAAACCACCATCTACAGATACCATCACGAGCCATAGCTTAGTCCCATGATCCCCTATTCCTATGCCATAATCAACCAAGTACTATCAAGAAGGTGCTTTCCCCTATCCTTACCTGTATTCATGGAGTTTTTAAGGGTACCAAATAGTATACCAAATAGGGTGTCAGATAACACTCAATAGGCCACCACCAATGATGTTTATTACAAGTCCAGTCTTTGTATATAAGATGTAGTATTGTGCATGCATAACATGAAAAAAGTGATAAAAGTTGAAGTAATACAATCTATTATACCAAAACGCATTGTGATTAGGTAACTATATTTAAGGAATAACGATAAATAATGGAAATAATATACTATGGCCTATGTTGAGTAATCAAGTATTAGACCTGAATGGGAAAGGACCCAAGGCTAATGGCCATGGTGTCCTATTTGAGCCCACAAAGAACATACATAGAAAACTCGGAAAAGACATGGGTAGAACCCAAGGAGAACATCCAAGGTAGTCCAACAAATCCAATTTTATGGTGTTAAAAACAAGGAATCCATATGGTTTATTGGTTCTATACTGTGAGCTGCCACATCGGTGCCATACCATGTGTCCTGCATGAGTGCCATAACATGTCATCCATCATCAACATGATATAAGGGAAAAAGGGACCATATCAATTTCTATCCCCTGTATCATTTAACTCATCACAACCATTTTATTAAAAATTTATTAATTACACAAAAGATAAGTTATTATCTATTTAAATCATTTTATATACCAATGAAAAGTTGTTTTAATCACATTAGCATCAACCTAGTTGGTGAGGACTCGACAAGTGCATCCATGTGACCCGAGATCAAATCCGGGTGGAGAAATATTTCCAAGATACTATAGTAGTACTGTATAAGTAATGTAGATGGTATTGTTCGGTACTGTGGAAAACATAAATATTCATCCATCTGGGCCATTGCGCCACCGGTTTGGCCTTCAGGTTTTATAAAGCCTTTAGGCCACCCAAGGCCTTCGAGCGGTATGACATTATAGATGGAGAATGTTAGATTACAAGGGGGAAGGATCTAGATGAAGATTCTGAGTAGGTGAATTCAACTGAGTAGATCTAACCAAAATTGGAAGAATTAGAGGGTATGAAATTACCATTGCGACTGGGCCTGTACAGATACAGATATGATAGCTAGCTTAGTAACCTTACAAAGGTAGAGTGTTGATACCATGACATTTTCTAGGGAGGGGTAGTTCAAGGATATCTTGTATGGTTTATTCCTCTAAGACCTGCGGGTCATGTAATTGTCTCTTAAGAATTCATGAATTATAACGGTTCCACCTCACCCCAAGAAAGGTGGATTTCCAAAAATCAATAAAAAATTAAGGCCTTTGGGCCATTCAAGTAGAAAAGGTGTTTTAAGGTGTTTATATCCCATATAAATCTACTATATTCTCACATTTGTCTAATAGTAAGGAAAATATACTTCAAATCACCCAAAGTGTGACTTCTCCCTAGAAAATCTAAAAAACCCAACCTATGGGAAGTTTGGGTTGACGTCACCAACCTATAACAATGTATAATGATGTCAGGGAACGTCTTAAACAAGAATTCAATATTAGAGTTAGGGTTTTATTTTTTTAGGAAGCAACAACTAGAAGGTTAGGGATGTAGAATGATGAAAACAAGGTATAAAAACCATACATTAAGAAAAAAGTTATAGAGAACCTATATTATTCCTTTCAAAGAATTCTCATCCAGTATCAGCTTCTAATTTGGTTCAAATCCTAAAAAAATAAAATAATAGACCAAATCCTTAAAAATAGGGTATAAGGGCATGTATGATAACATCATCCCATATAGAGAATAAATCAGAGAAAGGAAGGAAGAGGAATGGATCTCTTACCAATGGTGATTCAATGAGACAAATGACACTCAAATAAGATATTTGATAGAGAATATCTTTTAAAATATATGGAAGAGGGGGGAGGGGGATCACACATATAGGGGGTAGCTACTAGAGAAAATAAATTGTATAGGGTTAAACATCTTTAAAGTAATGGAAAGAAAAAAAATGTAATTTCACCCAAAATATAATAGGTGTATTGTTTGGCCACATGGTTGGCCAAACCATGCACCATAGTTATACCTACCACAATCCATGGATAGTGGACCTACACTATTTGGGAGAATAGTTTTTCGAACCATACTCAGATCGTCCACTACCCTCTACAAAGCCATGCAACACTCCTCATGGTTATAATAAAATGTGCAGCTTCTAATGCATGGTTTGGTCAAACCATGTTGTCTCCCATTTCCTCCATAATTTGGATCTATAGGATGAAAATAAGACATTTAAACTACGAATTACATCATTATGTGGTTAATCACATTTAGAAGGATAAAAGAGAGGATTAAAACTGAAATTTAAAAGATACATATTTTATAGAAAAACTGTGATCTTATAATTTTCCCCTCTTAGGAAAAATTGTTCCCAAGATGCCTTTCCACAAATGACATGGAATCTAAAAAGAGTTCCATCCAATAGGAATGTATATCTATCTCCACCAACCAGGTCTTTTATTTCACAAAGATATGGTTCCATAGCACCCAAACTAGAGGAACTAACCTTCTTTGGAGAACTTTCATAATCTGATCAACGATACATATAATGTTCTCTTTAAAGGATGAATCTACCTACAATTCAACCTCAATAGGCTGAAGAGTGTGAGATTGTTTTGAGTTATAATGGTGTGGTTGAGATATGTGGAAACTTTTACAAATAGATCAAAACATCTAAAGAAACTACAAATGATAGGCTACCAGACCGAACCTTTCCAAAACCTCAAAAATGTCTGACATAACAAGGTGAAAGGTATACTTGTCTCAGAATCTATTTATTCCCAAGCCTAGGTGACATAGGTAAGAAGAATAAATCCCCAAACTCAAACTCCAATGTTCATCAATGGTGATCAATGTAGTATTTTTGTCTATATTGAGTTGTATAAATCTATTTCCCAATCAGCTGAACCATCTTAGAAGTCTCTTGAATGATACGAGGTCTGAGTAGATCTGCCTCCCCTGCCCCTAACTAATACAGAGGTGATAGACATGTACTACAATAAAAGTACTCATAGGGATCCATCTATATAGTCACCTAATAACTATAACTATAGGAAAATTCAATTGGGAGTATATACACCTCCTAATAACCCACAAAATCGAGAAAAAGTGCTCTAAGAATTTCTTCTAAGACCTGTATTTTATGCTCCGACTATCCATCGGTATGAGAATGGAATGTTGTGCTCAAAATCCATATAAACCCAAAACCCTATCTAAACCTTACCAAAACAAATATATAAACTGAGAATCCCTATCTAGTACAATGGTATGAGGTACCCTATAAATGTATACAATCTCCAATTTGTAAATCCTCCCAAGTGAATCCATTGAGAAGGTATCCATGATATATAGGAAGTGGGTGAAATTCATTAACCTATCAATAGGGAACTATACAACATCAGTAACTTTGGTTAAACTTGGTAACCAGGTCACAAAATCCATGGAGATATCATCCCACTTCAACTTAAGAATAGTCAAGGGATATAAAATCCCAACTGGTTGCTCATGCTCTACCTTCACCTACTGACTGGTGGAACACTGAGTAACAAAAAAAGATATCTCCTAATTTATAATTGGTCACCAATACTAGAATCCTAAATGATGTTACATTATTGTAAGACCGTTATGAACTTTCCAAGGGGATGGATGAAACCATCACATCAACTCCTCCCATATTTCAGTTGGAACCCAAATGGGACCATGAACATGTAGAGATTCATCCTCTACAACAGTCTAGCCAGGTGGCAGGCCACCACCTTCCATACTCTCCCTTAGGGATAAATCTTTAGGATATAATAATTTTCTCATCTTTACCCAATCTAGAAGTTTATATTTCACTAATAATGATGGGGTAAATATATTCTTGTGTTTTTCCTACATTTAAATGTACATCTCAAAGAATAAGGCCATTAATTTCCATTCACTACTATCCTATTGTACTACTTGAGTCTAATTCTCCTAACATAGACCATCAACTACTACATTTTCTTTATTAGGCATATAATATACTTCAAAATCAAATGACTTGATATACTCTACCAAACACCATTACCTAAAGTTTAAGTCAGGCTGCATAAATCTATATTTTAGGATTTCATGGCCAGTATACACCAGAAAATTATATCACAAAAAATTGTGCCTCCAACAATGGAAATTATGAACAACTACACCTAAATCGAGGTCATGAATTGTATAATTCTTCTCATGAAGTAACAAATAGAGTGACCTATATACCATTACTTGGTCCCCATGCAGTAGTATAGATCCCAACGTGATGCTTGATACATCATAATAAACTATATAGATTATTCTAGGATCTGGTAGAGTTAATATCAATGTAGAAGTCAACCTACCTTTTATCTATTGAAAGGACATTTCACATTCTTCATACCACATAAATTTCACCCCCTATTTGTTCAATCCTATGAAAGGATTATCTAGATGTGAGAAATCTTGTATGAAGCACCTATAAAAAAAGCTAGTCCTCAGAAACACCAAATGTCAAATACATTATTGGGATACTACCAAGAAACCACAACAATCACCTTTTATGGGTCTACTGATAGTTCTGTATCTATGATGATGTGACTCAAGAAGTGAACTTAATCAATCTAGAACTAAATTTTTTCTAGATTGGCATATAAATTATGTAATCTCATTGTATTCTGAACATTTTAAAGGTGTTTTTAATGATCGTGTCGATTCTGGGAATACTCCAAGATGTTTTCCACAAAAACCACCATGAATGAATCCTACTATGGTTGTAAAACCCGAATCATATGGGCCATTAAATCTTCCAATGATTTGGCGATATTAAATGACATAACCAGATACTCATAATGACCACACCTACTACTGAATTATATATGAGGTACATCTTCCGGTCTAACACATACATGGTGATAAAAAAACCTCAAATCATAATTTGAGAAACCCCGAGCTCCTCAGAGCTTCTCAAAGAGGCCATCTATACAAGGTAAAGGATCCAATTTTTTAACCATAAATTGATATAATTTCTAGTAATCCATGCATAAAAAGGGTTCCATCCACCATCTTAGAGAAAAGGACTAGGGTACCCCATGGGAAGGTATTGGGTTATATCAACCTATTTGCTTCCAATTCCTTCAGTTTCCTCTTGATATCCTACATATTGGTAGTAGCCATCCTCTAAGTAGGAATAGATACTTGGGTGACCCATGGAATTAGTTATATTGTAAACTCTACCTACCACTATGGGGGTTTCCCTAAAAAGAATTAATGGAATAAATCCTTGAAATAATCAATAAAGGGAGGGAAATTAGTCCAATGTGTTCCCTGATCATTCACATAGTGGCTAGAAATATTTACCATCACCATATCCAGTATATGAGGACCGATTCAAGCTCGATTCTCATGGAAATCGCATTCATCCTTGTGGATATATCTACCTCCCTCTAGTGATGTGAGGGATACCATCTAGTGATAGGAATAAATATGGGCATGGTTAGAAACCAACAGGTCCATTCCAACTATGATAATGAATCTCCTCATTTTAAGGATAAATAGATCCCATAGGAAGAAATAACCACCAATTTTGAAGGTACATTTATTTAATTAACATAAAATTTATTATTTTACTCCCAAAAAAGTATTCAAATCCACAATACCACTAAAACATTGAACCTTAATCCCATCGATTCCCATAGTATCCATATAAATAAAATAATGGGAGACATACAAACCAATATTGGAAGATACTAGAGTAGAAGTTTCTACGATTTTTGTCACACTATAGATGGCCTAACGCTCTACTCTGTATGTATAGGATGTTTTGAATACACCTATCCAAAACTGGGTCCCTAAGAAACAAACTGACTATCCTGAGAAAGCCCAATCTACTGTCACGGTGCAACTGGGGTCTAGGTACCTTTTACATAACCACCTCCTCGGCATGAATGGCCTGTAGTATTCCAAGTCTTGACCATACATGGTGTTTTGAATCCTGCTCATGAACCTAGGGTTAGTGTATTCCCCCTATCGATTACTATAGGAGGAAATTTCCTACAAAACAACTGTAGATGGAACATTCAACTAAAATCTTGGAAATCAATTGTGTATTTGTCACACTATCTCCTCATGTGTCCCTTCCCCCCAAAACCCTTGAATCATGGCCATCTCTACCCTCTAAGCACACGATTGGGGTTCGTCATGATGTAATTTCTCTAAAAATTACAAGAGAAAACCTCATAAAATATTTGGTAATGAAAATATCATAGACACATGAATAAGACATGTACACAAATTCATATATTCGAGTCACACCCCTCTGTTTGCTTCTAAATCTTGGTCTCAGTGACATAACGATCATAAGAATGTACGAGAGGCTGGATACTGCGCACTACTATGGTTGGGTCAAGATCAAGTTCTATACTATATGTCATGGGTCCTAGTATATAGAGTATTAATTACAAGTTATAGGGTAATGCACCCTTTATGTTTTAATATTAATAAGCCCAACTAGAACATTAAGTCCCATTGCATGGTAATTTGGTTTTTCCCTATATCTGGGTTAGGTACTCCCAATCATAGATCATTTCCAAATATAGACTCTTTCCTAGTCCTATATCAAATGATCACTAATATACAAAAAAGTAGAAAATTAAAATGGATTTGATACCACATTTTATGATTCCAAATCAGGATACACTAAACAGTGCCTCAAGCCATTGGATCACATGGCCTCAAGCGCGCCGCCCCATATAATAGAGGTAATTGAATACCAGTGAGGGTCTACGATGGTATAGTGGGGATAATATACTTTCATAATCAGAGTAAAATATTAGTATCATAAATGAATAACATACATAAGTATAATATCCACTTGAAATAAAAGATAATCCATCTAGGGAACAAAAATAATAATCAACTCGAAGTACAATATCATATACAAAATGATGAGTATGTTATGAAAATATGAAAATTTTAGGCAATACATGACCTGAGCAATGGAGTACAATACACGTATCAAAAGTAAGAAAAGTCCAAAATACTATCTCAAGATATAATCATGAGCTATCGCTCGATCTTGTGATCCCCATCTCCCATTCCATAATCAATCAAGTACAATCAAGAAAGCACTTTCCCCTATCCCTACCTACATCCATGAAGTCTATTTGGGTATCAAACAACAACCCAAATAGGGTGTTTGATAACACACAGTAGGATACTCTAACATGGCCTATAACAAGTCGAGTATAGGTTTGTATGCAATAGTAGTTAAAATGCATAACATGAATAAAAGTGATAAAAGTAGATGTGATACTATCCAGTCTACCGAATCTCCCTATGATCTGGAAACTATTAATAAGGATTGAATTTAATCAAGGTAAATCATAAATAACAGCCTATACTGATTAATCAAGAATCATACCTATATGGTCTAGGACCCAAGTCCCATGACCATGGTGTCCTCTATGAGTCCACAAAAAACACCCATAGAAAACATGGTAAAGGCTTGGATGGAGACCAAGGAGCATGTCCAATGCGGTCCAAGTAAACTAAATCCATGTTGTGAAAACCAAGTTATCCAAGTGGGTCATCGGTTCCATTCCATGAACCTCCAAATTGTTTCCATACCAAATTTCCAAAATTAGTTCGATACTGTGTGTCCTATATTAGTTCTATATAGTTCCATCTATCATCCAAATTATTTATATATGAAAAAATTGAACCATATCAATTTCTATCCCATTTATCATTTAAATCATTACAACCATTTCATTAAAAAAATTTCTAATCATACACAAGCCTAGATATTCTCCATTTCATTCCATTCATATATAAATGATAAGTTGTTTTAAGATGATTAAAACCTTTAGCAATATACTATATTATCGTATTTGGATACCAGTAAATAAAAATGAGCTCAAATCGCCCCAAGGGAATCATCTCCATGGATAAGGGAAATAACCATCCCCATGGGTGTTTTATGTTGAGTTCACTAAACTCCAAAAATATATAAGTTTTTTATGGATCATCTTAAATAAGAATTCAACATTTTATTTTGGGGTTTATTAATTTAGAAAGAAATTCCCCAAAGGCTTGGTGTGATGAATGATGAAAACATGGTATAAACAACCATAACTCAATGAAATACATATAGAGTACCTACCATATGCCTTTAAATGAATATTAATCCATTATCAACTTCCAATATGTTCCATATTAGAAGAAAATTGAATATTAGAAAACATACCTAAAAATATGGTATAAGAGAGTGCATGAGAACAAAATACTATATGGAAAATGAAACCAGAGGAAGGAAGGAAAAGGAATGAATCCTTTACGAGTGGGAATACAACAAGATAAACAACACTCAAATCAGATCCCGAACGAAGAAGATCCTTTAAATACTATGAAAGAGGGAGGTGTCTGATCTCACATAAGGGAGATGACCACTGGATAAAATTAAGGGTAAAGGTTTTATCCCCTTTAAATAAAAGGAGATAAAAAATATAATTTCATCCAAAATTTAATGTATTCAATGTTTTTCCGCATAGTTAGACAAAAAGTATGCGAACTGTATGCCTGCCACAATCCATGGATAGTAGACCTACACAGTTGGGGATCATGGGTTGTCAAATTGTGCTCAGCCAGTGTACTTACCTCAATAATGTGCTAAAAAATCACACATGTTTTTTCCAAACCACGCATCCTCCTACTCAAAATTTGGTCAAACTGTCTGCTTCCCCCATTCCTCCATATTTTGGAGATTCAGGCTCCGAACAAGACACAAAAACTTCTAATTCATTTTTAAGTGATTGGAAATATTTATTAAGAGAAAATAAAGGATTAAAACTATAATTTAAAAGATACATACCACATAGAAAGACCAATGATTTTACAATAAGAGCATGTTTAATGTATGTTATGGATTTAGTCGTCGGGCCTGCCACGTCTCCACTATTTGACTATTCTATTATATTCATCCTTACCTCCTTGAATAAGACTTCTCAATATATGATATCTCTGAGTATATATATTTTTTCACTATCATAAATTTAAATATTTGAAAATAATAGTAGTAGAATTATCTTAATTAATATTATGATAAAACTTTACTTACTAGGTTAAATTACAAGAACTGGATCAAATGATTGCATATTTAAACTACTTATTTGGATGCCTCAGAAGCCACAAAAAACTAGATGTTTGTAGACATGGATATCACTAGCTTGAATGAAATTTTATTTATCATTACCTTATCCTAACTGTGATATTAGATCATATTGAACTAAAGGAATACTAGTCTGTTTCCCATTGTAAATAATATCCTTTCCTCTCCACATACTGATAACATATCCCTTATACATCCTCAAGTACAATTAGATAGTCTTACCTGTTTCCCATGTAGTTATTCTGGATATAACTGATATTTACATACCAAAATATATATGATGGAAATATTAAATTTAGTGTATATTATGGAATATGTGATTGATCCATCACAGAACTATATGGAAATCAACATACCATTTTAATCTCCTCCAATGATTATTCATGTATTCCTAGATAGATTTATTCTGTGACATTGGTGACAATTATTTCTCTAATTTTTATAACTTTTATTCTTCAATACATTTTAGTATATTTACTTTTGACTAGGTCTAAGAAAACAATCGATCTACCTCAGCATATCCATTTCCCTTGAACATGGGATGATACTTTAAGTCAATCTCAGGAGAGTTACTTTCATTCTTGTCTTAATTAACTCTAAGACCAATAATTGTTTTCCATATGTTATCAGACATATATTTCTTAGAAGCATTGACGCTACCACTAACCTCAATATAAACATGGAAAAAATCATTCAAAATGAATATTATATGATCTTGTTTATTACTTTAATCATTAACTATTTTAGTAACTTGCACCCCATTTTGGCATTCATTGGTGTAACCATTCATTTTTGGTTTCTCTTACAGACACTATCCATGGAATTTTCCCTTGAAATACAATTCAAAATAAAATTATTATATAATGTAGCTATGATAAGTAAAATTATAATGGATTTAATCATAATGATTTGGTATTAACAATTGAGCCTTATTAGTTCCACACTTGTACCACCCAAGTATAGTCTCACATGAATAACCACTATGGTATCCAAAATAATGAGCTCATATACATTTGTTACATGGAATCCATTGTTTAATTTTAAATAATCATGTCAATATTATCAAATTTATATTTACTGACTACTTATAGAATCCATTACTCTCAATGAATAATGTTTTACCAGCTATGGTGAACACAAAACCATCACTTTGGTTTTAAACATCCTAAATAATATGTCTCTCTAGAACATTCCTTTCCACAGTCTCTTGTGGAACTTGTTCCTATGTCAACTATTAGTGAATATCTGTAATTGACTAAATCAAATTCAATATTTCTCCCACTATCTCAAATAGAGATATGAACCCATTTATTGAAATATAGTCTATAACTTGATTATCAATTTTCAATATTTGGTATTTTAGAAATATCCTTATAAATATTTAGGATAAATACTTTGGATGAAAATTGTCTTTATCTTAATGGATGTTTGATTATAACCAAACAGACACTTTTCATTAAACACATGTTCTTGGGACATAATGGATTTATATCATATTTTTCCTCACATGATATCTATTTTTCATTACAATTGACATATGGTTATTTCATAATGCCACTATTTTTATAGAATTTCTTGACAAATAATGAAATACAATACAATTCATATATGTGTCAAAATTGATGCTCCTTTTACTTACATCATGATTCTGATTTGTATAAGGAATTTCACATTTAGGAATTACTCCTTGATATATTTTTTTGATAAATTTTTTCATATAATACTCATCATTAATCATCATTATTGACATCATAGATTTTATGTGGATAAGGTAATGTGCATTTAAGAATTATCCCACACTACATTATAATGATAGATTAATTCATGGTCAAGATATTCTTTAGCACACCTGCCAAAATAAACTCATATCTCTTGACCATGCATATACCATACTACTTTTTCTCATTAATTATCCACTGAAAGGAATCTAATTAATTATATTTACCACTAGATAACACTTGTAATAGTTCACACTCTCAATCTGAAATAATTCTAGAATATTGGTGTCTTAAAATTAATTATAAAGGATTATTTTTTTCAAACTAAATAAGTATATACATCAATAATACTTATGTTATTTATCTTCATTGAGTTTAATTAACATACTAAGAATATCCTTGACATCCACTTTTAGTTTTTCGTGGAAAATATTTTTCTTTCAAAACCATGGTATAACCATGTCTTTCATTTTATATTCATCAGGTATTTCCAATCATTCAATCATTACAAAACTATTGGTTGAATATTAGACACCACAAACAGCATTCATTCCAATAAATGGAATAATGTCTCCCTGTTTCCAATGGAAACATGAGATAACTTTTTTTACTTAATAAAAGATTAACTAGAATCATTAATCTTGTTAATTGGAAGTCGTTTACATCTCACAACTTTCATAAGAACCACCTTTTCTCATCCACATTGATAAAACAACTTACTTATTATAACATTTCTATACATACATGGTTTCTATATTTCAATAAAGATATATGATAGGAATATTGTATTTAATACCCAAGAAGTAAACCAGATACATTACATAAAATTATTAATATACTCAATGAATAAGAAACTAATTACTTATTTGATTTAGTTCATTGCATTTAAACATTCAAGGACTGATTTAAGGACATGAAAATAAAATGAACTCATGTTTAACAACTTTTCCTTTTCTTTAAAGGACATTGTAAAAGTTCATTTGGTGTCATACTTTCCACTAGTCTTTTCTCCTAGTCTTTAAACTTGTTTACCATAAGAACTAATTATTTTAATTTCTTTATGTTATTATTTACTTGAAAAATATAAATGGAAATGAATAATTTTTCCATTATTATAATTTTATAACATTAAAAAAACATAGAGAAAATGGGTGAAAAAAATATAAAAATGGGATGTATTGAAAGACTGAAATCCATATTACATATTTACAAATATTTATTGTAATCATCATCTATTCATGTCATGCTTCACTTCCTCATCACAAACTACTCGGAGATGAGAGAACATGTGAAATCAAACTTGTCCTGATGTAGTATCCATAAATCACATGAGATGCTGATGATAAGATTATGACATAACCATCATATAAATCATATACGATTCTCTTATAAGAAATTTCATTTCCATGGATTTTTATGGAGTCTTAACTAGTATTGGGGACACTAGAACCCGGAATTTATGAAATGAAGATACTTTGTGCAAGATCCTATACTACTCTTGAAATTTCATAAAAGTTTGGACATTTAATTTTTCAAATCTTATTAACAGTGTGTCTGTAGTATTACTTTCTATTTTCTAAAAAAAATATAACAGATTAGTACTTTTAACTTGTTTATTTATTAGACATTATCGATTTATTTAATCATCAATTTAATCCCACTATTTTATCAAAATATTGTATCCTTAACTACTAGATATAGAATACTCTGTCTTTGAAGTATTATAGTGGTGAAGATAATTGAAACCTTCCCTCATAGTCTATAATATTTGGCTATTCCACTACATAGTGAGTTTCAAGGTAATAATTTGACTGGCCAACCACATTAACTCATGGGTCCTTAATCTATTGAGTGAAGTCCGAACTTCTAAAATTATAAACATGATTTTCCCAATTATTGAATCTATATTTGAAATAATATATATTTGGATACTTCTTTGCTGCCGAATTTAGTTATGTCAATCCATCCCTCTCATAAGAAATCCCTAATAGTATAAGGCACCCTAAAATTTGGATGATTAGGACCCTGTAAACATGGTTTTATTCAAATTTGAGCAACAAGACACATTTAAAACTTAATGTTTCGTTGAGGGGTTTTCCCATATTTTTGATGAATGCATAAATTTTCAATTAAATATATTCATATTATGTTTTCACCCTTAGAATTGAACATGTTATTATAGAAATATTCTTCTTTCCTTTATTAATTTTTTTGCTTTTTATTATTTTATGTGTTTCATAAGGTAAAAATGCACATACATAAATTAATTTATAATGAATAAAGGAAATAAATTATCCGATAGGTCTTGAGAATATAATATTGGTTGTTCCATTTAATATTAATGGATATACCATGAACAAGGGTAATTATACTTGAGAAAATTCTTGAAACATGATTTAACTTTCCCCAGTATAGTGTATTAACTTCCCTTATAGTATAACACCTTGTATTGGTGTGGTCCATATCATACATCGACATATTCAATAGTAAAAAAATGATCACATGCAAGAGAGGGGGTATCTGGAAGTGAAATGTATATATAGAATAAATACAGATGGATGCACAAATCCTTATAAATATTAAATAAAAGATGATGATGTGCATACCAAAAAAACTACTTACTACGGACATCACATATAGTTAATAAATAATTAAATAAAATAAACTAGACAAACATAAGATCAATCACTTCTCAAAAGAAGTGTTGAGGTAAAATAAAAGCATGATAAAATTAAAATGAGATTAATTTTTGTTTGAGGGATTTTAATAAATTAAATGAATTATTTTAAATCTAGATGATTTAATTTAATTTTAAACCAAAATTAAATAAATTTAATGAAATATTAAATTTTTATTTTTTTATAAATTAAAAAAATAATAAATTAATTTGGGATATTTGATTTTTTTTCAAGACCCTAATACCTATCCAGGACCATTGATGGTTGGTTCAAACCAATGCATGCCCATACCATGTCAGGAAAACCCCATGAAGGGGTGTTCTGGTCTAAGAAGACCCATCCATGACTCGATCAATGAGTGGTTTCTAACTGGATGAGGTGGTTCCAGCTAGTGGGGTTGGGGAGATACTGATGAGAAGTGAAAAGAAGAGAGTGTTGTGGGTCGACCTGGTCACAAAAGTAGTGGAGAGTGGTATATTATCTAGATAATGGGTTCATCCACCGAGGTAGGATATGTTTAGGGTAGGCCATCAGGGGGGTGTCCACTCATATAGGTCTTTGTAAAAATGATAGTAATCTCCAAAATGTTAGATGATGATGGTTCAATCTCTATCTGAGGTGGTGACTGGGGTAGCCATCCACAGCGAATAACTCCGATATGGTTTAGCCTCAGAAGACGTTCATAATGGAGGGGACTATGGGTGGATGATCCCTAGATGATGGCTCAGGTTTTCAGATATTGAAGCCAAAAGTTCAGCAATGAAGGAAACATAGGTCATTTAAAGGTGGATGGATGTGGTGTGGGAGGTTCCATAATGTCTATATTCAGTGAGTGGGACGACGACGCAGTCTAAGAAAGTGTATGAGGAGGACCTTTGGGTGAGGAGTATTCCACTAGAAGACTGAATTTTTCTTAAATAATATATTTTTAACATTTATTCACTCAAGGTCCTCCACCACTTTTAAAATTATTTAAAAAAATGTTTTTTTAATAAAATTCCTTACCCTATTATAGACCCCCCAATAATTGTTAATTTTTAATTCACCTAACTATTATTCATACCCTCCACAACCATTTGGAATTTTCCATATGTTTATAAAAATAAAAATACTATTAATTAGGATCACATATTTTTTTAATAAAACAATATTTTATACCTCAAACAGGGTAAATTATACCACCTGTTGGTATTTTTCCTAGAATCCATAATTTTGCTAAATCCTGGCCAAATTTGTAGGGTGACTGGAATTATAAAAAAAACAAGAAATGAGTAAAATATAACATGTATAAAAAATATATGTTTCAATTTTTAATACCTATAAACCAACTGCAAATAGTAAGTATTAATTTTTTCTGATGACTGTAACATTACCAACTAAGTTTAGATCAACGTGTAGTCTGTTCTGTTCGGACTGATTTTAATCCCATTACATAATTTATAAAAATTAAATTTTTTCTTAGCTCTAAAAAAACATGGGATCCCTTTGATACCAATTTTTGGTACCAGGATGCATAGTGAAATATGATGGTATAAGGATTTAAAAAACAAATTCATCACTATAGTGATGAATCTTTGTCAACTCTAGTGATTTTATCCCTAGTAGAGGTCCAAGGATCTCACATGAATTTAATAAGAAAAAAATTAAACTGAACGGTTACCTTTATATGAATTAGTGGTTTTTTCTACCACATATCATCTCCTGTTATCATTACTCAATGGATCCAAATTTAAACAACACTAGATCATCCACACATTCTTTAAGAATCCATACCAGCATCGGCTATCGAATTACAGGTGTTCGAATAAAGATATGATGATGCCTTCGACATCGCGACGGTCACCTCAGTCATGTACCTTCCTTACAAGAATGTGTTTTTAGATTGAATGTTCAAATAAAATATTTCTCTCTATAGGATGTGGGAGAATAGATATTCTATCATTTACATTTGAATTAATAGCCACTTAAATAGATCACCTACTCTTCTTATAAAGTGTATTGCTCAAAATACCCAGATAGGGTTCCACGAGCCACATATATTTATTATCCAATAATAATAAATAAATAAATTGTTTTGATGAAATGTCTTAATCATAAAAACCATTTATATTTTATCACATACATTTAATAAATAATTAATATATTACATAATAAACCAGAGTCATTAACTCAACTCATAATTCCCTCTAATATTAAATGAACCATGAATATTAAATTGATATTAATTTGTATAATATTATCCCATGTATTCACTTGAAATTTTTTGACTATATTTAACAAATAAATTCAACCCAAATATTATATACGTGAATAATAACGAAGTCATTATTTTTTGAGGATCGATAAAACTTGGAGAACACTCAGACCCTGCGGTAGGTCCCATCATGTCTGATATACCTATTCACTAGAATAAGGAATCCTCTTAATATTATATTGTGTATGACCTTCTTGGAATATATCCTAATAGTAGTGACTAACAATTCACATAATAAGAGAAGACTCTAGAAACCCATCAAGGCCCTTAAAGAGATAATGAAAAGTCATACCAATGAAAAATATTCTTGTGAACACACACTGTGAAATATAATATCTTTATCTAGATATATCTCATAAAGATATATGCACATCTAGTGTCATTATCCATTATAGTTTTAATAATTTTTAACAAACATGACAAATTAACCTTCAATTAACTTGTCCAAGGATTTATAAAGGTACTACAATCATGATCAACTAGTTTGAAAATATCAATTCTTCAACTTGGAAGCGATAAATTATATCTTGACCATTCAACCAATGACATACCACTAATGAATCACCCATCCCAAACTAAATTACTTCGAGTTTAATGTAATGGTTTTTCCTTGTATCAATGTACATGATCAAATGGAACACATTGATAATGATCTCATGTTGGATAAAAATACACATGTTTGTAGATAGGAAGAACCAATAACGCTCGAAAAAAGTGGTATTTCTATTAGCAGATCTGTCCTCAAGATCTCAACCACTAGAGATCACTAAGTGAAAACATGACGAGAAGAATTATGAATGATTATGAGCCCCTAACAGCTGATAGTCAAATAGATAGTTTTTCTAGTTAGTATGATGTATCTATACCATATGAAATATGTTTAATATTAATGTCATATTATCTCAATGTTCTCATTATATCCCCAGAACTGATATAATATTTTGATATGAAAAATAATCATTGTAAATTACCATTTAACTAGTTGATGAAAAAATATCTACACTATTATGGTAAGTATATATCATTCGTAACTCAATGTATGCATGATGTGGTAATCTAAAAGTATGGGTAAATTTTGTTCTAGGATACCCTCTTTTACAACATTAACCTAATGATGATAATAACTAGAATTTAAATTATTAGATATGTAAGATGTGTTATCCCATGTACTTGTGAAACAATTCCTGATATTGGCTGTTTGTTATTTCATACATTTATTGGTACTCAATTGATGTGATAAAATGATTATTATTGTTTAATTATCTCATTCATAAATGGTTATCAATATAAATATGGAAAAAGAAATTATAGACATTGAATAAGGTTTCTTAATTGATATTGTTAAGCATGGAATTGTTTTAATATGATTACAATATAAATGAGTATTATAAAACATAATTGTTTATTTCTTTCATTGATGTCAATTAATATGTTTATTATTTTATTTATTTACCTTATTATGGTTATAGTGGTTAGAGTGTGACTCGTTGGATTGTTGTTGTAGTGGGGGGTGGAAGTTTTGTGGATGTTCTAATGTGGTTGTGGTGATGGAATTATGTGATGATTTTTGAGAAATGATGGGATGATTTTATAGAAGATAGCTTGATACTTCAGGGTTTTTGATATGTTGATGGGTCATTTTATTATTAATATAGTATGTCTAGAGTGGTTGTAGTGTAGTCATGAAATAGTTTCTCAGAACATGGAATGGTAATGAATGAATAAATTAATTGATGAGATGATTTATGATGATATAAATTAGGTAATATAAATGTTATAATTTTTTTATTATAATTTAATGGGGTATTGAAAAATCATTAACAGTGATGTGGTTGATTGATAAGTGATAAATGCAAGATAAATGATGATTTGATGTGTCATTTTTGTTAGGATTTGGTATTTCTAAAATACTGTGATAATTGATTTATTAATGATGAATGGTTATGGTTATATGAAATATATGGGTGAGAGAATAATTTGATTAATAATGTAATGTAATATGATAAGTGATAATGTGATTAATATTGATATTGAGATCAATTATGAGATTAATTAATGTTAAAATATAAAATGGATCTAAAGATATGACATGATATGTAATATAAAAATGTTTTTTATAGAGAAGTGTTCTTGTTATTTGGTAGTAGTATTAAATGTATTGTTGTAACAACCCAGGGTGTTTGGATTTGTAATTCATGTCTAATATTGGGTTAAAAAATTATGTATGGACTCTATTATAGTGTTTTAGGTATTTATGGAGGTCGAGATTTATGTTTTGGGGATTTTTCATAAATGTGAGGTCTGTATCATTCAAGAGAAAAAACACCGGGTAGAAGGTGGGTAGGTACTAGGTACCTAGGGTGAAGAGAAATTGCAGTTAGTCCATATAGGGCCACCAGGTGGCCAGTGAACTGAGGGATGGTACCTAGTGAATGTTGATTGGGTACATGGTAGGATTTTTGTGTTTTTTAATTTTTAGTTAGTTAATTCTAATGTTATAATTTTTTTAGAATGGGAGTGTAACATCCCAGGTAAATATAGAAATAATAATTTTATTTTTAATTAAAATTTTGTGAATTAAATATTAATTTTACCTTAAAGGGGTTACTATGTTCGATGGTGTACCTGATACACAATAATGGGTTTCTTTGAAATTATACGTTCCACAATAATAATATAACATTATTATATTAAATGGTTGTTAACCCCTAGATATTGTATTGGAAGGAATGAACCTAACTAACTACAATATGATTATACATGTTTGTTAAATGTTTATAAATTTATCCATTAAAAGTTAGTGGCTTAAAATGTGAATGAATCTAATTTTAACCATAATTTACTTCAAAAGGTTTATTTACAACGTTTTGATGGAGAACCCTATTTAAATCTAATTTTGTTCAATTTTATATGTTCTAGTTGACAAAATAATATTCTTCTTTAGAATTGGTACATCAAAATTTACTTTGGATGAAATTTTGGTATTTTTCTGATAACAATCATTTTTTAGTGAATAGTGAAAAATTCTGTATTTTAAATCAAAACTGCCTTTTAATATAATTTATTTATATTTTTAGATTACCTTATTAATTTATTTTAATGAGTAATTAGAATATATTTTTACAATTTAATACAATTTTGGTAATTGGATGTAATTTAACATTGAAATTGGACATAAACAAGTGCCAATCTTTTGATAGTTGTTTCTTAGAAACACACTTTTTGTTTTTACAACAGTATTTAATTTTAAATTAATTTCTGCCACTTTAGTGTTATGAATTTGTAAAAATTAATTCCCTATTTGGAATCATGAGGTCCATATTTTGTAAATAGGTAACTTTTATTTTTAGACATTATGAATATTTACTTCGGTAAATATTTTATTTACCATTGTTAAGGGGTAAATCTGATAAATAAGGGCGAAAAAATAGTACTATAATATTATAAAATTACCCTAACATGTGTCCTAATCCTATTGGTTGATACACTGTATACCATGAGAATCCTTGGGTCTATTTTTGGACCCCATAGGGCCACTTGGGAGGGATAATGACACAATATTTTAATTAATTAAAATTAAAGAAAAAAATTAAATAAACAAATATGTTTTATAAATTAATTTTTATATAGGGTTATATAAGTTATCATTTCGACTATAAATATTCTTCAGAAAGGTAAAAATAATTCCTACATCAGGGTATTTTTTCATAATTTTTAGACATCAAATAAATGAAATTATATATGACACAATAATGATGCATTGTTTACCTCATTAATAAATGATTTAAATAAATAAGATTATAAAGAATACAATAATATCCAAAACCTGTCCAATTCTTATTAGATGATTTTATTTACACCATGAGTCATTTTAGCTTCGACTTTAATAGTTTTTGTACATTTAAAAGCCAAAAATAATAGGATAATAAAATAATATTTGCACACTTTCATAAAGAGCCCCACCCCCTTATAAATATCCCTCACCTATAACCCATTCCTCACTCCTCTCATGCCCATTGTCTCATCCATCCTTTACCCAATTAATCTCCCTACATCCCTATACTCCTCCTAGAAGCCTTAACATAGGTATAAGTCACTTCAACAAACCATTTTGGTTCAAACCAAAGGGAGTTACCCGATTTAAAGGTTTCACATTCTCTTAAGATATTTGGTTTTATTTTACTTCTACAACCCCCTAAACTCTTTTTAATTCTTCTTTTTATATAAAAACCATAATCCTAAATATTCTAGGATTTTTTTATAATAATTATTCAAAATACAATTACACACACCTCCATCTAATGGGTAAAAAACCTACTGTTTCTATGGATGGAAAAATAACACCTCACGAAACGATGATTGTTCAATTATCTCCTACCACCTCTCATGGTAGACATTATGATTCCAATGTATTTATATATGATATATATTATGTTTATATTTTTTTATGGTTCTGTATTTCCCATTTATAACATGCATTTATGGTTTCCATTATGGTTAAACGTGATAATTTCATTTGAAAAAGTGCAGACTACCACCCCCTCAAAGTGATATGACTCGTTAATGCCATATGTTGGATTTATAAAGGATAGCTTTAATGATATTGTAACAGCCTGAGATTTTATAAAAAATATTCTTTATAATTTTATTGATGTCATATTTTTTACCCTACAACAAAGGAGTATTTCACAATAAGCAACACTAACTTGGCTGCACTACACGCAACCACGACCTTCCTCAATAGCGTGTGTTGTTCGCAATACCGAGTTTCACTAAACAACTATATGCTATTAAAACTAGCCATTATATATAGTATAAACAACCTTTTGAAATTTTTTAAATTTCATCTTTCAAAATGGACTTCATTTTTGGATTCGGAATATCGAAATTATCCTAGGGTGAAATTTTGGTTTTTTTTGAAAACTTTCTATTTTTGATGAATAGTGAAAACACTGGGTTACTATTTAAAAACTGACATTTTGTTTAAACAATTATTTCTTTTATTTAAATTTATTTTAGATCAAAATTGACACATAATACCTATATGAGTTCAATGTAATTCATTGGAGTCATTTTATAATAATTTTAGATATATAAAAATTTTATTGAACTTTTGACCGCCTTTTACCCACCTCCTATGAGTATTTGCAAATTTACATAAAACATAATTTTACCACTTTTGTGAATGGAATTTCAAAAATAAGAGAGAAATGGTTGATGTCTGTATGTAAAATGTGGTTCAATGAGATGAAAATAATTTTTGGTGAATAGTAACTTTTTACTTTTATTTACCACGGTTAAAAGTAAATAGGGTAATTAAGGGTAAAAATGATATTATTATTACCATAAAACATGTCCTAATTCTATTGGATAAGTGTAATTAGACAAAAAACAACCTTAGGAATACATTATGACCATTTAAGCCCACTTGGATTAGATTAGGACATTTATTATTAATATATTTAAAGAAGGGTTAAAATAGTTAAAATCAATGTTTAATAAGTAAATCATTTTTAATATAGGGTTATACATAAGATAAATTAGACTATAAATATTCATTAGAAAGCCAAAACGATTTCTACATAAAGTTATTTTATTTGTAATTTTTAAACTTTAAATAAGTTAATTTATTTATGACACAATGATGATTCAGTAATTATATTATTAATGAAATATTGACATAATTGATGTTATAAATACCCAAATAAATGCAATTTGAGACTTTTTATGAATTCCAATAATTTTATATGTTAATGTGACATGTTATTATTAATAGAATTATCTTTTTTAGAACTAATATTTCTGTTATGATTTTCAAAAAAATCAATCACCAAATAGTGTCAAAATTGACATAAAATTGTTTTTAAAACAAATATTATATTATTAATTGTTATTTTATTCCTAAAAATCTAAGGTTCGGCCAAATGACATATATAAGGTTATATATATTAATAATAAACAACTTGGGGTTCATTTGGCGTGTTATAGTAAGTTTATTACCAATATATTGTAAGAAAAATAGAAGACACGGTAAAAGAAACATTATTTAACTTAAAGTCAAATCTAAATGATAAGGTTAAAATAGAAACCTAAACTTGTCTAAATTATAGTGGATGAGGGGATATTGACCCATCCCCACCTTATCTTCGAAATAACTCAATTTTGAGCTATTAAAACCTGAATATGATTTTATAATAAAAAAATATTTTTAGTTATTCCAAAGGTGCCCCTCTCCTCCCTTATAAAAGGGAACCTCCTCCCTCTCTTCCTCACACCACTTTTAGCCTTCAAGCTCAGCCATCCCCTGCCAAATTATCTTCTCCACTTCCCTATGAACATAATAGAGGTTCTGGTATTCTTCAAATACTAATTTGTTTCCCTATGAGGAGGTCTCAAAGAGGCGCTTCAAAGAATAGTTAATGTCCGTTACTGATTCTTTCAACTTTATTTCTTCTTCCACTTCTTCTTCTTTAGTTGTTTCATTATGAAGTAATAACATCATTATCACTCATATACTGATATGATATTATAATAATTAAACAACCCTATTTCACATATCTATCCATCCTATAGAAAACAAAATCACCGCGCGTGCGTACGTACGGAATATCGTCCCCACGCCATGGTGTAATCTATTTTCCACCACCACCTTACATGGATGGGTATAATGGTGTAAATAATAACTATATATGATTATTGTAAAGTGATATTGATTCTGAAATAGTATAAATACACTCCAATAAAATTCCACGATCACGGCAATGATTTCATCGCTCATGCGTACGTACGGACTACCTTCTCCACGACGCGATGAGATTCATTCTCCATGTTAACCATTCATGAAAGATTATAAAGTATATATAATAAGTAATCATGAAATATATGACATAATAATGATATAGGATTTATGTGTATATATATATGTATTTCATCTACTTAATTTCATTCAATTCAATAAGGAAACGAAAACAATGTTCATGCGTACGTACGGCCTACCGTCTCAATGAACGGTGTCTTTCATTTCATTTAATCGATCTATCATATATATATGTATATAATCAAATATATATTATATTTAAATCATGTTTTAAATTCTGGAATTAAGTAAATCATGATATAAGTAATAATATCAAAAACAACAAATCCAAACGCGTACGATAAATAAAACGATTTAACCCAAAACGCTGCTTTAACATGGAACTTACAAAAGAACGGGTAATATAAAGTCATAAGTGAACCATATATGATATCATAACAATGAATATGATTCTGTAATAAGTCAATGACATTATTTAAATCATTATACAGGAGGTTCGGAATCATACGAAGCATATCGAACCTAAGGTAAGGGATAAATTTTCAATCTCATTTTTTTATCCGAGGTTGCTTATACGTAAGTATTTACTGGGGTTACGTTTATCATCCATGACCATGTTTTCTAAAAATGTTTTCATAAAATGTTTATTATTCTTCTATGAATGTTTAAAGTCATTTTCTCCCTTTATTGATTTTTTACCACATTGTATGGATGTAATTTTTCCTTTGGTTACCATATAAGGTACTTTTTGACTTTTCTGACAAAAGTATGAGGATAATGTTATTTTTAACTTATATGTCATGAATGGATTTTTACAGTTTTAAAAAGCCATATTTTCATATAGATTCCTCCAAAATATTTCATTAATATTTTCAACAAAATCCTTTTCTTTTAAAATTGCACATCATTTTGTGAAAAGAAAATGATTTTGAAGAAAAAAGGATATTTTCCTCAAGAATTCATTTCAAGTGTTTTATCAAAAACATTTTTCATCTAAGATGACATTATTTCATATGTGTATGTTTCAAGTATAATGTATCTATGATATACATGGTTTCACTTTTCTTATTATGAAATGATATCCATTTATTTTATATGGACTATATGATGATGGGATGATGTTTATGAAACCCATTTTATTTACTTGGTTTTTATGAATGATGTATATTTATTTTGTGGCACAAGTAAGAATGATTTAATTATCAGATGGGTGGGACCTATATCTCCCTCCAATGAATCAGGTAAAGATTTATATCTCATGAGAGAGACATGGCTGGAACGGTATGTTAATATGGTTTAGTGTTACGGGACTGAAACGAGGAGTGAACTCAATTCAGAAAGGGACTTTTTCCACTAAGATGGTCTTGACAACAATGCCTTGGCTACTATGGAAATCATAACATGTGATTAATGTTTTCCACAATTACATTTTTTATTCCCATGCTATTTTATCATGATTGATGTCCCCTTATGATATATGCCTTACGTACTTCCATGATTCATGACTTTGCTCAAGATTTTGATGTTTAGATTTTATGTTCAAGTTATTTCATTCAAATGTTTATGGATTGTTTTACGTTCTCTATGTTTACCCTTACTGGGCATTTGAGCTCACACATTTTATTTTTTATTTTCCCCAGGATATATAGAATGGTTTTCGGTAAGGAAACTAAAAGGGGAAGATTGTGATAGGAGATGTTGAAGATCTTTCAACATGATTAGATGTTTATATTCTGAGTTTCCAAAGACACTAAACTATTACGGTCCTTGTGTGTCTGTTTTTGTTATTTATTATGTATTCTGCAAAAGTAATGTAATGTCCAAGTACATCAAACTTCGGGTCTCTACCATTGGAATCAAAGGAAAGGTTTAGTCAACATTATGAAACTAGGATGCGAAAATGTTAGTGAGATCCCTAGAGATATTTCTAAGGTATGTCTAGGGATGTCCCTAAGGATAAGTATACATATAAGATATAGTCCGAGAACTACGGTAACGATCTTATAATTTAACCTAAGATGTTAGATATTGAGGTTACTCCCCCTTTACTATGTTGTTTTCCCGAGCATGATTTTTGCCACTCACACAATTCTTTTTGGGTTTTAGAAAATGGCCAGAAACATGAAGATTCACGATAATGGAAGATATGCTGGACAATGGAATGATATTTTTCATATGAAACCAAATTAAATTGTATCTGGAGGTCCACATATAGTTATTATGCCTAATCAGAAATCTTATAATATGATCAATAATCTCAACTTTGGTAAGTTTCCTGACTCAGCTAATAAGAGAAAGATGGAGTTTCATGATGATCATAGAGGAAAGAAAGTTCAATTTCCCCTATGTAAATCATGTGGGAAGAGGCATCAAGGATAATGTTTCAAAGGAACTGGAAGATGATTTGGGTGTGGAAAAGAAGGACCCAAAGCTAGTAAGTGCAAAGTAAAAGGTTCAGTTAACACCATGGATGAGGATAATGGTATTGCTATGACATCAACAATGGAAAAATGTTTTAAATGTGGAATGTACGGGCATTATGAAAACCAATTCCCTAAGGGAAAGTCTCATGAAGAAAATCAGTACGGTCTTATGGGTAGTATTTATGTTGATGATGATGAAGAGACTACAAATGATATATGAGATGAAAGAATTATTGAAGCTCAGTCAATGGTTTAAGAAGGCAGTGGAATGATTACATGTTTATCAACTGTAATGTTGTATAAGTAATCTCATGGTACTATGGAATAATGACATATCTATGGATTGTTACACTATTGTCTTTCCTTATGTTTTGAAAGTGTATGATTAATGGTACTAGTAACCATGAAAGGTTATTCATATATTTTTGGAAAGTAGATGATATACGATAAAGAGAAAATTAAATGTTTGATAGTATTCGTGAGCTCATGACTGAAATAAGGAAATAGTTATATCATGGTTTGAGTATATAGATTTTTGGGGTTTTGGTATGTGGAAAGAGTTAAATTTTGACAGCACTCTTGTTTTCAGTAAGATCCAATGGGTATTCATTTTTCAAGAGAATACATGATTAAGGCCTTCAAAAGTTTGGAATGTGACCAACAAGACATATCTTATGATATATGGGGATCAAAGATGGAATTAACATGATTGTTATATGAAATCTCCGGTAATCATTTTCACTATAACATGAGAGTGGACTGGAGTATTATGGATAAGCCTAAAGATTGGAATGGATTATGTTGGAAATAAGTTAGTATTGTTTAAGGATAGAAGTTTTTTCGATATTATTGATGGGATGTTATAGTAATGTAGTTTTAGAAAAAGGACAACCTGCAAGATGGGAGACAACTCATTGTGTCGGACAAGGATGTGGGAATCGAACCCACAACCAAAATGCGACTGGCCTTTATCACCTACCACTAGCCTACAGTAAGTCCCTGGTTAGTAGAAACTAGTTTTATTTTATTAAGCGGTATGATATATGAAGTATAAGATCATTTTTGGAACAATATACGATTAATATAACCATTAGAGGAACTTATAACTTTTGCTAACATTTTTTTGAAACAGATGGAATGATCCATCATTCTATCACATGAGCTGCTAACACATCACGAATAACAAATTCAACTTCATTTAATTAAGGTATGAATTGGAAATTGTTCAATTCACGAACAATAGTGAAATTGTACCAAAATCTTGTAAGAATTTCTTTTAATTCATCAACTTTAGGGAAATGATCTTGAAAACCAAAAATGTTGTCCTAGTTACCTTATATCCGATGAATCAGATGGTACCTTAGATCATCACAAATCTATGGCTTTGTTATTGTTGGATTTTTCATAGCCATGTTCTCCACTACTCTCCATCAGAACATGATGGTTATGTTTCTCTTCCATATCCATATTTTCACCTATGTTCTCTTATGTGGAAACTCATTGATTAGTTAATTTGGGTAACCTTTATGTTTCATACTTTAGTTTTTAAAGATTGGTTTTGGTATTCCTTTTTACGATGTGGGTTTCTATTAAAGAAACTTTCGAGTAGTAAACCATTTATAACCCCGACAAATTTCGAGTGCGAAATTCATTTTAAGGGGGGTAGAATGTAACACCCCGATATTTTATGAAAAATATTCTTTTTAATTTTTTTGTTGTCTTGTGTTGTACGCTACAACAAAGGAGTCTTGCACAATACGCAGCCCTAACTTGGCTTCATTACACACAATCGCGACCTTCCTCAATAGCGTGTGTTGTACGCAATACCAAGTTTCACTAAACAACGATATGCTATTAAAATACTATTAAAACTAGCCGTTATAAATAGTAATAACCACCTTTTCAAATTTTGCAAATTTCACCTTTGGAAATGGACTTCAGTTTTGGATTCGGAATATCGAAATTAGCCTACGGTGAAATTTTGGAATTTTTCTGAAAACTTTCAATTTTTGATGAATAGTGAAAACACTGGGTTACTATTTAAAAACCGACTTTTTATTTAAATAATTATTTATTTTATTTAAATTTATTTTAGGTCAAAATTGACACATAATACCTATATGAGTTCAATGTAATTCATTGGAGTCATTTTATAATAATTTTAGATATATAAAAATTTTATTGAACTTTTGACTGTCTTTTACCCACCTCCTAGGAGAATTTGCAAATTTACATAAAACATAATTTTACCGCTTTTGTGAATGGAATTTCAAAAATCTGAGAGACACGATTGATGTCAGTAAGAAAAATGTGGTTCAATGAGATGAAAATAATTTTTGGTCAATAGTAACTTTTTACTTTTATTTACCACGGTTAAAAGTAAATAGGGTAATTAAGGGTAAAAATGATATTATTATTACCTAACACGTGTCCTAATTCTATTGGATAAGTGTAATTCGACCAAAAACAACCTTTGGAATAAAATATGACCATTTATGCCCACTTGGATTATATTAGGGAATTTATTATTAATTTATTTAAAGAAGGGTTAAAATAGTTAAAATCAATGTTTAATAAGTAAATAATTTTTAATATAGGGTTATACATAAGATAAATTCGAATATAAATTATCATTAGAAAGATAAAACTATTTCCTACATAATGGTATTTTATTTGTAATTTTTAGACTTTAAATAATTTAATTTATTTATGACACAATGATGATGCAGTAATTGTATTATTAATGAAATATTGACATAATTGATGTTATAAATACCCAAATAAATGAAATTTGATACTTTTTATGAATTCCAATAATTTTCAATGTTAATATTACATGTTAGTATTTATTTAATTAAATTTTCTAGAACTAATCGTTCTGTTATGATTTTCACAAAAATCAATTACCAAATAGTGTCAAAATTAACATAAAATAGTTTTTAAAACAAAAATTATATTATAAATTGTTATTTTAATCCTAAAAATATAAGATTCGGCAAAATTACTTAGATAAGGTTATATATATTAATAATAAACAACTTGGGGTTCGTTTGGCTTGTTATTGTAAGTTTATTAACCTTATAGTGTAAGAAAACAAGAAGACACGGTAAAAGAAAAATTATTTACCTTAAAGTTAAATCTAAATGATAATGTTAAAATAGAATCCTAAACTTGTCTAAATTCTATTTGATGAGAGGATTTCTAACCATAACCACCTTATCTTCGAAATAACTCAATTTAGAGCTATTAAAAACCGAATATGACTTTATAATAAAATAATATTTTTAGTTCTTCCAAAGGTGCCCCTCTCCTCTCTTATAAAAGGGCACCTCCTCCCTCTCTTCCTCACACCACTTTGAGCCTTCAAGCTCGTCCAACCCCTAAAAATTGTCTTCTCCACTTCCCTAGAAACATCCTAGTGGTTTTGGTCTTCTTCAAAGACCATTTTTGGTGCCCTAAGAGGAGGTCTCAAAGAGGCGCTTCAAAGAAGAGGTAATGTCTATTACCGATTCTTTCAACTTTATTTCTTCTTCCACTTATTCTTCTTTAGTAGTTTCATTATGAAGTAATAACATCAGTATCACTCATATACTGATATGTTATTATAATTATGAGAAAACCCTCTTTCACCATCTATCCATCCTACGGAAAATGAAATCACCGCGCGTGCGTACGTATAGAATACCGTCTCCACACCGTGGTGTAATCTATTTTACACCACCATATTACTTGTATGTGTATAATGGTGTAAATAATTACTATATATGATTATTGTAAAGTGATATTGATTCTGAAATAGTATACGTACACTCCAATAAAATTCCATGATCATGGGAATGATATCATCGCTTGTGCGTACGTACGGACTACCGTCTCCACAACGCGATGAGATTCATTCTCCATGTTAACCTTTCATGAATGATTATAAAGTATATATAATAATTAATAATGAAATATATTACATAATAATTATACTGGATTTACGTGTGTATATATATGTATGTCATCTACTTAATTTCATTCAATTCAATAAGGAAACGAAAACAGCGTTCATACGTACGTACGGCCTACCGTCTCCATGAACGGTTTATTTCAGTTAATTTAATCGATCTATCATATATATATTTATATACTGAAATATATAATATATTTAAATCATGTTTTAAATTCAAGAATTATGTAAATCAGGATATAAGTAATAATATCAAGAACAAAAAGTCCAAACACATACGATAAATAAAACGATTTAAGCGAAAATGCTGCTTTAACATGGAACATACAAAAGAAAGGGTAATACAAAGTCATAAGTGAACCATATATGATATAATAACAATGAATATGATTCTGTAATAAGTCAGTGACATTATTTAAATCATTATATAGGATTTTCGTAAATGTACGAAGCATATCAGACTTAAGGTAAGGGATAAATTTTCAATCTCATTTTTTATCTGTGGTTTCTTATATGTAAGTATTTACTAGGGTTACGTTTATCATCCATGATCTTGTTTTCTAAAAATGTTTTCATAAAATGTTCACTATTCTTCCATTAATGTTTAAAGTCATTTTTACCCTTTATTGAATTTTTACCACATTGTATGGATGGAATATTTCCTTTGGTTACCATATAAGGTACTTTTTGACTCATCCGACAAAAGTACGAGGAGAATGTTATTTTTAACTTATATAGCGTGAAGGGATTTTTACGGTTTTACAAAGCCTTATTTTCATAAAGATTCCTCCAAAATATTTCATGAATATTCTCAAAAAAATCCTTTTCTTTTAAAATTACACGACATTTTTTGAAAAGAAAATGATTTTGAAGAAAAAAGGATATTTTCCTCAAGAATTCATTTCAAGTGTTTTATCAAAACCATCTTTTATCTAAAATGACATTTTTTAATATGTGTATGTTTCAATTATAATTTCTATATGATTTACATGGTTTCGATTTTCTTATTATGAAATGATATCCACTTCTTTTATATGGATTATGTGATGTTGGGATGATGTTTATTAAACCCATTTTATTTATTCGGTTTTTATGAATGTTGTATGTTTATTTTTTGGCACAAGTAAGAATGGATTCATTATGAGATGGGTGGAACCTATATCTCCATCCAATGAATTGGGTAAAGATTTATATCTCATTACGAAGACATTGCTAGAACGGTAAGTTAATCTGGTTCAGTGTTACAGGACTGAAACGAGGAGTGAACTCGATTTAGAAAAGGACTTTTTCCACTAAGATGGTCTTGGAAGCAATGCCTTGGATACTATGGAAATCATAAAATGTGTTTAATGGTTTCCACAATTACATGTTTTATTCCCATTCTATTTTATCATGATTTATGTTCCCTTATGATATATGCCTTACATACTTCCAAGATTCATGTCTTTTCTCATGATTTTGATGTTTAGATTTTATGTTCTAGTTTTTGCATTCAAATGTTTATGGATTGTTTTATGTTCTCTATGTTTACCCTTACTGGGAATTTGTGCTCACCACTTTTATGTCTTCTTTTCCCCAGGTTATAAAAAAAGGTTTTAGGTAAGGAAACGAAAAGGGGAAGATCATTATGGGAGATGTTGAAGATCTTTCAACATGATTATATGTTTATATTCTGAGTTTCCAAAGACACAAAACTATTATGGTCCTTGTGTGTCTGTTTTTGTTATGTATTATGTATTCCACAAAAGTAATGTAATGTCCACATACATCAAGCTTCGGGTCTCTACAGATATAATATATGATATTATACTTCAATTATAATATACCTATGTATCATTATGTTTTAATTCCACTAAAATATGAAATACAAATAGAAGTAGCATTCAAGTGTACGTACGGATTACCGTCTCCATGAACAGTGCATTACATTTCTTACCTCTAAATGTTATGTACTATTATAAATACATGTATATAATGGATATATATGATATCTAAATCCTGAATATCATTCTGAATATAATTGAATTCTTACCACATATACATCTAGTAAATATAAGAAGTTCATTTTTGACTCTGGTACCAAATATCGACAATGAAATCATTATTAACTGAAATGATTAAATGATGTTTATACCATGGTAATAATTAATATAAAAGGAATAAAAATCAATGAAAAGGTTCTTAATAAAGGATACATTAACTTTGGTTTATTATTCATGTGATTAGAGAACGAACGGGTCAAGTCGGTGATGAGGTAAGGGACTTCGTCTCAATCACCTTTCATTGAGGCATATTTTGTTTTAATACATGACTTTATTTTATATGTGGTATAAAAACCTTTGACTTTTCATTTCATTCAAAGATAATATTTTTCTAGAAATCGTTTTACTAAACAACAAAAAAATATTTCTTTTTAATGTTAGCGGTGACAAAGGCCTTTCTGACATAGTGAGTATTTTTTGATCAATGGATTCCTTAACAAGCCATAATGTTTTTAAAAGGAAAATAAATACCATATACACTATTGCATATTTTTTTATTGAAAATGGTCTTGATAATGGATTTTTTTGTCAATATATTAAAATAATATATTGTTATTGAAATGTGTAAATGTTATCATTCATTTATATTTGTTTTATGTGTTATGAATATGTTATGGTTATTTGGAATTATTATGTATACATGTGATTTTGTGATAAACCTAGGGCGGGTGAGCCTGAGATAGCTCTCCAATGAATTGGGTAATATGATAATGGTAAACATGAATGTGTCTCCAAAAAGATATATAGAATATATTATGATAGGTATTCCAAATGTAACTCCCTATGTAGCTGTGATAGCTACAATTGTAAGTATGATATGGATGCCACATGTTACCTTTATGATTTATGATTTCAATGTATCATATATAAATATTATGATTTCATGAGGAATGTTAAAGAGAATATGTTATTTATGTATTGATGAACTAATGTTTTCTTTCATTTTTTTGTAAACCTTACTTGGCTTTTTATGCTCACCCCAAGTTTCGAAATGTTTTTAACAGGTCATAAAGATGAATAGGGTCAAGGATGGGATCAAGGGAAAATCATGTTGTCTAAAACATGGAACTGGACATGACCCTTTTTTCAAAAAAAAAATTATTTTATGAAAAAATGGAAACCAAGTAGAAGAGTTTACATTGAAATTTTGATATGTAATGTAATATTTATGGCTTAACTCTCTAAAACTCTAAACCTAAAAAGATATTTAATGCAAAATATTCATTTAATTCAATATTATGTAATTTTTTAAGGCTGGGTCCTTATAGATGGTATCAAAGGTCGGTTTAGATAACATTAGAAGTTGGGATATTATTAAATTAATGTCCATAAATTAATTTAGGGTAAGATTGAAGTGATGTAGAATTTACATATTACTATGTTACTTCACCTTAGATATTTTGGTGTTCAGAATGTTTTCCCATAGAGGAAGCAGGGAAGCTATATTGGGATGACATTTAGAGGATGTCAACCTTCCAAATCAGCTACCTAAGATGGTCAGAATCTGATAGAATAGTTTGTTGCAGTGATGGCACAATTGAATCAGGCTATAAATGGTCGTGGTATTAATGCACGAGATCTGCCAGATCAATAACAGAGGAACATGTCTGTGGTGGATAATTTTATGAGGCAACATCTCCCAACATTCAAAGGATCATATAAACTTGTGCTAGAAGATGGTTGGATTAAAGAACGGGGGAATATTTTCGATGTTACGGGGTGTTCAGAACATCAAAAGGTTAGTCTCTCTATTTACCATTTTGAAGGTGAAGTTTATCAGTGCTGGTCCATGGTGAAAAATATTAGGGCTAGTGAGGAGATTGGTGCTCTTGATTCTGAATATTTCAATGGTATTTTTCTTTAGAAATATTTTCCTAAGGTGGATAATCATAGGATGGAAAACAAATTCCTAGAATTGAGGTAAGAGGATGACTCGATGGCTGATTATGAAGAAAAATTAACTCGACTGGCATGGTATGCTCCAAATTTCATACGAGATTTTGATAGTAATATCAACCTTATTTTATCTTATGATTAAATCCAATGTATTGAAAGGATTTATCTTCACATGAGTTTAAGAGTTATGAAAAACTTGTTCGATGTGGGGAGAAGGTTGAAATGGAGTTCGCAGATGGTCAAGTATTCTTTGATAAACAACAGAATAAGAGTTCAAGGTGGAAAGTGAAAGGGAAAAACTCTCGAAAATTGTCTGATAGTAAGAAAATTAAGTTTACAGTTTGTGAATATTATGTTAAAAAACATGATGGGGAATGTGTTTTTAATTCTGTTAAGTGCTATCAATGAGGTAAATTGGGACATAAGGCTCACAATTTCATTGAAAAAGATCAAGGTAATGGTTAGAAAAAATCTGATTTATAATCAGCAAAATGTTTAAAGTGAAATGAAATGGGCCATTATGAAAATTATTGTCCAATGAAGAACTGAACTAAGGGAAAGAAACCAAACTACAAGCATACAGGTTTGGTGAATTACTTTGCAACTACTTCAGAAGATTTTGGGCCATCATATGAGTTAGTATCGAGTGCACTTTTTGTTTGTTCAGATTATTCCAATGTGTTGTTGATTCCAAGTCTACAGATTTGTTAATTTCTGAGAAGTTTTCTAGTAAATTGGGAATTCCATCTCAAGATACTAATTCAGAACATATGGTAAAAACACATGAAGGAAATTTTGAAACAAACGGAAATTATAAGAACCTTCCTGTCCTTGTGTGAGGAAAGAATCTACCTACTAACCTTATTGTTTTTCTCTAGTAGAGTTTGATGTTATTCTGGGTATGGATTGGATTTCTATTTTTCATGTTAAGATTGACAGCATAGATAAAGATGTTTATTTTCAGAAAGATATTTAGTTTGTGTACAAGAATGATCACTTAATTTGGATAATAAAATAGGAATCTGAGAAACTAGTAAATGATGGAAATGAATGTTACCTTTCACATAATATTGAAAATAAAGGATCTTTTCATATTAATGATGTGCCAGTGGAAAATGAGTACCCTGATGTTTTTTTGATGAGTTTCCTGGTGTAATACCTGATTAGGATGCTTAATTTATTGTATACTTAGTTCCTGAGTCTAAGACAATTTCTAAACCCCCTTATCGAATGGTTCAAATTGAACTTTTAGAGTGAAAGAAGCATTTGTATGAGTTATTAGATAATTGTTTCATTTGTCCTAGAACATCACCATGGGGTGCACCTATCCTATTTGATAAAAAGAAATATGGTTCAATGATACTTATCATTGATTATAGAGCATTGAATAACATCACTATTAAGAAAAAATATCCTTTAACTCATATCGATTATTTGTTGGATCAGCTCCAGGGAGCTCAGTATTTTTCAAATATGGACTAGAGATTGGTGTTCCATTAGTAGAAATTAAAGGAAGTAGACATTCCAAAGACCTCAATTTGTACTATATATGGCCATTATGAATATCTAGTTATGCCTTTTGGTTTACTCAATGCACCTGTTGTATTCATGGATCTTATGAATCGAATTTTCTATGAGTTCTTGGATAAGTTTCTGGTTGTGTACATTGATGATATTTAGGTTTATTCATAAAGTAAAGAGGAACATGAAAGTCATTTAAGGTTTTTCTTTCAAACCTTATAAGAAAAGAATCTATTTCAGGTATTTAGCAAGTGTGAGTTTGGGTTACAACAAATTTCTTTCATGGGTCACATTGTTTCAAAAAATGGTAGAACTATTGATCTTGCTAAAAAAAGTTCTTGAAGAATGGCAAAGACCCACAAATATAACTGAGATTTGTAGTTTTCTTGGTTTGGTAGCTTATTACTAGAGGTTTGTTGAAAATGATTCATGGTTATCAATTCCAATGAATATGTTAACTCGAAAAGTTTTTATGTTTGTTTCTAAAAAAGAGTGTGATGATTGTTTTTGGGAATTGAAAAGAAGATAGGTGAATTCTCTAGTTTTGGCACTACCTTCCAGAAATAGTGAGTTTGTTATTTATTTTGATGGTTCGCTGAAAGGAAATGGTTGTGTCCTTGTGAACAATGATCAGGTAATTGCTTGAGAATCACGTCAGTTGCAACCTCATGAGTTAACATACACTACACATGATTTGGAATTAGCTGCTCTAGTTTTTGTTAACAAAATTTGCAAACATCATCTGTAGGGAATGAAATGTGAAATATATAATGAACACAAAATTTTAAAGTATATATTCACATAGAAATAATTGAACTTGAGATTGAGGAGATGGATAGAATTAATCAAGAATTATGATTGCATGATTCATTATCATCTGGGAAATGAAAATAAAGTTGATGATGCTTTGAGTCAAAAAAGTAATGTTTTATTAACTATGCTAAGTTTGGAATGAGATCCTTTGTTGTTTTTTTATGAACCTTGGAATATATGTTGTTGGTGTAGGAAATTATTATGTTTTTTTTCAGGTGTCAGTGAAATTATCTCTATCAGACAGAATTAGTCAAGAGTAGAAGGAAGACAGTGAGTTGCAGGAAAAGGTAGAGTTGGTTCTGAAGGGTAAGTTTCCTGAATTTAACATTGATAATGATTTTTTGTTGAGGTTTAGGAAATAATTATATGTGACTTATGATTCAAAGTTGAATAATGAGTTGTTATATAAAGCTCACAGTTCCCCGTTTTTAGTTCATCTTTGCAGTACTAAGATGTGCAGAGATCTTTGGGGGTATTACTAGTGGGATGGAATGAAAAGATATATTTCTGATTTTACTATAAAGTGTTTGACATGTCAGTAGGTTAAATCAAAGCATCAGTTACCGAAAGGGTTTCTTTAGTCTTTACTGGTGCCAAAATGGAAATGGGAAAATATATTCATGGACTTCGTTGTTGGATTACCGAAGATAACTCGAGGTAATAATACAATCTGGGTTATTGTTGATCGATTGACTAAATCTGCTCATTTCCTTGCTATTCGAGATACTTTTCCTTTAGATTAACATTCTTGGTTATATGTTAAGGAGATAGTCAGGTTTCATTGATATCAACTCTCCATTGTATTTGATCGTGTTCCCAGGTTTACTTATAACATTTGGAATGGACTTCAAAAGTGCTTGTGTACTAAATTAAATTTTTATATAAATTTTCATCTGCAATCATATGGGCATTCAGAACGAACAATTCAGACCTTTTGGGATATGTTACGGGCTTTCTAGATGTATTACCAGGGATGTTGGGACCAAAATATTTCTTTTGTTGAATTTTCTTATAATAACATTATTCATTCCAGAATACAGATGGCTCCATTTGAGGCATTATATGAGAAGTGGTGTCAAATTGCAGCTTTTTGGGATGAAGTAGGTGAAAGAGAGTTGATGGGACTAGAATTGGAAGAAGATATGGAAAAAAATTCAGTTGATTTAGAAAAACACGAGAACAGCTCAGAGCAGGAAGAAAAGTTATGTAGATAATTAGAGGAAGGATATTTCTTTTGAGGTAGGTGATAATTTCTTTCTTAATGTTTCTCCATGGAAAAGTGTGATGTGTTTTGGTAAAAAGGGAAAGTTGAGTCTGAGGTTCAATGGGCCTTATAAAATCCTAGAAATAGTTGGATCAGTTTCATACAGAGTGGCTTTACCTCCATGTTTATCTCAGGTAGACAACGTTTTTCATGTTTCAATGTTGAGAAAGTATATGCCAGATCCATCTAATGTTTTGATCCTAGAGATAGTTCTGTTGGAAGGGAATATATGTTATGAGGAACAACAAGTCTAGATTCTTGACCGAAAACAGCATGTATTGCCGAATAATTTAATTCACCAGGTAAAGGTTTTCTGGAAAAACCAAATAGTTGAAGAGGCAACGTTGGAATCTGATAATGAAATGAGGGGTAAATACCCCCATTTATTTGATAAGTGAAAAAAATTGGGAGGACGCTATTTCCAAAAGGGGGAATGATGTAACATCTGAGGTAAATAATGAAAAAATGCATTTCATTTTTAATTAATATTTTGTAAATTAAATATTAATTTTACTTTAATTAGTTTTCTATGTTCGATAGTGTACCCGATATGCAACACCGGTTTTCTTTGAAATCTTACATTGCACAATAATAATATAATATTATTATTTTAAATGGTAGTTAACACCTAGCCGCTGTATTGCTGAGAATTAATAGAACCAACTAAAATATGATTATACATATTTTTAAATGTTTTTACATTTATTCAATACATTTTAGAGGCCTAAAATGTGGATGAATCTAATTTTAAGCATAATTTACTTTAAAAGGTTGATTTACCACCTTTTGATAGAAAACCCTCTTTAAATATTGTTTTTCTCACTTTTATATGTTTTATTTGAAAAATTAAAATTCTAATTTTGAATCAGTACTTTAAAATTTATTTTGAATGAAAATTTGGTATTTTTCTGATAATGTTCATTTTTAATGAATAGTGAAAAATACTGTATTTTAATTCAAAACAACCTATTAGTCTAATTTTTTTATTTGGTTTCATTATATTTTTAATTGTGTTTAAAGTGAAATTAGAATATATTTTTACCATTTAATCCAATTTTGGTCATTGGATGTAATTTCACATTGAAATTGGACATAAACAAGTGTCAATCTTTGGATAGTTATTTCTTAAAAACACGCTTTTTTGTTTTAATAGCAGGAATTAATTTTAAATTAATATCTTCCACTTCTGTGTTTTGTATAATGAAAAATGGATTCCATATTTGGAATCAGGAGGTCCAAATTGTGTAAATAGGTAACTTTTATTTTTAGACAGTATGAATATTTACTTTAGTAAATATTTTATTTACCATGGTAAAAAGGAAAATCTAGTAAACAAGGGTAAAAAAATAATACTATAATAATATAAAATTACCCGAACTTGTGTCCAAATCCAATTGGCTGATACACTTCCTACCATGAGCATCCATTGGTTGATTTTGGGACCCCATGGGGCCACATGGGAGTGATAATGACACTTTATTTTAATTAACTTAAAGTAAAGACAAAAAGGACATAAACAAATATCTTTTTGTAAATTAAATTTTATATAGGGTAATATAAGTTATCCTTTTGACTATAAATATTATTTTGAAAAGTAAAAATATTTCCTACATTAGGTTATTTGTTTTATATTTTTTAGAAATCAAATAAATTAAATTATTTATGACACAATAACGATGTAGTGTTTGCCTCATTAATAATTAATTTAAATAAATAAGATTATAATGATTAAAATAATATCCAAAACCCATAAAATTATTATTTATGATTTTATTTCGACAATGAGTCATATTATCTTTGACTTTAATAAGTTTTGGAAATTTATAAACCTAAAATTCCCACATTCCTAAGGAGCCCCTCCTCTCCCTTATAAACAGCCCTCACCTATATCACATTCCTTACTCCTCTCAAGCCTCTTGGATGTTCCAAAAATTACCCAATTAAGCTTCCTACCTCCCTCTCGACCACTTAGAAGCCTTAATCTCGGACAAAGGTACTTCAACAAACCCTTTTGGTTCAAACCAAAAGGAGTTACCTGATTTAAAGGTAACATATTCTTTTAAGTTCTTTTGCTTTATTTTACTTCTATAACCCCGTAGACTCTTTTTATTCGATTATTATAAAAAAAACCATTATCCTAAATATAATAGGATTTTTTATGAGATTTATTCGAACTACACTTATACACACCTCCATCTTATGGTTAAAGAACATAATTTTTCTGTGGATGGAAAACTAACGTCTCACGAAACGATGATTGTTCAATTATCTACTACCGCCTATTGTGGGGGCCATTATGATGGAACTATATTTATATTTGATATATATTATGTTTATGTTTTCTTTATGCTTCTGTATTTTCCATTTATATCATGCCTTTATGGTTTCCATTATGGGTAAACACGATAATTTAATTTGAGGAAGTGCAGACTACTGCACTCTCAAAGTGATATGACTCGTTAATTCCATTTGTGGGATGTATAAAAGATGGAGTTAATGATATATATATGATATTATACTGGAATTATAATATAATTATTTATAATTATGTTTTAATTAGATTAAAATATTAAATATAAATGGAAGTAGTGTTCATGCGTACGTATGGCTTACCATCTCCATGAACGGTGCATTTCATTTCTTACCTCTAAATGTTATGTACTGTTATAAATACATGAATATACTGGATATATATGATATTTATGATTTTTAAATCATGAATATAATTTTGGATATAATTCAATTTTGACCACATAGACAACTTGTTATTATAAGAAGTTCATTTTTGACTCAAGTACCAAATATCAACTAAACCACCATTATTAACATAAATGATTACATGATGTTTATAACATGGTAATAATTGATATAAAAGGAATAATAAAAATTCAAAAGTTTCTTAAGAAATTATAAATTAAATTTCATTTATTATTCAGGATATTAAATAACTAACGTGTGAAGTTAGACAAGAGGTAAGGGTCTTCATCTAAATCTCCTTTCATCGAGGAATTTTTTGTTTTAATAGATGAATTTCTTTTATACGCTGTATAAAAACGTTTTAAATTTTGTTTAATTTAATGGGAATTTTTTTCTACTAAGAATTTTACTAAATGAAAAAAAACTTTTCTTTTTAACGTAATTGGTGACAGTGACCTTTCTGCCCCCCGCGAGTGTTATTTGATCAATGACTTCCTTAAAAAGCTATAATGTTTTTAAAAGGAAACTAATTTCCATATACTCTCTTACGTATTTGGTACTGAAAAAGGTCTTGATAATGGATATTTGTTTTCAATATATTAAAATTATATATTGCGATTGAAATGCGGATATGTTATTTTTAATGTATATTTGTTTCATGTGTTATGAATATGTTGTGGTTCTTGGGCAGTGTTACATATACTAGTGGTTCCATGATAATCCTAGGGTGGGTGATCCTGAGATAGCTCTCCAATGAATTGGGTAATGTGATGGAGGTAAATGTGATTTTTATCCTAAGAGATTTGGAGAATATACTTTTATGGGTATTCCAAATGTAACTCCATACATAGTTGTGATAGCTACAATTGTAAGTAGATATGGATGCCACAAGTTACCTTTATTATTTATTATTTCAATGCATTATTCATAAATCTTATGATTTCGTTAGGTATGTTAAATATCCTAGGTTATGTATGTATTTATGAACTAATGTTTTCTTTCTTTATTTTATAATCCTTAATGAGATTTTTATGCACATACCATGTTTCGAAATGTATTTCACAAGACTTAAAGATTAAAAGGTTCAAGGATGGGATCAGGGGAAAATCATGCTGTCTAAAACATGGAACTGGACAAGACTCTTTCTTGTCAACAGTTTTTATTTTATGAAAAAATGTAAACTATGTAGAAGTGTCTAGTTTGTAATTTTGAGATGTAATGCAATAGTTATGTCTTAACTCTATAAAACTCTAAAACTGAAAAGATATTTAATGTGATTGATTCATTTAATTCAAGATAATGTAATGTTTTATGGTCGGGTCCTTATAGGGAGGTTCTACATTAGGCTAAGAGGCATGACTACATGAACTCAACCCTATCACTCTCATTATTCTCCCTTTTAGAGTAGTTACCATTTTTTATTGGCTAAATATTCATACCTTCTTTCAAAAGTGATCATTTCTAGTAAGGATTAGGGTCCTTTTAAGCCCATTAGTGGTTTTTATCTATATTTATTCATTCTCTGTCGATTTATCCCCATAAATTCAGGGTTTTTCTATGTTTCTGGTTTTCCATTTATTGGTGTCTAATGAGGTAGAAATACATGATAATAATGTTTCAATTAGAGATAGGTAGGTGGAATATGAATTTATTCTACCTGTTTGTATGTGTATGCCTGAAATGATATGGAGGGTATATGCACGTAAGTGGGATAATGCTGAAATAAAACAAATATCGGTATCCATAGATCCTAAAGTGTCTTAGGGTCCCATGTATCTTGGGAGTGGTCTTAGGAAATTGATATAGGGTCTATAGGGATTCTTCTAATGATGTTCCTTGGCTATATTGAGGGCGTAATGTCGTAATTTTAGACCAAATTGGTTGTCTAAGTTAAGCAAGGGGTGGAGAGCTTGGCAGGGGTTCCTAGTGGATGTCTCAAAGCTAATGGTGGTCATTTTAAAAATCATCCATATATGAGGTGTAAGTGGATTTGAACTAAAATCATAGTAGTAGGTGGTAATTATATATAAAATGGATAATTTACCTAGATATTGGTACCATAGATGGTATAGGCTTATCACATGGATGCATTGTTTTTGGGACGTGAGTTGTCATCAGAAAGTGGGTGGGGTGGAAGCACAATTTTTAGGGTAGTGCATGTTCTATGTGTTAATAATTATGTACTATGAGAATATTGACCTATATTTGTTTAATAATGGTTATGATATCATTAATATATGTTATTAAGTGTGACTTGGAGGTTACTAGGGCTTGAGGGTCCTGATGTCATGATTATGGGGTGATGTATTCACCTATTATGGGATGATGTTGATTCATCATGGATACTTGGGCTGTAAATATATTTATTCATCATGGTATGATAGTGATATATCATTCACCAATGGTGGAGACAAATGAGGTTTTCTATTTTTTGTCCCAATAATTTTTTTTTTCCATACATCATTGGGGAAGAGATAGATGAGTCTTGTCCACATGTGAAGAGAGGTGGTGTTGACACCCTGATTATTAGATGAATCCTATATATATATATATATGTGTGTGGAGTAGAGTTGATGTGTTTATGATTTTAATAGATGAGGGATACACTATATATGTTGGCCATAGAATTGATATGGTTTTGATATCCAATGACATAGGTCCATCAGAATGAAAATGTGAAGGGATACTACCGCATGATGTTGAATTGGTCACAAACTCTTAGTGTATATCATGGTGATATAATATAATCAGAGAAGTGATACGGTTTAATAGAGGATCGTGTGAGCATCTAGTGTATTCATTTTGTTGGTATATTATCCCACTATGGAACAAGACAATGTATGTATGCCAATGCATGTGGGTGATGGTATAGTAATCAATTTATTAAGAGGCTGTATGGATGTTTCTTTGGTAATCATTTAATGTGGTCCATGAGCCTATATAATATTGGAGCTATTCAAGGGGACATTAGTGGTGGCCTATTTAATTTCACAATGACACCCTATATATGAATCTCAGTGCGCATGAAGCTCTTTTGTTTTCTATCATAGGTTAGGGCGTGGCTCTATGGTTGGAGTTAGACTATTATAGTTATGGGTTATGGTATGAGATAGTTGAGTGATAGATGTAATAAATGGAATCAGGTGAATCATTGGTGTCCAAATAATTTTTTATATAATATTATTTATTTATTCTTATCTGATGTATGATTTACCACACTGGGTGATCATTTATTGTATGCCTATTATATGTACATACAACATTTCATTTGGTATGGTATGAGTCAATGGTTAATTTTTCTCAGCTGCATGTTTATTTTTATATGGTTAATTTATATATTATTTTATTATTATATTATGAGGTTATTGTATCCCCATTATCTCACCCATACACTTTCTACTATTCATAAACCTCTAGAACATGGGGAGACATTCTTGAGGTTATGTGGCACCACCCAAAATGAATTTGTTTCAACTGACTTGGCCAATTGATCCTTACACCTCTTTTTAGAGGTGGAAATGACATTTTTTATGTTAATTAAAATTATATATTAGTTTCTTAGTATTAATTAGTAGACCTTTAGTATGGGTTGTGTTTTATTATTTATTTTTCAATGTAGATTTTTTATTTCTTACACTCCACCACCTGAGTTAGGTAACAGGATTGATTTAGATATATGGTTGTAGGTTCGAAGTGTTTTATCCAATATCAAGGTTGCAGTGGTTACAAATGGATAACTACTACCCCTTCCTGACTCTCTCTTTTAAGCATAAAATTTTTTATAACAAATCAATGTTGAGGACTTAGTGCCTATGTTTTGGTGTATGATGGGGGTGTGTGTGAAAGGAGGAGCACACAAATTTGATTTCCTTCATGATTACAAATCATACCATCATGTACATATATAGACATATAAAATATAGTGACACATTAATTTCATGCATATTATTTCATTATTTTTAATCATAAATATTTAATAAGTACAACCCTAAAGAGCATGACGCCAAGAGTATTTAGAGTACTAGGTTCTGGATATATCAAAAAGGAAATAAGACATTAAATTCTCATTTTATTCTCTATAATGAGATCCTAAATACATTTTTGTTCATAAAACATAATAGGATAAGTTGGGGAATCCATAAAATAAAAAAGTGACCTAAAAATCTCAGTAAGGGAATAAATATGATAAATAAACCTAAAATGTGAGTCAAAGTTATAAAATAATGTCATAAAAGATCAGGATTATGAGTAATCACATATAATCATAACTCAAGTAACATGGTATCATAATATCATGTTAATATATTTAATGTGTTAGAAGCATATAACATGGTGGACAAAGTCCCATAATGGATTCAGTTTACTCCCTAATCCCATACACACTTCCTCATGAGAATAAAGATTAAACTAATGCATTGATGTGATATCTCAGCACACTCATCATAACATTTTCTTGATTTATGTGTTCCATCTAATGAAAATCAACCATAATACGTAACATAATAATAACCCATGGAATGAAAATGGGATTTATAGTCTTACCTCATACCATAATCAACGAAAATTTTATAATGTAAGGCATTTGACAAATGAGAATAAGGCATGTATTACCCAATAAAATGAAGGGAGAAAAAGATTGGTATATTTTTTAGAGAGATATATACAGAATTTATAAGCATTCCATAAAATTTAATATAGATATATAGCGATTTAGAGAGAGAATGGTCATAACCCAAATGAATGGGTGGTTTGTAGAGATCCCTTACCTCGTGCCTGATTCATCACTTACATTATTTACCTTCAAAAATGATAAATTTTCTTTGAATTATTTAATTGATTAAGAATCATTTAACATTTTATTTTTCATTTTATTTTATTTATTATCATTCTATATTTAATTTGTTAATCATTTATGTTCATGTTGGACGTTTTGAGGATGTTCAAATTATATGTCTAAAATCACATTGGTAAGTTGACTATGATCAAAGAGAATATTAATTTTTAATCTAAATAATAATTATCATGAAATAATTATGCTTTTTATATATCAATTTTACAATAAAAATCCACCTTGAAATATGTGTATTAAAAATAAACTATGTTACAATCATGGAGATGGTAGGATGTATGTACGCATGAGTAACGTTTCCATTTTTCAATGATCATTATCGAAAGATAATAAGTTTTATTTTATAATTACATAAGTATAATTATAGCAGAAATATAATATGACTTCTCTAAATACACAAACACATTCCTTCCATTTTATGCTGTAATAAAAAATGAATTACATCACTTCCTAAGGCAGTGGTCTGTTGTACACACGAGTAACATTATCATTTGTCAGTGGATGGTAAGGTAATAAGGTATAGGACATATTATTTTTATATAATGATTAAAATTTCATTAATATCATATATAAGCATTTAATATATCATCATTAACAGCCATGCTAGCAGATGATGGAAAATCAACTGCATCAGTTCGTGAGGTGGTCGTCCGCCATACTCACGAATGATGATTTAGTTTCCCATTAAATGGAAGTGGATATTCATTTAGGTTATTACATTAAAATAATAACATATTATTATATGGTGGATACATATTTTATTATATCATCATGGTTGAGTATGATTTTAATGACATGGAAGAAGAAATAAAACAAAGATGCTCGGTAAAGAACGATACCTCTTTTTATGACTACCTCTTTAGGATTATAATATAAGCCTCTATAAATTAGATTTATGATCAAAAGAAGGAATATAAGATGTGGGAAGGTATTTTCCTAATCAATGGAAGTTTTTTTGTGGAATTAATAGTAGAGGAGGTTTCCATTTATAAGTTAGAGGGAGTAACATTTTTTTAAATACCAAAACTTATTCAATAATTGGAAGTCAGTCTCAAGACAAGTGACTCAAAAATTGATAAATAATTATTTATAGGGTTTATATGGTTGATTAAAACTCAAAAATGCAAAAATTAATATGATATTCTATTTACCTTTAATGTTACTCACTTTTACTATTTTAGTTTTTCACCATAATAACTAGTTTTTTTATTGTTTCTACAATTCATTGAGCTCAAAATTATGTTGAAAATATTATATAATATTAATAATTATAAATAAAAATATAAAATAACATTAATAAAAATAAAATAATATAATTTTAATAATTAAATTAATAATTGAACAAGTGAAACAAGTCGAAAAATTGATTTTTAAGAAATGAATTTTCCATGAAATATATGATCTGATATTAAATCTATGAAATCATAATTATATGAAATTAAATTCATATAACGATCAATAAAATATATTAATTTCATTTCAATATTTCCTTACCATGGGTAATTTTAATTTATTAAAATAGATAAACTTTACGTATTTAAAAAACAATTTGGGGAAAACTGCATTTTTTATATAAAATAAAATGATACCAAAATCATTGAAATTATTGTTTCAAATGAAATTAATAAGATCACTATAAATAAAATAGTTAATATTTAATAGTAATTATAAATTAAAAATATAATTTAACCCTTTAAATTACTATTTTTAATGAAAATAAATGACAGTATTTGTAAAATTAGTAATTTTATTTATTCATTGACAAAAACAAAAATTTTAGAAGAAACCCAAAATTTCACCCTAAGTTAATTTTGATATATATATTTTAAAAATTATGTTCATTTTAAAGTCCTGCAAATTAATTAAAATATTTACTAACAAAAATCAATAAAAATAATTTCTGAGGGAAACATTTTTCAAATGAATAATATGACATTATTAAAAATTGTGTTTTTATTTCTAGAGATTTTAGAAATAAATTTATATAGATCATAAAAATTATATGTATATTTCATAAATTATTTAATACTATTCATACCCTCTAATTTAATGGTTAGGTTAAATAATCAATGATCCTTTAGGCTTTATGTTGTGTGTCACATGCACTGTCATGAATAGTTTTCCTTTTAAAAACACGGGGTGTTACATTTTTACCACCATTAAATAATTTTACCCTTGAAATGTCATTTTAGATAGTATGGTAAAACCATGTGAGGGAAATTACTATTAATGGTTTTCTTTGGTTCCTAGGTAGTCTCTTTGTATTTATAGTTCCTCCATAACATTTCATGTTGGAGGATCTTCTAGAACTTGGAGATAATATTTGATATTAGTCAAATACCATCTAAAGTAGTGTTCCATGAAGCCTAACCAAAACTATAATGTACATATATACAATTTTATTAAGTAATAATTCCTATTAAATTTTAATTAAGTGATGATTCCTTGTAAGATGATCCACCACAACCCATATAGAATTATTTCATCTTGATGTCTTTGGAAGACTGCTGATAAACACCATTTTGTTTTCCCCATTTCCATAGAGGTATGGGTAATGGTTGTATAATACCCTTATACTTGTTCCTTTCAAACATAACATATTTACATACCAAACACTTTAATTTATATTCCACAATCTCATTCTTCATATTGTCCCAACAATAGTGCTATCAGATATGCTGAAAAATATTCATACTCCCTATATGGATGGAAAAGGTTAATATATGCATAATTTAATAACTATTTCTTTATCTAAATATTCTAGAGTCCACATATTTATGACTCAAATATTATAACTCATTTTTCATCAATTTTTAACTCTAAGGATTTTCCTTTTCTTATACCTTCCACATTCTTTTAAATTTCCACATAATCTATTTCAAAATTATTTATATTCTCCCAAAGGGATGATTGATCAATCATTTGATAAAGAAATCTTTACATTCCTTACTTCATGATTCCCATTTCCATCCTTCATAAGTCTCGGAAAATTTTATCCTTCGCAATTATCTTTAGTGATACGTATTCCATATGATTTTTATTTAGAGCATATTCCACTTTGTTTCCATTCCTAGGATGGTAATGGATTGAGTATTAATTGTCTTGGATCAACTCTAACCATCATTTCAAGTGAATATTATTATCCTTTTAGGTGAATATATATTTGAGGCTCTTATGGTCTGTATATATTTCCCACTTATCCCCATATAGATAATGTCGCCAGATTTTCATTGCAAATATCATTGTGTCCAACTAAAAATAAAGTGTGGGTTTGTTATTCTCATGAAATTTGAACCACCAAAACGTATATACCTTCAATTTATTATTCTTCATTAGTACATAATGCAATCCATTCTTTAAAGCATCACATTATAACATAAAATGTTCCTCACTTGAAGGTAGTGTAAATAATGGTGCAGGGATATGTCATGAACCGTCCCCCAGGGGTTGTGTTGTGACTACCCCAAGCCCGCCTTCCATAGGCCAGGGGCTGGAGACTAGCACCGAAAGGCGTATTGCATAGAACTGGGATGTAATTGCCTTTATAACCTATAAACTCACCTAACCAAGACCACAATAAGATACTAACACAAGCAAAATGTATAACCGAAAGAGTTCTGAAAATAAAACGGACCAGAATACAAGACCAATGATAAAGGTACAAGTACAACTATAATACAATAGAGCTGAAGAAAGAGAAAGACATCCACTAGATCATTCTATAAGGTCCCCACATGATGGGTAGGTACAGATAGCCTTCTCAGAACTCCACGACCACTCATTTTGTCTGCGTACCAACACGCAGAATGGTCCACCTCTGGGTACCGTCCAGTCCTGATACAATCTTCCTCAATCAGTGCTTTCTATCACCTGAACCAAACACAATGAAGTGTGGGCATAGCCCTTGTAGGGGTGAGTATAACGATACTCATTAGGGACCCCAAGACCGTCAAGGTGACAAAAAATCCACAAAGGATAAAACACAAAGGAAGGAAACAACTGATAACCCAACTTACGTATATGCACATATAAATACCTATTTTATCAAGTATACCCATCTCAATCATGAGGAGACACTGGGTCCAACCCAAAATCCCAAAGCTCGAATGTTCTATAAAGGATGGAAAACAAAAAAGTCACATACCACACATGTACACCACACAGAAGAAAACAACCAAGGTATTACCACAAAGGAAGGTACCACACAGGTACCGACTCAGCTCACACCAGGTATAACTTATGTACAGTAGTAGAGATGATTATATGTAACTACTAAATCATATTACTCTGTAAAGAAGCTGAACCACACAGGATCACTAAGAGCTGACCCACACTGGTTCTCTAGGAGATGACCCACACAGGATCCCTACGAGCTGACCCACACATGATCGCTAGGAGATGACCCACAAAATATCGCAAGGAGCTGACCCACATAGGATCTCTAAGAGCTGACCCACACAGGATCTCTTGGAGCTGACCCACAGTGGATCACTAGGATCTCACCCACAATGGCTCGCTAGGAGCCAACCCACATAAGATCGCTTTGGATCTGACCCACATAGGATCTCTAAGAGCTGAACCATAGAGGATTGCAAGGAGATGACCCACACACAATCACTAGGAGCTGATCCACATAGGATCACTAGGTGCTAACCCACACAGGATCACTCTTCATTTTTTTCACCACATCTAGCTACTGGGTTCCTGCACTAAGCCTTCTCGTATCTAAGAGGATCTGTTTTACAAGTAACTTGTCGATACACTAATTTCTACAATGTCCAACTAGGAAGTATCTCAAAGGACTACCACATCATAGGTGTCTCAACGTAACAGAAGGTGTGTCAATCAGATGCATGGTCCGTAAGTTATTATCCTTTTCATCATGAGGGCCCAGTTGGATTTTTGCTTGATCCAACCTGACCAATTCCCAACATTATCTAAAATAGTAATGGGGTATACCAAAGGGACCATCTCGCTCTAAGGTTTCCATTTCCACATAATCTTCATCAAAAAAACGTATGGTGCAATAGTTATGACCAAAAGAGCGTAAAGGGTTGATGTGGGTCCGAGTCCGGCCCAACCCTGTAGGATAGACCTGGCCCAATCCAGCCTGGGACGACCTGGTTTGGGTCAACCTGGACTGACCCACTGGGTCCAGCTTGGCCCGCTCGGCGGCCTAGTCCGCACTGGTTAGTCCGGCAGGCCGCGAGGACCATGAGGGGTCGTGGGGGGCCGTAGGGCGGGTCGACCGCGGAGGGTGCCATCAGGGTTTCTCAACCGCAGGGGGTACCATGGTGCCGCGGGGTGTCTCATCCGTGGAGAGGCTCGGCTGTGGGTGGCGACTCAGCCGCGAGGTGGTTCAGCTGCGGGGTGATGACTCGGTCACACAGTGGTGGCCCGGCCATAGGGGCTCAGCCACGGATGGCAGCTCAGTCGTGGGGCAGCAGCTTGGCCGTGGGGGGGGGGGGGGGGGGGGGGTCCACCGTGGGGCGTGAAGGTCGCAGTGGTGGGGCCGTGAGGCCCAGAGACCGTAGGTGGTGTCGTTGAGTTGGCTCTTTGGTCATATCCATCAATGGTGTCAGCTGCCGTTCTCATGCCTCATCAGTGCAAAAAAACCCACTCTGGTTTCTGTCTTCCTCTGTCGAAAAGAAGACCACATATTATCACATGAATTTCAGAGAGGATGGGCCATGTTTATTTAGCCCACACACTCCACATTAGAGTGGTATCATGTAGCTCAATTTAATCATAAATCAAAAATGAGAATGGAAGATATTTAAAAACATCAATCCCCACAACCCTCATCAATCTTTATTCCCAATCCGGCAAACGAATTAGAAGGGGAGTACATGGGAAGTGATAAACATATAAAAATAAACCCTTTCCTCGCTCGCTTGATGATGTCGATGAGGTCGCGAGGAAGAAGAATAATCGTTGGGAATAGATTGACATCCGTGTCATCAGTGTTTTCCTCGATTGTTATTTTGTGCGTCATCCTCTTACATTATTCTAAATAATTTTCATCGATGGTGTTCTTTGTTCATAGAAGAAATTCATCGTTGGCGTTATTTATTCGGAGAAGAAGTTCTTCATTGGAATTATTCATTGAAGAAAGTAATTTTCCAAGAGCTCTATCCTTTTCCAACCCAAAGGTAAAGTGATGCTAGTATAATTTAACTTAAGAAGAAATTGTTTTGGAACACACACACAAGTTGGAAAAATTAATGTAGAGGAATTTCAGGAGGCTCCACCTAATTAAAGAGGGATTTTAGAGGTTTGTCTCCCATTAAGAGGGGTCGACTGGTCCCCGCCTCTATGAATTAAAATTGGGGGCTTATGCTCAGGTAGTGCCCACCACCGTAACCCACACATTGGAGATTTCAAGAATAAAAATAATATGTTACACCATTTTATTTTATTTTTTATTTCACAAAATCCCAAAATATATCATTTAGTCTCGACCCACTACAGTCGAGGTGAAGGTCTCCTTAAGAAAATACTGACGCTACGAGTTCAACGGGGTCCTGGGATTTAAATTCCAAGCACAAGTTCAAAAGTTAGAAAAACCCACTCGCACGTTTACTTAACGTACCCGAACAAAAGTTTAGAAATTCTTTACGAGCACTCTGGGCCACAGAATCACGTGCATTCAATTTTGTTAGACTCATAAAATTCCCATATATATAAAAAATTACATTCATTTTGGTTCTTTACATTCTCCCCAAAACTGGGATTTACGTCCCTATAAGCCACATCACAAAACTATGAAAACAAGTGGGGGTAATGAGCTCGCATCTGAGCATCCTGCTCCCATGTGATCTCCTAGAGGTTCTCGTTCTTCCAATGAACGTTCACTATAGGTATCGACTACCCATGAAGGACCTTCTCTTGTCGATCCTCAATCTCAACTAGAACCTCCATAAATATCTCCCCATCATCGACGTCCAGCTTGCAATGGTCGATGATGTTAGAAGGGTCATGCACGTATCTCCCCAACTGGGATACATGGAAAACATCGTGCACCCGGTTCAACTAATTTGAATGAGATATGTGGTATTCCACCCAGCCAACTCTACTAAGGATATGAAAAGGTCCGATGAATATCAAAGATAACTTGCCACCTCATCCAAATCTCTACCACCCTCGTCGAGATGAGACCCGTAGAAAGACGTGGTCTCTATCCTCGAACTCCGTAGGTCTCCTTCTTCTATTGGATTATGACTTCTGCCTACTCTGTGTAGTTTTCATCCTCTCCTAGACGATCATCACCTTCTCAGTGGTAGCCTGTACTATCTCTGGTCCCACTAGTGTTGACTCCCCTGAGATAGTCCAACACAATGTTGATCTACATGTTTGCCCGTACAATGCCTTAAAATGTGCCATCCCAATGGTGGAGTGATAGATATTGTTTTATGAAAACCCCACCAATGGAAAGTGGTCTTCCCAGCTAGGACTAAAGGTGAGGAAACCGGCACGCAACATTTCCTTGAGGGTCTGAATGGTACGCTCAGTCTGGCCATCCTTCTAAGGATGGAAGGCGGTGCTCAAACAAATCTGCATCCCGAAAGCCTCCTACAACCTCTTCCATAGCTGGGATGTAAAACCTGTAACATGATCAGAGAGAGTCGTCGAGGTTACTCCATGTAGGCACAAAATCTCCTACACATAGTGGAATCCCAACCTCTCTATAGAACCCTGATCTCTGATCGGAAGAAAGTTGCCCGACTTGGTGAGTCAATAGATGGTCACCCCAATTGAGTCATGACCCATGGATGTACGTGGAAGTCATGTCACGAAGTCCATGAATATCCCATCCCACATCCACTTTGGGGCCTCTAAAGGCTGAACCAATCCTTCCGGTACCTGATTCTCCGCCTACACTTGCTGACAAGTGAGGCACCGAGAGAAAAACTCTGCAACTGCTTTCTTTATTCTCGGCCACCAGTGCTGTCGTCGGAGATCCTGGTACATCTTCGCCACTCATGGATATACCGCTAGAGGTGATGTGGGGAACTCCCTCAGCACTTCCTCCTAAAGTGACACTAGTACCATGGTATATTCCTTGAAGAGGATGACGTGCTCCCCACCTTCATGAAATACATCAGGTGCCTGCCCTGGGGATATCTGAGCAGGTCGAGCCTCGCAGTTAGCATCCCCATGTGGCGTCTCCCTGAATCGCTGAAGAAGTGGGGGAGTGACTATAAGAGACTGAAGAAAAGCTACTCCATCTCTATCTCTAAAGGATATCAACAAAGTGGCCAGCTCCTCCATCACCTCACCTAGCAGTTGTATACCAGCTCTCTGGCTGAGTGAATATGCTACAATGTTCCCCTTCATAAGAGTATCGACTATCTAGAAGTCATATTCCTGGAAGAAATCAATCCAAAATCAATGTCTCAGGGTCATGTCCTTTTGAGAGAATATATACATTAGAATATTTTGATCAGACTAGACGATAACTCACTCACCAATCATGTAATGTCGCCTCTTCTTCATGGCGAAGACCACTACTGTAGATCTAGGTCATGGGTAGCATAGTTCTGCTTGTGTTGTCTTAGCTTTCAAGAACCATATGTGATCACTGATCGCCTATGCATCAGGAAACATATAATATTGTTCCCTAATGCGTCATAGTAAACTACGTACCCTATGCCCTCCTCTCAAAGCCCTAAGATGGGGGTACTAGTCAGCCTATGCCTTAGCTCTTGAAAACATTACTGGTATCTCGCCAAACATACGAATGGTTCCCCCTTCTATGTCAACGCTGATAGAGGTGATGCAAATATGGAGAAATCTGGAACAAACCTCCAGTTGTATCTATCCAACCCCAGGAAACCTCGTATCTCTGAAAATCTTATGGGTGGCTCCAAAGAAAGTACTGCCTCAATCATCTCTAGATCAACTACAACTCCAGTGTCCAATATGACATGTCCCAGAAAGTGAACCTCTCAGATCTAAAACTGGCACTTCGAGATCTTTCCATAAAGCTGGTGCTCTCAGAGTGTGTCCAGTAGTACCTACAGATGATAGGCATGGTCCTCCACTATAGGCAAGTATATCAAAATGTCATCAATTAATAATACTACAATGTGATCAAGGTATGGATAAAATACCATGTTCATGAGTCACATTGACAGTGGTGGAGCATTGGTTACGCTGAATGGCATAACCAAGAACTTGTAATGGCCGAAACAACATCTGAAGGATGTCTTATCCACATCCTTGTATCGCACTCTGGGTTGGTGATAGACTGAGTAGAGGTCTATCTTTGAGAAAAATCGTTCCCCCTTCAACTGATCAAAGAGTTTTTCAATTCAAAGAAGTGGATACTTATTCTTCGCAGTCACCTGGTTCAGGTGCCGATAGTCGACACAAAGTCTAAATTTCCTATCCACCTTCTTGGTGAACAAAATTAGGGCTTCCCAAGGTGGAACACTAGGCTTAATGAATCCCTTCCCTTGTAAGTGCTCTAGTTGTACCCGCAGCTCACGATGATCAGCAGGAGCCATCTGATACACTGAGGTAGATATCAGCATCGTCCCAGGGTACAAGTTAAGGAAAAAGTCCACCTCTCTGTGTGGAGGTAGACCCGGAGCATCATCAGGGAAGACATCCGTGTACTGGTGGACCACTAGAGGATAGCTCAAAATCTCCACATCAACCATTATGAGGGTAAGGCTAGCCAACTGATGAGTGATTACCTATACTCTCCTCCGGGTAAGTCCATATTGTGCTACAAAGGCTCCCTTCTCGCCAGTGAAGGTAAACCTGGTCCCATCCATGCAGACACACCGCACTTGGTGCCTTATATAGTCAATTCGATTATGGACTGTAGATAACCAGTCCATACCCAAGATGATGTTGTAAGGCCTCAACGTCGCTACAAGGAGATCCTAGCCAATGTTCTCACCTCCTAGCGTAAGCTCGCACTGTCTGCTTCACTGGGTAATCATCGAATCTGCTCCCAATAGAGACTCTAGCTGTAAGGATTGAGCCAACAACTCTGTCGGAATATCCATGCTCCGAACATGGGCTGTGGAAAGAAAAGAATGATAGGAACCTGTGTCTATAAGTACGACAGCTAAGGTGGAGTGGACAAAGATCATTCCACGTATCATCAATAGAGATCCATGATCATAGGACATAGCTTCCTAGAGCTGAGCTCGCCCATATCAACATGTCCCTACGTTCGGGGAGGCCTCCTGGTGCTGGTGGTGGTAACATATCGAATCATCTCCCCATCCAGCTGCACGCCCATCTCCTCTACCTTGTTTGCCTGCTCCCTGCAGACCTCCTCGGGTGAATCTATGTCTCTGTCTGGTTGGTCCTTCAACCATCTACTAATCATCTTTACGGTGGGTCAAATAGTCATGAGCCATGTGACTGTGCACTCCCCATGCGTAACACTACCTACTCTTGGCATGTATGTCTCTACCTCGTGTGCCCCGCACAACCGACCCTGAATCCTGAGATCGTCCATCTGAAGGTCTGGTCCTCCTGTACCTCTATGACTTATGTTTGCTTCTAGATACAGACGACTCTGCTACATGACAAGTAGTGGTGGGTCTCTCTAATGGTGACTAATCAGAAAGAAAAATCTCCACTAACAGGGATCTCTCTAACATCCCCTCCTGCATTGGGATCCTGAGTGAGATCATCGAAGCCTTGATCTCCTGCCTGAGTCCTTGCTGGAAAGTCCAAAAACTGAAGAATGGGTCCCACACCCTATCTGTGGAGTATCATGAGGGGTCAGTGAAACTCACTGAGTACTGAGCCACAGTCATGCTACTCTACTGTATATGAAGTATCTCTTGTATGAAAACTGCGCAAAGAGTCACTGGGACAAACTCTACTCAAAACAAGCTCTCGAAGTCTGCCCAGAGAAGCGTCACCTCGTCGTGAACTTGGAGAATCAATCTCCACCATCTGCCTTTTGTTTCTTGTAGAAGGCTGGCGTCAAGGATCACCATGAGACCAGCTTCTATCTCGACCAGTCGTAAGACTCTCACTATAGCCTCCAGCCAATCCTCAGCTGCCTATGGGTCCATATCTCCCCTAAACCTGGGTAACCTCTAATACTAGAACTCGTGCAACACACTCAAGCAGCGTGAACCATCTACTGATGGGGATGGTGGCATCGATGGCCCAATGGGTAATGGTACCGTAGGTGCCTCTACTTGTGTCACTACTGGAAGAGGGCCCTCCACCGAGGCCTCGTCGCTTGGTGGGCTATTAGTGCGTACAACTCTCAGAACACTAGAAGACTGTCAGCGCGGAGGCATCCTGAAGAGATATAGGTGCTCTATGGTCAGTAAGTAATATCTAGTGAGCTCACTCAAAATATCAAAAAAAACTTTTGAAAACACACACACAATCAGTTTTTTCATGCACAGAGTTGGAAATAAGAAGTCAGGGTCCTGGTGTATGGATACGTCAGCAGCTGCACCTACACTGGATTCCCTAAACTGATAACCACACTCACTACACATAAAACTGTTACCATTAAAATAAAGACCAGAATCCTATTTTCTAGGGTAGAATTGACTCCTCTGATACCTATTTGTCACGACCCATCACCCGAGTCCCGTGTCGTGACTACCAAAAGATCTCCTTCCATATGCCATGGGAAAGTGACTAGAACCAAAAGGCATATACCATAAAAATGGGAAGCAATTTCCTTTATAACATGTAAAATCATGTAACCAAGAACAAAAAAATATATGAACACAAGAAAACTATATAACTGAAAGAGTGCTGAAAAATTAATGTAGAGGATGTTCAAGAAGATCCACTTCATTAAAGACGGAGTTGACAGGTTTATCCACCATTAAGAGGGGTCGGGTGGTCCCCGCCTATAGGAATTCAGATTGGGGGTTTATGCTCGAGTGGTCCCCACAACCATTACCCACACATGGGAGGGTTCAAGAATAAAAATAAAATTTTACACCAATTTATTTTATTTTATTCCTTCATTAAAAACCCAAAATATATCCTTCACTCTTGACCCACTGTGGTCGAGGTGAAGGTTTCCTTAAGTGAATACCGGTGCTGCGAGTTCAAAAGTGTCCTCAGATTTCAATTCAAACCACCGGTTCAAAATTTAGAAAAACATGGTCCCAAGTTTACTGAATATTCCTGAACAAAAGTTTGGAAATTCATTCTAGGCACTTCGGGCCTCAGAATCACTTGCCGTCAATTTTTGCGGACTCATAAAATTTCTATTATTAAAAACATTACATTCATTCTAGGTATTTACATGGTGTGCCACTTTTTTAGCTCTTTTAAACATTGTTCTCATTTATTTGTCTAGATAAAATTTACTCCCATTTGTGTTTGCTTAGTTAGGGTATTTAACAATCTTGATACTTTTCTCACAAATCATTGGTAATACCCCACTAGTCCAAGGGAACTATGGATCTTTGTTACAGATTTTGGTCTAAGAAATTCTTCAATTTCCATTATCTTTGAAGGGTCCATATATATCCCTTTACTAGTGGTAATATTACCCAATAATGATACTTAATTCATCCAAAAGTCACATTTACTTCACCTTTGATATAGCTTCTCCTTTATCTTAGCCTTTATACATATTCAAATTCTCCTCGTGTTCCTCCTTTATTTTTAAGTAAATCACAATATCATCTATAAAGAATACTGAAAAATTTTCAAGGTAATCTATAAAATGCATATTCAATATGTCCATAATGATTAATGAATCATTCTTGAGTCTGAAAGGAATCACTATGAACACATAGTGTCCACACGTTGTTCAAAAGGTATTTTTGTAATATCTTCCTTATTCACCTTTAATTGGTGATATATCAATTGATTGTCCACCATTTAGAAATAATGGACTCAACATAGTTGATCAAATAAGTTATATATCCATGGTAATGGGTACTTTTTCTTTATCATTATTTTTTTGAGTAAACAATAATCAGTACAAAGGCACATTGACCCATCCTTCTTCTTTATAAAGACGAGTTGTGCCCCCACGGTAAAGTACTCATATGTATAAAACCCTTTTTTATATTATCTTGTAACTGATATTTCATCTCTTCCAATGCAAGGATATCCATTATATAAGAAGTATTATATATGGGAAAATATCCATGTATAAGTTTGATTTGGAACATAACCTCTTATTTAGGAGGAAGAACAAACAAATCATCATAGAATAAATTAGTATAATCCCTCACAATGGGCTTGTATTTAAGAACTATTCTCACCTTTGTGTAAATAATTTGGGCTAGATATTCTTGATCATAAGGAAATAATATTCATTCTTGAAAAGAATATTCCATGGGAGATTCATCATCCTCTTTACACTTGTATAGAATTGGAGGATGATTTGGGTTGTGAAGAGTTATCTCCCTCTCCCAATAGTTGATTTTAGATTCATATAAGGATATATAATCCATGAATAATATAACATAAAAATCCTCTGAAGGAAGTAATACATGATTTTATGCAATATTCAGTCCTCATTACTTGACTGTGGAAAAGTTATATATAACTATTGCTCCATTTTTGTTATAATACATTGTTAACCACCTTTTTTTATGGTGGTACTCGAATAGTTCTACTAAACATAAAATATAAGAAAAATTTTGTATAAATATAATAAAAATTTTCATTTTCAATTCTTGAATGAATAAACAGCATACTTTTCACCACATCATTGTCGGGATCTACCTCAGTTGTAGTGATAACATGTTCCCTTCCCTACTCTCTAAAACATGGAAGTTGTTTTCATTTATTTTATCTGAAAACCATTGGTTTATGAAATTGGATTTCATAATTCTCATATTCATTGCAGTTGAAACACTACTCTGTTGGATGAGTGTTGATCTGAAACTTCTTTTATTCTTCCACATTAGTGGGTCTTCATTTCACATTAGAATCGATTCTCCTGATTCCCCTCTATTAATCATTCGAAGCATCTCTTGGTCCCCACCAGATAGTTTTCATGATTCTTCTTCAAGCATTTTTAAAAAGTGATATGTTGGATTTAATTTCCTCTATTGGATTTATCTTTTTAAACTCCCATTTAAAACTCTATTTTTTTCTTTTTTTCTTCAGTCACATGAGAGCATCATGAGTCACCGATATACAACTAAAATTTTAGGGAGAAATGAAAATTCTATTCATATCTTTCAAATATCCAAATCACTAATGGTATCCATAGAATTATATTTAACCCACTAAGAAGCATCCCTAATTACTTTGGGTGTTGATGGTAAATCTAGAGGCATACCGTGAAAGCCCTGTGAATTTTTCGTCATATGCCCTGATAGACTCATATTACTTTTTATTCAGACCAACAAAATCCCTATATATTTTAATATGAAGAGTTTAGGGAAAACATTTATTGAAAATAATATTTTCATGATGTATTCCTATTCCATGGAATCAATATCCTCTTTGGAATTTGTATTCTTGACCAGGAAACAGTACTGACAGAATTCTCCCCCAATGTGATAAACATTCATGACAAAATTATTTTAATATATGCATTTGTGGAAAGAAAATACGTTATTAATATAGTTAATACATTATATCATGATGAGTGGATCATACGATACACAAATGGTAGGAATACTTAGTTGTATACAAAACTCGATTGCAACTTGTTCTTTCTTTTGAGGAGGAGGAGATTCCACGTGATTCACGTTATTATTAATAACTTGTGATAGTTGAGATAGCACTTCCATGAATTTCTCTGATATTTATCCCATAAGGATAGGAATATCATTGGGGTAATAATCACTTTTGATATCATGTTCGTTATTGGTAGGATTTCTCATATTTCCCATCATTAACTAAATGTTGAAAAACAAGATGACAATACATTAACTAATAAAAATATAAATATAAAACATATAATCTTGGGATAAATAACATATAAAATATGTGTATAAGATAACTTATACATCTCTAGGTTTCAATCGATGTTATCTTTAGAAATTCTTACTTTAAGATTTTGTAGCCTAATTTTTTTTTAAGTCCTTTATAATTATTCGTAATGAGTTTACTAATCTCAAAAACATATCCCTAGAAGTGTTAAACTAGGTGTGTAGAAAGACCTGTTTTCATGAACCATGTTATAATCTAGTCAAGTCCCAATGCACCCTTTTCGACATTATTACCCCTAGGTAAAATTGTTCCAGATCCACATCCACTTGTAATATCTAGATATGAATCTAATTTATTGGAAACTACATGTTGTTTTCTTGACAAATATTCTAGGGTATTTTCCAATACATAGACTTATCCATAGGATTCCCACTAAATTATTCTAATCATAATCAATAAAAATAACTAGACCACTCTCTGAAACCAACTATGTCAACCCATTCCTTTCACACATAAAATTACATAAATTTTTTACATAAATATCCAATAAGTAAAGCCCCAAATATTATGAGGCCTAGTGTATTTGGAAGAATATGTTCATTGTTCTGAGAAGGATAGATTTTCTCTAGCTATCTACCATTTAAGTAGATAAGTTGGTGAATAGTGGGAGTTGATATAGAATAGTATGCCCAATAATTAACTGGAGAGGGATGAATTTAAGAAGTCATTCAATATAAAGTATTTCACACAAAAACTTCTACTAATGATAGAGGGAGAATTTCTATATATTGAGAAAATAGAATTTTAATATCAAATAGATAGATTATATAGTAGTTTAAAACCACACCTCTATAGCAATCTATCTATCTGTGGCTTTAGTAGTTATAAAAAATTAATTCAACGTTCTCTCGATGTAGTGATGGAGTTTTTAGAATGGTCCCCCGGTAATAAAGATAATAATATATGAATTGATTTTCGTGATATAATATTGAATGAAAAAAGTGGAAATAGGATCCAACCAACCACATTCCAAAGAAGTGGAAATAATAATTAGTTTAATTTCCTCTAAGTGATGATAAAATGATTTATGTGCTAAGGAAAAATCCATCAAGGTCATGAATATCAAAGAGACATGAAGAAGCTGGAAAACATGATTTTCGAATGGAATCAACCTATGAATGCACAACCCATGGTTTAAGGATTCAACTAAAATAATAAAGGGTAATATGAAAAATATTGTACTAAACCAATGGTCTTTAAGGTTAATCATCCCTAGTGGCCAAAAAATCTATGGGAGCAAGGGAAATCATTTTCCCTCACCACCACTGATGTGGAGCATGAAAATTATTGAATAAGGGTCTATATACTATTCTATTAATAATGGTAACTGTTTTATCTTTCTACGGTATAAGACATTCCTTTATATATTTTATGTTTTCTAGAACTATTGAATCACATCCCTGATACCTTGAAGTAGTGATTTTCATAAAAACAATATCTGGTGTTACTATTTTAACCAAATTATTCTACTCTTCCCTTGCTAGCACCCTTGAAAATATTCTTCCATTGAATCTCATAATCTTTACATTGGTGTATTTTTACACTATATTTCATGAGTATTTTCTCTCATTATATAGATCTCACATCAACTATCATGGATAGGAAATATCATTCTATATTTTGAACAGTCCCATCACCCTATATATATTTAAGGAAGATCATGACTCTCATTGGGAAAATCCATCGATATTGTGGGTGTTAATACACAGTAAATAATTATATATATCTCAAATTATTGACTTGAATGAAAGTATAAAACTTGATGATATTCCCATTGTAATGTATTATAATGATGTTCTTCCTAAATAGTAACCCTGAATTACCCTAGATCATGAAAGATTGTTCTAAATATCGCTTATTCCAAGACCCACTATTATCTTTAAATGGACCTATAGTATGTCCATGATATAACTATAGGATTTACAGAATCAGTTTCAAGATAATTTTGATAAATATTTCATATTCCATAGTGAATCTCCACGGGGTTAACTCTTACACTTTTTCAAGAAAAATTATTGATCTATATAGCTATGAATCATTTATCGATATCTCAATAATATGACCATAAAAGAAAACCATTCGATATCAAATTTTCAATCCAACATAAGGATCTTAGTACGTTTAAAATGTGCATATTCATTCATGATATCATTAGATGATGCTAAAAAATAATATAATTTTAAAAAAACCCTTCCATACGAGGTTTAGAAACTTGTAGGTTAGAGTAATTCCCTTCATACTAACTAATTCCCGCTAAATCATCATGGATTTGATAAAAAATGTATTTATATAATATATTGATAAAATTTTGGCAAAATTTGTTTGTTAAATTCAGATTTAAACTAAGAGAATTGAAAAACTGGAAGAGTATATTGGAATTGTGATGGTAACAATAAGGAAGGATAATGTGCATGATAGGTTTATAAAATTAGACTTTTGGGTAAAAAAAATAAAACTATAGGGGAATGTGATCATATGTGGGTAAAATCTAGTTGAACACCCAATGAAAATTTAGATTTAGTGAGGGGATTCACCATTACGATGTATGGGAAAATTTATTTTTCAAGGATTGGATGGGTACTTATAATTATTTGTTGTAAAATTCCCATGATTTTCTAGCCAATAAAAACATAAAAAGACAATGAGTAAATAAAATATGGATGAAACAATGTGAGGAAATATTTATTGATCACAAGAAGTGACCAATCATTAAAACTAAACTCATAATACCGTCATGTTGATAAGGGTTTGTAATATGAAATGATGCTTCAAAGAAAGGCTTCAGATATGTTATCAGGTAGATTTAGAAAGTGATATACCATGCCACATGGTAGTTGATGGTCCATGAGCATAACAATTGAATCATGACCATTTGTTAGAAGATGTGATATTTTCTTTGAATATTCAACAACACAAACTCTATAGTGAGAAGTGGGATGTATATATTGATAACAACATGCTAAATTATACATTCACATAGAAATGTATCAACATGCATTAATAAAGATGGTTAAAATCTGATCAAGGAATATGATTACTCTATACACAACCTTCTTCGAATGGTGAAGTTGGTAGATGATTCTCTTAGTATAAAATAACCGATTACACAATCCACGTTTTGGATTGAGGAAGTACCTATCTTTATGGATATGAAAAAGATATATATGGGAATCATAATTGGAGGGAATACTTCATTCTTTTAAAAAATTATTTCCAAACCATATATCCTTGTGAGGATTAAGGAATAAAAAAGGGTTGATTAATATCTTCAAAATAAGTTGAAAAAAGTAAAGGGATGGAGGTTTAATGAAGTTTATAATGATAAAAATGGTGTCAACTATTTTTGTACAATACAATTTGGGCCACTATAACTTGATATATATATATATAGTACTATTGGATAATTCACATAACTAATCTATCCCCACCCATCCTTGAAGTTCCTAGATATATCATGATCTTAAATAGATCTCTTAGTCAGACAATAGGAATAATGATATTATTGAGTGCACCTAATAGTTCTAGGAATGCTATCATGTTATTATAGAGATATAGAAGTCTAAGGGGTCGATGAAACCATTACCCATACCCACATGGAGATGGGATAAAGAAATTATGGGCTTTGACATATCTCTCCCACAGACATCCAAAAGAAGCAACACAATATGGGATATATTGGATTTAATCACTAGGACTACCCACTTTATTTCAACTAAAGAATATTTTCAGTTGACCAACATGCCCAGGTATATATAAAAGAAGTTATTATGCTATATGGGGACCAGTTTTGATCAACTATGGTCAAAATACAATGTTCAGTTATATATTCTAGAGAAGTATCCATCATGCTATGAATAATGAATTAAATTTTAGTATGGATTATCAACCCTAAATTGATGAAAAATCTAAAAGGTCCATTCAGTAACACAAGTATATTTTGAGTAATTTCTTAATGTAATTTAAATTAAGATGGATCCAAAATCTCTAATTAACTAATTTCTCATTCAAAAATAGCTTCAAATCAAGTATTAAAATGTCTCCATATGAATATATATAAGGGAAGTGATGCGGATTTAAAATATGTTGAAATGAAGATGTTGAATAATGGATTTATGGACCCACTCTTTAGCAAAATATGACACAAAAATTCTCAATTCATCCAAAAAATATATAAAATATCCTCATTATTAGAAGAATATATATAGAAATATATTAATTGGAATTGGAGTTGGATGTTAGAGACAATGTTTTCCTTTAAATATCACTATGGAAGATGATCATGGATTTTAGAAAAAAGGAAATGCTTAGTACTAGGTACATTGGCCCCTTTGGGATCCGTGATCACATAAGATAAGTCTATTTTTAGCAATCATTTACACCAATCATGGATAAATTTCATGATGTTTACGTGTATCTCTCTTAAGGATATACATAATAGATCAGTCACATGTAAAAAATATGATGGGGGTACAAATAGATAATTACGTCACTTACAAAGTGTATTCAAAGAAGATATTGGACTGTCGTGAAAATGTTTTAGGAAATAAGGTTACTCTCCAAGTAGAAGTTTTATGATGGAACCATAAATATAAATATATGAGATCATAAGAAGGGTAAAAAATGAAAATATTATACACATATATGGTAAACAATGAATATATGTTAATTTTTTTGAGAAAAAATTAAAATTGGTGAAGAATTTAATGACCAAGATTTTCTAAATGATCTCTGTTTCATGAATAAATATGTCATATATTATATTGTAAACAATTATTAAAACACATAACAAAGAAAATATAAAAATAAATATTATTTCATTAATGGAGATCATTACATTAGTCTAAAAATAAACCCATGAAATACCAAATATTACAAGGGGACAAAAATTAAAAACAAGAAAACTAGAATCAGAAAATTATGATAATTTTAATCTACAATAATTATTTCTCACTTTACATTCACTATGAAAAAGGAAAAATATATTTTTAATTAAATATAAATTTTATAAAAGGAAAAAAAAGAACCATGGGTGGAATTGTAAAAAAATATGTAAGAAAGAATGAATAGGTATTTATAGGAGGAAATTCAACCATTGGAATAGTAATGTGAATGTTGGAATAGTTACAAGACTTTTGGGAATAGTAAATAGATCAAAAAGAAATGAAACAAAGCTATTTAAATATTAAATTTAATCAAAAATAGTAAAATTAAATAAAAATAATTTATATGTATATAAATTTTAAATATTTTATATCTATTAATTGAACCTCAATCCTAAAAAGTCAATGTGATTAAAAATATATTTTCAAATAACCTTTATTTTAATATGTTTTGTAAAAATAATAATTTTTATAAAAATAAATAATATTTTCTAGGATGTATAATTATTTTAATAAATTGAATTTAATTTCCTGAATCCACTTTTAAAAATTTACCAAAGGGTGAATTTATGATAATTTTATTAGAAAAAAACTCGTAAAAATATTTTTTGTCAAATACCCCATGTTTTATGACATAATAATGATGAAATAATGTACTAATTAATATGAAATTGATTATACAATCCCAATATAAATCTTATAATATAATTGGGTCATTTATAAATATTAATTTTTAAACCAAAAAAAATTTCCATAGTCTAAAATTCTAAAGTGTCCCTCAAAATAAACGTTTTTCAGTTGTTTCTCTTATTTTTTGATAATCAAATAAAATAAAATTAAAAACTATATAAATGTACTAAAATGATGTAAAATTTTTAAAATATATTTTAAAATTTTGATAATAATATTATTTTAATTTTTACATTGTACATAATAATTTATTTATTATTATAACTTAAAAATACTCCACTTGACAACTATAAAAACCCCACTCCATCCCCTTCAGAAAAACTTCTCTATCACATAAAAATCAAATCAACAAACCAAAATTACCACTATTAATATAATAAGAATCCTTATTTTTGTTATTCACTCACTAAACTATAAGATTTCAGGTAGTGTAGTGTTGTAGAAAGGAATCAAAACCAATAAGTGGGTAAGTTTTCATGAAGCTTTTTCTCCCATTTTTTGTTTCTCTTACTTATTTTATCCACTAATAAGAAACCAAAAAAATATAAATTAATTTAGATATATTTTAACATTATATTAATTATTATTTCCTAATTTAATTATTTTATTTGTGGAATATTTAATTCCATACTTCTCTTCCCCCTCTTTTGATAATCTATCATCAATGGTTGGTCAACCACCAACGAGAAAATTTCCTACTTTCTACTTATCACGAATTTCATGGATGGATAATATGAATTATATATCATATAAAATTGTAAAACTACATATATTTTCATTTTTTCTAATGAATTTTATTTATTTATAAAAATAATTGATAAAAAATTGATAAATTTAAATAAGTTAGGATAATTTTATGAAAAAATACAATAAAAACAATTCACATTTAACTATAATTTTTATAAAATAGAATCAAATAATTATAATTGATTAAATATGATAGAAATGAATATAATTTACTGATTGTTTCAAGTACTTACAAACATTCATTTATTATATTGGTGTCATAAATTAGATAACATATAACGATACTTATGTTAAGTGGATTCTCAAACCCAACTCTCTTTCTTTTGGGTCATCACCTCATTTACATTATTTTAAATATAGATATTTATATAATTTACTTCATATATAAATTAAAGATTCATTCCCATTCTATTATATATACATATATTTTTTACCTTGGAATTAATATTTCTATGATAAATTAAATTATTTTTCAAAAAGATATTTTCTTTAAAAACACACTTTGACCCCATTAGATTTGTTTCTTATTAAAAGAACAATGAACTTTAAAAAAATATGTTCTCCCTTATTAATTTTTTAACCTCAATGGTTATTATAAGAATTATGATATATTAAATCCTTACAAACTCATTCATTTCCATGGGTTTATTTCAAGGATAAGATGGTTATATGTCCTATTTCCCCATAACATGCATGATTATGAGAATTTAATGATGCGAAGGGAGGGAATGGAATTATATATCCTTTGATTTATCTATTTAATGTGATATATCTCCAAATATTATATATATTGAGCCTGAAAATGATTCTATAATTGTTCAAAATAATTATTTTATGATTTATGTGTACATGTTATGCATCAACATGATTATAGATTTATGAAAAACTATGTGTCTTATTTGACATATATGTTATGATACTTCATTATTATGCATATGAAAAATTAAATTCATTTTAAAATTATTCCCTCATTTTTATGTAGATTATCCCATTATTATGATATGATTTTGATTATTATTCTCACCCATGTATTAATGATTTATATCTTTTATTCATTTTATGTCATTCCTCCAGTTACTAGTATTTTAGTTCAACACTTTTTTTATGTATATCCTCAAATGATCACATGTACTATAGAGATTATGAAATATTTTAGGAGCATAAATAAGTAGTATTTAAATAAAATTACTTTTTTATTATGTTCACGTGATATTTGGACCAATTTTTCTCATGACAATGAACCTATTAACTATGGAATGTATTATTATCATAACATTTATGTAATAGTCATGCAAGAAAAAATTATTTTTACATACAAAACAATTAAATGAAATATGATGAATATGAAATGGAATATAATTATGGCGGTGAGATCCACTAACGATTAAACTAAATAATTTACTTTTTCAATTTGATCGATTCTAGAAATGTGGAAAATCCCAATCCAAGGAAGGTTTTTTTTCACATCCACCTAGATAAGTGTGTGGGTTATGTTAGAAAATTTATATCATTAGGTATGAAGTTCTATAATTCAACTAATAATATTTTTATGATGATAAATTGTAATAGATTATTGAATTCCATTCCCAATAGTAGAAGAAGTTAAAAGGAAATATGAGAGGTAAATGGTTCACCCAATATGGAGAGACTCAATCCTTAACATGAGGAACTTAGTGGTACCCCTCTCCCCCTATGATTTATTTTTTATCATTTTTATTAAATATTATAAAATTAATGGGTACATATGATAAATCGAGTTATTTTCCTTAAAATGAAATTTGGAATGGAGAAAAATGTATATCTTCAGAATAGGTTTTAAAGCTCGGTAAGAACTAAAAGTCATAGAGGACAACATTTATCATTTTTTCAAATTTTTAACAAGTTGTATAAATTTCCTTATTATGATATATTATCCTCACAAAATGAGAATTAATATAATTTTACAGTAATTATTTTGCAAGAAAGTTTTTTGGAGACCATAGGTAGTGTATTGAGAGATGAAAAAGAGAAACATGGTATGTGTTTTTCATTAGTATTCGTTTTTGACATGGAATTTTTTTATATAAAAACACTTTATTCCTATATTGATCGGACTCATAGAGAGATTAATGGATTTATTAATATAATATGTGTCATGTGTAAAATTAACTCAATGAACTTATATAGAAAATATATTAGAAATAGAGTTTTGAAAAATAATTTTTTCTAGAATTGGGCATTCTAACAAGATATTTCATTCATTTGGTTGAAAAGTATTTGTATAATACATAAGTGATTAATTACAAAGAATTAATAAAAAAATTATAAGGAATAACTTTAGGTTGTCATTATTATCCTCATAGAGTGATTTTAGGCACAATATTAAACCATCTGGGATATTGAAGATAAAGGGGTCGATTATTCTTCCTGGAGTTTACTCCCAAACATAATGGGAGATAAATTTTGGAAGAATAATAAGAATTTGACCATATTTATAAATGGTTTTATGTAATGAAAATTTAATTCCCTACATTTTATAGAAGAATATAATATCATTGAATCTCATCACCATTAGAGGGGTAAAATTTATAAAAATTGAAATTGTAGGGTATCATAAAAGTAATATAATAGTGGATATCATTTGGAATTACATAGGATTATATTATATTTTTTTATAAATAAGTGAATTAAAAATAAGGATTTTGACAATAAGGATGGAACTATTATTGTGAAATAGGAAGTTTATAGTGATTATTTGAGGATTTATAAAAAGAATTATTATTTATTGCTGATTGGATTTGATGATAAGTCATCTTGAAGGTTCTTGTGTAGATTCATTGTATATATAAGGATAATATAGTTTAGTGTGAATCTCAATGTGAAAAAATATTTTACAAGGATCCTTCATGGTCAAGTGAAGTTATAAAGATATTTTAAAGGTGTCTTAAATAAGGTTGTTTTGCTGTTTCTTGGCACTAGATGCACACGTCCCTATTCAATGGTTACAGAGAAGGTAAATGTAATTCTAGGTGTAACGATGACCACAACAGAAGCTTTTGTGGAAAAATAATTTCCTAAAATTGGAAAATGGAAATGGACCATGTCGTACTGGTTCCCATCGTGAAATTCTATAGAACCAAAGTAAAGTAGTTAAGGCCATTATGGCTATGGGGTTGGTCATATTAGAGAATAAATTGTTAAAAAATATATTGAGTTTGTTAAAGTTGAAGTAATGAAATTATTAAATGACCTATGGTTAAAATGTCTATCATTGGATGAAACATTCCATAGAGTAAGGTGTAGTGGTCTACAATAAACCTTGTGAAACATAGGGAATCCCATTATGGGCGTGTTCACCACTACAAATATGGCTTTTATCAGAGCTAAAAATGGCCTTTAATAGTGCTAGAAAAGCACTATTAATGCCAGTGAAGACAAAGGGGGGGGGGGGGTCCCCTTTATCAGCGCTCCAAAAATTTCTGATAAAGAACCCTTTTATCAGCGCTAAAACAAAGCTCTCATAAAAGGGTCCTTTATCAGCGCTTTGTTTTAGCGCTGATAAAAGACCCCATCATTAGCGCTTCCTTGATCAGCGCTTTCATTTTAGCCCTGATAAAGGACCCCATTTATCAGGGCTTTTTTAAAAGCCCTGATAAAAGGTAAACAAATTAAAAATTAAAAAATTAAAAAAAAATTAAAAAAATTAAAAAAAATCAGCCAATTAGGGGGGATTTTATAGCGGTTAAGCCCCACCTCCTTTACAGTGCTTTTATGCCCCCTACAGCTCCCCACGCACCCCCTCCAACCTTTAACAGTGCTTGCTCCCAAATTCTCCCATGTTTGTGTGTCTCTTCCTCCACCAGGATTTGAACTGAAGCCCTACCCCCTGCGCGCCTAATCCCTTACCACTCTATTTTGATTTATTTTCCAATTCCTAATATCTATATATATATATATTTATTTATTTGTATTTATTTGTATTTTAATATATATTTAAATTAATATATATATAGTAATATTACAATATATATATATAGTTAAATTAATATATATTTCTATTAATATATATATAGTTATATTTATTCGTATAGTAATATATATTTATATTAATATATATATAGTTATATTAATATATATATAGTCATATTAATATATATTTATATATTTATATTAATCTATATCTCTATTTATATATATATATATATTATGTTATATTTATTCTGATAGTAATATATATATATATATATATATAGTTATATTAATATATATATAGTTATATTAATATATATATTTATAGTGATATTAATATATATATTTATAGTGATATTAATATATATATATATAGTAATATTAAGATATATATGCAGTTATATTAATATATATATATAGTTTGACTAATATATAGGTATATAAATATTCATATATTAGTATTTTAAATAAAATGGATATTAGTTATTATTTAGATAAAGCTAATATATTTTATATGTAAATATATTTTATTATTTATATTTATAAATAAATTTTATATGTGTATATATAAAAAATATGTATATATTGTTATATATTTGATTATAAATAGAATTGAATTATAAAAAACGATGAAATTTTAAAGAAATAATATCAATATGAATGTAATAACTTGTATTAAATTCAGTCCCCAGCAAAAAAAAAATCCAATAATACCCATTTAAACGAGGCTGAAAATCTATAAAATGTTAAAAAATTGAAGGTACCCCGATTAAAAACTCTGTTTTGGAAGCCTTCTGGGCCTTTTTGGCCTCAAAAAACTTGTGTCGGGGTTTCGTCAAGCTACAATGACGTAGATCTCATCGCAGGCTTCTATTTGATATGTGGTAGAGCTCAAACGGACACTCGGATCAGAAGTAATAGAATTTTGAAGTTCGAGTTGCGTTTTCAACATATTTTGGATATTTTTTTAATATTTTTTTTTATTTTTTACTCTTCAAATGGTTATTAAATGATTATTACTCCATAATAATTAGCAAATTATTAATTAAAAATATTTTTTAATTTTTTTTATAAGCCATTTTCAATAAATATATTATATATTAAGTGTAAATGTATATTTATAATTATCTAAAAGATATTTAAAAAATATATATTATATTTATATCAATATAACTATATTTATATATTTATATATTAATATAATATATTTAATTAAATTATTTTTTGGAAGTCGACCCTTTATCAGCACTAATGAAAAAGTGCTAATAAAGGGGGTCCCTTTATCAATGCTAAAAAAAGCGCTGATAAAGGGGTGCTTTTATAAACACTTTTTATTGTACTGATAAAGGGACCCTTTATCAGTGCTTTTTGTAGTGCTGATAAATGCACCCCCCCCCCCACTTTTCACTTCTTTTTCGTTAGCGTTGATAAAGTTTGGCAATGGGTAAAACATTTTTTGTGCTAGTGGTTGGTGATTAATGGTGGAAGTCATCATCAAGTAGAGATAAAAATCAAAAAATCTAATAGAAGATCACCATTCTATAGTTATATTCATGTTGAGTTCAAAATCAAACTCGGTTTTTTTCCGAATCATATTGAATGTTTTTTCAGTAGGTGATGTGAAATTTTTTGGGCGAGTTCATTATGGAGATCCTTGGATTGTACTTCACTGCTTCTATACTCTTCTTTCTCTATTGTAGATCATGATTCAAGCCTGATGAATTTTTTTTTAAACATTTAACATGTCAATTAAATTAAAGTTTAACTTAATTTTTAAAGGATGGAGGTATATTGATCATAGATAAGTTAACTTGATTGCAGTTATGGAGGAATTCATGGAGGAATATTGTGAGGATTTATATGCTGGTATCATATCCCATAATTATATTGATAGGTGTTTAACTCCATTGGACATTATCTAATATTTTATAATGGTATTGATTATATTTAGGGTTAATGTGAGATTCATAAGAAACATTTCATATATAAATCATTATGTTATAGAGGTTTTCTTGCTGAGGGGTTGAAAAGAAAAGATGTTGGATACTGTTGAATATCATGCCAAAATAGATGAAGAAGGCCCTATTGGGTAAAAATAAAATGAGGGATGAATTTTAGATTCATAATATAATGTATTTGTTTCAAGTAAATATTTATAATACTTGACGTAATATCATAGGGAGTATAACACTATAAAATCTATATATTCAGGAAGATTAAAGCCATGAAATTATATCTTGATAAGGGATGTCTATGTATATAAACTGTGTTGAGGTGATTCTTTCGATATGATGTGAGAATTAGAGGGAACATTGGAGGGAGTTAACCTCAAAAAGTGTTGATCATTCCATAATCCTTTTAAAAGGAGATTTATCCCTATGAAAAATGGACAGATTTATAGTTATTTGGTGCATTGAAAATTGACATTGCGACCTCCTTGGAGTACTCTAATGATGGTGAATTATATAAATTCTCCTATAACTTTTACTTTATGGATACACACTGATATAGGGTAAAGAAATATAAATAATATCTGTTAAAATAGAGTAATAAGTGGCCTCTATGGTTGAAAGGTGAAGACCTATTTATTGAAATCGAGACATTAAAAGATATGTATTTTTAATTCGTTAAGAATTTTCAAACTCTAATTCACACTGCCAGGAAATCTCACACTAAGTAGCTATTTAGGGGCTAAAATATAACATTGGATTCACTAGATGAGGTTATTTACAAGCTTGTGTTTTTTTTTGAAATTTATTGTTATTTCAAGGTTTAGATATCCAAGATTGAGGTTGTAGGTTTCCCTTCCACTATTTATAAACCAACATAGGAGACCATGTTATCTTGATTAGGAGTGTTCAGGTTATATACCCGCTCTTTTTTATTCCGAGATAAAAGTGTGGTTAAGGATGAATTGGTGGTATCTATATTGGGGTTTTAAAATTTTATTTGGGTTGTGGTATTCCTTAAGAATAGGTTGATATAATTGTGAGGCATTCACTTTTCCTTCTTACATTCAAATTCTTGCACATCTTGTTCTATTCTGGTAACTTTTGTTTATATGTGGTCGATTTGTTATGAGTTATGAGATCTTTTATATACATGGAGAATTAGGTATTAGTCTGGTGAAATTATAGATTGGTCTTTGATTGAGTTTCATTGTGTGATCTCTTTTGTCTGACTATTAAGATTTATCATTTTTTGATCCATGAGAATGTTAGAGTTCATGTCATCCATCTTTTTATTAGCATTATTATATAGTAGGGAGAACTAATATAGATCCCCAACCAATGAAATTTTTCCATATTTATTCCATTGTGAGTGTGATTTTGTGTCTATAGACATTTGTGGAATTATAGATATGGATGTTTGATGGAATTATGAATCATTTATTATTTAAGTGATTTGATTAAATTATTTTGGTGTCAATTCCATGTCATGATTGGTGGTAGGACTTTCACATCATGGATTTAATTATTGTTTCATCATTTAAATTCATTATCTTTATAGGGTGAATAATTTTCAAACCACAACCATTATTTTATTTACAAAATTATTTAATTTTATATTTATTTATCATCATTTCCTTAATTTTTCAAGTGATAACTATTTAATTTTTTTAATTTTTTAGATTCAGTGTAGGTCGTACAGTGATCCTATATGATTAGTATTAACCATGAGGATCCAAAATAAAATACCATTAGTATTTTAATGAACTATTAGGCAATGTATATTCATAGTTAGTCCAACTGTGTGCCCCAACCATGTAGCTTCCAAGAATGTATCTTAAAGGGGACATGGTTGGTGCAAATTTTTATTAAACCATGTGACCATAGAGTGTTAGTTCTATAGATTCAAAAAATATAATAATATTAAGATAAACCAACATATAAAAACGCATTATATACCCATTTTCTTCCATATGTGTGAAACACAATGGCCTAAGAGGACACCCTCTCACATTAACCTACTTCCCTCTACAACCCTTTGTTATTCATAAATATTCTCTATTTTATTAATTTTTTTGATCCTTCATGATATAGTATCTCCTTCCACCCACGTCTCTTTTATTTCTTGTTTCCCTCTTCCCCCTACACATAACCCTAGAAAAAAACCCTAAATGGTGTTTTATTTCTATTATTTCTAGTCTATTGGGGTATTAGTTCATAATTATCATGAGAATCTATGTGAGACATGTTCTAGAGAGATTCATTGAAGGTGATGTGTTTTATTTTGATTTTAGTTCGGTTAACCCATTCTTGGAACTTTAATTTAGGAACCACCAATTGCATGTATTTTAATTTTCTATTTTTTGGAACCTTTTGATTGTATAATTGTTACTTAATAAATTTATAACTCAAAAAATGTATTTTCTTAGGTTTTTAGTTTAATTTTATGTTCTTTCCTATTTTTTGGGTTGGATGAAACTTGATTCTTCTTATTATTGTGATAAGTTATCTTATAAAACCACATGAATGGACTATTAAAGTGTATTTCAAAATTTATATATATGTATCCTTGGATTTCCATTCAAACCTGAAAATATTTATGTGAACCATTGAAATATATTTTGTTTTTTAATAAGGAATTTCAATAATCAAATGTTTGGTTTTCTTTTTCATTAAAAGTTGAATTCATTCATTTTAAATAATGTGAATATTTGTACCACTTTAAAATATATAATTATTTACATAAAAATATTTATAGATACATTCAGTTATATATTCATACAAGGAAGTGTAAATTTTTACATTGAGATAAGAGAAATATATCCACTTATATATCAAATTTCCTATGGTTTTTAGGGTGATGGATAGATTGGAAAATAAAATATTATACCTTTAACATAATTTTTGAAATTAATTCTATAAAAAGACTATTTACGTGATATTATAAAGAATAATTGGTTGTTTAAAATTACAAGGCTTGGTTGGTATCTTATTAACTATTTAGAAAATTGATCTTCACTCTAATGGATGTGTGAACTTTTATGTTATATGTTGGACATATATTTTTTAATAATTTCATGTTGGTATGATTTTAAGAAAGGGGAATTATATTGGTAGTATAAGGAGTTTTTGTGATGATGTATGTTTTTTTAGATTTTGGTGTGATTTTATTTTTTTATTACACATACTTTATGTATTTTATTAATGGGTATGAAAAATGGGAATTCTGGGTTTATAGTTGTGTAGAATAGGAAATGTACAATTAGAAATGGTACACCTTCCCTATCCACTGTACTATGTTATATGATGATACATATTTGGATACCATTGAAAATTTGGGTTTTCTCAATCCAGAAACACTTTCATGGGTATAATATTATGTGGTACGATCATTGAAATTCTAATGATCCTAGGTTGAGACCGTAAACATTGTTTCCCTAGGTTTTCCTACGTTATTACACTTATATACTTTTAATCTTGTATCGATTTATTATAGATTTTATCTTATATTTCTATTCCTATTAAATGCTTCTAGATTTTAATATAACCAATTTTGGTTTAATATTTATATGCATATATGAATAGGTGTATTTCAAAACGGTTTTTTAAAGATAAATCAAAATTTATATAATTATTTTTCAATAATTTCATAAATTAAATAAAATAGGATTTTAAAATAAACTATCATTAATGTCAATTAGCTAAGGTAATTTTGTTTCAAGTAAATTTTTTTATTTGAAAAAAATAAATAGAACATTTTATAAATATATCATGTATGTGTTACTAGTTTTTTATATTATCTATAAAAAATCTATTTTTAATTTTATTTTCAAACTAGCAAGAATTTGGATCTTTAAATAAAGTGTAAGCATGGGTCAAGGTTCATGGGGAACTATTATAATTTTTTATTCTCAAATTTGTATATATCATTTCTAAATCATGTTTTTTCAAGGATTGTAGAACCTCTTTGTGTGTCATTTTTTTGTATTGAGAAGATGAATTATAAATTCACATGGAAGTATGTAGTTTTTTTATTTTAGTATAGCATCGTTATTTTATTTATCAATCAATGACTTTAATTTTTTTTATTTTTGATGGATAAGTGATATTATGGTGAATGCAGATTGGCATATTGTGGTAGTTGTTTCTGTTGGTGAGTGTGAATGTTGTGAGTAGAGGGATTTTTTATTTTAATTTTTTTTACTATTTTTATATTTTTCTGTTTTTAATTTTATTTATATATTATATTAGGAATGGGAATCTGAATTAAAAATGGTCATGTTGAAAATTTATTTGATTTATTATTATTGTATTATAAAAAACTTTATTGTGAAAAACCATTCCCACGTTGTTCATTATGATTCCTAAGATCATTTTACATCCAATGGGGATTATGAATGCCCTAAAGCCTCGTTGAAGACTGGTTTCAGAGTCCATTGTTAGATTATTACATGTTGATTCTTGAAAAAAAATATTAAAAACATATAGAAAAATAAAATATTACTTACATAAAATAAAGATATTTATACAATTTATTGAAAAAATGTATTGTTAGACCAATTGTTTATACAAATTGGAAATGTAAACCAATAGTGAGGTTTAATCAACCATGATGGTTGATCAATTGTGTGATGAAAATAATTCAACCATGAAATATTTGATTTATTATAATAATAAAATTAACACTACTATATGTGAAGAAATAAATAGATTACAAGAAAAAAAATCAATTATAAGAACAAAAATTCAATCAACCGCCAAAAATATTTACTCGAGGTAACAATAATTAATAGGCATTATGAAGAAACCAAATCACACTGTGGAATCTTCAATGAGAAATAAAAATCTATTATTCCATGTGACTATGTGAAACATAACATGGGGTTGGTTTAGTTACCATGTGAATGAAAATAAGATAAATTCAAAATACAAAGTAAATATATAAACTTTTATAAAAAAAATATAATTTAATAACCAAGATATAGATAACTAAACATTTATTATATAATTCTATTACAAATTATAACTATCCATTTAAAATAATTAAAAATAAATTGAGTTATTTTTAATATTTATAAAATATACTAAATAATTAAACTACATGTGAAATCATAAAAAACACCAATCACTAAAAAATCCATCATTTTCAAAATTTAAAAATGAAAAACAGATATAAAAATAATACCTCTATTTAAAATTTATAAAAAATATTTAATTAAAATTTAAATAATGTTTTAAACATATTTAAATAAAAATCATGATTAAACAATATAAAAATACCCAACCATAAATACAAATTAATTCAAATATAAGATCAAGATTGAATTAAAAATACAAATTAAATCTCTTTTATATGAGGATAAATTTTCATGTTCTCAATCATTTTAATATATAATAGTTTGATAAAAAATCACCAAGTTGATTTTTAAGTGAAATAAATTAAAAATAATATATTATATATTAAAATAATCACTAATAAAATGAATTTGAATTTAAATAATTTTTTATATAATACTATAAATGATTTTCTTTAAATATAAATAAAATAATTATTTCCATAATAAATAGTAATTTGCTAAAAATTCAAACCATAGTAATCCATAATTATTTATAACAATAAGATGTTACAGATATATATTACCTTTTAGCTACGTATAATGAAATAGTGTTCTGTTATCTTAAAATCTATGATACTAATCATTTACGAAGAAAATTATAAATTCCTTGAATACTTTTTTATCATGTATTCATCCTCTAAAAAAAATCAGAATAACTAATCAAATTAAAATATATTTATCTAGAATAAAATTGACCATAACTAAAATTTCCTCTGAAAAATTGAATATTATTCATAACAACTTTAAAATGAGACTCCATAGTGTCTATAATGTCCCAAAATTTTCATACATAACTATTACATCATATTTAATATAAACAACATAATAGTGATACAATACATGATTTAAAGGTTTAATATCTTAAGAAAATTATGGTCATACAGGCATTGTACATAATAAAATATAAACAGTATGTAGATTCATTTTCCTTATCCATTTAAAGATCTAAAAAAAAATATAGTTCGTATAGTGACCTAAGCATATACCTCATGGAATAGAGTTAGCTAAAAGCCTATTAAGAGGACTAATAAGGGATATTAATCAATATTACAAGGGTGAGAGTAATCATCATCGTTATATCAAAAGCATAGGGTCATCATCATAATCATAAAGGAAAAATATGATAAAGGCATGTAATATGATTTATTAATAATAGTGTAAAATAATAAAATAGTGGTCAAATATGACACAAAGTTGTGAAAATATCTGGCATCTTGTTCATGCATAACATACGAGTATAAACCATATAATATTCATCAAAAATAAATATTACATCATTTTCATACATAATATAAATTATCTCAGGATATATATCAAATTACCCAATGTATTAGAGGGAAATATAATTTTGGGTCTTCCTATCACATCATAAAATGCTTATAATCATGTATATCATGTTGAAGTATAAAAATCATCGTCAAGATATAACCAATTGAGAGAAATGGGTTTCATAAAATATTTCATATATCATACTTCAGGAAACGATCATTTATATTTTAAAATGAATAAGTGAGATCATACTTTAGAATAAAATATCATTTTCTTATTTTGAATGGAGAACAACTCCAAAGGATTCAAGAGATGTTTTGGAAATTGGATTCTTTTTAAAAAGTAATTATAAATGTATTATAAAACATTTTTAGATAATTATAAACATTTATATACCACAATGAATATAGAAAACATATTTAAAATACATATTTTTTATTTTATATGAACATTCATACAAAAATCAATTTGAAATTGGAGATAACCCACATGAAAAAGTTTGGGTTCGAGAATCCACTTTACTTTAATCCCACTTTATTTATACATTTTTATGCTCCCTAAATAATAATTATTGGATAATTAATATAAGTAAATAAAAGTGAATAATTTTTTTAGTACTATTTATTAATTAAAATCATTGGATTTTATTTCATTATTCTCATCCTTAAAAGAATTTTTTTTTGATATTTTGTTTTCCTTAAAAATTTACCATTTTTCTTTTATTTCACAATTTTGTTCCAGATCATTTTCCCTAAAGAAGAGTTAATTTAAAAATTATAAAAATAGAAATATTTATAAATTTATATGTAATAATGTTTTATTATTATAACAAGTTATTTTTTTTGGGTTTTAAGGAAGTAGTTGGAAGTGTCCTCATTGGCAGTTAACTAGTCATTCATACGACATTGTTCGAAGAAAAGGTGAAAGCTTTATAATATTTGATATTGTGATAAATAATCATTTCATTTTAAATTACTATTATAATGATCATTTTAACATGCTTTATAATTTTTTTCTAATGGTTTTAATAAGAAAATAGAAGGAGGACATGAAATTAGAAAAGGAAAATGACATAAAAGGATGCAAAAAATTACATCTTTCTTTTAGTGGTTCATTATGTAGATCACCTAACTTCATGAAAGATAAGAGAATAATTATCCAAAACATCCCAAATGTTTCTAATAGACATAATAAAGTTTATTTGGGTAAATGTTTGGATTTATTATGTAAAAATAAGTGGGTTTCCAAGGGGGGTAGAGGTGTTATTTACACTTGCATATAAGGGTGTATTTAGAAGAAAATTAAGAATAAAATACTAAATAAATGTTAAAACAAATAATAGTTAATTTTTTGACACTATAAATCATATTTAAATAAAATAAAATTATATTAGGACATTAAAACACTTTATAAAATAAATTCCCTGATCTATTAAAATTGATTGTGTAATAAATGATAATTTGTTTATTTATGATAAAAATTCATACTTTAGACACTGGAAAATGTATTTATCATTTATAATTTTTTTATTTTTAAAATGATACTTTTATCTTGTTAATTTTATATTTTTTTATTAACAAATTTAGTATTTAATAAGTCATTATTTCATTATCATTAGTTCATAAAACATGTGGTATTTGAAAAATATTATTTTTACCATTCAAAGATAAATTTATGTGTTTTGGAATATTTGCAAAAAACACTTGGAAAATTTAAACATTACGATTTCAAAAATGAAATGCATTTTCTCAAAATAATTTTATATCATATGTAATTATAATTTTTAATAAATAAATTATTATTTTTAGAAAATACCATAAAATATAGATAAATAAAAATGTGGTAAATTTTATTTGACTTTATAATCATGATATTTATTTTAAGAAATTTGTAAAATTTATATCTAAATAATTTAATCATGATAAATATTATTAATATTATTTTCAGTTCAGATTACTTTTCTAACGATAATGATACTATTAAATAAGTTCTATTTGTTATTTTCAATGGCCAAATTACAATTACAATGGTAATAATTATATTCCAATTATCATACTACCTCCTATAAATACTTCTTCATTACAACGGTCTACATTTAGTTCAATTTCTATGAAGTTTATATATTTTTAATTTTCAATGACGTTGATCAGTTTAAAAATATTTTGTTTCATTTCTATAATTCTTTCCATGGTGATGAAGATTGTAGGAGATTAGAAGGATCTGAATCTTTCCATTCTACATTTCTTATTTTATATGTTATTCACATTATAATGTTCGAAATTTCATGGATTTAGTTTCTTACTAATGTAACAATCTATATTAATGAAATATGTTTTTTTCTTTTTTATGTTTTTAATACTATATTATATAATATAACACACATTTATTTCTAGAAAAAAATACCATTTATAAACTCATGGTTGTTACATAATTTGAAAATTTTGGATGTACGGAAGGGTATGGAAATCTCCATCAAGACTAAACATCGTGTTGCCTTTTATAGGTAAATGTTAGCTGAACAGCAAAGCTAGGTGGAGATATAGGTTCCTTAATGATGCATATGATGGGGAGGGGTGGTTCTAATGTGTTGGTCCTTCAGGTTACGTATTTGGAAATATTCATTTGGGCCTTCTGGGCATGTACTGGGACATGTACCACTAGGACTATTAGTCATGTAAGGGTTCCCCCTAATCATAATTATAAATGGGGATTATCCAAAAAAATAGTCCTTTGGGACATTTGGGTCATTATAGGTGAGGGTATTTCTTTTTCATTGTTTCCTCTGGTTCTCACTTCACCTCTTCATATTTATGGTTATTACACAACACTTTTTCAAGTTTAGATATATTTACATGTTGAACATTATCTCTATGATCGAAGAACCACACTAGTTTATCCTCATATGAGAGGTAATTTTAGAGTAGTACCTTTTCTATATTTATTACATGTAAGGGATTGGGTATACACTTCCTCAAAAGGGATATATAGAACACATTTTAAACCTAATCCATATTTGATGGAAGTGAAAGTTGATAGACAAATACTCGTATGAGATCCAGAATCTCATAGGGGACAATGCTTCTAAGGATATTATTCCATTTATTTCCAAACAACATGACTCTCTTCCATGGTGATATTCAAAGAAGTTTTTTTCTCCAACATTAAACTCCATGTCCCTCGGATGATTTTCATCATAGATATTCTGCTAACTCTAATACTCTTTTATATGTTGTTTTCTGGCTTGAACTTTATCTCTCATATCTTGTAAAAGATTAGGTATAGTTGGATTTCATTTAATAACTTCATCTCAGCAACTATTCCTTCGACCTCACATCACATATATAGCTTCATATGGATCCATTTGAATGCTTGAGTTGAATATATTGTTATATTAGTTCTCAAATAATGGGAGATATTAATCACATAAACATTTAAATTCCATTAATCAGTTTCATAGAATATCTTTTAGTGTCTAAATAGTTGTGACGACCAAGACTCTCTTGGTCCTTCCCTATACCAAAATCCGGGTTCTAAAAGAGTGGCGTCTCGGTGAGACCAAACAGGGAGACCGATCGGTGAGACCGATCGGCGTCACCCGGCCTTGTCAAGTTGTTTCCAGTAACACTCCTTTGCGTAAATAGGGTTTATGCCCTATTCTGACTCGTTTAACCGTGTTTTAAGACCCGTAATTCCCATAAGAATTTTAATTAAATGCTTCATCAATTCATCAGTCGGCTTAAAACCACCCGATCGTTTTGTGACGAGTGGAGCCGCGTGATCAACCCACGACCCCCGCGCCTTACGTGGATTTTCGTTTTCACCTCAACCGTCCCCGGCTCCTATAAACTAAAGGATAGCCGTGGTTTCTCCTTTCCTCCATTGTGACTTTCACAAGCAGCTTCTGGTGTGTCGGACCGGCCACATCGTTATCCGTAAAGTTCTGCGCCCCCAGCCTAAACGTCGATCATCTATCAACAAATAGGGAGTTTCTCATTTGCCTCTCTCTTTGTGTATCATATGGGGTGGGCGTGCTTTTGTTTCTGTAGAATTGGATAAACCAGACCTAATTAAAGATAACGAACGGATTCTATAAGAAGAAGGGGGGGGGGGCTGTGATCATTGATGATGTCTTATGTTTTGATGTTGTTTCCCTTAGGACCATCTTGTTGAGTTGTGATGGCTTATGCCTCCTGAAAATCGAGGCCGTTGGTGGTCGTTGTTTGTGCACTAATGAACCCCTGCTATTGTTTTAAATAGCTTGTTGTGGTTGTAAACTCCTGTTGTGAAAAGTGAATTTGGTTAATCACGTATATCCGGCCAAATAAATTGAGGCACCAGGATCTTTCCAATTTTTTTGATAAAACTGGTTAAAACACATGGAATTTGAATCATAGTGTTTGTTAAGTCGTTTAAATCTGAAAATACATGCAAGGCCCTGCTTGTGTTGGTGGTGGTAGTTGGTTGTTTTCCCTTCTGGCTGACTGCTGGAGATGTGGGAGGGGATGGGTCCCCTGTTCTTTTATACTTTCGGTGGTTGTGAGTCTTAAAACGGGGTGGTTACTTGTTCATATCACAAATTGGGGTGGAATCCTCTGTTGTTGAGAACCAGGTGTGGACGTTTTGGTTGATGTTTGACTATTTACTTTTCTGGACTTATGCCTATGCCTACTAGATTCCCAGTGGTGCTTAACCCAAATATTGTTACTGAACATGAAATAAGAATGGGATGATGGGTTGTTAGCGTGAGTCGTGACTCAGACTTGAGTGTTGTTGTGATCTAAAGGCTGTCTGAAGAAAAACCTAGTTTTGGGTGAGTGCTTATTACCTATACATATACTTGTAGTTTTGTGTTTCTTATTCGCACCACACCCAAGTAGAGAATCTAGGGCCGAACACCCCCATTTTATGGGGGAGGGTGTTTTTCCCAAAACTATTTTTAGTGGCTGGTTATTAGCTCCTTTTCTACTCCCTTTTCCGGATATCCCAAGTATCTTCGGGCAGGCTGTGATGGCCTGAAGTCCATTATTAGCCCATGAACCTTCGGGCTGGGTAGTGTGGTGGTTGGCCAGGTGTGTGCAGCAGGTGGTTTCCCAAGTGTCTTCGGGATGAGGCCCAGGTGTCTTCTGGCGTGGTGGTGGTTGTTCTGGCCTAGGTGTTTGCAGGCATAGTTATGTGTGACAATTGTGGACCAGGTGTGTGCGGGCGGGATTCAGTAGTGGGACTGCGTGCGGTTGAGGCCCAAGTGTGTACGGGCGGGATTTCAGCAGTGGGACTGCATGTGGTTGTGGCCCAGGTGTGTGCGGGCGGGTGTGGCAGTGGGACTGCGGTGAATGGCGGGATTGGTCTGATGCGTAGGATGTCTCAATAACCAGTGGGAAAGTGGCGCGGGGTACCCAAACATCGATGTGCTCTTATTATATAAATTACCTGACTTGCGTTATTTGGGGAGTGTGCCTTGGTGAGGCCTGGGGTGGATAGTTTACCTTGATAGGTGTTTAGTTTACTCTTTTCTCACGGGACTTTAGTAAGTTCCCCCACTTGTGCACTAGAGTCTTTGGTTTTCCCTACTGAGTGTACTTGTATGCTCACCCTACGTATATAAAACTGCTTTCAGGTTTCCAGGAGGACTTCGGGGATTACGCAGGACCTTACTAGCTTGGACTTTTGGAGCAGTTTCAGTTGTTGTTTTCCTTTTTGGTACTTACCTTTTAGTCACCTTTTTTCACCTTGTGGATTTTAAATTTGAAACATGCTTGTGGGAATGGTTTTTTTTGGCTTTAATTTTCTCGCTACCTTGGTGTTGTTGGGTTTTCTTCTCCTTATCTCTCGATCCAATAAAATAAAAAGGGTAATGCCTTACATTTTCGAGAATTTTCTATACCCTTGGTACTAGTCACCACTCCGGGACCTATTGAAGGCGGGTTTCGGGGGTCATTATCTCTCCTTCAACTTATAGAAGGAAGGGCCTGGCAATCAGTTGACCTTTCCCTCCTTTTGGTGAAGTCGGGTCGTGACAGAATGGTATCAAAGGTAGGACGGAGTCTGGAGTTAGGCATAGTGAGGATTGCATGGGATGGTAAGGCAACGGTGTTGGGTGACCTTGGAGCATGAATTAGGCCAGGGAAGACTAGCTAGGACACGGGATTTTAGGGCCCCCCGTGATCCGATACAAGGACTCTGGACATACCAAACGACCAAGTGAGGCCGCACTGATTGCAGGGTAGAGACCCTAGGAAAGGTACATGCATCATAATGACTTTTGTTCTTGTGTTTCTATGATGTCTTGGGAATTAAAAATAAATTTAAATCTTAATAAGTTTTAAGGACGATATTCTACACTACTTGGGCTTAGGCATTCCTTTTTTACCTTGCAGTTATGGAACCTGGAAGGCGACCACGTGTGGTACAGGTGATCGAGGCCCCTGAGACTACTTTGGCCAATCGGAAGAGAGCTAATCGAGAGGAAGAGGACGACCAGTGGTAGAAGACACTTCGAGCCTTCCAGTGACAGGCCCTCGAGATGTATGAGGGCAGCACCTCCGATATGAATACGGAAGGCTGGCTAGAGGAGCTTGTTATAGCTTTCGGCCTGAGTCGGGCCCCGACTGAGTACTGGGTTCCCCTGGCCGTTATCCATATGCGGGGAGTAGCACGTCAGTGGTGGATGCTTTACCTAGGGGAGAGGAGAGAATCTGAGGTGGCTTGGGTGGATTTCGATAAGGAGTTTTGGGCGGAGTTCCTCTCCTCAACGATGAAAGCATAAAAGAGGCAGGAGCTACTCTCCCTCCAGCAGGGGAGTATGTCTGTGAGGGAGCTAGGGATCAAGTTAAAAGACCCCCTATGTTTTGCTCCGGACCACTTTCCTGACGAGGAGTCTTGGGAAAGACGTTTGGAGGAGGCACTCTGACCCTCCCTCCAGTATGCTCTTACCCCCTTTACCCTGCCGACGTACTTGGAGGTCCAGAAGAAGGCTGAAGTGGTGAAGGTGGGTCGTAGGAGGAGGCCGACCTCAGGGCGCTCCACAGGGACCTCGACCAGGGCTTGGTCAGGGGGGTGGCCGACAGCCAAGGGGCAGGGGAGCTGGGCATGGACAGTTGCACACTGCAGAGGCAGTAGTCCCACCAGAGCTAGAGGTTGTTCGAGGTACGATCAGTCTGTTTATCACTCTTGCTTATGCTTTTTTCAATAGCGGAGCATCGTACTCCTTCGTTGCACCCAGTCTAGCCCGTGCCTTGGGTCTAGATGCTGAGAGACTTCCAGTGCCCCTGGTGTTGAGCACACCAGTTGAAGGTCAGACCGAATTTTTGTTCATTTTTCGGGGATGTAGACTGATGATAGGGCCACATCAGTCGGTTCGGGATCTTCTTTTGCTACAGATTCAGCTATACGATGTCATACCAGGCATCGAATGGCTATTTTCTGTGTGCTCCTTCATCGACTGTTTTCGAAGGAGAGTGGTTTTCTCAGACATGGACAGCTGGCGTGTTACCTTCACCGACGAGCGGAGCAGTCCGAAGGGAAACAGGAGAGCGGAACCTCTCCTCTCCTTGTTGACCGAGCTGACGGTAGAATCAGTAGATGCGGAAATGGTGGAAGTACCAGAGATCTTCCGTGAGTTTATGGACATCTTTCATGAAGAGGTGATGACTCTACCCCCTCGACGTGATATCGAGTTCGGGATAAACCTACAGCCCGACGCTCGTCCAATCTCGATGGCTCTTTACCAGATGGCACCTTCGGAACTACGGGAGTTGCGGATACAGATTGACGATCTGATGAAGAGGGGTTATGTTCGTCCGAGTACGTCACCGTGGGGTGCTCCGGTATTGTTTGCAAAGAAGGCAGATGGAGGTCTTAGGCTGTGCATAGACTACAGGAGGTTTTATCAGGTGACGATCAAGAATCGCTACCCTCTCCCAAGGATAGATGATCTTTTTGACCAGCTGAAAGGGGGAGGATGGTTCTCAAAGATCGACCTGTGGTCTGGGTACCACCAGCTGAGGGTGAAAGAGAGAAACACCCCGAAAACAGCGTTCAGGTGCAGGTATGGACACTTTGAGTTCGTAGTCATCCCCTTTGGTGTTACGAACGCCCCAGCTATGTTCATGGGGCTTATGAACTCCATCTTCCGGGAGTACCTGGATCGGTTCGTGGTTGTGTTCATTGACGAAATCCTGGTCTACTCTAGATCAGAGGAGGACCATGCAGAGCACCTGAGGACAGTTTTGGAGGACCTCCGACGGCACCAGCTATATGGGAAGTTGTCAAAATGCATGTTCTGGACACGAGAAGTGCACATCCTCGGGCACGTAGTGTCAGATCAGGGCATAGCGGTCGACCCATCAAAGGTCGAAGCAGTTGTTTCTTGGGCATCACCCAAGAATGTGGCAGAAGTCTGAAGTTTTTTTAGGTTAGCAGGTTACTACCGGAGGTTCGTACCCAACTTCTCCCGAGTAGCATCCCCTTTGACGGCTCTGACCAAGAAGGACCAGGCTTTCGTATGGAGTGAGCAGTGTCAGTCAGCCTTCAGCTATTAGAAGGGTAAGTTGGTCAGTGCCCCAGTGCTGAGATTACCAGAAGAAGGGGAGGCCTATGAGGTATTCTGCGATGCTTCGGGACAGGGCCTGGGATGCGTGTTGATGCAACGATGAGGGGTGATCTCTTATGGGTCCAGGCATCTGCGTTCCCATGAGCGTAATTATGCCACCCACGACCTAGAGCTTGCAGCGGTCGTTTTTGCGCTAAAGTTATGGCATCACTACCTCATCAGGGAACGCATTTTGGTCTTTACATATCACAGAAGCTTGAGGTATATCTTCTCCCAGTTGGAATTGAACTTGCAACAGCGGATATGGGTGGAGTTCCTCCAGGATTACGACTTCGATATCTCTTATACTGAGGGTAAGTTAAATGTGTTGGCTGATGTTTTGAGCATTTGGACGCAAAAGGATGCGGTCCGAGAGTCGGCGGACGCCTGAAAGGCAATGGAAGAGTTGGCTTACTTACTCTTGGATGCGAAGATAGATAGCAGCAGAGGCTGCCTATATCAGATGACAGTGCAGTCATCCCTGTTTCGGCAGGTGGAAGAGTCTCAGTGGGGAGACCTAGAGTGCGAAGTGATGCGTGACCAAGTTGACCAGGGCAATGCTCCGGAAGGATGGACCGAGGATGGTCAGAACCGATTGATTTTCAAGGGGAGGTTGTTTGTCCCAGTGGCGATGCGCGGCAGGGTCCTCAGTGAGTTCCACAACTCACCCCTGGCGGTACACCCTGGAGCTTCCAAGATGTATCAGGGTTTGAAGAGGCAGTTTTGGTGGCCCGGAGTTAAGCGAGCAGTGGCGGAGTTTGTGGCCAAGTGCCTAGTGTGTCAGCAAGTGAAGGCTGAACACCGAGTTCTAGGTGGCCTTCTACAGCCCCTAGGTGTCCCCGAGTAGAAGTGGGATGACATCTCAATGGATTTCGTCACGGGACTACCCAAGGCCCAAGGATGGTACGATGCCATCTGGGTGGTAGTGGACATGTTGACGAAATCGGCTCACTTTCTGGTGATCAGCGAGTCGAGTGTTTTGGATGCTTTGGCATGAATTTACGTGGATGAGGTGGTGCGGTTCCATGGTGTTCCGAGGCCTATAGTCTTGGATAGGGATGCACGGTTTACCTCACGGGTCTGTAGAGGATTGCAACATGCGTTTGGCACCCAGTTACGCCTTAGCACTGCTTTCCATCCCCAGACAGATGGGCAAACGAAGCACACCATCCAGACCTTGGAGGATATGTTGCGAGCATGTGTTCTGGACTCAGGAGGGTCATGGGTGCAATACGTTCCTCTAGTAGAGTTTTCCTACAATAATAGCTACCACTCTACCATCGGAATGGCCCTGTTTGAGCCTTTGTATGGGAGGCCATGTCGTTCGCCTGTGTGTTGGACCGAAGTAGGAGAGGCAGGCATCCTTGGTTCGGAGGTGGTGCAGAACACGACGGAGAAGGTTCAGCTCATACGGGAAAGGATGAAGGCATCCTAGGACCGACAAAAGTCGTATGCTGATTCCAGGAGGAGGCCCTTGGAGTTTGAGGTTGGGGACCACGTGTTCTTGAAGGTCTCCCCTCGGCGTGGGCAGCGGGGGTTCGGCAAGGGGAGTAAGCTTTCCCCTAGGTTTATCGGACCCTTCCAAGTGTTGCGGCGGGTCAGCGAAGTGGATTACCAGCTAGCATTTCCACCACCACTATTAAGGATACATGATGTCTTTCATGTGTCCCAGCTCCGTCGGTATCTGCACAATGATTCGTACGTCCTTGATTGGGGCGAGCTAGACATCGAGGACGACGCGACCTTTGTGGAGAGACCAGTGATGATCAAGGATCGCAAGGAGAAGGTTCTTTGTGGGTGAACCATTCCCTTGGTTCGCGTGTTGTGGAGACATGGTGGGCTTGAGGAGAGTACGTGGGAAAGGGATGCACAGATGTGTACCCAGTACCCAGAGTTATTTTGAGTTTTGTTCCTTTTTGTACCTGTTGTGGTAGGACGTTTTGTACTTTGGATACGAAATGTACCTGTTTCTTTCCTCTGCTAGTGTGTGAAAACCCCTGGCTATAGGGAATGAGAGAACCCGACCCCTAATCAAGACGCATTAAGGTGGATGCGATTAAACCCGTGTGGGTGAGTCAGTGTTGCCCAAAGCGGATAATATCTTGACATGGGGGAAGAGACTCCCCAACCCACGTACTCGGGAAGTTTGGCATGGTATGTTGCTAGGTTCGTGATAGGAAGATGTTCTTAGTTAGCGATGAGGTTTTCTATTGAGTGGTATCTATTGGGGTGGTTGTTCGGACCCGCCCTTCCCTTCTGGGTTATCTAAATTATCGGGGACGAGAATAGTTTGAGAGGTATCTGATGTGATGACCCAGACTCTCTTGGTCCTTCCCTTTACCAAAATCCGGGTTCTAAAGGAGTGGTGTCTCAGGGAGACCGATCGGTGAGACCGATCGGTGAGATCGATCGGCGAGACTGATCGGTGAGACCGATCAGTGAGACCGATCGGGGAGACCGATCGGTGAGACCGATCAGCGTGACTGATCGGTGAGACCGATCAGCGTGACTGATCGGTGAGACCGATCTGCGAGACCGATCGATGAGACCGATCTGCGATACCGATCGGTGAGACCAATTGGCGAGACCGTTCGGCGAGACCGATCGGTGAGACCGATCGGTGTCACCCGACCTTGTCAAGTTGTTTCCAGTAACGCTCCTTTGTGTAAATAGGGTTTTAAACCCTATTCTGACTCGTTTAACCGTGTTTTAAGACCCGTAACGCCCATAAGAGTTTTAATTAAATGCTTCATCAATTCATCAGTCAGATTAAAACCACCCGACCCTTTTGTGATGAGTGGAGCCGCGTGATCAACCCACGACCCCCACGCCTTACGAGGATTTTCGTTTTCACCTCAATAGTCCCCGGCTCCTATAAACTAAGGGATAGTCGTGGTTTCTCCTTTCCTCCATCGTGACTTTCACAAACAGCTTCTGGTGTGTCGGACCGATCGCATTGTTATCCGTAATGATCCGCGACCCCATCCTAAACGTCGATCATCTATCAACAAGTAGGGAATTTCTCCTTTGCCTCTCTCTCTGTGTATCATGCGGGGTGGGCGTGCTTTTGTTTCTGTAGAATTGGATAAACCAGACCTAACTAAAGATAACGAATGAATTATATAAGAATAAGGGGGGGCTGTGATCATTGATGTTGTCTTATGTTTTGATGTTTTTTCTCTTAGGACCATCTTGTTGAGTTGTGCTGGCTTATGCCTCCTGAAAATGAAGGCCGTTGGTGGTCATTGTTTGTGCACTAATGAACCCCTGCTAATGTTTTAAATAGCTTGTTGTGGTTGTAAACTCCTGCTGTGAAAAGTGAATTTGGTTAATCACGTATATCTGGCCAAATAAATTGAGGCACCAGGATCTTTCCTTTTTTTATAACCCCGGTTAAAACACATGGAATTTGAATCATATAGTGTGTTACGTCGTTTAAATCTGAAAATACATGCAAGGATCAGCTTGTGTTGGTGGTGGTAGTTGGTTGTTTTCCCTTCAGGCCGATTACTGGAGATGTGGGAGGGGATGGGATCCCCTGTTCTTTTATACTTTCGGTGGTTGTTAGTTTTAAATCCGGGTGGTTACTTGTTCATATAACAAATTGGGGTGGAATCCTCTGTTGTTGAGAACTAGGTGTGGACGTTTTGGTTGATGTTTGACTATTTACTTTTTTGGACTTATTCCTATGCCTACTAGATGCCCAGTGGTGCTTAACCCAAATATTGTTACTGAACATGAAACAAGAATGGGATGATGGGTTGTTAGCGTGAGTCGTGACTCAGACTTGAGTGTTGTTGTGATCTATAGGTTGTCCGAAGAAAAACCTAGTTTTGGGTGAGTGCTTATTACCTATATCTATACTTGTAGTATTGTGTTTCTTATTCGCGCCCCACCCAAGTTGAGCACCTAGTTCCGAACACCCCCATTTTATGGGGGAGGGTGTTTTTACCAACACTATTTTTAGTGGCTGGTTATTAGCTCCTTTTCTGCTCCCTTTTCCGGATAGCCCAAGTATCTTCGGGCAGGATGTGATGGCCTGAAGTCCATTATTAGCCCAAGAACCTTCGGGCTGGGTAGTGTGGTGGTTGGCCAGGTGTGTGCGGCAGGTGGTTTCCCAAGTGTCTTCGGGATGAGGCCCAGGTGTCTTCGGGTGTGGTGGTGGTTGTTCTGGCCTAGGTGTTTGCAGGAATAGTTACGTGTGACAGATGTGGCCCAGGTGTGTGCGGGCGGGATTCAGCAGTGGGACTGCGTGCGGTTGAGGCCCAGGTGTGTGCAAGCGGGATTTCGGCAGTGGGACTGCATGTGGTTGTGGCCCAGGTGTGTGCGGGCGGGTGTGGCAGTGGGACTGCGGTGAATGGTGGGATTGGTCTGATGCGTAGGATGTCTCAATAACTAGTGGGAAAGTGGCGCGGGGTACCCAAACATCGATGTTGTCTTATTATATAAATTACTTGACTTGCGTTATTTGGGGAGTGTGCCTTGGTGAATCTTGGGGTGGATAGTTTACCTTGATAGGTGTTTAGTTTACTCTTTTCTCATGGGAATTTAGTACGTTCCCCCACTTGTGCACGAGAGACTTTGGTTTTCCCTACTGAGTGTACTTGTATGATCACCCTACGTATATAAAACTACTTCCAGGTTTCCAGGAGGTCTTCGGGGATTATGCAGGACCTTACTAGCTTGGACTTTTGGAGCAGTTGCAGTTGTTGTTTTCCTTTTTGGTACTTACCTTGTAGTCACCTTTTTGCACCTTGTGGCTTTTACTTTTGAAACATGCATGTTGGAATGGTTTAATTTTTTTGTCTTTACTTTTCTCTCTACCTTTGTGTTGTTGGGTTTTCTTCTCCTTATCTCTCGATCCTATAAAATAAAAAGGGTAATGCCTTCCATTTGCAAGAATTTTCTATACCGTTGGTGCTAGTCGCCACTCAGGGACCTATTGAAGACGGGTTTCGGGGGTCATTATCTCTCCTTCAACTTAAAGAAGGAAGGGCCTGGAAATCAGTTGACCCTTCCCTCCTTTTGGTGAAGGCGGGTCGTGACAAGAGTCATTTCAAATTGGATATCAATTTGGTGGTGATAGACCACACAAGAATTTAGTTTAGTATTCAATGGATTTTAATGACTTCTAAAGAATTTGAAGAGAACCTTACATCATCATCAGAGAATATCAAATACAATTCCCTATTCCTTCTCTTGCCTTCATTTATGTATATATGGGGAGTTTTTTCATAAAATAATTCTTCCAGAATAGCAATGAAATAGGAAAACGTGGTGATTTTATCCACCATAACACATATGGAATTGTTTACTTCGGATGTATTCAGGACATTAGTGAAAAAATTTAAGTTTATATTCTCTTTTTTTCACATGGGTATAGGAAATTTTTGCATCATCCCCTAGACTTCTAAAATCATTCTTTAACTTGATATCTTTCTGAGAACTTTGAAGTGTACTCAATTATCTATTTCTTTATGTTCTTCCACAATAAGTTATCTTAAAGATCGTGGTATACCATTTTACTTCAAATATGGATAGATAAAGATCATCTATTCACATTATAAAATAACTCATTATTTATCTCATGTGATGAAATTACCAAAATCTAGTTCTAATTTGAATGACATTATCTTCATCGATGTGAAACTCATGATGACTACCTTCAATTACATAATTCACTCTCTTTGGAAGATCCAAATCATCCCGTTGTTCCTCCTAGATATTCTATTAGTTGGATAACTGGGAAATCATTTGGGGATGGTAGGATTCCTTTATTTACATTATGATTTCTAAATCTATCCTTTGAATGTTCATGTAGATAGGGTATTTCTCAATATGCATCAGGGATAGAGTAGCATGTCTCTTTTTGCTAAGAGAACCAGAAACCCATTTTGGATTTTCAATATGGTATACATTTGGGAAATTATATTCCTCAGTTAGAAAAAATGATATTCACTTATGCATGTTATACTCAATCTATGTGAATATATACATTATAATCCCTTAATTATTGTTATATATGTCACACTTCTCACTATAGAGCTACTGTCATAAAATATTTATTTGTAGATCATAGTTAGTAGCTCCAGATCATGAATCAGGTACATATGAACAAGAAACATAAATTTCATCGAGGTATAGGTTATCAAATTGTCATTATTCATGAGTATAAAATGTAAATTTTTTTTGAAGAATAACTATTTATCATAGTACCTTCTCTGCTTCATGGTTCTAAGTATAGGAATATGTAAATTCCTCTTATTGAGAACATAAAATATTTTCCCACTTAATTATATCAAGATATAATTTCCACATTCTTTGTTAACTTAGTTATTGGGATAGAAAATATTTATAAATTTATCAAAAAACATAGGTAGTACCCAGATAAGAAAAAAACTACACATTTCCATGATGCTTGTGGTTCTGGGCCATTCCACAATTGATTTTTTCCATTGAAGGATCCATGTAAATTCCATCGCTTGTGATTATATGGCCCAATAATGTGACATTCTATATGAAAAATCACACATGTTGAACATAGAAAACATTTTATCCATCCTTAATGTCTCCATTTCAATCCTTAGATTCTATTCATGTCCCTCCTTTATCATACAGTAAATATTAATTTCCTTGATCAAGTTGACTAAAAATTTATTGAGGTAGAATATAAATAATCTAACAATCAAATAAATGAAGAATATAGGGGAATCATTATTTAAAAAGGTAATAATTATAAAATCATAGTTCTATACCTTGTTTGAATGTTTTCTTTATAATATCTTCCTTCTTTACCTTCATCTAATGATATATTGTCCAAAGAACAGCTTTGAGAAGTACTGATCTCTCTATAGTTGATCAATCAAGTCATCACTCCTTTGAAGGGGATAATTATTTTTTATAGTGATATTATTGAGATCTTTGTAATCTATATATACCCTTATTGATCCATCCATTTTCATTAAAAAGATAAGTGGAAAAACTCAAGGGGATTCACTATGGAATATAAACCCTTTTATCCTAATTCTCAGGAAATATCTTCTTTAACTCATCTTATTTGATTGTGGATATTTCATAGGGCCATTTGGAAATTTGAGTTCCTCAATGTTTAAGATCTATTATGATCACTAACTCAAAATATATTTTATGTATGGGTAACTATTTTGTAAATACATTAGTGTATTCTCAAATGATGGGAATTTATTCAAGGTTGATGCTTTCCTTCCACTCAACCATTTTAGAATGGAATGAGTCTTTGTATAGTATTATCATTAATACTGTTATGGTATTCTCTAAATCTGATTTATTATCATCCATTCATTTATATTGGATGATGTAATTGTTAATGATGGGGAAATATATTTCCTTTTTCATATAGTTGATCTGTGATTTATATAAAAATATCTAATACACTTCCAGTATTGTGATAAATTTCTCCATGGGGATAATAACAAGATTTTCTATAAGAATATTCTTAGATACATTAGTAGGTGAAGAGTCTAACACATGGGTTTTAATGATAAAACATCTATGTGTTTTTATGGATTTCAATACATCAATGTACCAAGGTTATGATTCCAAAGTTCTAGAAAATTTTAAGGATATAAAGGAATGAAAAGATCCAAAATAAATTAAATCCTTTTTTATTCTTGAGTGAATTGGAAGTGTACCTTATACGATGCAATTTTCATAATAGACATAATTTGTGATCATGGTGTAGGATTTATAATGACCTTTCATCCATGGGGGTTGTAGACTTGGATTACCATCAATGACCTATGGTTTAGTGTATTGGATTGCATAAGTTCAATGCTCCATACAGTTAAAATATTGAACCATGGTTAGTAACATTAATTCCTCCACTACATTGGTTAGTTATTTTAACATCTATTCGACATTCATAAGCTTGGTTTAATTCTATCCCACGTGTAAATAATATCTTATTTCCTTTGAGGAAATTCACATTATGCTTCTTACCAATTTTTTTGACATGTGGGTGGTTGGATATTCTTTAATCCATTTTTATTTTATTTTTCATAGGAAACTCCATATTTCATTTCATATCAACATAACCTTCGGAAAATTCACTAAATTACTTCTCTACATTGAGGGAAAATTGATATAGTTATTCATAACACCAAATGTATTGGATATATAGAGACTATCATAGGTGTGGTTTTAAAAAACTAAATAATCTTTCTATCTTTTTCTCACTATTGATAATAAAATAAGAGTCATATTTGAAAGCCTTATGAAATTTTCCACAAAACCACAAAAAATTCACCCACCTTTTCCATAATATATAGGAATCCTCTCTGTATCTTTGTTAAAAGAGTTCCATATAAATACTTATAATGAAATATTTTTTTATTTATTCCCACTCCATAACTTCCATTTTATCATTAGGTTTGGTATTAATTATTAATACCACTATTAATTGGCCTCCCCATCAAAATGATATACAAGAAGAGTCACCTTATCCAAAATTGATAAGTTTAGCATAGAAAATATCGTCTCCATTGAGTTAACCCACTCTTCATGGAAATGTGAATTAGAAGACCAATAGATTGTTGGTGGTTTTTTCACATAAAAACTCGATAGAGTGTTTCTAATTATTAAATGAAGGAAGATGTTCCAAATGATTTATGTTATTTTTTTACCAAGATACAACATGTTTAGAATATACAAAATGTTTTGGACTCTACCTACCAATATATTGGAAATTCCTTTTTACGAATCACTGAATTATCCCTCACATAAGATTTTGGTATGGTTTCTCCTTGTTCCCATAATTATTTAATATAAAAAATGAATGAAAAAATTAATTATAAATTCATATATGATAGGATCCATATGTTTATCCTTTTATTTCAAATTATTCATATAGTACCTTGTGCTTTAATTCTTCTCTAAATTTAAGAGGAATAATTACATTAGTTGTTTATCCATCTTGATGGTTTTTATAGAGTTTGTGGTTACCCAAAGAATATAACTCAGGTGTGTCAATCCAAGTGTGCATGAATGTCCGTTGTCATGCCCCAAGTAAAAATTGAGTCAATGAGGCACCCTTTATGGGTTATTACCCCAAGGTACAACTATGGCAGAGCCATATCAACATGTCGTATCAAAACTGAGATTTCATTTTAAGGAAGCCACACACTCTAACAGTTTACCAAGTTTAGGATGTTTTTATTACAAATTGGGTATATCACTAAGGGTTTTCACTAATGTTTTCAAATCATAATTACTAAATTAACTAAATTATTCTATGACACCAAATATATTGACCAAACTCTTCTTAACATAATTATCACATCATTTTATGATAAACATCATTATAGTGAAACAATATAGGATCTGAAAGATTATTATTATAAGAAAATTACGCTCATGCATCAATTATACATAATAAAACATAAAAATTATTTATACTATTCTTATTTATCCTTATAAATATCAAACTATATCCTTAGTACATGTAGTCACCTGATGATATACATATAGAATGGGGTGATCTAAAATTCTTGTATGTTTGGGAATAATGGATATGAATCAATAGTACATGTGTGAGAATAATCATCATAACCATATCAATAGATTTGGATAATCATCCTAATCATAAGATAAATATTTGACAACTTCATAGAATGTGGTATAGGAATAGTTATGAAACCTCTTAACATAGCATCAAAATACCGTATATTTTTGTGAACAAAGCTAGCATCAAGTTCACATATAAAATATGTCCACAAATCAATAAATTGTCATTCTAAAAAAACCTTTCATCATATTATGTTATAATACACATTATAAAATGATATATATCATATTACTCAACGAAATAGAGTAGTATAAAATTTTGGTACCACCCATCACATCCTAAAATGATCATAATCACATATGACCTATATTAGAATAATAATCATATAATTTAAATAACCTATGTAAAAGAATAATATTTATTAAATATTTCACATATCATAATTCATGAAATGAATATTAGGATTCCAAAATTAATTTGGAAGATCATAATTTAGCATAAAAGTTCATTTTCATCATGAAATGAGAAACAAATCAAGAGGATTAAATAGATATTTTTGAAATTAATGTATAATTGAAAAATAATTTTAAATTCCTTATGATTTTTCCAATTGAGGATATATTTTGGATATTATTGTAAAAATAATACAAAATCACAGTAAAATACAAGAAAACACAAAATAAAGAGCTTGATTTTGAGAATCCACTTACCTTAAATCCCACCATATTTAGTTTTCTTCATCTCCATGAATAATTAACATAGGTGTTTTAAAACTAGTGGAAAAAATTGAATTATTATTATTTTTATCACTAATTAATAACTATAGACTCATTATTATATTTATTAATTCCCATCATAGAAGGAATTTTTTCAAATCCTACTTTCTTTAAAAATTCACCATTTTTCTTCAATTCTGCTATTTTGTTCAAGGTAATTTATTCATAAGTAGAATAAGTTCAAAAATATTCAAATAAATTTATTTATACATTTATATCTCATTTTTAATTTATAATAACCATCCCTATGATTTTAGTAAAGAAATAATTTCCAATGTTCTCATTGATAGTTAACCGTCAGTAAACGAGACATTTTTTGAAGAGGAGGTTTGATATGTATAGTATATTATTATATTAAAATTAACATTTTTATATTATATTAAAATTTTCAACATTATCTTAACACAATTCAAAATTGTTTTGATAAGGTTTTAATTAGTATATAAAATAAGGATAAGAAATTAGAAAAGAAAAATAAAATAAATGGATGAAAAGACATTACCTCTTTCTTAAACTGGTTCCTTTTCAACAGAATTTAACATCATAAAAGGTTGGAGTTTGATTACTCTAAAACAACCTAATGTATTTTAATAGGATGAATAGATATAATCTAGGAATATTTTTTTATTTGGTTATTGAAGTAGGAGTGGTTTTCCACGGGGAGGGAGAGGGTTTATTTCAACTATTAGATAGGGGTATTTTAAGAATAAAATACTGAAAAAAATATTAAATAAAAGGTAAACTTTTCAATACTAATTTTTTGAAACAATAAATAATATATCAATAAAATAAAATGGTTTTAGGAATTTATCCCCTATATAAAAAAATCAATTATTTTTTAAAAAGATATGTGGAATAAATGATAAGTTGTAATTTTAAGGGAACACATTGGACATTAGACATTGGAAAATTCTTTTTAGGTTTAGAAATTTTGTTTATTAATTTTAAATGTCCCATTACTAATATAATATGGATTTTGGGACTAATGAACAAATTTTTTACTTATTATGACCCAATTTCATGATAATTATGTTATAAAAAAGTGATATTTGAACAACAATATTTTCACTTTTCACATGAAAATTGAAGAATTTTATAACAATTAGAGTGAAATGTCCCTCGGATAATTTCAACATTATGATTTAAAAAATGAAATTAATTTTATCCAAATAATCTTCTATCCTATTTAATTTTAAATTTCAATATAAAATTATTATTTATACCAAATAACATAAAATACAATTGACCAAAAATCTACTTATATTTTATTTGGTTTTTTAATCAATATATTTATCTTATTGAATCGTAATATTTATATTTTGTTAAATTAAAGATAATTTATATTATTAATATTACATTTTAATATTTTGATTTTACATTTTTATTCCAATGGTAGGGTTACTACTGTTAATGGTCAGGTTGATATTTCTAAACATTAGGTTAAAATTCCAACAGTCATATTTCATTTCAAATAGATATATTACCTCCTATAAATAAAAAATCATTCCATAACTAAATATTCACTATAATTACACTAAATGTTTTATATTTTTTATCTTATAATATTTAAATTGGTTAACTAATATTTTGTTTTATTTCTACAGTGTTAGTTGTGAGGGAAATTATTCTAGGAGATTAAAAGGATCGGAGTTTTCCAATTCTACATTTATTATATTATATTTTTTGTGGAATTAATTTTTTATGAATATTAATTGGTTTAGTTGAAAAATAATGTAATGATCACTATTAATTAAATAAAATTTTATTGGTTTCATTATGTGTTGTATGTGTATAAGATTATATAATATAATAAAACCCACATTTATTTCCGGAATCAAATACCATTTATAAACATTGGATTACTATATTATATAATTGAAATCTTGAACAGAAAAAAACTAAGCATATTATCAAGTCCAGAAGAATTAAAATATAAAAATCTTCTAATAAAGCCTATTACCATTTTAAAATCAATATATTTTCTGTATTATTCTAAATCTAACTCACAATTTGTACTCATAGTGGTTTTTAAATAATTATAGGAATCTATACACGGCCACTTAATAAAAATCTTTAGAATATTTTCCAGGATTCAAATACATTCACTCATTTTATTGACAAAATTTAAGACACAAAAAAAAATTTAAGGTCACTTATCAAAATCATATCAAATTAAAATTGTATCAAATTATAAAATTCATTATAATGAAATTCAATTTAAAATAAAACATATATAATCATCCTATATTTGGTTGATTAATATATCATTTCTAATCCTTTTAATAAACCATTTATCTAATAATTTATATTTAATAAAATAATTTTTGGATAAAAATAAGGTAATAATATTATAGTTTGACTAAAGAAACTTTTTTAATACCATATAAAAAATTTTATAACACAAAAAACATTATTAGGACATATCTTAATTTCAAAACCATTTGGTTCAGAAACATAAAATTCTTCAAAAATGAAACTATTTTTAAAATCACATTTACCATATATTTTAAATAATTTTAAATTGATAAATTTTTAGAAAATAAAAATATCTAATATATTATATTCTATAAACATGGAAAAAATATTTATCAAAATATATATATTATTATTATATTTAAAATTGAGCTATGGGTCTATCATTATTCATAACATTTGGAAAAGATTAACATATTTTATTATTAAAAATAAATTTAGTTCCAATAAAATTCTTACATATAATGTTTTTAACTAAAGAAAAAACATTATTTCAAGAAATGTGATTAATTTAATCTTTTATAGGATCATTAAAATTATCATCATTAAGTACACCAAAAATATAATTTTTCATACTTTTAGAAAAAATGTAGAATTTGATTAAAATTTCAAAATAAAATATCTATTTGTAATATTATAATCAATAATTATAATTTAATTCTCTATATGGTGGTATTTATGAATTTTTAAACATTTATGATCAAAATTAGAATGTAAAAGATAATCCTAATTAATTGAATTATTCATTTTATGTTTTTCATCAAAAAAATTAAAATCCTTAAATTCTTTGTGAAAGACCACTAAAACAGATATACTTTTTAAATTATTTTTAATCAATTTAAAAAAGACATATTCTTTTTATTTAAGGTTCATGGATCAATGAATAAAATTTAAGGGGCATGACCAACTCATTTTTTATCATAATTAGTGATTAATATGAGATGTACACCCCAAATTTTGACATAACCAATAGAATTGAATAAAATATTAATTAACATGATAATACTGTAACTAAAAAGAGAAAAATAAAATCCATATATTCAAATAATTTAAGAATTTAAATAATTGTATTGTAGTGAATTCCTTCTTTTTTGATGAATCAAACAATGGATCTATATCATATCATCCCGACGTTATAGTAATCAAATGTTGATTCACTCTAGTAGTGACCTACACAAGATCCATTATAACAGCCTAAGAATTTAATCTATTTTCATTTTTGAATACATTTAATTTTATTAATAGATATCTTTATATGTAACACCATTTTAATCTTACTCTTCCCACAATAATTAGTTGTCCTGCATTACACGCAAGACCGAGTTTTACTGAACAATAATATATTATTAAATTATTATTATTTAATATAACAATATTTAACCTAGACATTATGTTGGAGGTTATGAATAATATTTAATTACTTATGAAGATATATTGTTGAATTCATTGGTTACAAATCAATTATAAGTGAATAAAGGAACCAACTAAATATATAGGAAACTATTGAATAAAAAACTATTTTTATACTAAAAATTTATTTTTATCCAAATAAATTAAATTAATTAAAATTAAGTAATTATATAAATCAATTATATATACTATATGTTCAATAATATATTTTTGATATTCATCCAATAGATTTTATAGGTACAAATAAAATAAACACTATTGTTTGTATAAAAACATGTATTATTCTAAAGGCAATTTTACCACCTTTTAAAAGATAACCTATCTTAAATCACATTTCAAATATTTTATATAATATATTTGACAAAATTAACTTCTTGTTTAAAATATAATGATAAATATTTAATTAAGTTTAATTTCTTATGTTTTTCTGATATGTTTCATGTTTTTTTGAATAGTGAAAAATACGAATTTTAAAATGAAAATAACTTTTTTCATAGAAATAATTTATACTGTAAAAATATATTTTTATTAGTTTTAAATTAAAAATATGTTATTTTTTATCGTTAACTACAATTTAGTTCGTTGAAATCAATTTTACATTAAATTTAGCTATAATTGTTTTTCAAACTTTTGGACCTTTAAACATTAATAACCCATTTTCTCACCTCCATCAGTGGGATTAATTCTAAATTAATGACTACATATTTGATGTTTCAATTTTTGAAAAAATGACTTCCATATTTGTAATCAGTGGTTTTAAATTATGTAAATATTTTTCATTAATTCTTGGGCACAAGAATAGAAACTTTGGTAATATTTTTTAATACCACAATCAAGAGTAAATCATGTAATTAAGGGTAAAAATAATATTATAAATATTATATAATTACTCTAAAACTTTTCATAATTTAATAGGATGTCTGGGTTTTGACCAAAATCATCTTTAGTCATAAATAATAACTTTTTTTGAGACACTTGGGAGAGAGTATGACATTTATTTTATTTTATTTAAAGAAGAATTAAATATGTCATACTCAAATTTAATTGACATTATCATTTTTAATACAGGGTTATAGAGAAGATAAAATTGACCATAAATGGTAATTTTAAATATAAAATGATTTTCTTTGTAATGTTAATTTATCATTAATTTTTAAGAAATAAATAATTTCATTAAAGGCTTATACAATGACAATGAATTAATTGTTTAATTAGTGTAAATATCAAATAGATGATATTAAAAATATTTAAGTAAATATAATTTGAAATAGTTAATGTCATACTCAAATTTTATAGATGGCCTAGAAATATTAGGGAAGTATTTAAATTATTTTTGAAGTTATCTAGTGTATTAATATTTTTTTAAAAGTTAATAAAAGAATAGTATGAAAAATGACTTTAAAGATTCTTTAAAATAAATAATAATCAATTAAATGATATAAAATTAATTAAAATATACGATTTACCAAAATGATTTGGATAAGGTTAAATTTTTTATAAATGATCCATTTTGGGATTGTTTGATATTTTATTGTAAAACTATTTACCTTTAAAGAGTAAAAATCCATGTTGTCAAAATAATAATTAAAGGGTTTCAATAAGGGTTAATGCCAAAATATAAGTGTAATTATGTGACCTAAACTCGTGTAAAAAATATTTTTTGAGAGGTCTTAGACCCATAATTATCTTATATTATAAATGAATCATTTTGGATCCATTTTAAATGGAAAATTAATTTATATTAATTTAATATTTTTAAGAGTTCCCAAAGTCTCACTCACCACAATTATTAAAGGGAACCTCCTCCCCTATTCCCCACACCACATTTATCCTTCTATCTTGACTAAACCCTTCACATTTCTCTTCCCAACATCCTTATCCATATTTTGGAGGACCTACTCTTCCAAAAAGTCCAACTCTAGATCCCTTGAGAAGAGATCTAATAGAAGTCCACTTAAGAGGAGGATGTCAAAACACATTCAACTAAAGGAAAGTAAAAGGTAAGGGTTATATAAAAATATCATTATTATTCAAAATTGTTTATATGTATGTATCGGCTAGGGAAAATTTATCATCCATTTTTATTTTTCTTATAATTTTTTACAAAATATTTTTAATATTATACAATGAATTGTTAATGTCATTTTTACCCATGTTTGACTTTCACTATAAGAATTATGGAAATTTTCGATGGGATCCCGTCGTAAAAACTCTTCTGTGACAGGGTCCCATCTCAAATAGCTTGTTGCAGAAAATGGTCTTGTAACTGGTATTTTTTGCGATGGACCCGTCACAACAAATACTATTTACAGTGGGAAGTAGTCTCATCACAAATAGATCTCTGATTAAATACATTATATATACAAGAACCTTTTCCGATAGGCCCGTCGGAAAAAGTATTTATGACTGGTCAACGTCTCGTCACCAATAGCTTATATGCTATAAATCTATTGGGACTGGACCGTCGTATCAAAGTTATTGTGACGGAAAAGGAACCCGTCGCAAATATATATATATATATATATATATATATATATATATATATATATAATCTATTTGTGATGGGCCCCCATCGCAAAATGCCCCATCACAAATACATAATAAAATAACAAAATAATATAATTATGATTAATGAAAAAATAATATTAATATTATTAAAATATTATAAATATTAAAATTTTCAATATTTTCAAATACTTAATAAAATAAAAAATAATAAAATTATGATTAATGAAAAAATATTAATATTACTAATATAATAAAAAAATAAAAAAATATTAATATTCTCAATATTCATAAAAGAAATATAAAAAATCATAAAATAATAATATTATTATTATTAGTAAAATAAACAACCGTTAAAAAACATAATAATAATAATAAATATTAAAATATTAAAATATTAAAATAAAATTAGGCAATATTCACACCAATATAAAAGAAAAAACTATAAATAGTTCATATCATAAAAAATGTTCAATTCAAATGTTTTTAACAAAAAAAATCACTGGGGGGATTGTCTTCTGGATAAGATGGAGGAGTTGGAGGATATTGTGGAGGAAACTCCATCCCTAAACTACGAGTCAGACTGCGCATGTACTCCATCTGCTCGGGCAGCTGCAGCTGCCATCGACGCATGTCCTCTTCGTACTGCTGTTGATACTACCATCAATGCATGTCCTACTCATTCTGATGCTACTTCTGCTGACACATCCCTTCCTGGTACTTCTGCAAAATCTTTATAAGATCAGTTTGATCTCGCAACTACACCACATACTCTGAGTCATAAGATTATGCCTCTCCAAGATCTCCTCTCAAGCTAGATGTTGGCATCATAACAGTACCATTATAAGTCCCAGGTGTCAAATAAGTGCTAATAACAACTAATAGACCCTTCTAAAAGGATAACTAGGACCCCTGCATCCATGCCGCCTCATCGAAATGGTGGGCACTAGTCTGATCAGAGGTCTTGGCCAAACTCTCTTCCCATTTCTAAAAAGATGCAACCTCATATCACTCCTTCAGTTTCAATTTGAAATTAATAGGGAAAAAATATTATATGGAGTTAATTTCATTCAAAATGAAAAAGAAATAAAACTTACCACAATCTGACGCTGGCGATCAGCTCTAATCTCTCTAGGGTCTGGATCATTGTACACCCTCTGATAAATGTCGTACTCTATAATATCGGGATGCCTGACTGCCAATATTACTATAAAATAAATTATTTATATTTAATATTCACTACCAAAAATGGGTTTCCACAGTGCCACCATTTAACAGCGCTAAAAAAGCACTGATAAGGGGGGGCCTTTATCAGTGCTAAAAAAAGCGCTGATAAAGGGGCATGTTTAACAGCGCTAAAAAACACTGTTAAAAGTGGCCTTTTATCAATGCTTTTTTAGCGCTGTTAAAGGGGACCCCATTATCAATGCTTTTTAGAAGCACTGATAAAGGGGGGATTTATCGGCACTTTTTCCTAGCACTGATAAATTTTATATTTTAAAAAAAAATCATGAAAAATAACATATTGTTATATAAGTATATTTATATTGATATAAATATAATATAAATTTTTTTAATATGTTTTAGAAAAGTATAAATAGACTTATACATTTAATATTTATTAAATTTAGTGAAAATGGCCTTAAGATTTTTTAAAAAATATTATTAAGTAATAATTTAGTAATTATCATCGATTAACAATCACTTCATAACAATTTGTAGAAACAAAAAATCAAAAAAAAATATTAAAATATCTAAAATACTTTGAAAATGTATTTGAAACTTCAAACGGCCCTAACTTTTGGTGCGAGTGTCTGTTTGAGATCTACAACATATCAAATCAATGCCTGTGATGAGCTCTACCCACTGGTGCATGAGGTAAAGCCAATTTTACAATTTTCAAGGCCAAAAAAGGCCCATAAGGCCTCTTAAACTGAGATTTTAGTCAGCATACCCCGATTTGTTAACATTCGAATAGGTATAACTTCTGATCCAGATGTTCTTTATCCCTGTACCACATATCATATCGATTTTTTTCATTTTCTTCAGTTTGAATGGTTTTAGAGTTGAAACGGGCTTCTGGATTATATGTTATGATCGTTTTAACATTCTATGGCTTTTCAAATACATATATATATGTATTTATTCATAAATATATATGTGTTTGTGTGTGTGTGTGTTGTATATATGTATTTATTTATGTATGTATGTATGTATGTATTTATTTATAAATTGAGATACAAATTTTTATAAATGTATTTAAAACTAATCTTATAAATATATATTAATATACAAATAAATATACGGATAAAATATTGTAACTACAAATATATATATAAATATATATTAATATATATTAATATGTGAAGGAATATATATATACTAATATATGAATAAACATATATGTATTCATATAACTAAATATATTTATATTAATATGAATCTATATTAATATACGAATAAATATAACTATATATATATAAATATATATTAATATATATTAATATACGAATAAATATATATATATTACAATATTAATAAACATATATCTATTAATATAACTAAATATATTTATATTAGTATGAATCTATATTCATATATGAATAAATATAACTATATATATTAATATACAAATAAATATATAAATATATATATATATATATATTACTATATGAATAAATATATATGTATTAATATAACTAAATATATTTATATTAATACGAATCTATATTAATATAAAAATAAATACAACTACATATATATAAATAAATAGACGTATCATTAAATAGATAAAAAACGAAATTGCTTAGTGGTAAAGGTGCTGGCGCGCTAGGGGGGGTCGCGGGTTCGAATCCAGGTAGAAGTAAGGAGGGATGCGTGAGCAAGTGTAGAATGTGTAGGCAAGCACAACGCGTGGGAGTAGGAGGGGGATTCGTAGTGCTGATCGGGGGGTCAAGCGCTGTTAAAAGCACACCCCCCGAATATAAATTATTTTTTATTTATTTATTTTATTTATTTTTTAGTTTTATCATCACTTTTTTAAAAGTGCTGATAAACACCAATTTTATCAGCCCTAAAAAAACACTGATAAAAGACCCCTTTTATCAGCGCTTTTTTTAGCACTGATAAAAGGGGTCATTATCATCAGTTTTCTGAGCGCTGATAAATGCAACCCCCTATCTTCTCCTCGATTAACAACGCTTTTTTAAGCACTCTTAATGCACTTTTATAGCACTGATAAAAGCCATGTTTGTAGTAGTATTGTATAAAATATTTAAAAACTATACTTACCAGATACTCTCTATGTGTACTGAATGTATGGCTACTAGCTCGATGTGTCACCTCCTGCCTCCATCGGTTCTGCCGGCCGAAGGAAGATCTCCTCTGAATTCCACAACTCAATTAGTCTGATCATAATTCATCCCAAATGTTAGATGGAATGTACTATGTTTGGTGGGCTCTACATGACTCATCAAATATTGTCACATCAATTTTCATAATGGTTGTCTTTTTCAAATTTTTCTAAAACTAAGGGAAATGCTCATGCATAAACACCTCCAATGCCTCGTGGATAGCACCACACATGTTATTATTTATGGGATACCATAATCCCAAAAAAATAATTTAAAATATCAAATTAGTAATGAAATAAATTTCTAAATAAATATTACTTATTTACGTATCCTCTAATGATTGAACATTCCAAGCTGCACATCAACAGGAAACTATTCCCATGAGATCCATGGCTGAGAAAAATAATTGCGCAAGATTGCGCTCCCCTATCCAAAATGTACATGCATAAAACTATGAAAAAATAACAAATAATGAAACAATTAGTATATAAATAAATTAATGAAAGGTAACTAAAATATATAGTCTATCATACCTCTGTGTGCATGGATCAAAACCAATATGTGGATGCCACTCGGGAATAGGGTCATGAATCATCAGGTGTGCAAGACCACACCCCCTCTGCGTACCCCCTGAACTATGAGTAGGCTGACGGTCAGATGATCCCAAATCCTCTTCATCCAAAGGTAGCTCAACCTCCTCCAACTCACGAAATAGATCAGGGTCCATCTGAAACACAAACTGATTGTCATTAGTAGAAAGTTGAAAATAACTATTACATATAGATATATTAGTTGAGATTATAACTAGTATTCAACTATGTCAATGTTCACCTTCACCATCATCTCTATATCTGACGATCTCAATGTCTTTATATTCATCATCGACGTCATTATTATCCATATGAGTTTCAATTTCATAATATATTTCCATTTCAAATTCATTTGTAACACCATTAACATAATCTTCACCATCGACCCTTAATCGCTGGGTGTCATCCTTAATATTCATGTCTTATTGTGAAAAAGATGCATTTTGAGTAGTCTCTTGAAAAATATAAATTTTTTGAACTTCATCAGAACCACATTCAGTTTGAGTTAACTGATTTTCAAAAGATTTCATTTTTTTATACTCCAACAATCAATAAAGTTTCTTGAATTAGCAGAGCACTGGGCATAATATATTTGATGTACCTCTTGAGCTAGTAAAAAATGGAGCATTTACTACCTAAAGAATTTTATATTTAATATCGATGATTCTAGGAATCAGATGAACACAAAAGCCTCTCTCAGTATCCAAATACTGACATATAAAAATTGTTATGTAATTTTCCCCTAGATAAAAAGTTCAATAATTTCATCCATCAAGTCATAAAATTCAACATCAATTTCTCTATGATGCGATCCCTTCAAGAAAACTCTACTATTCATTGTTTTTTGATTCCCCATATGCACGTGTATGAAATCAAAAATTATTTCCCACATATGTATTATAAGATTTGACTATTTTGAATGGTGGGTTACTCAATATACACAATCGACTATCAATTTTATCAGCATGTTGAGACACCATAAAATTTGTAAAAAAATATTACCAATATAAAAAATAATAAACTAAACTGATATATTAAACCATTATTAATTTATGTTGCCACTTTTTGAAACCATTGAGAAATTTTTTTTTGTCGGCTTTCTTCAAGAGCAGCTGCTATAATTCATTGAGGCTGTTTCTCGATATGATTATCATATAACCTAAAAATAAAATTATTTTATTATTGTAACATAAATTATACAATAAGTGATATATTCACTCACAAAAAAATTATTTAATTTCTTCAAAATTGAGTAGAACATATGTATGAGCTCTTTTATGTTCATCATCTGGAAGCCATCCTTCATAAACTCCACCAAAGCCAAACTCTATCTAATTAAATAATAATAATTGATAGTTCATTTCATCATCATCATTACCCTCATTCTATCCCATGAGGTTTTGTTTTGAGGGATATTCATATTCAAAATAATTGGAGTAGAAAAAAGAAATTTACTCTTGAAAATATGCTTCAACAATTGAGCCTTCAACCGATGATTTGTTACGTACATTTTTATTTGATTTTTTCATGCATCTCTCGAATGGGTACATCCATAGAAATTGTACCAGACCTCCACATTTAGATTTATGTGAAAAATATAACATCATATGTTCTCTTGATTAAAAAAAGACTACAAGATGATTTTTTCTTATTTACATATAATGACAAAATCATCTTCTTCCAGTTTACTTACTACATCATAGTCTGTTGTCACCGCACAATTGTATCGAAAAAAATATGATATGTTTATTATTTAATCCCAAATAATGGAATTCAATAATCCAATGAATCCAATCGGCATAAGCCTTTCCATTATAAAATGACAATCATGACTCTTTAATTTGGTAATATGACTATTCTTAACACATCTGCCCAAATTGGAAGCCTAACCATTTGGAAGTCTCAAATTTGTAATCAACTAATAAAATAATAAGTGAAAATATTTGGACAGTGTATAAGCTACTTTTTCCTGAATTAACCATTGTGATCTTATATTTTTAAGAAGTTCAAGTTCTTATCGTCTGCAAATTTGGGCAAGATCTAATTGTGCCTTTAAATTATTGTTGGTCTTACCTATTGTATCCAAAACTGTATGAAATTAATTATCAAAATAATTATTTTCAACATGAATAAAATTCAACATGTGGAAGACCAACAAATCAGACCAATAATGAATATCCCAAAAAATGATATCTTTTATCCAATTATGATCTTTCCCAAAGCTATGAACATTCTGATAGTTTACTGTTGTCCCAAATGTGATGGGAGGTAATGAAAATAAAATTGATTTTAACTATGTACCTGAGATAATTTTTTAAGGTTCATCCCTTTTAATTTTTCCTTTTATAAAATGAGATTTGTTCCTCTAAAAAGGATGATCGGTTGGAAAAAATATGTGATGATAGTCAAAATAGAACAGTTTTTACATTGACGAGCATAAAGGCATTGTTGTATTTCATACAGTATGTACATGATTTCAGACCATGTGTACTCTAGCCAAATTTCATGCCATATACCAGGGAGCCACTAATCATCCACATCAATGCAACTTTTAATGATATTTTCTTCGTAGCAAATCATATGTACTAACACCATTACTCTGCAATAAATTTAACTCATCAATCAATGGTTTCAAATAAACATCAATATTCTTTTTTGGATGTCCTGAGATTAATAATGCAAAAAAGATATATGGATCCTTCAACAACATCTATGGAGGAAAATTTAATGGAGTTATAAAGACAATCCAACTTGAATACTAACTACCATAGGAAAAAAACAGACAGAAACTATCAGTAGAAATACCCAATCGCATATTTCAGGCTTCTAAAGAAAAACACAGATGCATTCAGTCAAAATGATTCCATGAATCACTATAAGATGGATAATTCAAGCTTTTATAAGTTGAAATCTTGGTTTTGGTCCATGACATCATTGATGCTGTGTTCTGAGACAAAAACAAACACTACAACCTAGGTGTAAGGGGGAAATATCTCAATTGTTTCATAGGAATCGACCCAAACTTCCCCAGTTGAGCTTCTTTAAACCTAGATTTTTCACATGTGGCACCACTATCCAATAAATAATTTTCACCAGAATATATGATGCAATCTTTTTCACATGCATGAATCATTAGGTAACTAAGGCCCAAATTATGAACCATCCTCTTTATCTCATAGAAATTTACAGGCAACATATTTTCTTCATGTAACAGTGTTTTAACCAAAGAAAATGTCTGATTAAAAATGTTGTTTTACATTGCATAATCTAATTTAATTGCCATAAATTTTTCAATTACTTATAATTTTCTTATATTGAAACCAGGATATAATGTGTCCTCAACAAAGCTCAACAACTCATATAATTCATATGGTGCCAAATCAGGAGTTAAATCAATAGCATCCTGAGTTTCAGTTTGTTGAAAAGTTAGACCTACTACATCATGTCCTAAATTTTGAAACCATGATGGATCCAGAGTCAAGTTATTAGTATCTTATCTGAAATTGTGTTCACCATGTTGATACCAAAAAACATTATCTGGTTAAAACAAAACTACAAGAGATGTCCCCCAACCTTGTCAAATGTGTCAAATGTTCTCAGAGCACATTTTTAACAAGGACAATTTATTATGCCTTTTGAAACAATTTTTGGTTTTGATGATGCAAATGATAATAAACCCTCAACACCCTCAATATATACAAGATTTGAACAAGAACCGTTTGGATTCTTGCAATGATTTATCCAATCACGATCACCTAATAATGACTCTTGTCGACTTCCTTGTTATATATTTTTCTACAAAATATTAAATCATGACTGTTTTTGAATATTTTTAAATTATAAAAAAGCTATCCAAAAAAAGATAAATATTTACAACTACTTTTATTACTAATTATTAGTAATTATTACTAATTTTTATTATTGGATACTATTTATTACTATTTATTATTCATTATTACTAATTATTACTATTTTTTACTATATATTACTATTTATTACCAATTTTATCTAATTATTACTATTTATTTGTATTTATTTCTATTTATTACTATTTATTTGAATTTATTACTATTTATTACTATTTACTTCTATTTATTAGAATTTATTAGTATTTACTACTTTTTATTAATAATTATTAGTATTTGTTACTAAATATTAGAAATTATTAGTATTTATTCCTACTTATTTCTATTTATTACTATTTATTTCTATTTATTTCTTTTTATTAGTATTTATTAGTATTTTTTTGTTTTTATTTCTATTTATTTCTATTTATTAGTATTTATTACTATTTACTTGTATTTATTACTAATTATTTTTATTTATTACTATTTATTACTAATTATAATTATTTATTACTATTTATTACTAATTATTACAATTTATAAGTATTTATTAATATTTATTAGTATTTATTTGTATTTATTTGTATTTATTAGTAGTTATAAGAAATTATTAGTAATTATTAGTAACCAATAACCCATATAAATAAGAACTCCTGATAAGGACCCTTAACCGTTGGTGGAACAATTAAATAATGATAACAGTTTCTATCCAAATACAACTACACCATGCTATGTATTAAAATAATTCATTACACATTACAATTATAATTCTATGGTCAAGGATGAAGATATTCCAATCCCAAAATTTAGGACAATATAACACATAATTGAAAAGATCTATTGGTGACAATAATCTCAATCCAAATAGTGTGCAGATGCCAAATCCCTAAATCCATGTGGTGATCTATCAAGGACCAAAAATTCCCTCATTATATATTGATTAAATACATATAACCTAACAATATATGAATATTATATCATGCTTCAAGCATGGAAAAGAGCACATAGTTCAACTAAATTAAGATGAAACTCACTGGATAAGGAAGGTTTAATAGAACAGCTGTTTGTGTGTCAAATTGATTAGACTGAAGGAGGGGAGAGACATCCAAAAATTACCTAGATTGAGCTTATGGTTATGGTAGAAGGAATGGATCATATAGGTAAATAAAATTGTGATCGAATCATTTAATACACTGGAAGAGACTCTATTCATGGTGACAAATATTCATTCATGATTTGAACTCTTGGGATGACCAATATACCGAAACATAAATTTCATTTCTTTAAAACCCATTAAATAGTGTTTAAATTATAGTAACTCATGTTTTTCAGACAAAATATAATACATCTTTTTAGAATAATATTATATACATTTCACAAATACCTATATGAGATAAATAGTGGTATATTTTACTTGGAGACAATATAAAAAATATTATTATTTCATTGAAAAATAACAATATCTCCCATAATGATCATCCCACACAATAATCTTCATATAAATACCCTAATTAATCCTTTTATCGCAACATGGAGAAAGTAACATAATAATGGTTGAGATCATATTCTTTGTAAGGTTAAACATATTGGATAACAATTTAGTATCAAATGAAAGCATAATAAAAGAATAAGGATCTGAGATCATGAAAAAAACATAAAAAATTCATTCCCACTGAATCATGTATCATAAACATGATATATGGAATAAATGATATTATTTCAAAATAAATGAATCATAAGAGTGAGAATCGTCATAAATTAATCGTAAACCTTATGTTAATTTCATAAAATTGTTAAACCTTCATAGGAAAAGAAACCATTTAATATGACATGTTTTACTACATAGACCATCAAATAATAGTGGATCAGGTATAATAAAGTGTTTACAATATTATTTTGTGTCATACATCATCACCTGCTTCCCTTGTTGGATCAAACCAATCAAATTTTTTCCCATAGTTAATCACACACATCATATTGTTTTCTATACTAAATCAATCACATCAAATTGTTTTCCAAAGTTAACTAATGAGACATAACAATTCATTTTAGGGATTTATAATTTCATTCCTAGCCACCACATAATGAAATCCATTATTATCTGATCTAAAATATTGTAAAACAATCATCACATCATCATAGAATAACCCATTGAAAGGATAAAGATTAAAAAATATATTCTTTATAATCATAAAACATTAGGAGAAATAATTTGGAGAGTACCATTGGATCATATCCCAAGAAAAACATAATTAATAGAAAAATTATTTTTTACATTGATGAAAATTCTTAAAAAAGAAACTATGGAATATTTCTGGAGGAAAATACCCTTTCAATTGAAAATCACGTATATAAAATCTAAAAATTTAAAAAATTATATGAGAAAAATTTTCATTATATTCAAACATAGATTAATTTAAAATTATATACAAATAATTGATATGGTATGATGGCCAGAAATTTTTTTCATTCCTTATATGTTAAAAGAAAACGCCCCTTTCACACTTTTGTAATAAGTAAAAAAGTACATAATTATGGAAATGATAGAATGATTCCTTAAAAAAATATTATATCAAACATTGGTATAAATGAAATTAAATTATTATAGTATAATATGAAATTATTTTTTAAAATATTTTAGGGGAAACATGGATATGGAAGAAAAATGATTTTTAAAAAAATAGTAAAACATAGTCTATTTTCCTAAAAATGTTATTTCAACTAGTTGAGTACATAAATTGAAGAAAATGAAATGAAAAATACTATTATATATAAATTACCATTAGAGATTAAAAATTAAATGAATATGTCAGGTACGTATCAAATAAATTCCTCATTGGAAATTCAATCATAAACAATCATGATTAAAATAGGATTAAAACAAATATCCCTTAACTAAGGTCTTCTATTTATTCATACAATAAATAAATATATTTGTTATCCCTTAACTAATGTCTTCTAAACACATATATAATAAATATATATTTGTTATACATGTTTTAAAAAATATTCACATATAAATCATCACATTTATTACTTAATTAGGAGAATAATAACATAGTTATTAACATTTTGTTATCAAAATCACTATTTTGATTGATTAATGATTAGTTTTTCAAGAATTTTTTGGAGTTGAGGTCCCAATACTTGTACATTGGTCAGGATAAAATCATATCCATAATTTTAATCAATATAAAAACAACATATATATTCATTATATATGTAGTCATTTATTAATGTTATAGATATAAAAATTCATTACATTTTTCATTGAAATGATGTCTCTTATATACCCATGAATGTCATTTCCATTTTTCAAAATATCTAAAAAAATAAAGTTAAGTAATACTTAATCCTTCCATAATAATTATTATACCATATTTACTATAATTATTCAATAATTATATCTGTATTATAATCCAAGTAAAATGTAAATGAAAAAAAATCACATTGCTTCGTGGAGGTGGTAGTCAACATTTATGACCAATAGAAATTATCATTTTCCAACACATTTAAAGGTAATAAATAATATTTGATAATATAAGTAAAAAATTAAACTCATTTATTAATAATAATATTTAAAACCTATAACAATAATAATTACCATATATGACATATGTTTATGAGGAATGAAATATATCTCTAAATGGATACGATAAGAGTGAATAAATGTAGTTTCCTAATCATAATAACATTTCTGTAAATTTAGGGAAATGGAGTATTATTTTATGATAAATTATATATTTTTATTTGAGTACAAATAAGAAGTAAAAAATGAATGTTTTTTATTAAAAAGATTAGATCTTCCTTGAATGAGATCCTTTGGATCTCCTCTTATAGACCATAGTGCTTTCCCTTTGGGTTTAACATCAACATTATAATGTTTCTAGGTAATTTTAGAATAGAATATTCTCATTATGGGTCGACATAAAATATTTAATGTGGTTAATGTATAGAACGTTGGGGTGTCCTTTTATAATGGAGAGAGAGTACACACATGGAATTTATAACAAACATTAAATATTATAAATTCTTTCCCCCTCCACATGCATCCAAATGTCCATGAGTTTCATTGAAAGCATTATATGGTAGAAATAAAATAATAAATTTAAATTTATATAGTTATTTTGTTTCACATTAAACCTCATATTTTGAATTATCCCATTCTTAAATCGATTTTTCCATAACCACAATAACAACTCTTTCAATAATAAATGTTATTGGATATTTCCATAAATAGAAAAATGAATATTATATAGAAAACATATGAAATTTTCAACCATATCTTATCAACATCATCCATATTTCACGATTTTAATTGTTTCTATATAATTTTTTAAAATCTTATTTCTATAAAAAATTATTAATGTCATTATTGACACTATTGATTCAATTTGACATTAATGATAATAATAAAAAATGGGACTCAAATATAATAATTTCTCAATCCCCTAATATTTCATATTTATCTAAAAATTTCACATAAAACCAATTCATTCAAATCATATAACATATAATATTTTTAATATCATTTATTTTATTTTTCAATTAATTGAATAAATACTGTATTAGCATTGCATAAGCATTTAAATATATTATTCATTAATAAAAAATAAAAATAAATAACTATAATTAATAAAATTAATTTATATTTCAAATATCCATTTATAACTGATAATTACCCATTTTCCATCATGATAAAATATTAGAGATTCTAAATTCAAAAGTGTAACATTTCTATATTTTTGTTTACTCAAATAAATATAATGGTCATTATCGAGGAAATAAGGAATCAAGTGTCCTTATACTCTGTAATTTGATGGAAATTTCCAATATACACTAATGAAATATGATAAATTTTACTGTCATATAAATTTTAAAGACTTATCCAAAATTTTAACCTTATTTTACCCATTTTACCCATACCGGTATTAAAAAATAACTACTATAACTATTTATATTGCCAATAAAATTGGACCTATTTTTAAAATTTGAAAATCCTTATTCAAAATATTTTAACCTTTCTTAAATATTCAATATCTGAATGTGTTAGAAAATAATTTATAAATAAAAACACAAAATACAATGAAAACAGTTCTTCAAAAAATACCCTTTTAAGTACAATAATATTTTTATAAATAAATCAACTTAAAACATTATTAAAATTATGTTAATTAGATTATTTATAGTGTAATGTAAATAATATTACATTTTAACTATTTTAATAAAAAAATTATCTTTATTCATGCATGAAACAAAAATACATTTTTTAATAAAATCGATATTATTCAATATTCACTATAAAATCATTTTTTTAAAACCCCATTATTTCATAATAAGATAATTTTGATTTTATAATTTTAATAATTAAGTTCAATTTAGAATATATAATTTTTTAACAATGGAAAATTTTAATATAATATATGTTCAAAAAAATAAAAAACATAATGTTTGAAGGAAACATATTTTTGAAGTATTATATGGCTGTGAAATATATAATTAAATTCTTATTTCCAAAGTGTCAATCAACAAAGTTGTTTTGAGTAATACCATTAATAATATTTAAAAATGGGATTTTTCTATATATATCATCCAATTTAGTGTATCGTTTATAAGATTCATATATATGTAATAATATTTTTTAGTTCATTTATGATTGGTATTATATGTTGTATACACTATCAAATATAATGTTATTATTTAAAATCTCATGGAGCTATATCCCCACCTAAGAAATTAGGTCCTATATATTTAATCTTGTACTTATTAATCATGCATTTGACATTTTTAAAAATTATTTTGTGGAAAATCCACATCATAAAAATGGTTAATAAATTTTCCCCTAAAAACAAGTGAAAAAGAATACTAAACTTAAATAAAATTACAAAACTAAATGGTTTTCAAATTGAATAATATTAGTGGAAAGTGAAAATGAGGAAATATTTGAGAAGCTAATTCTCAATGACTAATATAGAGGGATAGATTACTTTGTAAGGATAAATTTTATGAAATAAAAAAAATATATTGTGGGAAAAGGCAATAGATTCATAAAAATGAAAGGATAAAGTAAAACATTTTATTTTGATAAACATTTTCAAAATGGAGAAATTTTTACAACCAAGATTTATAACATGATAATGTATGATTAATTTATTTCTACCCATATCAAAAACACCATTTATTATATTTCAAGTACTTTAATCAATTTCTACTTTACTTCTTACTCTATGACAGGAATAGTAAAGATGAATTTTCCATGCCTAAAGAACAAAAATTATTATTTTAATGGATCAATAGATCCATAAAATAATGAAATTTTACTCGTATCTCAATATAACTACCAAAGCCAAAATAACAAGCACATGTTATCCATTAGGATAAATCATATTTTACCCTCAACTAATAATACCCATAGTTCAACTTAAACTATTCCATAATTAGATGTAAGACCCAAAATATTTATAGAGATGTATCTAGCTTATTTCAGGTTAATGTTTTCATTTTTTTAATTATATATAATTTTGGCTTTACCGTGGGGTTTTTTTAGTTGATTTTTTAAATAATTTATTAAATATGGCCCTGTACATTTTCTATAAGGTTTTCCATAATTATTCTACCTAGCCCAAAAAACTATGAAAACTTGGATAGATGGGAATTTCCTAGTCGGCCCCAGTTTTTCAAATTTTTCACCCTATTAAGAGTAATTTTGGACCCCTATAAAAACGTTTAATTGTTTAGGGACATGTTTAGGGAATATTGTGCACCCCTTCCAAGAAAAGTGTGCATGAGAATTAAATTAACACAAAAATTAGCTTTTAAAAAACTCAATCCCCTATTTTAATTTCAAATCAATTCCCATTTGACACTAACTCAAATTTCATTATTTTAGAGCCTCATGGAAATATTTCAATCCTTTTTGGACTTAGTTATTCATTATTTGATGCATGTATTGAATATTTTTCCCCCTCTCCATATGAGGATCTCTTCCATGTTTCTTTAACATTCCACCTCCTTTATTAAATTTTTATTTATGTGAAGTTATTCTATCAATTAGTAAGATTTATATAATATTATTTAGATCTATATATTATATTTTAAATCAATATATAGATTAATTATATCTTGAATTGGTCAATCTTGATTTTGGTTATAGATCTTGATCTCGTTCTATGCATCACTCTACTAAATTTTGAGGATTTCATTTGGACTATTGGTCAATGAATAATCGAGGTAGGTGGTTTATTATTAAAATCAAATATTCTTATTATTGATCACAAGTATGTAATTTATTTAATTTCTAGGGTTCTTTTAGCAATTGGAATTCCTAATAGAATTAATTAATGTTGTCAATTAAATGAGGAATTAGGGACAAAATTGAATAATAAAAATGGGAAATTTTGGATAATTAACTATTGTGTTAATTATCAGAGAACTAAATTTTTTAAGAATAATTATGTGGTGAATTAATTATTCAATGTTAATATTGTGAAATTATTTCTTATTTATGGAATTAATTAACTGTAGATGCATGATAAATTAATTAGAAAACTAATTAATGGGATAGATATTACTAATTGATTGATGAATTAATTAAAATAAATTTATGAAAGTAATTAATTTTTGAAATAGTTTATTTAATAGTATTATTTAATAATTAAATTAATTAATTGAAGATTTTTTTGGTTAATTGTGATAACTGGATTAATGGGGATTAATCATGGTGAAGGTGATAATTTGAAAACCTATGATAATGCGATTATTGTGATGATGTGATATGTTTTGATATATAGGTAAAGTGTTTGATTAAAGTGTGTGGGACATGGTCTACTACTTTCAAAGATCATGGTGAAATATTTTTTGATAAATAGGTGTGGGACATAGTCTGTTGCTTCTAAATTCCATAGTGAAAAACATGTTTGTTAAATGTGTGTGGGAAATGGTTTGATGCTTCTGAATCCCATAGTGATAAATTTCTTCTATAAAAATGTGTGGGACATGGTATACTACTTAAAAATATAATAGATTCCTAGGCACGACTCCATAGAAGAAATTTGTTTTAATGGAATATGGTTTGTAATTAGCCTTATTTTAAATTGAAAAGAAATGGTAAATGAAAGACAATTTTTTTAATAAAGAATAATTAATTACGTGATATTTGATTAATTATGCATTGTAATTATTTATTTATACTATTTAATACACTTTTATTAACTTGATATTGTTTTAGACACTATTAGTGGGGTATTACAGAGTTGTACTCACACCCTACTTGGGATGCCTAATCAGTACCCAAATAGAATTTTTGTTCTCTAGATAGTAAAAGGGAAATAAACATTTATTTGATAGATTATATGGGATGGATCCTATATTAGGTAACTATATATGATTTGGGACTTTTTTTTGGGGAGTCTATAGTGTCTATACTATGGGGTACACTTTAGACACCTGACATGTACATTTCCAGGGCATATTTTTTTTCTTTAGTTTTGATTTTTTATTTCATTTTTTGGACATCTTATGATACTTTTTATTTCATTTAATGTTAATATGTTATCCACTTATTATTTTTTATTTTATTCTGGTGTATTTATATGATAAAAGAGGTAATATCCAACCCATGTTTGATATATTAGACTCTCACTACTAGATATTAGCCTGTGGAATATGGTGAGGCATTCTGGGGGTCATGTGGCAGTCTGACTAAGGGAACTAGGGTGTGGCACCAAAGTCGGGATGTTATAAAGTTGTATCAGAGGGTGTTTTATTCACTTTAATTTTATATTACAATTTGGAAAAGGTATACAAGAGAATATGATGATTCAAGACCTATTCACTAGCTTATACATGGGAGTTCCAAACCCAGGTATGGGGGAAAACTCAAGTACCCAAGGTAGTATTACTATTATTGATGTCTGTTATTATAGTTGGATATTATTTCAAATTATTTGATTCACATGTTGTGATATATGATTATTGTATTAGATTTTTTTTATGTTTTTTGGAGTTTTGACTCATGTCTTGATAATTCATTACAGTTGAGAAATCATTCATCATTGTAAGAACAAATGATCATTTTGTGACATGGGTTATTTTAGGGACACAAAATAAAACATGTTTTGGGTATTCTATTGAGCATGAAATATTTTTTCCATGTTGTGTAATTGAAGTTAATATTGTTTCAAATATGAAATTGAAAATTTTAAAATGATAAAAAAATGTGAAAAAATGGGTTTCAAATGGAATTCAAAAAATGATATTTTAATTACCCTGGTAAACAAGAACATAGGTGATAGATTTTTGTGGGCAGTGATTGGACCTCAGTTTTTATCATGTGGTGAGGTTTGGGAAAAACTATTATTGTGACTTGTCATGATTTTATACTTATTTAAATATGATAATGTTTTCTTTTGATTCTTATATTTTTTTTCAATTTCAGATATATTTTTCCATGTCAACTATTATTGACAGGAATATTAGAGGGTATGGCTGGAGATGATACCACCAATATAGGATCCTGAAGGCACCAATAGTTCAATATGAGGAATTATGTGGGATTTTATAAGAGAAATTATCATCATTAATGAAATTAATGTATATAGATACATGGACAGTAATGATATGAATATTTGATAGGTAGAGGGAGTTTTAGTTGCATCACCCTCTAACTTTTACTATAGAGGGTGGACCTATTAGAGCTGTGTAATGGATTGATTCTATCCATATTATAATTTAACTCTTGGATAATTCTATTTAGAAGAGATTAAAATTTTCTACCTTTATGTTACATGGTTTGGAAAAATGATGGTGGGACTTCTACTATCAAGATGGACAGTTTGAAGCTATGGAGTGGATGTAAATTTAAGTGATGTTCATGGAGTACTTTTATCCAGACACACTGAGATAAGATAGAGTAGGTGACTTCATGAATTTTAATAAGGGGAGTATATATATGATTTCCTATGATGGATTCTTTATATAAATATAGCACATTCTTCCATTATTAAAAGGATGTGAGGATAATATAAAAATGTTATTTTTGGATAGAATTAAATGTTAAATTATGCCCTAGTTAAATATCATCAGACTGATGAAGTTTTTAGGAGTGGTGAAACAAGATATCATATATAAGTTGTACATGAAAGTGGATTTAAGTGGTGGAAAGGTGGTTTCCCCTTCACATTTAGGACACATGGCATCTGAAAGAAAAAAATTTCTTTATGATAATTTCTCCTAGAGCAGTGGCAAGAAGTTTATACAGGGGGAAGGGTCGGTTACACAAGAACTTACCCATGTAGTAGTTCTAGATACTTCTAGAAACATTGTACCCAACCACCATTATAGTATCTAAGCTATGTAAATAAGGGACATCTATAGATGTTTTACATGAACCCACAATAGAAATTTAGTGGTGGGTGAACTAGACATAACTAGAGTGTGGGAAGGGGCTGTTCTACCCCATTTTAATCTGGCAGTTTGAGTTCTTCTGACCTAAGTTATAGATGAAGTGGACATGGTTCTTTGGGGACAAAGAACCTATATATATAGATTTTTGAATCTCAGGGGAGTCAAACTGCATCATAGGGAAGATGGGTAGGATAGTTACATTCCATTCAACCTATACCTATTGATAGCGAGGCTATACCAATGACATTGAGCAGTACTATTCTTTTAGTTTTAACATTAGCCAATGCCTTATTTGTTTATGGTTCCTCCCATTCCACTATATCTACCAAACTCTTTAATTTTTTAATAATTTTGGTGGAGTTATTGTGAGGGGTTATGGTAATAGTTACACCATTGGTAGTATGGTCTAGATACATCTGTTGGTGGAAGGGGTGTTCTCTCATGATCATGTACTATCGTTCTCTCTAGAATGTTTATATTTTATATATTTCAATCTTTAAACTAATTTTGGGTTTTCACTATCTTGTAAAATATCAATCCCAAATTTATTGTTATAGGTGGGTATTGTCTTTTAAATCTCCTAAGGGTGACCATTAATTTCTCCGTGGAGAGTGGGATATATAGGTAGGCCTAGTGTTCCAATTTCTTAAAACATATGAGATCTCACAACATAGGTTGTAAGTATATTGTTACATTGAGGAGGTGTGAAGAAATATTTCCAGCAACATATAGTGTCAAGGTTTCATGATATTTTTTCAGATAACTTATTCTGGTTTCCACCTGACAGAGATGTAGAATAAATTATTTATCTCTTTTTTGGAAGGTGATCTAATTTCAATTCCACTGAACAGAATGGAACCAACTGAAATTCAAGAACTCAATATACAGCTAGAGGAGATGGAGGATACAGAATTTATCCATCCAGTTACATTACCTTGGGTTCTTAAGAGTTGTTTTCAAAGAAGGTTTGTGAGATTTTCCATTTATGTTTTGTTTATTGGAAGTTGAACTGGATTATTGTGAACAACTGGTATCCACCATTGTGTATCTATGGGATTATCTATCTATTTAGGGGATCTTGAGTATTTTCTAATACTTACAAGAGATGATAGTATCATCATATGAGAGTTTGAACTTCTGTTATACCAAGTAATGACTTCATATCTAGATATGGTGTTTATGTGTTCTATATGAATAAATTGGGTAGATGAATGTACCAACCGTGTTTATGTCCTTGATGAAAATAATTTTTCATCAATACCATAATTGGTTTTTCATAGTGTTTGTGGATGGTATCTTGGTTTACTACAAGACTGATGATGGTCATTCCCAACACAGTGACATCATCCTGACTACACTCATATAGGATTGGCTATGCACCAGGCTAGCAAAGTGTTAGTTTTGTATTGATCGAGTACACATCATGGGTCACATAATCTATGAGGAAGGGTTGTTTGTAGACACCAATAAGGTATAGTTAGTGGTTTCTAGGGATCATCTAAAAGAAATTTTTTGACATTCAATGACTTTCGGTTTATGTTGGATATTATCAGAGGTCCATCCAAGACATTTCCTAATTAGCAGCACCAATTTTGGGGTAGACCAATAAGAGTATTATGTTTGATTGGTATGAAGTATGTTATAAGGCCTTCTATGAGTTGAAGAAGAGTTTTACATCAGCATCGATATTAATCCTACTTGATCTTGGTGAGGAGTATACAATGTATTACGACACTTCTGTAATCAGACCTCGAGTTGCGTTGATGTAAAGAGATAGAGTTATAGTGTATGGGTCTCTACAATTGAGGCCACATGAACTAAACTACCCTATTCACAAACTCTAGTTGGATCTAGTGATGAATACATTTAATAGAAATAGATATTTTATGTTGGTCAAAAAATTTATTTTATAAACAACTCATAATATCGTGAAGTATATATTTTCATAGTGAGCATTGAATCATGGGTAGTGAAGATGTGTTGATTATAATTGGTCATTTGATTTAAAACTAGAATATACACCTAGTAATGGAAATAGTGTTGTTGAAACTTTGAGTAAGAAAACACAGACTCATGTGTTTCATGAGTCAAGTGATGAGTGTAATATAATGACTCTACTTATAGAGATGCAGGTGGTGGTTTGGGAGAGCCAAGTGTATAAAATCCTCATATATGTTTAAGTGGAGTCAACATAATTGAGTTGTTCAATATATAGCTAGTATTAGTATCTAGAGTGCTTGAATATGAGGGGATTACATGGTGGTAGGGATCCACCTTCATATTGGATCATATATGAAGATGAGATCACCCATGTTTGGAATCAGTTTGTTGGGCCTATGAGTATCTGTAAGGATATGATGTGGGAATTTTATACCAGAAAGTTTGTGGTATATCCATGTGTGTCAAAAGAATACCATTTCCTATGGAAAATGTTTTGGTGGTTAGGCAGGAATAACGAAATAGTAGGGCTTTTGACACAATCTTGCACCTACCATCAATTGATGTCTAAGAATCAATGACATGGAGGTTTAATATGGTCATTTCCCATTATGGAATGGATGTGGGATGAACTCACCATGCACATTATAGTGGGTATATAAAGGATTCCTTAGAATAATGTTTCTATTTGGGTTATTATTGATAGAATGATGAAAGAAGAACATTTATGTCCTATAAGGGAGACATTATCAATGGAGTAATTATGAGATTTGGTTGAATGAGAGATATTAAATCTACATGGGGTCCTATAGACTATGATTTTTGACTGTGGATCATGCATTAATTTGTGCTTCTCACAGGGCTTCAGAAGTCCCCTGGTGTGTAGGTTTTATTGAGTACATATTTACACCCACAAAAAGATGGATAGTCACATCATATTACAAGGTTGTTTGAGGATATTCTATGAGCATGTGTCATAAAATTTTAGGGATCTTAAGAGAATCAAATAGCATTGGTGGAGTTTTCTGATGACAATAGTTATCTGGAAATGACACAAATTGAATCAAATGAGGTATTATATGATAGTATATGAAAACCACCTCCTTGCATGATGGAAGCATCAGAGTTAGAATTATTAGGGCCAAGTCCCATTTAGGAGACATCAAAACATGTTTATTTGATTTGGAAATGTATTCATATAGTTAATATAAAGAGAATTCATATGATGATAGATGATGAAAACCATTGGATTTTACATAGGTTGATCTTTTATTCATTTATGTGTCACCTATATAGGGACACCACAGGATACAGAGACAAGGAACGTTGGTGCCATGTGTGCTTAAATATTTGAAGTTTTCAAGAGAATCCGTCAGATGTCATACTAATTAGATCTTACAAAAATATACATTTCTATTCATGACATTTTCCATGTGTCACAACTTTGGTTGTATCACCTCAACCCTTCACATGTGATCGTGGTGGATGATGTCGAGCTTGATATAGATGCACCCTTTGAGGAGGATCTGGTATGTGTCTTAGATCACTATGATAATGTGTTATGGGGAATGATCATATAGATAATTCATCTACTATGGGAAAATGTGTGTGTGTAAGAGGAAAACTGTGAATGAGAAGTTGATATGAGGGCTTGGTGGACCAATATTTTTACTTTGAATTGTTGGGATATTTTGGAGTGCAACTCAGGGATTAGCTGTTATAAGGTGGTGAGATTATAAAATCCCAAAATTTTAAAAATTGTATCATGATATTTTATTTATACCCTTTTTTCCTAATGTTGAGTACTTATCATTTTTTTTACATAGGATGTGTTTGAGTGGAAATTTTTGAGAAAAGGAAGAAATAAATAAGTGAACAGTTGTCTCAAGGTTTTCCCAAACCATGTTCTCTAGTATAGAAAACCATACAGGCTAGGATAAAAGTGAATTACATAATTTTAACACTTTTTATCAAACTATACTCTCTCTTATAAGTGACCATGCATCCCGATAAAAATGAACACTATTTTGGTGCATGATTATAGGAAAACATGTGCCCCTTCCTAGAATATTATTCATAGGAATTAAATTACCCCAAAATTATTTTTGAAAATTCCCAAACCCCAATTTTAATCAAAAATCAACCCCCATTCCACCAAAATTCCTCTTTAATAGTTTTGGAGCCTCTATAACACATTACAACCCCTCCCTTCCTCCGTTCATAGTGATTCGAATCCTGGATCGAAGATCCTCACCCCTCTCATTTAGAGCAACTCATCGTGGTTTCTTTTTCATTCTTCATCCATTAATATGAATTTCTCTAAAGGAAGTTATACCTTGTATTGGTGAGATCTATACCATGCTAGGGGGATCTTTATCTAAGATTTATATCTAGATCACGATTTATGTGACATTAAATTCTTAAATTTTGATTTGGGTAATTGTTCCAGATCTCATTCTAAACTGTTACTCCACTGATGTTTGGGATTTTTTTTGGTGATTGACCATTGATGAATCAACATAGGCGTTATATTATTCAAATAAAAAAATCTTGACCTCAATTATGTATATGTGATTCTATAATTTTTCTAGGTGTTTAGAAATTGGAATTCCTAATTTAATTAACTAATGATGTCAATTAAAACATTTATGAATTTTGGATTTTATTGAATAAGTGAATTTTGGAATTGGGGACAACTGATTATTGGGTTAATTATCAAAATGTGTAATTATGAATTCAGAATTGTTGATTGGTGAATTAATTATTGGATTTTTATATTGAAAAATGATTAATTAATTTTTGACATAATTAATGGAGGATATGTGATTTATTATTTTTAGAATTAATTAATGGGATACATATGATTAATTAAATTTTGAACTATTTAAAGTAAATTTATGTGAATAATTAATTATGGTTTTAATTAATGAACATGGATTGATTATTTAATTAACTACTTAATAGAATATTGTGATGGTGAATTTTGATAAAAGGATAAATGTTTATTAATCTAGGTTGATGTGATGATGTTAAAACATTTGATATTGGGGCGCATGAGATGATGTGGTATATTATGATACACGATTAAATTGGTTGATAAAAATGTGTGGGACATTTGCTACTTCTTCTAAAGCCTGAGGTGAAAAAAATATTACATAAACATGTGTGGGATAGGTAATATGTTTTTCAGAATCCCATGGTGAAAATATTTATATTAAATATATGTGGGACATGATATGCTGCTTCCAATGCCCGTAGTGATAAATTTATTGATAATCCTGTGTATGACATGGTAAGCTTATTTTAAATTCCATGGGATACCAGGAATAATGGCCAAGAAGAAAATTTTTGGCATTGGAATATGGTTCCAATTATCCGTATTATAAATTGAAATGAAATGGAAAATGAAATCCCATTTGATTAATAAAAATAATTGATAATTTGATAAATTTTTACATATTAAATGTACTTATATATTTATTCAACTTCATACACTTCTATTTATTAGATATTTTTTAGAACCTATTGGTGGAGCCCAACTGAGTTGTACTCACACCCTAAAAATGCTGCCTAATCGATACTTGGATAATTTTTTTTCTAGAAATGAACATAGAGAAGGCCATGTGTTATATATTTTATATGAGATATTTGTAATTGTGCAAATATACCATGTCTAATCCCTTATTGTGTTTAATGGCCTATAGGACTTAAATTTTAATTTTTAGATTATCCTCTTATTATATTGGTTGAGCTGTAAACCTTACATATCCCAAAATATTGGTGGAATATGTCAATTAAAAATCTAATAGTGCCATGTGAATACCAACACACCCAAAGACCCGTGGACTACTACATGACCTCAAGGACCGATGGCTTGAAAACAATATAACTACAATTATATAGATCTAACTTCATTTATAACACCATGATAACCACATCATGTAGAAGATCAACTATAATTTCCCATATCATTCACAGAGATATCATCTGGTTCTATAGAATTAGAAACTTGACATTCAATTTCATTAACATAGAAATACTAATAAATTATTTATTCTATTTCAAATTAAAATAAAATAAAAATAATATTTCTTGAAAACAAACCACTGATTATATTTAAATTTAACACTCATTTAATCATCTTGTTACTTTGAAATATTAGTTATCTTTTTTTGAAATATTAATAAATAATTATTTTAAAATACTAGTATATATACACAATTTAGAAAATACATTACTATTAGATTTTGAGTTATCATCGAATATCACTAAGCCACAATAATGTTGATTATAAGATAAAAACATGTATGGATATCCAACAATGTGTTTTGAGATTCTATTTTTTGTATACTATGTAAATTTCACACTATTAATGTATGTTTCCTAAAAAATTAGTTAGGTATTTAATTTTTTTTGTCCCCATGCTATCATGGGTCCAATACAATTAATATATGAATTACTATGTAGCCATAAATAATTTAATCAAGTTTTCATGGGAAATTTAGATGATAAATTCTAAAAAATAAAAGCTTCAATATGAATTAAATACTGGGAAAATCACAATGGGAATTCATTTAGATAATTTAATTTCAAACTACATCTAAAGAATATAACATTATATATACTTCCTTTGAACTATGAGAAATGTTTTTAATGTAACGTAATTATTTTTTTAATTAAAAAAACCACTCTTTTATTTTTTTCGGTCCATAATTTACTTCATTTTATCAAACATATTTTTAATTAGAACAAAATTACATTAATTTTCATTCAAATAATAAATTTATATCATCAAATTTTCATAGTAATTACTAGGAAAAATATATATCATTAAAAAAACATTTGAACAAGATTAATTATATTAAACCACTTCACTTTCTTAATTGAGTTTCTTATTTTGTTTGACCTGATCCTTATTTCACATAATTTCATTTAATACAAATCATTAATTCCCAAAAAATCATTTTTGGTAATCTTCAATTTTGTGGAATTAATTATTCCCTATAAAGTTGTTCATATTTCTTATAATATGATCTATATTCAGAATGATTACTAACCTCATTTGTACTTGGTTCCATCAAATATAGGTCAACTATTTCTTTTTCACCTTAGGTTTCATCACTTCAATTTGATTATTTTGTATAAAAAATCTACCTAAAAATCATTGTATCATTTTTATTATATTTATTATCATTTTGGTTGGATAATGATTCAAATATTTTGGCATTATGTGTCCCATATTTCTAAAATCTCAACATGTAAATTCAAAAACATCATTATAATCGGGTGTACATTTCTTATTTTGAACATCCCTATGGAAATACCTTTTTAATAAAATTTGAAAATCCTCTATTTCATTTCATCATTTTGTAATGACCTAAATTAAATTTTTTTATTTCTATATTTATTTTATGTGATTAAATATCATATGATTCATTCAAAATTTTATATTTTACTTTAATTGAATATCTTTCATCTTTAAAGTATGGTGTGTAGTGATATTGTTCAACTCCGGTTCATATCAAAATAATGAAAAAAATGAGTTCATCAAACAAATATTCCCTAAAGATATTTCATTCATTGATCACCATTTTATTCACATGCCAACTCTTTGGTAGTTCTCCCCTTTTTTTATCAACAGGAGTATAATTCTCTAAAGTTTCTCTAATAAAGATTACACCATTCACTACAATAATGAATTATTTGAATATTTGGATGACACATTCATATATATTTATATCGAAATCTTGTTACTCATCTTGAAGAATCCAGAAACATACTTCTAATCATATTATCTAATCAAGGGTGAGTAACTTTTACAATTTTCAAAATCTAATGAGCTTCCATAAATAAAGAAACCAGAATAAAAATATTTATGTTAATAAAAAAGTCAAAAATATTCATAATTTTTTAATTTTAAGACATATATAAAATTAACATTTCCAATGGGTAATTCATTTTCACAATCAGGTAATTTTTATAGTTTTACCATTTCACTATAGTGATAAATAATGAATTTATTGAGCTATTATTCCATTATATATTTCAAATAATCATATTCATTACCATAAAATTGTGTGGGATTTTGATGAATCCTTCCATTGTTTAAATTAATTTAGAAAATCATATAAATATTTTGTTTCTAATAAAAATTGTCGAGGATATTCAGGTTCATAGTGAAAAAAATATATGTAACCTATCTAATTAATCATTAATAATATCTAGTCTTTGATACAAATTTTTAGGTCAAAAGGGTGAAAAAAGAATGTCTACAAGGATGGAATCATGTAGATTAAATTTTTAATCAAAAATTATCAGTGTTATTTATCATGAATTCTTGGTGATAATATGAAGTTTAAAATTAGCAAATAAACAAAATAAATTTTACAATATTTGTTTCCAAAGTGTACATACGTCTACTCTTACACCTATTTACTCTTTAAGAGGTGCATTATTTTGGGCCTGATATTTAATTGGGAATCTTATCCCAATTATAACCAACTTTATCTAGAGGTAATGTAACTATAAAATCTTAAAATTGGTATATGGAGTCACAACCCAATATAATTAATGACTATATATATTATGATTCACAAACTAAATGGTTTGGAATTCATATGATTGTGGTCAAAATCCTAAAAATAATATTTGTAAAAGAATATATAAATTTTTAATCATAGGTGAAAAATATGAAATTAATTAAAATAGACTTATAAAGATCAATGGAATAGAATTTGATGAAGATGAATGAAGCATGACCATAGTTTCATTTAGTAAAAGATCAGTTTCTTTCATCTAGTTAGTTATAATAGTCAAAGTTATTTTTTGTCCCCTTGAGAGAACATCCAATAGATAACAATAGTACTACACTATATAACATAATCATCAAATACATTTAATGTTTGAAAGTTCAGAAAAAAAATATTATGGAAGTAGTGCAACATATTTATCCTTTAAAAAAGACTTTAGTCCCTTTAAATAAAATTAAATAAGAAATCTACAAAACCATGAAATTAGTTAGATAATTCATATTCAAATAATAGAACAAAATTATCAGAGATAGAGAGGTATTATCTTCCCCCAATTATCATTGATATTCAAAAACTAAAGAATAATTTAAACAGTTTTCAATTCATTATTAATCAACCTATTATAAATCCATAATACGGTGTCAAATAAATCCCATAATATTCAAATAATTTATGTTTATAAATTTTAAAAAACATTTTATATGTATGAGGATATGAAATAAATATTTAAAATATATAAAACTGCATGAAAAATTTTGAAACAGCATTTAATATGTGAATTATAATTAAACATTTATTTAAATATAAATTTATTTAAATATAAGTAATATAATGAAATTATATATAATAAATTAATTCGAAATATTAAAACTCCATGTTGAAGGTTTATATGAGAATGGAATAAAAAATTAACTATAATTTTAAAAGTGATTAAATCATTTGAAAAGATCTTTACATAGTTTTCATATAATTAAATATATAATTATTAATAAATGAAATTGATATAAATATATAAAAAACTATTAAAAAATATACAATAATGGAATATTATGAAATACCTAAAAAATAGAGAATTCTAGAATTCTAAATGAAAAAAAGTATCGGATTAACCATAAAGAATGACTATGAGGATTAATTAACCATGAGGAAAAATCAACCATATGAATAAATAAACAACTATGAGATATCAAATTGACCATAAGATGAAAATTCAGTCGACCATTAAATAAAATTTAGTTAGCCAGAAGAACAAAATCCAATTAATCGTATAAAGAAAAATATAAATTACATATGATAGAAATTATCAAACCCTAAGTATAATTAATTTACCACCTGAAGAAAAAAAGTGATCATGAGGAATATTCCATGAGAAACATGTTTTCTAGTTAAGGTTTCATTATCATTTTTTCATAACATGTTGTAGGTCATGTTACCAAGGGAATAAAAAAAGGAAAATTTTAGAAGTAAATAATAAATTCATAATAATTGATCAATAGTAGTAAATTAAAACTATAATTTATAAAATTACACATTATTTATTTGATTTTATGATAAATTATAATTATCTATCTAAAATAACTCAACACCTCAAAAATATGATGTCATAACATTCTATTTGATAGCATGTATGACACACAACACCAAGCCGGTAAGGGAATACGATATCCAAAAAATTTATAATACATTTAATATTTTAAATTAATTTATTATAAATTATATATTTCAATGCATGTGGAACTATGTTATAATATCACCCATGCAGCAACATGTTTCTTCAATGGCTTGCATTACATGTAAGACCATGTTTTAGTGAATAATAATATATTATTAAAACATAAAAAGTTATAACCATGAAATTAAATTAGAAATTATGAATATGATTAAATATATTAAAAAAATATATGGTTTAGACTAATATAAAATGAATTAATTGGTTACTAATTAATTATTAATGAATATAAGAACCAATTGAATGTAAAGGGGTTATTTTTATAAAAAACTATTTTTATAATCACAATTCTATTTTAACCTAATAAATTAAATAAACTAAAATTAGTGAGTGATATTAATGTAATATATATATATATATGTATATTATGCTAAATAATATGATTTTATATTCAATCTGCCTATTTTATAGGCATGAGATAACAACAAAATCAATATTACACATAAGAACATATTTTTTTATTAAGGAACTTTAACTGCCTTTTCATGGAGAAACTATTTTGAATACAATTTTTTTTAATTTTTTAAACATTATATATTAAAATAAACTTAATCATTGGAAATTTTACATAAAAATTAGGTTATGGTGAATTTATGGTATTTTTCATTAAAGTTTCATTTTTTAATGAATAATGAAAAATACTGAATTTTAATTCCAAATTTCTTTTTTGGATAATTAATTATAAAGATTAATTAAATTTTTTAATAGTTTTAAATATTAATAAGATCAATTTTATATCATCTATCCAATTTAGTATATTGGAATTAATTTTACCTAGATATTTCATATAATGTCTTAGAAAACTTTTGAACATTTTTACTTTAAAATCTCACATTGACATCCCGTCTTCGGGATAAAATTTAAATTAATATCTACCACTTATGTGATTGGAATTTGAAAAAATTGATTCCATATTTTTAGTCATGGTAATTTATAATGTCTAATAATGTTAACTTATTATTTTTCAATAATTATTAGTAAAAGTAATTAAAATTAATCCTATTGATTATGGTGTAATTACGCATAACAAGGGACTGAACCATAATTTTAAGGACCAAAATAACATATAAACTTTTTCAAAATCCATTTTCTGGTCATATTTATACCCTATAATTACATGGATCAATGTTTTTCCATTATTGGAGCTACATTCAATGGAAAAAACATGGGTGGAACTCCCTTTTTAAAATAATTACAATAGTGTCTCTCCCCCTCCACTATAAAATGTTACTCACACCTCTCACTTCCTCACACATCTCAAGAAACATTGTAAAAATTAATATCTTCTCAAATAGCTCCTAAAAATTCCTCCCCCAAACCTATAATATTCAACTTGGGCACCAAGCCATCGAAGGAATCCTTTCGTTCAAATGAAAAGGAGTTTCCTGATAAGGATGTAACATCATTATTCAAGATTTTTAGTTTTATTTTCATTCTCCAACCCATCAATTATCCTTATTAATGACTTAAATAATAACAGAAGTTTCCTAAAAAAAATTATATTTTGTTATTTTAATTTTTTTAACTATATTTACGCACAAATCCATCTTTTGTGTTGTGAAGTTATAGTATATGTGTACAGAGAATTACCGCCTCATGACATATTGATTGTTCGTTCATACTTCATCACCTATCATGGTGAGAATTATGATGGAACCAATGTTTTTATATGATACATATGATATTTATGATTTATTTATTCATATATGATTTATATATTTAACATGAATTTATGCTTTACATTTTGTGTAAACTCAATAACATTGTTTGTGGATTTGTAGACTACAGCCTCCTAAAAACGATGTGATTCAATCACCTGATACCTGGAATGTATAAATTTTGGTTCTAATTAAACATATGTGACATAAAAAACATCTATATTATATAAGTTTATTAATTACAGTTCTATAAATACAATATATATCTTTATCTTTATTCACCATTCACAAACTCAAAAAGTGACAACGTCATTCGTAGACGTATGGACTATCGCCTCGTCAACATGATGTGGTTCATTTTACATAATAAGAAATATATGTATATAAATGTATAAATGATTAAATAATATTTTATTAATGATATATTAATAATTTTTAAATGATTAATGTAACATACCTTCTTTCTATAATGATCATTGAAAAATTGGAATGATACTCATGGGAACATACGACCTACCAGAACCATGATTGTAACATTGGTTAATATTTCATAACTATACATAGTGATTGATTTTAAAAAGTATAATTGATATATAAATGTTATAATTATTTCCTGGTTATTATTTTTTATATGTTATAAAATTACCCCTTTGACCATAAATGACCTGCTAAAGTTTTTTTCACACATAAACTAAATTTCGTCCAAACACTTGATATAAACCTAATTATTTTAGTATTTGTATAAAACATGTTAATAAGAACATTAACGTTATTATTAACATTAAAATTGTTTCAAATAAAGTAAATATTTAACATATTTTTATTATTCATGAATATGAAGGTACACGAGACATGTCAGACACAAGTTAAGTGATTTTTACCTCACTTTTTACATCTGTGAGATAAATTCCATATTACACACTTACTTATTTTGTGTGGTGTATATGAAAAACCTTTTAATAAATTATCTCATTAATAATTTCATCTTAATGGTATTTAAAACACTCATTTAATGTTATTATTTCATTTGGATTATGATTTATAATGTTTCAATGTAGTAAGGGACAATTTGGAATGTTTAATGATTATTTTTCTGAAGAATAATATTAAGGATATTTCATTTCCATTATTGGAAAACATATTACCATTGTTTAAAAAAGAATTTAATTTTATTATTTATATGTCTATTCATTAATTTTTCAAAGTATTATTACCATTTTAAACTATTTTTTATCCAAAATATTTTAGAAAATATTTTTAAGAAAACCCAACATCATTCTCTCTTTAGTTGGAGAACAAGTTTTTATCAGAAAAACTTATTTTATATAAGGGTTCTCAAAAAAATTACCTTTCCAAAATGATTTATAAAATACATTTTTACCCTCTTTTTATTTTACCCATGTTTTTGAACAAACATTATAATCTTATTGTGAACAATAAGATTTTCTAAACCTTTTACCCTTCAAAATAAATATTATTTTTACCTTATACTGCATGTAAAAATTTACATATTATCATTTATTTGGATATTCCATTTCATGTCTAAAAGTTTAATTTTTTAATAATTTTTTTAAAAGTGGATTTCAAATTATTTTTTTAAAATAAAATGTTTTTCAAAAGGTTCTTCAAAAAAAGGATATTTTCCTTAAGATTTTTTAAAATATCTTTTTATAGTATTTATAATCCTCAAAAACAAAAACCCTTTAGTTTTAATTCACTTGGGGTATTTCATATTGATACCATCCTTATTCTTCCACTAAATGGTTTATGATTGATTTGGATAAGTATAGTATTAAAATTCATTTCCTTGATACCTTTTACTCCCATTAAAATATTCAATTTTATATGATTATTACCATTTAATTTCCCCAAAATATCAATACTATTTTCCATGGATATGATTATTACAGGAATTGTATTCCATTTTTTATATAGTGTTCACATTGAAAATTATTTTCTAACATTGGTAAATATTGATAAATCCATATCCTTTATTCAATAATGATATTTGATAAGGAATATTGTTTTTTAATGAAATCGATAACTAGATATGAGTAATTATTTAAATATGTAGTAACTGGTGGGGCTCAGACTTTATATAACACCTTAATGCATCAATAGGTTCTCATGTGACAAATTAGTTGCAAAAATTAAATGGGTTTCTACCTGTAGTTTTAATCTATAATGAGGACGGATCTTGAAAGTAGATATTTTCATGTCTCTGAGACATGAGTTCCAATAATTAAGAATTTACTTCATTTTTATTCTATATTAATTATCCATCATATTTTCACTATGAAAAAGTATGTTTATGAATTTCATTCTCATTGTGTCGATAAAATGGAATATTTTTCAGTTTCATACCTTTCCATATTGATTTTACCTTATCTAGTTATTTTAATTGTATGTGTTTCTAGTTATTACCTTTCCATATTGTTTATGTACTCCACTCTTCATTCGTTTATTACATGGTATATGTTTTTAGTTATTTATAATTCCATAATAATTATTCTCATTAATTCATTATTTCTTCCTCAATACTTTACCCTTAATAAAAATTTGATCTCACCCTTATTTTTTTCTTTTCCCCAGGAATCAATGAAGCATACTATAAAAGATATTAAGATATATACTAGATGTAATAATTATATCCTCAAAAGAAAAAAATTATTTTTTAATTAGTGTATTAATTTGTAATATAAGAATAGTATATTTAACTCATTTCCCTAGACTACTAAACTAATCAATACCTATATATTTGATTCCTCATAATCACTATAATATAATGGTAGTAGAAACTAGCTCGAAGATTTATATAGTTGGGTCACTACAGTTAGTTTTAGAGGGATGTTTTAAAAAAACTATGGAAACATGATTTAAGAAAATATAGATTATAGAACATAACCCGAACAAATAATTTTAGGATAAGTATTGAATAACTCCATATTATTTTGGTAAAGTTGAGATTATATGGTTCTTCCAACAAATACATCACGGTATAGATACTATAAGTTGATTTTTTCTAGAATAGATGTACATAGGTGTAACAACTCTAACAAAGTGTGTCGAGAATTACTCTATGTAACTTGGTACCTGAAAATGAGCCTTACTACACACTTAGTTTGATAATCTTTGGTGATAAGCTTAGCATAATTCACATTTTATTGACAAACCATTAGGAAGTTTTTGAATGGATAATTAAAATAAATAAAGTAGGTCAAACATAATGTTCTTTAGATTGAAGATAAGGTTTCATGATTTAGATATCATATAAATGATTATTTGTTTTTCTATGACTATTTTTACTCACATTCTGCTTTTTGGTTATATTAAACAGATTATACTTGATCAATTCAAGTTAACATTGAAAATTATGGGAAATGTAGTGACATTGAGAAACCAGTTGAAATGTTGGTAAGAGTGAAGGATGTTGTGTTTTTGAATAATAAGTTTTCTGGAAATATGATTAACAACATATACCATAACCAAATCCCAAACTCAAAAAAAGATGATAAGGATGGAGTTTTATAAGATCTCATGTGTTGGAGACCATATATGGAAGAAGGATAAATTTTATTCATTCAAGAAGTGCATAAGGAGTCACATAGTAAAGTGTCATAATGAAAACAAAAAAATCTTTATGTGTGCGAATGAAAGATATACTGCAAATAATTGATGAAGAAAAAATGAAGAGTGTCATTTACAGAAATGAAACTCATCCTTAAGATTCCTTTATTGATATAAGCTATAAATTTGGGGAACGTAGACATTATCTGAGTCAGTTCCTTCTTCCTGAGGATTAAATCTAGTCAAAGGAAGAATCTTTGTGGAAATATGTCGATAAAGTATTTATGTATTTGGATTGTATTAAGAACCTTAGAGAAGGGTTATTTAGTGATTATATTATTTTAATGATTTCAGTCATATTTATTTTTTAAATTTTATTATTATGGTTTTAGAAGAGGATATTGTGTATTATAGGTGGAAACCAATCATGTCCGACAAGGCCACGGTTCTTGAAACAATGATTGAAGGACAATAAGGGTTTTACACCAATTACAGTTCTACTCAATTTACTAGTTAATATGTCATTGTTTTTAGTTAAAAAATTTGATAGATAAATACTAATGATAACTTGTATTGTAAATATTTATCTTTAGAGATTAATGTCATAATAATATGGCCTTTGGAGAATATTTAGGGAAAAATGTGATGAATTTTCACTCTTTTATGGACCTTATAATCTATTAAATGATTATTTTAGTGCTTTAAGGATCAAATTTCATTTTTTTAACCATGTATTAAATAAGGGGATGAATTAAAATTTAATCTATGTAACTCCAATAGATGTAAATGTTCATGTAAAATAAAATAATATCATGTATGAATTTTTTTGTCTATTAGTATGCAGTGAAGGAATTTCTCAACAGGATCGATATGATATTAAAAAATTGTTCTCTAATAACTTTATTTATGTTTAACTCGTGGTATAACTACCCAATATTGAAGTACAGTAACATTAAATTTTTTTGTAATAATTAATACATGACACAAACTAACGCCCAAGACCATATTAGTTTAGTGCCTTTAGAAACACGTAACATAATATTCTAACTTGGGGAAATATATTCAACATCTCCCATAAAGATCATAACCATTTTTTCCTAACTAAAACCTTTCTTTATATCCTATATAAATGACAACATAAAAAGGGTGAGCTAAAATTCTTAGTAAGGGTAAACGTGGAGAAAATATAACATACTATAAACATAAGAATGTAATGACATGAACATAAAGTTCAAATATCAAAATCATGATTCATGAAATAAATCCTGGAAATTCATAAGGATTAGATCATAAAATAACATTAACCATGATAAAATATCATTGACATAAAACATGGAATTTTGGGAAAAAAAATAAGAACATAATATGATTTCCACAGTATCCATGGAATTGTTTCCATGACTATCATAGTGGATTAATTCGATTTCTGAACCGAGTTTATAAGTCGTTCCAGCCATATTTTACTGAACCATATTTAATTTCCACTCTCTTCATGCCTATCTCATGAGATATAAATCTTTACCCCATGCATTGGATGGAGATATATGTCCCACCCATCACATAGTGAAATTATTCATATATGTGCCCCAAAAAAATAAATAATTAATCATTGCATAACCCAAGAAATAAAATGGGTTTCTTAAAAATCATTTCATTATAACATAATCCATATAAAATATCATTCCATCATTTACACACTCAAATAATATTAATAATAGGGATATAAACATCCCCCTATATTAAGAGAATCATCTTATATGGAAAATAATTTTCATAAAACACTAGATCTAAATTATTGAGGATAATATATTTTCTTCTTCAAAAAGGTTTTCATTCTCAAAATCCAGTGAAATTTAAAAAAACATAATTTTGTTGAAAATAAAATAGAAATATTTTATAGTATGCTTAATTTCAATAATGTTCCATGAAACTGTAAAAATCCATTCTTGTCGTATAAGTTAAAAAACATTGTCCTCATACTTTTTCTAGAAAAGTCCAAAATTAACTTGTATGTAAATAAAAGAAATATTCTTTCCATACCTATAGTAAAAGTCAAAATGGGTAAAAATTAATTTTAAAATAAATATAATAATATTAATAAATTTATGAATTTTTTATAACACATGGACATGGATGATAAATATGTCCCCAATAAATATTTACGTATAAACACTCTCGAATAAAAATGAGATTGAAAAATTGTCCCTTACCTTGTAATTTTTGTTTTTAGCGGGGGTGGTCACATCTTATGTAATGTTTAAATAATTTTATTAAATTATACCTGGACCATATCCATATTTATTATATAATATATGATCCTATGATATCATTTTTTTAATAGTATTTCAATATTATCATTATTTCGGGCGTCAACTGCTTCATTTTCCCATTCTAGTTTTGCAGTGTAAGTCTTGTATATTATGCATAGTATGTATTTTATTCATGAAATTAAGATCATATTTATTATTTTCACTCATCATATAAATTTTATAATCATTCATGAATTATTAACATGGATAAAGAATCTCATCGTGTTGTGGAGACGGTAGACCGTACGTACGCACGAGTAACAATATCCTTCAATTGATTGTTAAAGGGTATATAATTGGATGGTATATTAATTATAAAAAATAATTATAATGTTATATTCATTATTTAAATCCATTATACTCATTATTATACCCATCCTAAGAAATTATATTTTAATAACAAATTACCCCACGACATGGAGACGATAAGAAGTGCGTATGCATGCATGGTGATATTATTATTCATAGGATAGATACAAGGAGGTATAAGGTTGTACCCTAATTATAATAACATCTCAGATTTTATAATATAATGATGTTATAAATTATTTATGTAATCAACATAGAAATAATATGCATAAGAAGAAAATAAAATGAATTGAATTGGTAAAGCAATTACCTCTTCTTCACTGAACTTCCTTTGGATATCTTCTTAGGGACACTAGGGATGGAATTTTTGGAAAACCAGGACCTAAATAAGATAAATAAAAAAATTTATAAGAGAATTGGTCTAGGTTTGGTCAAGCTAGAATGATGAAGAAGGTGTGATTAAATATGGTAGGTGATACCTTTTTATAAGAGAGGAGAGGGGCACTTTAGGAAATTCTCAAAATATTAAAATATAAAAATACTATTATAGATTTAAATAATTAAAAACGAACCATAAATGAACTTTTAAATCATTTTAGACCACATCATATCCCATTTATATTATTTAACATTTTAGTGATCTTTAAATAATTTAATAATAAATTAATTCAATAAGATATTATTATTTCAAATTTAATAATATTCATTTAATTTTACATAAAATACAATAATACAAAATGTGAATTCGAATATAATGATTTAAAAAATTTATAATATATGTTATAGTTCTTTTAAATTTGATATACACATTAACTAATCCAAAATATAACAAAATTAATATTATTAAAATCAATTATTATATTTTTGGTTAATTAAATAAATATTGTTTTAGAATTGAAGATACTTTTAATGTAATTATATAACTTATAAAAATTAAAAATAAATTTATATAATTAAAATTGATTCCTTTATATCGAAATAGACATTTATATTCGTTCATAGCATGATTTTGGCCCAATGTGGACAAATAAATGATATCAAAATATAAGATAGTGATATTCTCTAACTAACTTTGATTTAAATAATATATAATTTATTTTCATGTAAAAGTTTCCATTAAACAACTCAAAATAGATCATATTGTGATAATTATTGAATATTATTCATCAAATAATTTTTGGGCATTTTTTGGTTTTATTTTAAACCATATAAGTTTGATTTACCCTTAATTAATTCCTTTATCTATTACTATGAAAACATCTATTTTTATTTACTAAGGGTTAATATAGACACTATAAAATGAAAAAGGAGACATAAATGGACCATTTGTGACATAGTAAACTTCATACCAATAGTTTTTCCTATTTTTATATTTTTATGAATTTTATATAATTTAATAAAATATTATTTATTTAAAATGTCAACATTGTAAATTTTTAAACAATTCATTAGCTGACTTTTTAGAAATATCATAACATAAATATATGTTTGAAAAAACTAATTTAAACCATACATAACATGTCAATTTAATCTATAAAATTAGTTTATAAGATTATTTCACAAAAATTATATATATTTTAATATAATTAATATCATTTATTTGATATTTCTATTAATAATTTTTTTTTTGCATCACTATTGAGTAATCATTAATGATAATTATTTAATATTTAAAAAATATAAATATATATATAATATAGGTAATTATATTAGATTACCAGAGACTACCTATAGTCGATTCTATTCCCTATTAATCCTTAGATTAAAATTATTATACTTATATAAAATGAGATTGTGACATTTTGTCACATTTATTAATTAGTTTATATTCTTGTCATATTCATGGGAATGTCTCCATTAAGTGATTAAATTTTGGTAAATAGATGATAAGGGTATAATTTATTCCTAAACTAGTATTTTAACAAGTGTTAGGATAATTTTATAATATCATTTTTACCTTTAATTACATGATTTACCTTTAATCAATGTAATAAAAATAATTACTACTGTTAGTATTCACAAAGCCCAAAAATAAAACTAACCTATAAAAATAATTTTTACCCACTGATTCAAATTTTAGAATCAAATTTTTATAATATAAAACAGATAATTTGCAGAAATTAATTTAAAATTTAATATCATTGTTAAAACCCAGAAGCTGGGTTTTAAGAAGAAAAAACATATCAAAAGATTATCATGTGTTTATTTCTAATTTAAATGTAAAATTACTGCAAATGAAAAAAATTGGATTAAATGATAAAATAAAAATAAAATTACACTGTAAAACAAATTGAAAATACAATATAACTATATAAATATATTAGTTGAAAAGGCATTTTTGAATTAAAATGTTGTATTTTCACTATTCATTAAAATATTAATTTTATCAGAAAATGAAACAAAATCAACAAAAATAAATTTTTATGTTCTGATTCCAAATAAGTAGTGTATTTTATAAATTAAAATATATAAAAGTGTAAAACACTTAATTTAAAATGGTTGCACCATCAAAAGGAGTCAAAACTACTTTTAAAAAAAATACTTTGTTATCTTAAATATTGAATTTGTTATTATATAATTTCTGAAAAATACATAAGATAAAAGTTAATGTTATATAAAATAAAAAATATGATTAATAGTATTCATGAAGGCTAGTTTATATCCCATTAAATAATAATATTTTAATAATATATCATTGTTTAGTGAAACTCAGTATTGCGTACAACGAAATCCATCGAGGAAGGTCGTTATTACATATAACGCAAGCCAAGAATTGTGTAGCGTAAACTATAAGATAATATGGTGTTGCATATAATAGAAGATAATATTGTTGTATTGTACATCAAAAGACATCAAATAAATTAAAAAGATTATATCTCATAAAATTTTAGGGTGTCACATTCGACCCCCATTAAAATGATATTCTCCCTCGAAATTTGTCAGGGTTATAAATGGTTTACTAATTGAAAGTTTTTTTCATGGAAACCCAAAACATTAAAATAAATTCTAAAACGAAATTTTCAAAAGGATAGTTAGAAACATAATTTTTACCCAAATTAAATCATCATTGGGTTTCCACATAGGTGAATATTGGTGGGAAGTGAAAACATGGATATGGAAGAGAAATCTAACAAGAAAGTTCTGATGGATAGTGATAGAGAATAAGGTATGGAGAAATTGAACTACTAGAAATCCATAAATTTGTTATGATTTAAGGTACCATATGATTCATTAAATAATAATGTACTAGGATTACATTTTTGGTTTCATGATCCTTTTACTAAATTTGATGAATTTTTGCATGAGAGGAAATACTTCCTTGATTTCAGTACAATCTCAATATTGATTTTTCCTGGAAATTTTATCAATTATTCTCTTATTTAAATAAATGAAGTTTAATTTTTCATTCTTGAAGTGTTATCAGATCATGCGATATAATGATAGGTCATTCCATCTATCACAACAAAAAAGTTAGAACAAGTTATCTAATATGCATAAGTCCTCCTATTGTGAGATAATACATTAATCTAACAAACAATAACCGAAAAATAACTTATACTATCCATCAATAGATAACATTACAGTCCTTCCAAAAACTGAAATTATAAAATTTTTGAAAGAGGTGAAATAAATAGACTTAACATTTGTCTCCCATATCTCATTTGGAAATTCTTGATTGTCACATTCCAAACATGTATATAACTTATTCATGAATTCCTTTGAAACATGGTATTGAAATGAATTACATATTACCATAGTGAAAACATAAATTCTATCAAAATTAACTCATTAAGAATAAAAACAATTCTATATACATAAACCATGATATCACTTTATCTTTATATCAGTCATGAACTCATTAATACTATCAAACATCTCACTATCTCCTTATCCCTTCATTATGAGCATGTCATGTTCTTTACAAAAATATTTCAATAACTTTTCATGGTTACCAGTACCATATAATTATGGAAAACCACAAAGTACCAATACATAGATATTCCCATATTTCATAATACTATAAAATAGATCCTATAACACTATTTTGGAATCCCATTACACAAACACATAATCATTCCACCACTTCTTTTTCATACTCAACATCTCCAATAGTGATCGCATGTTATTTTCCATTATCTTTGGGCTTAATAGGTTACTGACGTTGATCATCATTAACCCTTGGATTAGGGAATTGATTAGCATAATGCCCCATTTCCTTTCACTTGTATCATTGAAGTGTGAGTGGTGCATTCTCTATAGTCTTTTCTCTATTCACATCATTAGAAACTTTTTACCATTACTTCAGCACTCAACTACTCGATGAACTTCTTTTCCAAATGTAACGCCCTGACCCCAGCTACCCAGAGCCGGTGCGTTACTTCGTAACATTGGCATGATCACAAAAGATCAAGTCTCGAAAGACCGATTAGTTTAGTAGCCTTGTAAACACTAGATACATTCATAAATGTTACATTACATCACAAAGTGAAAAACTATGATAACATAGTCTCCATAGTCCACACTTCTATCCTCTTCGGACTATCCCTGTAGGTCATTCATAAAATACTTCTTCACATCCTGGAAAATATTAAAACATTGAAAGGAGTGAGCTCAGATGCTCAGTAAGGATAACAATATTGCGGAAGCTTTCATAAATAAACATAAACATTTAAGGCAATGTATAACTAAAACAAAAGCCTTTCAAACATGAACTGCAACATAATATGGCAAAAGTAAAATGAGATAATGCCATTTACTTATTCACATGGATATTCTACTGGTCGAATAATCACATGCAATATCAATAACCACTTTCATAATGATGGAATGCATAATGCCAGACTATCATAACCACATAGCCAAGGCCTCGTGCCAAGACCACAAATAATATTTTGTCAAGGCCTCGTGCCAGGACACTAGTTTGTCTCATGAGACCTGCCGATGCATCGAGGAGCTATAGCGGGCTCCACCCGTCACTTATTAAGTCCAATGAATTCCTCATATGAATAGGTTTAAGCATATCATAAACCATAAAAACATGCATAATGGAAACATAAAATTTCTACATTTCAATCACAAGATATCAATACAACATTTTGATATAATAAAAATGCTTTCAAAACCATTTTCAATTCCAAAATAAAAGAAAGTTAAAACTTTGTATTTATTTTTCATTAAAAGAAATGATGGCTTGTAGAGGAAGCCGAAACTCAAATAGTGGTCACGGTGGTGGGCAAGTCGTTGTCACCGCATACGTACGACAAAAACATTCCCTTTTGTCGTTTAGTAAACTCTTCGTATAAAAAATATTCCTTTTGAATATACGTAAAAGTCAAAGGGGTTTATACACCGAATAAAAGAAATTTGTGTATAAAACCAAATATGTCTCAATGAAAGGAGATTGAGACGAAGTACTTAAAAAGATCATTTTTAAAATAAAATAGATCTATTATGTGTATTCACTATAGGTACACATATAGAATACAAAATAAGACATAATAATATCATGACATAATTTGAAAGTATGAGATTAACCCAAAGAATGGAAATTGGGTTAAGAAGTTCCCTTACCTCGTGTCTGACTTGACTCAACCGTTCTTTAACCTCCTGAATAATAAACTAGATTTAATATATACCTTATTAAGAACCATTTTCAATTTCATTATCCTTATTATATCACTTATTACAATGATATGAACATTATGTAATTATTTATGTTAATAACGGTCGTTTTGTCGATCTTTGGTATTTGAGTCAACAATAAACTTCTTATAATTACAAGTTGTTTATGTGGTAGAATATCCATTATCTCCAGAATTATATTCATGATTTAGATGACATATATATCATATATATCCAGTATATACATTCATTCATAATATTACGTAACATTTAGAGGTAAGAAATGAAATGCACCGTTCATGGAGACGGTAAGCCGTACGTACGCATGAACGCTAATTTCATTTCTATTTCGTATTTAATGGAATGAAATCATAATTATATAAAGGTATAATATAGTTCCAGTATAATATCATATATAATATCATTTACTCCATCCTTTATACATCCCACATATGGCATTAACGATTCACATCACTTTGAGGGGGCGGTAGTCCGCACTTCCTAAAATGAAATTATCGCGTTTACCCATAATGGAAATCATAAAGTATGCCATAAATTAGAAATACAGAAGCATAAGGAAAACATAAACATAATATATATATCATATATGAAAATAGTGTCATCAAAATGGCCACCATTATAGGTGTTAAAATAATTTGAACAATCATCGTTTCGTGAGGCAGTATTTCGCCACCCACAGAAACAGTATGTTCTTTAACCATTATATGTAGGTGTGTGTAAGTGTAGCTCGAATACTTCTTATTAAAAAATCCTAGTATATTGAGTATACTTTTTTTGTTACAAAAGAAATGAATAAAAAGAGTTTAGGGGGTTGGAGAAGAAAAATAAAACAAAACAACATTAGAAAATACATACCTCAAAATCGGGTAACTCTTTTTGATTTGAGCCAAAGGCTTCCTTGGGAAGAGTTCTGCCCAAAGTGAAGCTTCTAGTAGTAATAGGGGGAAGTTTTTAGAGTATTTGGGCAGAGTTTGGCCGAGCCAAATTGCTTGAAGGTGTGAATAAGGTGGGAGAGGTGGGGGCCTTTTATAAGTGGAGAGGAGGGGCACTTTTGGAAAGTAATGAAATGTTATTCTATTATACAATGATTTTAGGATTATAAAGATCCCACACTTGTATAATTCTAGGATAAGGTGATAAGGGTTCGAAATCTCTTCATCCAATAGGCTTTGGACAAGTTTATGCCTTGGATTTTATATGATCTTCACATTTTATTTAAATCGTTAAATAATGAGGTCATCGCTGCATGATCATGATGTCTTAAATAATTTAATTAATTTAATGTCTAAAAATTATAAAAAAAATACTATGATGTATGAAATCTTTTTATCTTTCTAATTAATATTTATAATCAAAATTTGGAGTTGCGTAACCCTACTTAAAAACTTTTTTAGTAAAACAACTCATGTTTGTGTCAATTTAATTTTAACATTAAATAAATATATATTAATGTCATTTTCCAACTAAAGTGGCTCCATGGGGTCCCCAAGTTGACCCATGTGTTTTCTTGGTCGGCCATGACTCATCCAATAGGAGTAGTACAAGTTTCAAGCTCATATCATATTATTAAAACATTATTTTTACCTTAAACTACACTAATTACCTCTAATCGCGATTAAGAACTTAAAAGTTACTATTCCCCAAAAAATTATTTTAATCTCATTGAACCACATTTTACTTCTTAATGGCAACCATTTATGTCGGATTTATGAAAATCAAATCATAGAAGTGGTAATATTTCATTTAGACGAAAAAGCAGTTATTTAACTACCACTTAGTGGTTTCACTATTCATCAAAAATTGATGTTTTTCAGAACAATGAAAAAATTTCACCCTAAGCTATAATTGATATTCTGAATTCAAAAATGATGTCTATTTTAAAAAATTACAAACATATAAGTTGCATTAATTAATTTTATAATTAATTCCCACTGTCACAACAAATAGCGTGTTTTTAAGAAACAATTTATATCCAAAGATTGGCAATTGTTTATGTCCAATTTCAATGTTAAATTAATTCTAATGACCACCATTGGATAAAATGGTAAAAATATATTCTAATTATACTTTAAAACCACTAAATATTATAATTTATCACTATAAATTATTTTTATTAAAAAAGTTGTTTTTAAGTATTTTCCACTATTCATAAAAAAGTAGAAGTTCTCAGAAAAATACCAAAAATTCAACATAGGCTAATTTCGATATTCCGAATCCAAAAATGAAGTCCATTTTGAAATATAGAATTTCTATAATTTTAAAAAGTGGTTATTACTATTCATAACGTCTACTATGATTAGTCGCGATGTTTTAGAACTCGAAGTTGCGTACAATGCAGGCTATTGCATTATTGAATGAGAAGCGTATCATGGAAGCTCGGGGTGTTACATTCTCCCCTCCATCAATAAATTGTGTCCTCGCAATTTGAAAATTTTATTTGAAAATAAAAGGTTGAGGTCCTCAACATTCCATTTATTATTAACATGATTGTGATTGATGACCTAAATAACTCCCTATAGATATTTAATCTATTCCTAAAATTATGTATCTCTAATTTCCACTAATTATATCCGACTTAGAAATCTAGTTATCTTTTTTTCCTTATGACCTTTTTACATCACATTCTCTCTTTTCATCAATATTTCTTACAAACCCCTTCCGTGATGTGGTATTTTAAACATAGTGAATATCAAAAAATATATCCCCAAGAATGATATTAAATTGTGAGGTTAAAATTTAATTAAGGTGGTGAGAATGTAACACCCAAAAAATCTAAAGTAGGTAGATTGTATTTGATAGTGTGTATGACAAGCAACACCAAGCGCATAAGGGAATATATAATATCCAGATAATTTATAATACATTTATTATATTAAATAAATTAAATAAAACTTATTGCTTGAAATGAATGTTATACTGGGTTTTCATACATTTCACACAACATTGTGTTTCTTCAATGGCATGTGTTACACATAAGACTGAGTTTTACCAAATAATACAATATTATTAAAATATGATTGGACATAACATATCCATGAAATTAAAAATTATGAATACGATTAAATATATTGTAAAAATATATGGATTAAAAGAATATTTAATTAATTAATCGGTAAAATATTAATTATAAATGAATATAACAACCAAATTACTATAAAGAGAATATTTTTATAGAAAACTATTTTTATAAACATAATAGTGTTTTATCATAATAAATTAAATGAATTAAAATTTTCAGTGATATTAATGTAATATATATGTATTATCTATCCAGTAAAATATTTTGAAATTAATCCAATATATTTTATTGGAATTAGATAAGAACAAACCCAATAGTACACATAAAAACATATATTTTTATTATTGCACTTTTACTGCCTTTTACTAGAGAGCCTATTTTAAATCAAATTTTTGAAAATTTTTATAATGCAAATATGTTATATTAAACCTAGAATTTTTAATTATAATATAAATATTATGTTTGCCTTATTTTTCGGTATTTTTTTGAAGTTTAATTTTCAATGAATTGTGAAAATGGCGAATTTTATTTTAAAATTTCTTTTTCATCTAATTCATTTATAAGGTAAAATTATATTTTCATTGGTTTTAAAGAATAATAATATAAATTTTATATAATTTAATCAAATTTAGGTAATTGTAATCAATTTCATTTTCAAATTGGATATGAAGACTTAGAAATCGTTTGATAATTTTTACATTAAAAACCTGTATTGTCATCTCGTCTGCGGGGGGAAAATAAAATTAATTTCTACCACCACTATGATTTCAATTTGAAAATAAGGATTTAATATGTTTAATATTTATAATTTATAATGTATATAAATTTCATCTTAGTTTTTAACCAAAAATATTAGTGAATGTAATTAGAATTAATTACAATTATTAAGGTGACATTAAGCTTAATAATGGAAAAAAACATAACCTTTAAGGCCAAAATGACCATTAGTTTTTTCACAAATCTATTTTTGGTCATATTTAAACCATATAAACATTTAATATAATTTGGACCATTCTTGGAGAAAATTTCATTTGAAAAAACCTGGGTGGAATTCCCTTTTCAAATATTTATAAGAGTGTCACTCCAACTCCACTATAAAATGGAACTCTAACCTTCCACTTCCACACACCAGTCATGAAACGTTTTCTTAACCATGATCTATTTAAATAGATCCTAAATACCAATCCCCTCAACTTTTATTCATCACCTTATGCAGAAATCCATCCAAGGAATCCCTATGGTTCAAACCAAAATGAGTTACCAGATTAAGAGGTAACATCTTCCTCATGCCCTTAAGTTTTATTTATTTCTCCCCCTCTAAATTCTACTAATTATATGATTAAATAATAACATAAGTATCCTGAATATATTAAAATGTTTTTATTTTAAGGGTTATAACTTCACTTACACAAAAATCCATCAAATTTTTAATGAACCTACCATTTATGTGTACGGTGAACTACCACCTCACAAAATAATGATTGTGTATTCCTAATTTAACCCCTATCATTGTGGGAATTATGATGGACATGATATTTATAGATGATATATGTGATATTTATAATATATTTATTTGTCTTTAATCAATATAATAATATACCTTTATTCTTTACATTTTGCGTAAATATAATAACATTGTTTGTGGAAGTGTGGACAACTCCCTCCTAAAAGAGATGAGATCCGATCACAAGATATATAGAATGTACGAATTATTATATTAATTATACATATGTGATATAAAAAACAATATTATCATCAAAAAATAATTACCTTTATATAAGTATAATGTATATTATTTTCTTTATATCCTTTTATCACACTTAAAAAGTGAAAACATCATTTCTAAAAGTGTGCATTACTTCGTCCTCGACATGATGTGATTCCTTTTAAATAATAACAATTATATATTAATGTACATGTGATTAAAAAATTTGTTATTTGTGATATAATTATTATTATATAAAGACTGATTTTACATATATTCTTTCTACAATGATCATTGAAAATTGGGAACTTTACTCACGCTTACATATGACCAACCATCTCTATGATTGTAAAATTGGATCATTTTTTGGAAACATATTTAATGATTGGTTTTAAAATTATAATTGATGAATTTATATTATTATTATTTCATTTTTATTATTCAAAAGATGTTATATAATGAACCCTTTTCCATATTTGACCTATAAAAGTGGTTTTTGACACATAAACCAAATTTGGGGAAGATGCAAACATAATAGCTTAAGTAGTTTAATACAAAATGGTAATTAGGGAAAAAAAGTTATGAAAAATATGATTTTTTTAATCAAGTAAATAATTAACATAATTTTATTATTTAGGAATATAAAGACACAAAAGACATGTTAGACTCAAGGAAATGAATTTTTTTCTAAATTTTTACATTTGTGAGATAAATATTACATTTACTACTTTATTTTTTTTATTTTATCTATTACCTCTACTAATATATTATTTAATTAATCTTTTTATCTTAATGGTATTTAAAAATTCATTGAATTTTTTTTCCTTTATTAGGCTTATGATTTAAAATATTTCAAAGTGGTGTGGGAAACTTTGGAATGTTTAATGATTATTTTACTCAAGAATAATTTTAATCATCTGTCATTTCCATTAGAGTAAATTATATGACCATTGATCAATAAACCCTTTAATTTCCCTCTAATCTAGTTATTAATGTTCTTTTTTCATGTATTAGTAATATATTTCAACTCTACGGTACTCAAAATGTTATCGAAAATGTTATAAAGAAAACCAGACTTCATTCTCTATTTTGTTATAGAATCTGTATTATTCTGAAAACCTTATTTTGTAAAAAGGATTTAAAAAAATGTTTTAATGTTTTAATTTTGATTTATTAAATAAATTTTTATCTTCTTTTTTATCTTTTACCCATGTTTTTGAAGGAATATTATTGTCACTTTCTTAATAAGGAATTTTTCTATCATTTTAACAATAAATAAGTAATGTAATTTTTACCTTATATTGGATGTATAGATTTACCCACCACAATTTATTTGAAGCTTAGTTTTCATGTATAAAATATTACTTTTTTAAATAAATTTTTATCAAAAGTTGTTTTCATAGTATTGGTTTTTCAAAACAAATAGATAATTTCCTCAAGAATGTTTTTCTAGTATCTTTTTATAGTATTTCTATTCATCAACAACACTAACCATTTATTTTTACTTCAATTAGAAAATGTTATATAGATATTATTTTTATTATTCCATTGGATGGTTTGTGATTCATTTAGTCAGGGATAATGTTGACATTTACTTCCTTGATTCCGTTTAGTCCCCTTGAAATAATAAATTAACTATTATCAATTGATAGTGAATATCCACTAAATATAAATATCAATTTTCATGGATATCATTATTTCCTGAAAAATATAACTTTTTTCATATGGGTTTTACTTTGAAAATTATTTGATTATCTGGGATAATTTTGATAATTTTTTATACTTTATTCAATGCGAATATTTGATAAGTCATATTTTTTATCAGTTAAATAGTTTAATAGATATCATGAACTATTAGGAAAAGTAGTGAAAAGTGGGGCCCAAACATTATATACCCATTGATACATCAAAAGTTTATCATGATAAAAATATGTTTTTAAAATTAAATGGGTTTCTACCTGTAGTTTTAAAAATTCCAGAAGATGGATCATGATAGTAGTGGTTTTTATAAGACTAAGATATGACGTCCAATAGTGAAGTATTGCCTTCATTTTGATTTATTATTTATTATTCATGACATTTTAATAACAAAAGATACTGTGGATGCATTTTTTTATCATTTTATTGATTAAATGGAACATGTTTTAGTTTCTTACCATTACATATTTACTTTACTTTATCTTGATATATGAATGTAATTTTTTCCTAGTTATTACAATTCCCTACTAGAAAATGAGGCTACTGCCACAGAACAATAGCCACGGTTCTATGGCCTATAGACGCGATTTTAAAACTCTGGCTATAGGCTTGTTTTCCAAGGCCTATTTCCATGGTTTTGAAAACTTTGGCTATAGGCCGTGGCTATAGCCACAGTTTTGTGGCCTATATCTATGGTTTTAGAACCACGGATATAGGCCGATTTTTTTTATAGCCTATAGCCACGGTTTTCCAAAACTGTGGCTATAGGGTTCCCATGCTTCCATGGGAAAAAGATTTCCCCTTAAAAATTTGGCTGGAAGACATACCATCACGGTTTTGAGGCAATCTCCATGGTTTATATTAATATATATATAATAATATATATATATATATCCAAAGTGTTGTGAGGTGTATTGGTAAGTACACAGATTCGTAAAGAGGAGGTACAAGGATCGAAACTCGCAGGTATGATTTTATATTTAGGATATTTCCAAGGTTTACCGAGGCTATATCCAAATTTAAAACTGTGGAAATAGATTCATATTGCCACAATTTAAATAGTGTCTATAGGTCAACTACCACGGTGGTAGTTTTTGAGGCCTATTACCATAGTTTTATAAACCATGGTAATAGGCACCTATTGCTGCAGTTAAAACCGTGGCAGTAGGTTAAGACCTACTTCCACGAGGATAGTATCCACGGTTAGCCAAAAACATTACCGTAGGATATGGTCACATGTTTTGGACCTATTTCTATGGTTTTGATCATTTGAAATAGGTGTTTTTAAAGTTTTTTCCCATATTATTTATGTACTTCCTTCTTAGTTTGTTGATTACATGGAATGTGCATTTTGTAATTTACCATGCCATAATTATTATTCTCATTGAATCATTATTAATTCGTCAATACATTATCTTTATAGAGAATTTGAGATCACCCTTATTTTTTTTTCTTTTTCCTAGGAATACATGAAATGTACTATGAATGATATAAATGGATATACTAGATGGAATAATATTATCATCAAATAAAAAAATTATATTTTAATAAGTGTATTCATTTATAATACAAGACTTTTTTTGTATCAGGTTTACCAAGACTACTAAACTCTCCGATACCTTGGGATTTGATTCCTTATAATCATTCCAATGTAATGGTAGTAGACACTGGATCTTGGATTTGGGGGGTCAGTTTGATACATATAAAATATAAAACATTATTGTAACATTTTATAAATTTTTAATATTCCAACACAAATTATATAGACAAAAAATGATTAAAATCATATCAAACACTAAGACTTAACTATTTTTTTAGTTGTAACAATTTTCATTCAAGGCATAGTGTGGTATGCTGGGTGAGTTAGGGTTAATGTTTTGGATATTGACTATGGGATTCAATTTATTTTTGGATTCAATGTAGTATGATCTTATCCTATAGAAATTATTTTATTGAAATAATGAATTTTTTTGAAGATAGTGTTGACTACATATGTGTTTTTAAAACAGAATATTATTATAGTGAAGTTATGTGTTGTGAATGGTATAATTCGTTTTCTATTTTCTTTTATTGTCAGTACATAGAACTAATTTCTTATACAAGAATAAAATTGAAAACAAAATTAATTCTGATGGTTCATTTCTTTTTAATACCATTAAAATTATTGTAATACACTTGATGGGGTTTGATAATGATTTGAAAGATTGCATTGTTATACAGAACATATCCTTCCCAAAATATGGGTCATCACACCTCAATTTTTATATATAATGTTATCTTATAATTAAGTAAAAAAGTGGATCATACCACACATTGGGATACTAAAAAATATTTTTATATCTCAAATTTGATGATTTTTTAATTTATTATTTTTTCAATTAAGATCACATTATAATGGTCAAACTATGATTTTACCTGATTAGATTGTTCTAAAGGAATTTGTGGTTTAACTCACTTTCTAAGATATGTTTTAATGATAAAAAATAAATTTCATTGTTCAAAAAATTACATTACATGTGTTTTATGATCTCTGGATTGAGTAACATTATAGGATTTCAACTGACCCATGGATTGGTGTAGGAATATCTTTGAAGCCTATTTTAGAAGGACCCAAAATCCAATAGTAGTTGTTAGCCAAATGAATACTACAGGTCAATTAGTGGCACTAGATCGAATATTCATAACTACTCAAAGTCCACTGGATACCTTATTTATTCTCACTATCCATCCAATGATTTCAAGATAAAATTTTATTTATCAATGTATTTTGAAGCTAGTCATTCCCACTAGAGCCTTTAGAAACCTGGAAGTTGATAACATTTCCATTGGCTAGATGGAAGATTCATGAAACTTGATGGTGGTATCGAGTCTGCAATTCAAATCATGTATTACCAATAGTTATCAAAGACTCCCTTGACCTTCTTACACCCCCAACATAACCCTTCAACCCACAAATACTATAATTTAATCCCATTAGAGTCTTAGAAATTATTTGTTTTAACAAAAATAAACCATATAAAATTAAATTAATCATAGACTCCCAATTTTCATTTATTGCATCTTTTCTTTGGATTCCTTTGTATTTCATTCTTCAAACACCATAAAATTCTATCATTATCTATACGATTATTCAGGTTTTCAATTACATAATATTATATATAAAAGATAATTTTTATTCAAAGTGTTTTTCTGAGTAAAATCTCATCTCTATAACATTTTGGGTATGTTGTATGTATTTAAAACAAATGATTGTCTCTTTGGAATTTCGGAAAATTGATAAAATAAAGGTCGTATCAATGTTTCTCAATTATCAAAAAACCAAGGGTTTTTATTCATTTAGTATTTCTAGGATAACACTAAATCAAAATACTATTAATTAATAACCCCTCAAGTAGTTGAGGCGTGAGATATGAGCCCCCAAATTTAGCTATTATTGAACACCTTAATCAAATCACGTTCCTTAGTAATATCCTAAAATTCATAATTCTATAATTTTTTCATTAAATCACACTATTAAAATGTAATTATTAACCACATAATATATTAATACATATAAATAAATATCTCTCATCATTTACAAATTCATTGCTACACTTTTGATTTCGATTTATAAATACATCCATCAAGGATATTATTCATAAATTTATTATTTTAGTATATTAAAAATAATAAAATTGTATCAAATTATAATTATTTAATTTTTATAAGGAAATTCACCCCCATTTTCATCCTACTCTATCAAAACATTTTTATTAAAGGGAGTCATCTTCTCAAAATTTTGAATAAACCATATTATCAAAATTTTATTTAAACATTTTTTCTAAAAAAATTATATCATTGTCTTTATAATTTTATTTTTGGAAATATAAATTGACATGATAGGAAATTATTTAAATGATTGATTCCAACTATAAATCCCTAAGTTCCCCTCATAGGTAAAAATGGTTAGATCCCATTTAATTGAGTAAATAGTCTACATTTATTATAAAACATACATGCCTACTTTGTATAACAGATTTCGATATCTCGTACTGAGAATTTTATGCATGGTTGTAAAATGATTAAATAATTAAAGAAAATGTACTCATGATTCTATTGAAAAATTTTGAACTTTATGGAAAAGACATGAATTCACTACATTTTGGTTTCGAGAGAGATGAATTTATATTTTTTTTTAATATTAAAAAATTTCTAATGATATTTGACAAATTTCTTGAAGTTAATCATGAAGGAAAAAATTAATTGTTATGATACTAGACATGATATGAATAGAAATGTTTTTTAATGTTTTATCATACATATATATAAATCAATTACTGATATTGTTTACTTTCTTTTCTAAATTTTTCAATGGTAGAAAGTCTCTTGGTGATTTTTTTTTTACAAAAACACATATGAAGAGGATAATTTTGGTCTTTTAAAGTAATTAGGCACCACATGTATTTGAAATACATTCGGGAAGAGAAACAAATAATGTTTTGTTTGAAGAACTCCTTAGCATTCACATGAAATATGAGATGTAATCAACATTAATTCTCTAAGTATAAACATTGAGGGAATTCTTAATATGGTTCTCACAAGATAAATTATGAAAATATTATTGAAAAATAAGGTACCTTATTAGTTAATGTGATTGAAAAAAATAGTTTTTATTGTTGGACTAAATCTATACACATCCTTTTTTATTATTTTTTAATAATTATAATGTAAAAACCTCTGCTAAAAAGTATTGATCAAAAAAAAACTTTTAGAAAAAAAATAATGGAAAAAATTCATATAACTATTGATTTACAAATGATTATTTTGTAAAAATATTTATTATGAGAAAAATTCAAGTACATATATGGTACATGGATAGAATATTCATGAGACATATGCGTAGTGAATACTCTAATTTTAACCTTCTTAAAAAATCTGATGGAAGTCATGTCATACATTTTCATAACACATGAAGTAAAATCAATTTTATTGGTAGATTAGGTTATTTCATATTCTATCAGTATTAATGATGTTTTATATATTATATATTTGAAACCTTTTTAATTAGAAATCAATATTTTCTCAAAACCCCTTACTCATGAACATTTTTTAATGTGGAGGGAGGAATTTCCCTTTTATATCACCAAGTTCGTCTTGAAAAAAATTACAATTAAATTTTCCGTTTTATTATTTTTTTTCAAAATGGAAATTTGTCTATTAATATAGGAATATTATTTCTCAAATGGATATTGGTTTCGAACTATTCATTTTTATAAAACCATTTTTGAAAATAAATAAACCCTTTTTATTAAAATTATGGAATAGTTTTTTCTCAATTATTTAAATCATTTTCAATTGAAAATTAAATCTTACCATCTTTTGAAATATGTTTTTTCTCATTATTAAATTCAATGTATAATCTCATGAAATTTAATAAATTAATATTTTGGTATTTATTTATGGAAATTAATGATTAATCTCTGTCTTTATTGGGTTTCACACTATCTATTTTTTTGAATCTAAGTACTTTTTTTCTATTCTATTTCATATCTCATTAAGCCTTTAAATGTATCTATTTTATAATTTGTTGTCTATCACTTGGGTGGGAATCTTATTTATCTTTTTCTGAACATTTTATCTTCATATTAAAATTTAGTTATATTTTTTATAATGTTTGTTGGATTCCAACAAGTATATTAATAATTATTCTTATATCTATATAAAAATATTCCTGAGATAATTTTATCTACTTATGCATGAATATATTTCTCATATATGATTTACCCATTGTTTTTTATATCTTTACTATGATTATATTTATTTATTAGATCCTTTAATCAATATTTTTCCCTAAATCCTTTTTATTTTATATGCATTGAACATCATACTATTTCTCATGAGGTTATTCTTGAGAAATATAAAGGTAAAAATGTTTTTGTTTCTCTGGGGGGATGGAATAGAAGTAAATACTTTTTCTCTAAATGTTTTATTTATATTTTATTAATTTCATATAATATCCATTAGTATTTTATAAAATTTTATAAAATTATGATTTTTTTAATTTCATCTTGAAATATTTTTTTATCTCTTTGAATTTTATTATAAAGTATGAATATTTCATTTAAATATTTCATTAGTTTATCTTGTGCATTATGAATATAATTTTATTTAAACTATCTATTGATAATTAGTTTTTATTTTACACTTTATTTTTCACATTATTTTGTTATATTTTCAAATTGGAATATCCTTTTTATATCTAACATATATAATGCGTTGTATTTTTATTATTTCACTATATGGGTTTATTATTTATTTCATTTTTATTATTATATAATAATAAATTTTGGTAAATTATAATAATATTTATTATCTGATAAAACAATTCATTTTTTGGATAAATAATAGATTTTTATTTGGGGTAGATGCACCTAGGAGTATTGACATTGAAATGGTTTATTTTTATGTTAACCCGATCTTCACCCTTGGCATGAGTAGTATGTCGTTACCGTAAACATTGTTTGAAAATAATATGGTATTTTATTTTTGTAATTCAAATAATCTTTTTGAGCCATGATTGAACATATTTCAAAATCTCTTAAATTTGGAATTTGTTTAAAAATATATAACAAAATTATTTAATTTAATAGACTCCATAATATTGATTTTATTTCAAAAAATACTTAAATATTTTCGTTTTAAAAATAAATTAAATCATTAATTTATTTAAAAATCTATTAAATCGTGATTTTATTTCAAAATTTCTAATATAATGAATATATTTAAAAATCTATTAAATATTAGATTTACTAGAAAATATATTAAATATTTTTAGGCATTCTCCTCTTTAGATTAGCCTTATTCTCTTTATTTATCAAATACACAATCTAATTTAATATAAGGAAATCCTGAATAATTTATTATTAAATTCATTCTCTCTGGAGATTAAACCTTTTCAATTCATTATTTTGTAAAGGATTTCTTGATTTTAATGTTTAAATTTTAAAAAAAAAATTTCATTTTCCTTCTGAATATAAATATTTTAATAAATCCCTTAATAATTTAAATAATTAATTTAGGGGTATCAAATGCTTTTATATATTTTATAGTTTTTTTAGAGGCGACATCGATTTTTATAAAAATTTGAGATTATTGATTATCTAATTTATTATTCAATATTAAATAATTCTTAACAAATTTGTATAATTTTTTTGATACTTTGTGCATTTGAAAAGAGAAATTACATGTTTTTAATTATATTTCTCAAATGATGAATTATTTTAAAATACAAATTCTATTTCAAGTTTTAATATTTTATAATATTCTTTTGTCTCTCATTTTCCTTGGATCACTTTGTGTTGACATTTATTCTAATATCCTTATTCATATTTCTTTTAGATAATTAAAAAAGGGGCTACGAGAAATGTTTAGATTCAAAATATTAGGGATAAATTTATATATATTTTTGAGTTTTTTAAATATATTCAATCCTATTTGAAATTCATTTGACTTATACTCCTTAGAGTATTAAAAATGATTTTAAAATATTGTTTGAATTTTGGATTTAAATATTTATAATCATTTTGAATAGTTGTGAAAATTTATTGGATGTATTAACATGAAATATATCTTTTCATTTAAATATATTTCCACATGAATATATTATCTTGTTTTTTCTCAATTTCTTTTGGTTATCAAAAGGGGCTAGATTGTTTTACCAAGCTCTCTTAAATAAATATTTCTAATCAAAAACATCATTTTTTGTTCTTAAAATCAATTTCATGTATTTTTATCACTTCTTTTTCAAAATAATTGTAGGATTTCAATCGAGAAAAGGGTGGATAAAAGTGGAGGTTGGAAGATTATTTAAGATGAACCCAAAGTCGTTCACTAGTTCCAGGCATATGAAAAAACACTAGATAACCAATGGTATAGGGAAAAACCTCTCAAGATATGGGAAGTCCACTAGTTACCTAGTGGAATAGCACCTACTTTTAGGTGAGGTCAGTAATGAAATATATTTCTATATGTTACTCACTGGATAATAAATGGAAGCCAAAAACTACTGGTGCAGTCTTCCACTAATTAATAGGATACCAAATGACCACCGGATTGCTAGTGGCATCAGGAAGTTATCTCATCATGTCGAGTTATAAAGATATAGAATTCATAGATGGTGGCCATCAATTGATCCCTTCACCTCATTACTATTAAAAATTCACCCTTATATCCTTGAATCCTATAAATAAAACCACTAGTATACTTTTAAAGCAAAAATTTCAAGCTACAATGATTCATAGAAATTGAAAAAAATTTATCAACAACCAAATTTTCTGATTACCTCTCCACTTCACACCTCTTTATATTTCTTTATTCAAACACCTTGACCTCAAATCTTTCTTTCTCAAATTATTTATATTTATTATTCTCCATATTTCTAGAAAATTAATAATTTTTTATTAGGTTTTGAAACTATGAAAATTTAATTTCTCTTAAATTTTGATTTCTTGGTAAAATAATAAAACCAAGTTTTCTCTCTTTGGGTTCTTTTGAAATTTAAAAAAAACGACTTTTCCTAGGTTTCTTGGTTATATCTAAAATCATAATTTTGTGTTTATTTCTATTTTTGTGACTATCGCCAAATAAATTGTTAATTAATTCATAAAAACTCAAATATTTTATAAGGGAGACGTATGGGATAACCAAAATTTATTTTCAAACACCCTTTTAAAATTTTATGTCTTATTTAATTTAACTATATATTTCATAATTAAATTTTTTAAATAAAATATAAAATAATTAATTAATTATATAATCACTTAATAAGTCAAATAAAATAATTTGATATCCTACTTAATATATATATATATATATATATTCTTCTATAATTTATCCTTTTTATTTACAAATACTCTTATTAATTATATTGAAGATACTTTATTTATTTTTTTATATCACTAAATTTCATAACAGTAAAAAATTATTTAGTTTGATTTATTAAAAGGGAATTCAGTCCTTACCTCTTTCCATCTCAATTATAACAATATTGATGGATTTCACAATACTGGTGATGAAATCTCCATGCGTGGAAGCTCATTACACAATAAACAAGGATGTGAAATATGGAGGATTATATATATTGGAAAGAGTAAGAAATGATGATGAAAAGATATATGGTCACTCCATAATGATTTTGGATATTATTAGATGTTTGATAAAAACAATCTTCTTTCACTATAACACATCTCATCACACTATGTTTTACAGTTTAATGCATTTTTCATGTTGTTTTGATGATGTTGATTAATGGAAAACCCATGGTATACTCTAAATAAAATGAAAAAGTCCACCAATCATATAATGTTTTACATAGAGGTATAGATTTATATAATGTATCAAATTAAATCAAGAGTAGTATAGAATATATGTTTTCTCTGGATTTGAGTTTGAAATTATGAATTATGGATAATAGATTATAGAATAATGTTGTTTTGGGGTTTATATAAAAGATATATAAGAGAGAAGAGTGCTCCATGATTTTTAAGACTATGATAGGGGATGAGGTAATTGAAAACGACACCTGAGAAGTAGATATGATATTCAAAGATTCGATTCATAATATAATAATACATATAATATGAATTTAAATAAATCCCATGAAAAATAAAGAACATATTATTAAATTTAGATATATTTTTTTGACTTTTTAATTGATTAATGTAATATTTAATTCTATTTATTCACAATAGATAGGTGAATAAGTTAAGAACATTATTGTTTCATGAGTTTGTTAATTTTTTATAAGAGGACAACTATAGTTTTTAAAGATCAAAATAAGAGTTGATATAATTCTACAGTAATGTGATGTATCTTATGAAGGTTTAATATTTTTCTTTTTATGATAATTGAATATGATTTTTTATGATTTCGGTGAATGTTTCATTAGATTATAGACAATTATAAGAAACATGAGTTATTTGATAATTTCTCATTGTTTTAATTTTTAAAGATGAATCAAATGAATCGTGTGATCAAGGGTTTACCAAAATTGTGAATGGAATATCATAATATAATAATGTTTTATCAAAATAATGTTCATTTACAAGAACACCTAAAGATGGTTATTCAGTGGTAGAATGTCATAGTATGTGAAACACCAATTCACCTCTATAGTAATTGTATCTAGGTGTATTATAATTTCTTTTGGATTTTTGTTGTCAAATAATTGTAGTCATAGACTCAGGAACCATTCTATGAAAAATGTATGTGTTGTGATTTTTACTAATATTTGTTCTCTTTTGGTAATGAAAATTGTATTTGAATTTGTTGGAAACAAAGTATTACTCTAAATAAATGAATATTATAGTTATTATAATGTTATATGGTTGAAAAACTATAATTTTTAATTATAGTATACTTTCAAACTCAGTATCCATTATGTTTAATATAATTTGAATTACCAGAAATAGGTATGTTCATCAAATAAATAATGTTTTCATAAAGTGGCTGATTTGACGAACATTGATAAAAATTATGGATCTCAAAATACATTTATTTCAAATAATTAGTGTCATTTATCTTGACATTTTCATGTAATGGGAAAATGGAAATATAAATGAAATCTACAACTAAATTGTTTCATGTGGGAAGATATTATATATTTTATAGCCTAAGGACCAGTATTGAAGAATTGAAAAAGGTGATAAAGAGTTAGAGTCATCATGAAGTAATTCCTTGAGTAAAACATAAAAATTAATAAATTACAAGTTTCCCTTCATGTGAAAAGGAAAAAAAATAACAACATCCATGAATTATAATTATAATCAAAGATGGATAATTAAGAATATATTGAGGATGAATCTAGAGTTGATATTTCATGTAAAATGGATATGAATCCATTAATTTCTAATGTGAATGATGAATATCTCCCTAGTGATGAATATAGTGGTTATGATAAAGATAAATATAATGGTATGGAATTAAATTGATTCATGATTTGAAAGAATCATTAAAACATCCAAAAATCAGGTGAAATGAAAAACTAATGACTCTTAAATATGTAATGACATTAATTAAACCCATTATTTGTATATAAATCAACATTGTTAGTACAAATGTATGAATTTATGGATTTACACATTAAATAGAGGAATATAAATTAGAATATGGAATATAATGTTAAAGGGAATGAAAAAGAGATTAAAATTATTCAATTAAAGATATTGGACTTATAAAAAGCATTGAATGTGTTTAACTTTTACTTCAATATTTACACTCATAAAGTGGGAGTATAATGAAAGGGAAGTATCAAGAGTGAGGAAGTATCAAAAAAGTGCTACTATTATATTTGTCAACAAAGACCTCACAAAAAAAGAGTTAAAGTATAAGGTTATGTCAATGCTAGGGAATATATAAAGATAAATTAAACAGATATAAAAATTATGGAAAACAAAAAGAAATTATAGAAATTCAGAAAAGTTGAATGCCAAAAATTAAAAGAAAACAATTAAAATATAGCATTTTTAAAATTTAAAATATGATACATAATTAATAGTGGAATATATTTATAATGTCATAAAATTTTGGTTTGTAATATATAGTTAAAAGGGTAAAGTTTATAATTTGTTATATTCTTAATAGTATGATCTATATTGTATGAAATTCTCATTCTATACATATTATTGGTGCTATGTTGGATTCAAACATATGGAAAATGATGCAATCTTAACGATGGATATTTCAATAAACCCATGGAATTTGGTTAGAAATAGTTTATGTGTAGATATCCGATATAATAAAGGAACATTTAGAGGAAATATATTCTTTCATAAATAATGATGGAAAATCAATATCAAACATTGAAGAAATATTTTGATAGATGGGACTATCTAGTTCATGATTCTGAAAATTTCATTACCTTTATTACTTCTGAATTGAACTTAAATTTTAATTCTTAATGGTTATAAGAATAACGAATTTGACAAATGAATAATATTTTATTAAGAAATTATAACTAAATTATTAAAAATATAAATGTGTGTAGATTTGGGAAATTTGGTTTTAATCACACATGAAATGAAATATAAATATTTTATGAATATTTTGAATTATTTAAAGAATGATATGTTTTATTCAAAGATATTGGGTCACTAAAAATTAATTGTGTTGGTTGGAAACATTTTTGAATGAATATATTTTTGTTGATAAATACACTATATGTTGATCGGTTCATGTATAACAATTTTATTTTTTGTTATCTTTGTGCTGAAATAAATAAAGTTATTTTTTCAATGTGATAGAGTATTAGTGAACAGTTTGAAATATGGTCATATTGTTACTAGAGTATAATATAAAAACCATTAATTTTTTTAATTAGGATGTGCATAAAACTTTACCTACATAATCCTGATGTATTATAATATTTTTTGATAATAAAGACATGGTCATCTTGGATAATAGTATAAGAAAAATCTTACGTAGGTTAAAAATTCTCCCCTATTGAATATTGAAAGTGGATAATGTTTTTCCACTTCCCTAAAGGGTAATATTTTTAATTCTTCATGCCAGATGGTAGATATTCATACTCACACCCACACATGTTTATTCATTCCAATATATATCGAAATTTTGGAAAGAAACCATAAAATGGAGAAGAGTACATTATATCATTATTTTAATTATTTTTCATATATTACATGTTTTATTAATACGTAACACAAACTAGTTTCCCTGAGGAGAATGAAATGCTTTAGGTGGAGTGTAGAAAAGGATTTAGGATTTAATTTTAAGATAATTTAAATAAATAATATAGGTTTGTATAGAACAGAACATATCTTGCAGTTATTTGGAAATTAATATTATTCATCATGTTTTTTTTCAACATTTACCATTTATATAATTGTTTTTGTAATGAAACAAAATGAAATTAATATTTATTGAAAAGATAATTTTTTCTATGTTATGTTGATAGAGTATAAGATTTTGGAAAAAAATATAAAAAATATAAAAATAGAGAATTGTCTAGTGATGTTCTAGAGGATGATGATTTTTCAACCTTATCATATAATGATCAAACATATATTTTAGTTCAAATGGGGTTGATAAAGTATGTTCAATTTAATATTAGTATAGGATATGAAAAAATAGTTCAAAAATAATAAATGTTAATTATAGTATGAATACCTCATAATTTTTTTTAGGTCGAGTTAAGAAGTATGGATGATGAAATTAATCATCAATAATGTATATATCATATGGGTAATGAAATGGACCAAATTTATAAGAATAAAAAATTAGAGTGTGTGCCTAAGATTATAAATAATAATATTTTATGAATAATTATAATGTCCTATAAAAACTTAAATAAGAGAGGTAATGTGATGAAAAATAATGTAATAGATATTTTCAATGGTTATTCACTAGTTGTGGGGTTAGAATTTAATGATACATTTCCCATGGTTTCATTAAGTAACACTATAAGTATCATTCTTGTTATCGCTGCTCATATACAACATTATTTTTCCAAATGGATACTGAATCAACTTTTATTATTGGTGATCAAGAAGAGAATGTCTCTATAGTGAAACTAAAAGGTTTTTATCTTGAAAAATATGAAAGAAGTTTTTTTTGGTAGAACAAGATGTTGTACATGTGATAATTTTTCCTAGGGGCAGGGTATTTAGAACATGAACCATGATTTATGTTTTTGAAATTATGAAAAGGAAAATTAAAATGCAACCTCTATATGATTATAAAAATAGGTAAATCTCATTATTATTTTCAATACTCATGATATAATAAGTAATATAATTGAAAAAAGGTTTTTTCATACATGTTTGAACTAAAATGAAGGATCTCCTTAGGATTCCAATGATTAGAAATATGATAATTTTCATAGGTCTCAAAATTTCTCAATAGGTGGATTTCATCTTTCTATACAAATAGATGGACACATAAGAAAATTTTAAGAATATTGGGAAAGTTGATAGAGAATAAGTTTTCACTCTAATAAAAATAGTAACAAACCATTTTAATGATGGTGAAGGTAAATATGTCATAAAAATGATTTCAAAAAACACAATAGGATTTTACTTTATTTGAATTCATCATGAAGATATATTGGGTATGTTGTAACTTTAATAGAATGGTATCAATATACATAAAATAAATATCACTTCACAGTATCCATGTGGATTATAGGCTATGTAAAAAAATTCATTTCATTATGCTCACATATCCTTGTAATGGAATGATCGATCAATATGTATTATAAGATACAGACAGGGAATAAAGTGTTGATGGTAGGAATTATAGATGTGGTGGATTATTCTTAATTGTAAAATGATATGTAGCTTCACAAAAAAATAATTAAAGTTCCATTATATTAATTATATAATAAATGGAGTATGGAAATACAAATCGAGAAGGTAAATAGTTATTGTGGATGAAAAATAAGTGTAAATACATTATTGGGGATATTAATATGCAATTACAAATTAGATGTGTTAATTACACTATGGTTAATCAATAAAAAATATAGTCCAACACACTCAAATAATGAACATTGATATAAATAATAATTCCTAAATGAAAAAACATTGATAATTTTGTATTAATATCAGGGTTTGTTCCTAAAAATGATCATGTGATAGATTTCTATACTAATAAATTGTTAAAATTTGTATTTTAGGGTTTGAGTATGATGATGGGAGTTTAACATCATTCATCTTAAGGGTATGTTATAATTCAAATTCCCCATTCTCACTTAATAAGTCAATTTTGTTATAAAATGAGTATAATATAATTACATAAATCCTATGATATTTATTTTCATAAATTAGGGAGAAATATTTTATTATGTTGGAATATATATATATATATATGGGTATTTATCAATGATTAAAGCATGGACATATGATTTTGAATTATTAAATTTTTTTATTAGTGTTAGTCAGAAAAATTATTTTTTAATTATTTACATCAACATTTTTTTTATGTGAAAAAGTTTTAAGAAACTATTTAATAGCATATGTGTTTCACCCCTAATAGATATATTTGATTTTATTATTCATATAAATTTGTTCCAACAATGAGAACACATATGTATGCAGAGAACAATTAAATAATAATTCATTGCTAATTTGAAATGTTGAATTATGTACATCGATATAAATATAATACAAACGAATGATTATTATGAATCATATTTTATTTTAAGCATAAGGTAGTGTTAAAGGGTTTTTTATGGTGGATATTATAAGATTAAAATTAAGTGGATATGATAGTTATTTTTTTAAATTATCTTTTTTTCAACACATCAACACACATTCCAATTACATAATTAAATTTTTACTTAGATCAATTTAGATGATTTCGATATGGATAAGACCATTTTAATGGTTATAGAACCATGAATGTAATTTGAAGAGGATTTGGAGATGTTATTTGTTATGAGGAACAAATCACACCATAATATTGGTCATCGTTCAATAATGTGTTTATAAGATTAACTTTTCATCGTAAAAATGGATTACATGGTAAGAATTGTGATTATTCCACTATTTTTTTGTATGAAATGTGATGATGGTTAAACTGATACTTCACTGAAGAAGGATTATTCCATAATTATCATGCTATGATTTTTTGTGTCCAAACTATTTTGAAAAATTATGGGTATTTCATGATGGTAGGGATTATTTCAGTGTGCAAAGGTGGGTCATTTAAAAAATTATGTTCTCATGGGTTTTTAAATATTTTATGGATTATAAGTATTATGAAATCAAATATGAATGAATGGTGTTATTTTCATAATACATTTAGATGTAAAAAATTTAATTTGGAGAAAAATAATGTACTTTCAATATAAGACATCCTAAAAAGTCATACTGTATTGAAAAATTTATTTTTCATGTGTTTTAATAATGTGGCACATTGTAAAACCTATTGGCTACACCAAAACGAATTCAAACATCCTTGATATATATAAAGGGCGACTCGTATGTTTAAATTAATACAATTTATAAAATTAATATAAGAGAATATTAGAATATATGTCTACATTGGACTAAAAATTTACATTTAAAAATTCATTGGACTAGAGAATATAGAATATGGTTATTCATATTTTAATATATAATATATAGTAAATAGAAAAGTGTTTAAAAATATTTAGCAGTATGAAAGTATTAATTGAATAAGAATAAGAAGAAAAACAAAAATTGAAGATAATTTTAATCAATTATATTCAAAATATTGTTGGAGTTGTTTTCCCAAGACTAACTATCTCTACTTTGATTACATTTATATTCAACGTACTGAATATTAATAATACATATTATTACATATGGATCAATTTTTTGTATGAATCTAATTTAATAATTTCATAGATTATTCATCTCATTGAGTTGGTTATAGAAGTTCTCTACTATAATGTGAACCTTCATTTTCAATGATGAAATTTTAAAATGAATATTCTTTTGTTAGATAATGTACTATACTACGACACATAGTAAATAGACTATCATGTGTGAGTAATCATAATAGGATATGTCTTTTTCTCATTATGTTTTCACTTGGTAATCTCCAAGACAAGTGATTACGAGAACAAAACCACCAGTATGCATTAAACATGTTTTGGTGTTATCAGATATTCATATCTACGATCATGTATGTTTTTCCATAGAATTTATGATAATTATTATTCTTTATTAAGACTCTATTACTTAGATGTATTTTGTAAACAGTTATGATAACAGTTTATGGAGAATTCATACATGTTTGGTGAGTCATGAGTGACATTTCATTAATGGAAAAACTGAGAAAGGATTTCTCCCTTATACCTTTATAGAAGATTATATCATATCCCTTTGATGTGAGGGGAAATATAACCATAAATTCTATAGACATTGTGTAAAAACTAAATTATTTTAGATATTCAATGAAATATGAATCAAGCATATAGGTTGGTAACATAGATGTTCCACCCGCTTAATGATATAATGAGTCAAGGATATTATATTACAAAGTGATCATTTGTATGTGGTATTCATCATTATGACATTAAGTTATTTCAATTTGGGGCATTGAACTATTTTTACACACTAATCTTAGTCTTTAGGAAAGCTTGTCTAATTACATTGAGAAATAATCCTAGAGGATCAGACATTATGTGTTTTTGTTAAACTCATTTAAATTCAATTGGAATTTAATTGTTGGAAAAAATATTATTATGAATACCATGGAATAATTTTATTCAAGTATTATTGATATCTAATACTCAAAAGGTAATTTTTAATTTGTTTATAAAAAAATATTTATTTTATTATGTGGATATCTATATATATATAATATTTATACACTATATTGTGAATAAAAATTTTATTTTTTATTTAATATATTTAAAAAATATTTTTTTCTCTATTTTGAGAAATTTTTTTATTAATGAATAAAATATTTATTTATTTATTCAATAAATAGTAGTTGAGTTCATATGGACAATGATTTAGTCTTTGAAAAATGTTAATAAACATAAAATGTATATAATATTTTTTATTGTGAATGTTAGTACACACCAAAATAATAAAAATATTATTATTTGTGCATAGAGTATATTTAAAAGTTTAAATGTTATTTAATGGACTACATGTAAGAAACCAATATTTTAACATCAACTCTAAATACACTAGTGGATTATTGTATATATTGTATATTGCATCCAAATATTGAGAATAGATATTTTTTAAGTGCAATGAATTCACTCTCGACTCCTTCTTCTATCTAATTATCATGAATAAAAAAAGAAGATAGATTTCTTTTTGGATGAAGAATTAGTGATGCAGAATGAACAACTCAAGACTTTTGATTTTTGGGATTGCACCCCAAGATCGAGTGGTGTTTTTTGGAGACCATTTGATATGTGTGGATCACTTATAAAGGGATTATATCCTTGGATCATCATAGTGAAATGATGTAAATATAAAAGAGGATTTTTGGATGAAAAAAATCATCAACGAAGAATGTTTCAAACCCCAGATACTTATTTCATCAGTTATTAAAGAAATTAATAATAAATTCGACATGAAATATCCTCACTCTTGGTTTTTATAAATGATGAAAAAATAAATTTTAATATATCTCCCACTACTGCACACTTATACAATGCCCAAAATCATCAGGTTGTATTACAGGGGTAATTTCTTAATTTATAGTTATTTATTGGATTGTTGATCTGTAACGACCCAATGTTTCATTAATGGAAATAACTATTGATCTAAATAAATGTATCTTTATGTTTATATAAAGCTTCAACATCATTGGTTTTATGTTATGAATTTTGACCATTGCTTATATAGCCGTTGAACGGTGATCACATGATTAGTATAAATATAGGACTTTAACCAATTCAATTTACACAGACAAAAGAAGTGATGGCCTCGTCAAGTAGAATTCCACCATATGAAGCCCATTTGTCGAAGCTCGTAAAAGAGGTGGCATCCTTGTGCTTCTCTCTTCACCAAGCCCAAGCTGAGCTTCATCATGTCAAGCTCGAATGGGACCGTCTATGGGAAAAGTGGAAGTTGATTGAAATTACCACTCGAGTGATGTTATCTGAGCCACCCCAAGAGTCTGTCACCATCACACACCTTACCCTTAGGTCTTATGCGGCTGTTTTAAGGGTTTATGTAACAAATAAGTAGTACTATGTTCATGTACATTTTTTTTGTATATAATAATGAATATAATTTCTAGTCATTTTTGATACATTGTAAATAGTTTTTAAGTTACAAATGGTGTTTTTATTTATTATTTAATTAACTAATATATTTTATTAAATTAAGATAATTTTTAATTAAATAATATTTTAATAAAATAATATTATTATTATTAAATTAATTTTTATTACATATAAATGATCTTATAATTTTACGAATGCAATTAAAATTTTAATTAAGGTTTGAAAGCCATTTCGGTCAAAACCCGTGAATTTTCGATAAATGTCAGTTTTTATTTTAAAAGTGAAAATTCACGTATTTATAAAATTATGTAGATAAAATATATTTTATTTTTTGAATCAAGACGTCGAAATTATCCAACGGTGAATTTTTCATAATTTTCTGAGACAGTAAAATTTTAGGTTAAAAATTAAATACCTTTTAAATATATAATGTGTTTTATGACATCATAATGACCCAATAGTGATGTAATAAAATACTATAATCATTATTTTCGGCCAATATATGTTTAAAAATTAAAATAATGTGATTTTGGGTTTTATTTACTTACTTTTCAAAGCATTAATGGACCCCTCCAGACTTATTCAAAACTTTGCCTTTTTAAATTAATTTTCACGGGAGTGTGACTCACCTCCCCATAAGCAAACTTATTATTTTAAGATGTTAGGACTTTGGACATATAAAATATTTTTATCCTAATCCCTTTTCCAAAAACCATTCGAAAAAACCATGGGATGGTTTGTGGTTTGGATTAATTTAATATAAGGGGTCCCAAACCTAAATTATAAAGAATTCTCTCACCTTTCCTATATAATCCCACCCAAGATCCCACTTCCTCCTCACTAAAAGCCCTTGGAGTTCGTCCAACCTCTGCCCTACTCTCTCTATAATCCTCCCAAGGTGTCCCAAGCTCCCAAGAAGCCTCTCACAAGCCTCTCTCTAGCCTTTGGAAGCACACTTCCAAGTAAGGTTTTTTTCTTCCTTTCTCATTTTTGTCAAATTTTCATTAAGTTGTTTTTCCCTTTTAATTTCAATTATGAATGTTGGATTATGGTTTCTCACCTCCCTCATACTGTCCTATTTATATTTGAATGATGGGAGACCCCTTTCTCTCTCATTAAATGCCTCCCATGTACACCCATTACTATGCCGATATTCCGAAAGGAACTTCTCTCTCTTCTTTTACATTCAAGCAATACTTTTGTATCATTAATATAAATTCCACTAAATTGTTGGGACATTTATATATATTACCCACTTACATTCCATTACATTTAAATATGATGAGGAACCCCTTTCTCTCTCATCAACCATTTTTATGAATTCTTATGTCACGCTGTTACGCTGCCGAAATCGCACCGATTTTCTAAGCCAATGCCATTGTGTAGTGAATACCAAAACCATTTCTCCATCAAGGGTATTCACCTTTATGCACATTTACTTATTGATTATAATGTTTCATGTATGAATTCAACATTCCTTTATCGTGGAATAAATGATTATGTTTTATGAATCAATGTTTTATGATCCATGTGGAACACTTATGCATGAAATGAAATGTTTAAGAAGGGTGCGCCCTTATAGCGCTCCAATGCATTGGGTAAAGTATAATATCATGATAATTCATGTGCAATGAGTGTTGACTCATGATAATTCAAGTGAAATGAGGGTTTACTCGTGATTTATGTGCAATGAGGATTTACTAATGCTCTAGGTGCAACGGGCCTTGGCTCATGCTAATTCCATGTTAAGTGTTGTTGCCACATTTCCATGTTACGATTATCATGCTTTACCATGACTTTATGTTCATGTTTCTCTTATGCTCTATTGATATGCCTATTGTCTAACATGTATTTTACTCCTCATGTTATTCCATGTGTACTCCCTTACTGGGTTTTATAGCTCACCCTTTTCTTATGCATGTCCTCAGGTTATCCCATGCAATGCTAAGTATGAGGGAATGTAGTGGTCATGTAAAGGATGTTTTTAATAAAGATATTGTATTTCATGTTTTATGTTTGTATGTAATGATCCTATGCCCCAAAGAAACTAAACCTCTCGATCTTCTTTATTGTATCAAATGAAGTTTTATGTAATAGATCATGTTTAAGTTGTAATAAAAAAGTAGGGTTGTCATAGATGGTATCAGAGGGTAGGTTTAGTTATTTTTGGGATTAGGAAACCCTAGTAAAGCCTTATATACAAGACTAAGTATAAGAAAAGCATCCCTGAGTTTTGGTAAGTACTAAGTAAGTGGTTAATCAAACAAATACATCCCAGTCTGGATACGAGCAGGTAGAGGCGGCTCTGGCACAGATGTATCCTAGGGGTAAAACCCGAAAACACTGCTTTGAGCTAGACTCCAATGGGAACTGGGGTACAACAATGGGCCTTGCTGCACTCTTGGTTACGACACTCCCGGGGGATATGTTTTGATAAATTCACAAGCAATGTATAAACCCTTATTAAGGGAATTAAAAAAAATTCCCCTAAGAATATATGTTAGAAAGTAGATCATGAAAATCCAAGATTGAAGCCTATAGACTCATGAGTTAAAAAAATGATTGTTTATTTATAAGTCATCAACTTTTGTCTTTATATTACCCATTATGTGTTATCCCTAACATTCCTTTTATTCCAGCCAATGGACGGTAATAGGATCACTCGTGCTGACAACCATTGTGAAGATCAGTGCGATGACTATACTAATGAGATGCCAAATCCAATGAGAGCGGGAATCACGAACATTGCCATGCTTCTCTCTCAGCTAACTCAAGTTTTGAAGAGAAACACGCATCAAGAGGAAAATTCAACCCCCCCCCCTAAGAAAGAACAAGTCGCTATCGAGAAATTCATGAGACAAAGGCCTCCTACTTTTAGTGGATCATCCGATCCCACAATCGCTGAAAAATGGATCAACTCCATTGAAAAGATATTCTCCATCCTCCAATGTTCTGATCAAGAGAAGGTTCTCCTAGAGGCTTATCATATGGAGGTTGAAGCTGATCAATGGTGGAAATTGATCAAAAATATGAAGCCTGAGGAGGAGATCGAGGCATTGGAATGGAAGGATTTTCGGAAGATGTTTTTTGATAAATATTTTCCGCGTACCCTCCAGCTTAAGATGGAAAGGGACTGCCTTTCCCTCAAGAAAAGAGATGAAGAATCTATTGGAGCGTACGAGGAAAACTTCACAAGGCTTGCATGATAAAATTCCAGCTTTGTTGTTACCCCCGAATGCAAGGTTGACCACTTATTTGGTGGGATGAAGCCTAGCTTACGGAAAGCATTAGCAATCCGTGACTTCGATAGCTATGAGAAAATTGTATGTTGTGCCCTCAAGGTCGAAATGGTGATCGGGTAATCACATGGGTATCATGGGGATAAGAAGCATAATGTGGACTTCAATGCTGGTGGGCCGATGGATAAATCCAACAGTGATAAAAAGATCCAGCGCCCCACTTGCCAAAAGTGCGGAAAGAAGCGCCCTGGAAATTGCCTTAATGGGATGAGGAAATGCTTCAGGTGTGGAAGGGAAGGGCACCTAGCTATTAACTGTCGGCAAGAACGACCCAAAACTGCGACAGAGGATAGGAACGCTCCTTTTGAACCTCAACGCGTTGTTCAATGCTACAAATGCAAAGAACCGAGTCATTTTGCAAATCAGTTCCCTAATCCAAGGGTTTTCGGAGGCAACCAACAACCTCCAAGACAGCAAGGAAGAGATTTTCCATCACTTCTGCCGAAGTGAACCCCAACCACGAAGTGGTGACAGGTACGCTAGTTATTCATTCATCAATTGAGAACGTACTTTTTGATTCAGGTTCTAAGCATTCTTTTATATCTTGAAAGTTTAGTAGAACAATCCCATCTCCACCAAAAATCATTGAAGTAATTATGTCAGTGAGTACAGAAAATTTGAAAATCATTGCATCCCATGAATATAAGTCCTCCCCTGTTATAATCTGTGGATTGAATTTTCCGGCGAACCTCGTCACACTCCCTCTGGTGTAATTTTATGCATTTCTTGGCATGGATTGGCTTTCCATATATAGATCCAACATAAATTGTTGTGATATGGAAATCACACTCCATATAGAGAATCGACCCCCGATTCTTTACAAGTTTCAAGAGGAAGATGAATCTCCTTTATCTCTGTCATCTCAGGCATGGATATTACTGCCCTATGAGCACGTGTATCTGGATCAGATGATTGAGTCCAAAGAAGAAACCATCCTTGATGAAATACCTATTGTGAGGGAATTCGCGGAAGTGTTTCCCGAGGAACTGCCTAGTCTTCCTCCTAGAAGAGATGTTGAGTTCTCAATTGACCTTATACCTGGGGCACTACCAATATCCATGACTCCATATAGAATGTTTGTTGTAGAGCTTGAAGAGATGAAGAAACAACTATAGGATAATCTGGATAAAGGGTTTATACTCCCAAGTGCTTCACCATGGGGTTCAACAATCCTTTTCGTCAAGAAGAAGGATGGGTCAATGCGGCTTTACATTGATTATCATGAACCTAACAAAATCAAGATAAAGAAAAAGTATCCTTTCCCAAGAATCGATGACTTGTTTGATCAGCTGCGTGGAGCACAATACTTCTCCAAGGTGGATTTGCGGTCGGGATATTATCAAGTAAGGGTGAAGAAGGAAGATGTCCCCAAGATTGCTTTTCGTACAAGGTACGGGCACTATGAATTCATTGTAATGCCTTTAGGACTCACCAATGCTCCAGCGATATTCATGGAAATGATGAATAGAGTGTTTAGAGACTACCTTGACAAATTTTTGGTAGTCTTTATAGAAGATATTCTAATATACTCCAAAAACAAGGAGGATCATGAGGAGCATTTAAAAACTGTACTAGAGACTTTGCGCATGGAGAAGCTCTATGAAAAGTACAGAAAGTGTCAGTTCTGGTTGAAGGTGGTATAATTATTGGGCCATATCATCACAAGTAATTGGATATCTGTGGACCCCTCCAAAACAGATGCAATTAAGGGATGGCCGAGGCTAACATCGGTAACGGATATCCGTATCTTCTTGGGGTTAGCTGGATATTATCGACGATTTGTGAAAAATTTCTAACGATTGTCCAACCCACATACCAAGATAACTCGAAAGGGAGTAAAGTTTTCTTGGAGTGATGAATGTGAAGAAATCTTCAAGGATTTGAAAAGGAGGCTTATCACTGCTCTCGTGCTCACTTTACCCACATGTGGGGAAATATTTGTGGTTTTCAGTGATGCTTCGAAGAAGGGATTAGGATGTGTGTTGATGCAGAATGATAATATGATATCCTATGCCTCAAGGAATTTGAAAATCCATGAGTGAAACTATCCAACACATGATCCGGAGTTGGCAGCGGTGATCTTTGCCTTGAAAATATGGCAGCATTATCTCTATAGAGAGAAATGTGAGATATATACTATCCACAAGAGTATAAAATATATATTCACACAGAAAGAGCTTAATATGCGCCAGAGAAGATGGATAGATCCCATCAAGGATTATGAATTTTCAATCCATTACCACCCTGGGAAAGCGTACAAGGTGGAAGATGCCCTAAGTAGATAGGATCCATCGATTCCATCAATGATGAGAATTGAGAAGGATCCAATCTTCTTAGACTTGATGAAGATGGACATGGGAATCATAGAGAAGGGAACATCATCAATCCTTTCACAAATGATTGCTCAACCATATCTTTTGGAAAGGTTAAAGGATGATCAAAAGGAAGATGTGGGAATTCATGAAAAAGTGGGAGCTATCAAAAAAGGGAAATCCTCATAGTTTAATGTTAAGAAAGAAGGAATTTGGCGGTTTGGGAAAAGACTATGTGTTCTATCAAATCCGGAGCTGAAGACGGAACTTTTGGATGATGCAAATTGTTCAAATTTCTCTATTTTCCCAGGGAGCACAATTATGTATCGATATCTCCGAGAATTTGGTGGGATAATATGAAGAAGGAGATCGCTGAATATACATCAAAATGCTTGGTGTGTCAGTAAGTGACGGCAGAGATGAAGAAGTCTAAGGGGATGATGCAACCATTTCCCATACCATAATAGAAATGGGAGAACATGACCATGGACTTTGTCATCGGAATTCCAAGGACATCTAAAGGAAACAATGCAATCTGGGATGTTGTGGATCGTCTTACAAAGACTGCACACTTTATTGCTATTCGGGAGGATTTCTATTTGGATCAACTGGCACAAATATATATCAGGGAAGTGGTAAGGTTACATGGAGTACCACTATCTATTGTTTCTGACCGAGATCCAAGATTCACCTCTACGTTTTGGAAGAGTCTTCAACATGCTCTAAAAACTGAACTGAACTTCAGTACGGCTAATCATCTTCAAAATGATGGCCAATCCGAGCGGACTATCCAAACACTTGAGGATATGTTGAGAGCGTGCTCAATGGACTTTAAAGGAGGATGGGATCCACATCTTCCTCTGGTTGAGTTCTCTTATAATAACAGTTTCCACTCGACCATTCAAATGGCACCATGTGAAGCCCTATATGGGAAAAGGTTCAGAACACCGGCATGTCGGGATGAGGTCGGTGAACGTAAGCTACTTGGAACAGAAATGGTCGAGGAAATGGTGTAGAAGTTAAAAACCATTCAGTAGCATATCATGGAAGCTCAGAGTTGACAGAAGTGTTATACTGATAATCATTGACGAGACCTTGAGTTTAAAATTGGAGACATGGTGTTTCTACGCATATCTCTGTGGAAAAAAGTCCTAAGGTTTTGAATGAAAGGGAAGTTAAGTCCCAGGTACATTGGCCCCTTCGAGATTCTTGATCATGTTGGGGATGTGGCCAATCAACTAGCACTTCCACCTACCATGGACAAAGTGCATGATTTCTTTCATTTATCCCTCTTAAGGAAGTACATACCGGACCCTTCACATGTACTCTCTTCTGAGGTGGTACAATTGGAAAACGATCTTTCTTATGAGGAGAAACCAGTGAAGATCTTAGATCGTAGAGAAAAAGTTCTACGAAATAAGACAAAGGCCCTCATCAAGGTGTTGTGGAGAAACCACAAGTTTGAAGAAGCGACTTGGGAATCAGAGGATATGATGAATCTATGTTACCCACATATGTTTTTGTTTGGGAAAAGGAAAATTTCGAGGGTGAAATTTCTTAAGGGGGGAATATTGTAACGACCCAAAGTTTCATTAATGGAAATCCCTCTTGATCTAATTAAATGTCTCTTTATGTTTATATAAAGTGTCAACTTCATTGGTTTTATGTTGTAAATTTTGACCGTTACTAATAGAGTCATTGAAAAGTGATCACTTGGTTAGTATAAGTATAGGACTTTAACAAATCAAATTTACTCAGAAAAAAGAAGCGATGGCCTCGTCCAACAGAATTGCTCCATACAAAGCCCATTTGTAAGAGCTTAGAAAAGATGTGGCATCCTTGGGCTTCAGTCTTGACCAAGCCCAAGCTGAGCTTCATCATGTCAATCTCGAACGTGACCGTCTACGGGAAAAGTGGAAGTTGATTGAAATTACCACTCGAGCGATGTTATCTGACCCACACCAAGAGTCTATCACCATCGCACACCTTACCCTTAGGTCTTATGCAGTTGTTTTAAGGGTTTATGTAACAAATAAGTAGTACTATGTTCATGTACATTATTTTTTTATATAATAATTAATATAATTTCTAGTCATTTTTGATACATTGTAAATAGTTTTTAAAGTACAAATGGTGTTTTTAGTTATTATTTAATTAAGAGATCTATTTTATTAAATTAAGGGATTTCTGAATTAAATAATATTTCAATAAATTAATATTATTATTATTAAATTAATTTTTATTAAATATAAATGATCATATAATTTTATGAATGCAATTAAAATTTTTATTCAGGTTTGAAAGCCATTTCTGTCAAAACCCGTGAATTTTCGATAAATGTCAGTTTTTATTTTAAACGTGAAAATTCACATATTTATAAAATTATTTAGATAAAATTAATTTTATTTTATGAATCAGGACTTCGAAATTATCCAATGGTGAATTTTTCATAATTTTCTGAGATAGTCAAATTTTTGGGTAAAAATTAAATACCACTTAAATATATAATGTGTTTTATGACATCATAATGACCCAATAGTGATGTAATAAAATACTATAATCTTTATTTTCGGACAATATATGTTTTAACATTAAATTAATATGATTTTGGGTTTGTTTGACTTACTTTTCATAGCATTAATTGACCCCTCAGGACTTATTCAACACTTTGACTTTTTAAATTAATTTCCATGGGAGTGTGACTCACCTCCACATAAGCAACCTTATTATTTTAAGAAGTTTGGACTTTGGCCTTATAAAATAATTTTTTCCTCTTCCCTTTTCCAAAAATCATGGGCAAAAACCATGGGATGGTTTGTGTTTTGGATTAATTTAATATAAGGGGTCCCAAACCTAAATAATAAAGAATTCCCTCACCTTTCCTATATAAACCCACCCAAGCTCCCACTTCCTCCTCCCTAAAATCCCTTGTATTTCGTCCAACCTCTGACCTAATATCTCTATAATCCTCCCAAGGTGTCCCAAACTCCCAATAAGCCTTTCACAAGCCTCTCTCTCGCCTTTGGAAGCACACTTCCAAGTAAGGGTTTTTTCTTCCTTCCTCATTTTTGTCCAATTTTCATTAAGTTGTTTTTCCCTTTTAATTTAAATTATTAATGTTGGGGTATGGTTTATCACCTCCCTCATACTTCCCTCTTGATGTTTGAATGATGGGAGACCCATTTCTATCTCATTAAATGCCTCTCATGTACAGCAGTTACTATGCCGAAATTTTTGAAAGGAACTTCTCTCTCTTCTTTTAAATTCAAGAAATACTTTTGTATCATTAATCTAATTTCCATTAAAATTATTGGGACATGTATATATATGACCTCCTTACTTTCCTTTACATGTAAATATGATGAGGAACACCTTTCTCTCTCATCAACCATTTTTATGAATTCTTATGTCACGCTGTTACGCTGCCGAAATCGCACCGATTTCTAAGCCAATGCCATTGTGTAGTGAATACAATACTCATTTCTCCATCAAGGGTATTCACCTTTATGAACATTTACTTATTTATTATATTGTTTCATGTATTAATTCAACATTCCTTTATCGTGGAATAAATTATTATGTTTTATGAATACATGTTTCATGATCCATGTGGCACACTTATGCATGAAATGAAATGTTTAAGAAGGGTGCGCCCTTATAGCACTCCAATGCATTGGGTAAAGTATAGTATCATGATACGTCATGTGAAATGAGTGATTACTCATGCTAATTCAAGTACAATATGGTTTTAATCGTTCTTTATGTGCAATTAGGATTTACTCATGCTCCATGTGCAATGGGCCTTGGCTCATGCTAATTCCATGTTAGGTGTTGTTGCCACATTTCCATGTTATGATTATCATGCTTTACCATGACTTTATGTTAATGTTTCTCTAATGATATATTGACATTCCTATTGTCTAACATATATTGTACTCCTCATGTTATTCCATGTGTAATCCCTTACTGGGCTTTATAGCTCACCCTTTTCTTATGCATGTCCTCAGGTTATCCCATGCAATGCTAAGTAAGAGGGAATATAGTGGTCATGTAAAGAATGTTTTCAATAAAGATGTTGTATTTCATGTTTTAAGTTTTTATGTAATGATCCTAAGCCCCAAAGACACTAAGCCTCTCAATCTTATTTGTTGTATCAAGTGAAGTTTTATATAATAAATGATGTTTAAGTTGTAATAAAAAAAGCAGGGTTGTCAAATGATCCATACCCAATCATGGTTGATTTTTCATTTCTTATAATTTGTGATTTTATACAATTTTAACTAAATTTGTTCTAAATTCTAATCATATTTGTTTAGTGTTTAATTTTTCAAATGGTTTTGGAATAAATTATGAACACCTAAAATTCCATTGGGATGTTAGAAATAATTGGAAGGTCAAATTGGGTTATATGAATTGTAGATGGAGTGCATGTTGTTTACCCATGAATATTGTACTCGGTTTCATTGATAAGTTAATTATATGTGGTGAATTTATTGAATACCATATATTGACCAAGATAATCTAGAACACACAACTTTGATAAATGACATGTAGATTGTTTGAAAACACCATGTATTATGATCGAGTCAATATGTCAAATCCTGAGGAACGTAACTCAGATACACAACAACTGAAATTCATGACACGTGGCTTGATTATACATGTTGTGTAGTCTCCCATTAAAGACAATAAATAAAAATAACACTAAATTGAAAAATGCATCACAGAAACCTTAATTTATTGAATGGAAAACTAATTTGTGTTTGATAATTTAATAATGATTTTAAAGAATATTAAAGGCTCAATTAATTTTTTGTCATTGTTAGTTCTGAAATTTATTTTTCATGAATTACATAATTTGTGGGTATTTCCAATTATGTTTGGATGAAAATTAAGATAAAGGGTAATTAATTAACTAATTTATTAATGAAATCAAGTTTATCTGAATAATAAATAAAGAAAAAATAAATGAATACTAGATAGTTACTTTATCATATGTGTTGAATGTATGATCGATCAGGAACATAACCAAGACCTATGTATATGTTGGAATTTATATAATTTAATATAATACATGTGCTTCAAATTATTTAATAATAAATTAAATGATGGCCTATGTGCCATCCCCCCTCCATTGTTATGTAGGACCTACATTTCCAAGGATGTTTATAAAGTCCCATTTAACAAATCCTATGGTTCCCATCTCATAAGTGTGAGTAATAAATACTTGTAATTAATGGGGAATCTCGAGTAATGTGTAGGTGGTTGAAGATAGAACTATGATGATTCCTACTTGGTAATATACAAATATAAAGGTGGAATGATATAAATCATTCCAAGATCAGTATATAATGGTATTCCACAAGGTCATGGGATGATTTAATGTTTTCTCATTAAATCAACTATTATTGAAGCCCCTGATCCGGTCATTTATTTTATTAATTTACTTCTTTCTATGCATTATTTACTTTTGGAGTTTAGGACTGTAGGCACATAAATAAATGAGTTAATATTAAAATATTGTATTTAGATTAATGGATTATGGATAAATGTTTTATCCAACATGGATAATTAATTAGGTATAATCAATTTAATATTAACAAGAAATGTAAAAGGTAAAACATGATAAAATTTATGAATAGTTAATTAAAATCCTTCAACCTAATATTTTGACACAGTGAGCCTTACATTACATAATTAGTAATCAATCCATAGAACTAAGTGCAGTAAATATCCAAATTCATAACACATAATTTTAAGGGGGAGCTCTCTTGGTGGTTTTGGGTTGACTTAACTAAACTTTTTTTCAGTATAATGACCAAAGTTGATTTCATAAAAATTTAGAGGCAAGTATTGAGTATATCCCTGTCTGGATTTTAGGATAGGGGAATCCACTCAACAGATCGAGGAGTTATAAGTCTACAGTTGGAAAATCACATACCTAGTTACTTTCTTATAGTTTTTATGGAAAATTATTGGATCTTTAAAAATTTTAATAGGGACACATTCCAATATAATAATAAAAAACTAGAAATTTTGAGTTCAATGGTGAGGGATATTGGGACTTGAAAAAATAGTGAGAAATTTAATTAATTAATTAATTACTTGTTTATTTCTCGCATAATTTGAATTCAAGAAAAATTATTAATAATATCCTCTTTTATTTGAAGAATAAAATGTAAATATAATGATTCAATTTATTCTGATTATCAATATTATAGAAATAAAACCTTATAACTACAAGTAACTTCCAATAGTAGTTTAGAATACTTCAATTTATTCTACACCAGGATGATAAATCATATATTCCAGAATCCTTAATGCATGATATTCTCACTAAAGAGGTGAGTGACAAATTGTTCCCTATCTATGAAAAATATTTGAGAAACATGGACACTGTTCATTTTTTTATGTTTTCACCTATGTATAGTGAACTAATGAATTCTCAGGGAATCATGGATGTGTATATCATGCTAGAGAACCTCTAAGGTCTTTTATATGAGAGAGATAGACATGAATGGTTTGATATTTCCATGGAAATATTTTAGAGAAATATTTGAGAGGGTTCCCTAGATGGGCCTCACATAGTCAAGATAATTGGACACAATGAGTTCTTAGTGGTTTTATGTTTTAAACTCCCTGATGAACTAGGAAAACTTCTTATTCTAGAATCACTCCTTCTGATCTTCTCTATATTTTTTTGTAAATTTTATTATGAAAAACATTGATAATTATCTATCATATCTTTTCACTCTTCTTCGCCATGTTTATTAGGATATAAAGGAAGAAAAGTATTCCGTACTTATGGGGAACAAATGGAAAAGGGAATGAAAACATCTCTGAGTAAAAATATTATTCACACCCTTCAATGAAGAGGAATATCAAGGTTAATGAAATGGAACAAGATGATTTTTGTTGGCATGTGGAATGAATGGTTGTATGAAGAAGAACTGCACCCAAACAAAGAATAAAGGGGAATCTTTTGGTGTATTTATTTTCGTGTGTAATTTACTGATTTCTAAAACTTACGTAATAGATACAGAATTTGGTTCTAACATATATATTCTAATATAAGAACCATGTATATTTAGAAATATTTATTGAGGGGAGGTATATCTTTGAGAATCCCATAGAGCTAAGCTTTCTATTGTAACTATCGACGACTACCACCTTACAATTCCAACTAATATGATCATGGTTTTAAATGGTAGTTATTATATATTTTCAGTAACTAAAAACATTTTTTATATCCAAACTAGATAAGTATGTATTTTTTCTCCAATTTGGGAACAAACTTGTCTTATTTTATAAGGTTAGATTTTTTTTTGTTTTAAGGCATATTTAGATAACCGTCATTGTGTGTTGGACTACACAAACCATGTAATGGAAATTCATAATAAAGTTACATCACATGACACATACATCACCCTACATGGGAATCAATGTCAAGGTCATGTAAATGAAAAAAATTGAATAAATTACATATATATGGATATATAGATACTTTTGAACAAAAAACTTTTTTTGATGTCATGTATGTTTACAAGGAAAAATGACTGAAGCCCCATTTAATGGGAATGAAGAAAGGTCTAAATAGCTTATTGAATTACTTCTAACTGATGTGTGTGGAAAATTTCATATTGATGAAAGGTGTGGTTAATCATACATCATAACTTTTATTGATAATTTTTTTAGATATTTATATGTTTACATAAGGAGTTATTAGGTAGATTCATTTGACAAATTCATGAAATACTGGTATGAAGTTGAGAACTAGTCTGGTAATAATATTAAGAAACTTTTCTCAAATCATGGTGGAGAATATCTCAATCAAGAATTCGTTGATTATTTATAGGAGTTCATGATATTTTTTCAACTCACACCTACTTATATTCCGCATTGTAGTGGTGTAAGTGAAAGGAGGAACCATACATTGTTGGACATGGTGTGATCAATGATGAGTCATTCGAGTCTTCAATTTTCATTTTAGAGGTACATGTTACAAACAGTATCATATAAAGAAAAATATGGTATTCTATACCAATTAAGAAATGTAATGAATCTTGTGTTTTCATACTTTTATGTTTAGGGTTGTGAATAATTTTTTTAACACCACTTCAAGTAACAATCATTCCCTCAAGCCACAAAGTGAATCATTATAGAATATCGAAAAATAATAGGGTGATACTAACTAAAAAATCCTTTAAACAATAAGGTAATGTTTGAAAGACATAACACGTTTCATGAGGAGGATATTATCTATAAAAGAGATTGCGGGTGAAAGATATACTTCAATTAACTCCTAGATCAAGAAACACAAGAGTTGGTATATGAACAAATTCCATAGAGCCCCATAGAATACGAAAGTTTTCCTGAGACACAATTAGTATATTTTTGTACATGATATTTTAGAAAAACATAATGGTATGATTTTCAAGTCACTAATAATTTTTACTCATTATTAGTTGATAATAATAATCCTCTAGCCTACAAGGAAGTAGTGAGTGGAACATATATTGCCAATAGGAGAGAGGACATGGATTATGAAATGGATTCCATATACCAAAACAAAGTATATATTTTTATAGAACCTATATTAGATGTTAAACCCATTGGTTTCAAATTGGTATTCAAGAAGAAACTGGACAAGGCAAGAAATGTTAGTACCTATAAGGCATGACTGGTTGAAAAATGGGTTAAATGTCGTCAAGGCATTAACAACATTGATACATTTTCACCAGTTGCAATGCTAAAATCTATCAAAATTGTGCATTCCATTATATCTTTAAATGATTATGAGGTTTTAAAAATGGATTTACAAATATAATTATTTTATGGGAACCTTCAGGATGATTTCAATATGACATAACAAAAAAGGTTTGTGACTACAAAGGATAACAAAAATGAATGGAATTTTATAGGATCCAAATATGGATTAAAGAAAGAATCCAGGTCATGGAAAATTCATTTTTATGAGTCCATAAAAGAATTTAGTTTCATAAATAATGAATGAGAACCACAAATCTATTAATGGTTTAGTGGGAATACAGTCATTTTCTAAATATTATATGTTAATAACAAATTAGTCACTGGAAAAAATACGAGTCTTACTGTCTATTAAGGCATGGTGGAAAAAATGATTATCTATGATGAACTTTGGTGTGAAAAAATACATTTTTAGTATCAAGATTCATCATCATATATCAAATATTTATATTTTCCTATGTCAAAGTACATACATTAAAGAGATACTAAAGTGAATCAATATGGAACAATCCAAGAGGGGTTTATTTCCAATATCACATAGAATACATATTTCCAAAAAATTGTTCCCTTATACACATTAATAATGATATAAAATGACAAGGGTTATATATTATTTATCCATTGGGTCAATAATGTATGTTATCATATGTACTAGGCTGGATTTCACTTATGGGTTATGTTATGTAGGAAGATATCAAGCGAATCTAACTGCCTGCAATTGCATGACAGTCATGTCTATCCTTATGTATCTAAGGTGCACTAAAGGTAGGTTCCTTTTTTATAGAGGAGATATGGAAATATTCATTAGAGTATATTCATATGCTAGATTCTGAACTGTTCAATATGATATAAAGTCACAAATGGGATACATCAACACTTTTAATGGAGGGGTTTTGAGATAGAAGATCTCAAAGCAGGCTATTGTTTAAAATTATTTAGAAGATCTTATGTATATTTCAGCTTATGAGAAAGATAATTAAGTAGTATGGATACACAACTTCATCCATGATATTTACATGGAAACTAGCTATAAATATCATTTCACAGTCTATTGTGGTAATCTTGTAGAAATGGATCTTTAAAAAGAGACATGGTCACATTAGTGGAAAATGAACATAATTTTGAATTATAATATCTTGATGGATTTATCTCAAATAGATGAAGTTGTATTGGGTAGTATTTTCATGGAATACAAGGTAGAGGAACCCTTGACTAAAGCAATAAATCATCTAAAACATGATTATCACATGAGGTCTAGTAGACTATAGGTTGTAGGTAGTTAGATCTAGTCTATGTGGGAGTTTGGTGAAGTTGGTGTCCTAGAGACAACTATTTTTGACTTTGATTACATGAATATTCTATGTATTAAATATTAATAAAACTTATTATTAAAAATTGATTATTATTTGGAATGAATCTAATGTAATGATCTTCTAGAGTTTATGTCGCATCGATAAGGTCAAATCATTTCCTTACTTTGCTGAGAACCTTAAAGTTATATGACGATATTCTTAAATATATGTTATGCGGTAGGATTGCATAATATGATGGGACACATAGTCAATATACTATAAATTATGGGTACTCATAACAAGATGAGACTAATTCTCATGATGTTCCCACTTAGTAATATCCAAGATGAGGGATTATGAGAACAGACCGACTAGTTGGAATTTCTAATGTTTTGGTATCATCAGATATTCCTATCTGTGATCAAGTGTGATGGTCCTTAGGCTTTATTATTAGTATTATTAAGTAATGTTACAACTCACATACTTTTTTGTATTTTTTAAACCATGATGATAAGAGTTCATGATGAAGATGGATATATTGGGTGTGTCACGAGGGACATGTCATTATTGGATAAGTTGAGGAAGGATTTTTCCCATCCAACATTATAGAAGATAATATATCATTCCTTTGATTATAAAGGGTCCATTTACATAAATTATATGTCTATGGTGTATTTCCATGTTTATTTTACAAAGTGAAATAAAGATGTATCAAGCATATATGTCAGTGAAAAAAATGTGCGACCTGCTCGATGAGATATTTTGATAAAGTGATTATATTACACAATGATTATTCACATAGGTTTATCTTTTTTGTGACATTAATGTTTTTTCTTGCATTCCTTGAACCATTACAGGATACTAATCATGTATTTTAGGGAAATCCTGCCTAATACCTATGAGAAAGAATCATAGAGGATCACACACTAGGTTTTTCCATTGATCTTGATTAAATTATATTTTAATTTAATTATTGGAATAAATATTATTCCCATGACATAAGAATAATTTTATTTAATTTTTATTTAAAAGTAATATTAACAAGGTAATAAATAATTATTTTTTATTAATAAATAATTTAATTCATTTTTTGAATATATATAAACTATTAATTCCCAATATTGTGAATAAATTTTTTATTTTTTAATGAAAATTTTTATTAAATGTTTATTCGCAAGATGTTGAATGAAATATTTATTTAGGAATAAAATATTTATTTACAAATAAAATATTTATTTACAAATAAAATATTTATTTGGTTGTTAAATAAATTCTAGAGGGGTTTGAATGGAAAAATATCAAGCCTGATGACAAATACTATTTAACAATACTGTTACATAATATTTTTTTTGCAACTGTTTTCATGCTCAAAAATAGTAATATTTTTATTATTTTGTGGCATGGGGTTTATTAAAGGTTTTAAATTCTTTTTATTGGACAGGATAATGTTAAATACAATTTTAACCTAAACCTAAATCTATAAATACATGGTTATGTCTATTTTATATTGTATTTAAAAAATTGAGAACTGAGAATTGTTACGAACAATGAATTATCTCTCATATCATTTTCTTGCCTTCTCAAGAACAAGAAACACAAGAGATATTTCATCAAGAATGAATAATTAGAGATCAATAATTCACAACAAAACACATTCAATTTTCCGTGATAGAACCTAGAGATCTAGTGGTGTTATTTAGTGAAATCCTATGTGGGTTCGGCAGCGATGAAGACCGTACTGAAATCCTATGTGGGTTCGATGAGGATGAAGACTGCACTGAAATCCTATGTGGGTTCAGCAGTGAAGAAGACCGTACTGAAATCCAATTTGGGTTCGACGGGGATGAAGACTACACGGAAATCCTATGTGGGTTAGACAGCGATGAAGACCATACTGAAATCCTATGTGGGTTTGATAGCACTGACTACTGTTCTTGTATCCTATGTGGGTCTGGTAGTGTCTGACTCTGTTCTTACTATCCTATGTGGGTCTGGTAGAGTAGCTGGTTTAGTATCCTACGTGGGTCCCAGCTTAAATGAATCAGTGGCTATATCTGATCATATCTATCACCGAAGAAGTATACCTGTGTGAGTTGAGTCTTGACTTTCAATCATTATCTTCGATATGATTGACTTGATTTCCTTTGTGGATTGTGTTGTGTTATCCTGTGTTGAAGTGATCGAACTTGGGGTCGGATGCTGGAGCCGAACTGGAATTGATAACTTAGGTATATGTATGGGAATATACCTAAGTAGTGTTGGATGTTACTTCGTGATTGTATCTTTCTTTTTGGATTATCCTTTGTGGATTCTGGGAGACATTCGGGGGTCTCGGTGTAACACCTGAGACTTTTATGAGAAATATTATGTTTTTATATAAATCATCAAAGGAATCTTTCACTACACACATCACTTTCTTGGCTTTCTTTACAAGAAATCGCGACCTTCCTCGATAGCTTGCGTCGTACGCAATACCGAGTTTCACAAAACAACGATATGCTATTAAAATATTATTAAAACTAGCCGTTATGAATATTAATAACCAATTTTTTAATTTTTATAAATTTTATTTTTCAAAATGGACTTCATTTTTGGATTCGGAATATCAAAATTAGCCTAGGGTGAAATTTTGTTATTTTTCAGAAAACTTTCATTTTTTGATGAATAGTGAAACCACTAAGTGGTAGTTAAAAAACTGAATTTTTTCATAAAACATAATTTTACCGCTTCTGTGAGTGTAATTTCAAAAATCCTAGAGACACGGTTGATTTCAGTAAGTAAAATGAGGTGCAATGAGATGATAATAATTTTTGGTGAATAGTCACTTTTTACTTTTATTTACCACGGTTAAAAGTAAATAGTGTAATTAAGGGTAAAAATGATATTATTATTACCATAAAACATGTCCTAATTCTATTGGATAAGTTTAATTCGACCATAAACATCCTTAGGAATAAACTATGACCATTTAGGCCCACTTGTATTAGATTAGGACATTTATTATTAATTTATTTAAAGAAGGGTTAAAATAGTCAAAATCAATGTTTAATAAGAAAATAATTTTTAATATAGGGTTATACATAAGATGAATTCGACTATAAATATTCATTAGAAAGATAAAATGATTTCTTAAATAATGATATTTTATATGTAATTTTTAGACTTTAAATAAGTTAATTTATTTATGACACAAAGATGATGCAGTAATTATCTTATTAATAAAATATTGACATAATTGATGTTATAAATTCCCAAATAAATGTAATTTGAGCCTTTTTATGAATTACACTAATTTTTTAGGTTAATATGACATATTATTATTTATTTAATTAACTTTTTAGAAATAATAATTCTGTTATGATTTTCACATAAATCAATTACTAAATAGTGTCAAAATTGACATAAAATAGTTTTTTAAAAAAATATTATATTATTAATTGTTATTTTATTCCTAAAAATCTAAAGATCGGCCAAATGACTTAGATAAGTATATATATATTAATAATAAACATCTTGGGGTTCGTTTGGCTGCTAATAGTATGTTTATAAACCTTATAGTATAAGAACACAAGAAGACACGGTAAAAGTAAAATTATTTAACTTAATGTTAAATCTAAATGATAAGGATAAAATAGGAACCTAAACTTGTCTAAATTATATTGGATGATATTATTTCGACCAACACCCACCTTAGATTATAAATATATAAATTTGGAGCTATTTAAAACCGAATTTGTCTTTATAATAAAATAATATTTTTAGTTTTTCCAAAGGAGCCCCTCTCCTCCCTTATAAAAGGGCACCTCTTCCCCCTCATCCTCACACCACTTTTATCCTTCAATCTCGGCCAAACCCTACCAATTTCTCCTCTCCACTTCCCTAGAGACATCCTAGAGGTACTGGTCTTCTTAAAAGACCAATTTTAGTGCCCTAAAAGGAGGTCTCAAAAAAGCGCTTTAAAGAAAAGGTAATGTCCGTTACCGATTCTTCCAACTTTATTTCATCTTCCACTTCTTCTTCTTTAGTTGTTTCATTATGAAGTAATACCATAAGTTTCAATAATATACTGATATGTTATTATAAGTATGAAACAACCCTATTTCACCATCTATCCATCCTACGGAAAACGAAATCACCGCACGTGCGTACGTACGGAATACCGTCTCTATGCCGTGGTGTAATCTATTTTCCACCACCACCTTAAATGGATGGGTATAATGGTGCAAATAAAAAAATATATATGATTATTTTAAAGTGGTATTGATTCTGAAATTTTATACATACACTCCAATACAATTACATGATCATGGGAATGATATCATCGCTCGTGCGTACGTACGGAATATCGTCTCCATGATGTGATGTGATTCGTTCTACATGATCTTCATTGCATAATGATTACATAAATGAATTGAATGAATAAATATGATATATTGTACACTAATACCAGTCTGTAAATGAGGTATCTATAACCTAAATATAAGAATATGAATTTATTCGACAAAACACGCATAAGAACAATAAACACCCGAATAACATGTAGCAATAAAATATTACTAATAAGAGGCTAAGAGTATGGACATATATGATATTATAAAAAATATTATGATTCTGGAATAAGTCAATGACATTATTTAAATCATTATACAGGAGGTTCAGATACTTACGAAGCAAATTTGACCTAAGGTGCTGGAAAATATCACAATCTCATTTTTATCCGAGATTGTTTATACTTTGGTATTTACTAGGGTGTATTTTATCATCCACATACATGTTTCCTAAATATGTAACATTATTTCCATCCACCTAAATTTTTTTTAAATCCAATTTTACCCTTCGGTGAGTTTTTAGTAAAGGATATTAAAGGAATATTTTGTCGTTTTTCGTACGATGTACTTTTTGACTTTTCTGACAATAGTATGAGAAGAATGTTTTTTTAACTTATACAGCATGAATGGATTTTTAGAACATTATTTCCATGATTCTTCCTTTACAAGTTTTCAAGTCTAATTTTAATCAACTTATTTTAGTTTAGAATTGTATGACATGTTAAGAAAGAGAAAAAAAATTTGAAGTAGAAATGATATTTTCTTCAAGAATGGAGTTCAAGTGTTTTATCAAAATTATTTTCCATCTAAGATAATAAAGGGTTCTATTTCAATCTCTATTATTACATTGATTTGATTATGTTGTGATGGAATTATTTTTATGAATTCCTTTATCTTATATGAATTGTTTTATGATGTCATGATGTTTAAGAATCCCATTTTTATTACATGGGTTATGCTATGATGTTTGGTTTATGATTTTCTGGCATACATAAAAATGGTATCATTATGAGATGGGTGGGACCTAAATCTCCCTCCAATGAATTGGGTAAAGATTTTATATCTCATGAGATAGACATGGCTGGAATGGCAGGTTAAACCAGTTCAGTGAAACAGGACTGAAACAAGGAGTGAACTCGGTTCAAAAATGAACTTTGTCCACTAAGATAGTCTTGTAAATGAGTCTTGACTAATAAGAAATGATTCTATATGATTATGTGTGTATGCCACAAAACTTCATGTTTTATGTTATGATTATTGTGATTATATTTCACTACTATGATTTATCCCATGTTATGAAATTATGATTTCTTTTGCAGGTTAAGATTTCAAAAAGTTATGTTCTTATGTATATTATGTGATTGATATTTCTTTTGTTTACCCTTACTGAGAATTTGAGCTCACCCTTTTGTATGTTTTATTTCCCCAGGTCAGGAAGAAGGTCATTAAGTAGGATATGCCAAAATGGTGTCTAGATATGATGAAATAAATGGGAGGCAAAGTAGATGCTTTATGAACAAGTTGTTTATGTTTCCCAGTTCCTAAAGACTCTATACCTATACGGTCCTTTCTTTGTTTTGTTATATGTTTTAATAAGTTTACTTCAATTTTGATGTATTAATAGTGTATGTAATGTATGGGTCGTTATAGTTGGTATCAGAGGAAAGGTATAGTCAACCTTTGGAAACTAGGATGTGAAAGCCTTAGTAAGAACCCTAAGGATAAGTCTAAGCATAGAACATAATCATATTGTTTTAGAAATGGCCATTAATAACCTATGATATGACCTTAAGTGTGAAATTTTATTCTTGATTATGTGGTTCTCCTATTATAATTAGTGTTTCTCACACTATTCTTCTTGGTTTTAGTCAATGGCTGGAACCCGAAGGAACCGTGTTAATGCAGAATGCGACGGGCAATGCAATGATTGTCCCCCTGAGCAACCAAACGTTATGGGAGCTGGAATGCAAAATCTTTTATCCATGCTCACACAACATTCTCAAGCTATGAATCATGCAGGACTTCCAAACGAGCAAAGGAAGGAGAAACATTCTGTTGAATCCTTCATGAGGTAGCGTCCACCTTCATTCAGCGGGTCTACTGATCCATTAGTTGCTGAACAATGGATTAGTACTACTGAAAAGATATTTTCAGTTCTTCAATGTTCTGAACATGATAAAGTCATCTTAGCAGTGTATCGTTTGGAAAGTGATGCTGATCAATGGTGGAATCTTATTAAGAATACGAGGCGAAGGGATGAAATTGAGTCCATGGAATGGGACGAGTTCAAGAACTTATTTTTCAAAAAGTACTTCCCTCATATTCTCCGAAAAAAGATGGAGAAAGAGTTTCTTGAACTGAAGCAAAAGGATGATGAATCTGTTGGTACCTATGAAGAAAATTTTACAAGACTTGCAAGGTACACTTCTGGTATTATTATCCAACCTGAGAGTAAGATCGATCGATTCTTTAGTTGCTTAAAACCAAGCCTTCAAAGGGAATTAGCCATAAGGGACTTCAATAGGTACGAGGAAATCGTTCGATGTGCTCTCAATGTCGAGATGGAGATTGGAGTAACCCATCAGTCATATGGGTTTGATATGAAGAGGAAAATGGAATTCTAAGGAAAATCTAAAGAGCGCACTGAAATGAAGATGAGCTTTCCCATATGCTCAATGTGTGGAAAGAAACATGGAGGGAGTTGTTTTAAAGGGACAAGTAAATGTTTCAAATGTGGAAAGGAAGGTCATCAGGCATTTGAATGCCGCAATGATGGGAAGAAGATGTCTAATGATGCAAACAAAGGAAGGGATACACAGAATGAACCTACTACACTTCAATGTTTCAAGTGCAAGGAGATGGGGCATTATGCCAATCAATGCCCAAATCCAACGGATGATGATGATGATCGACGTCAACAAACTCTTAAGTGAAAAGACAAAGGAAAGTCACACGAAATTTCTATCAGCGATGTGGAGTACGATAACGATGTGGTGAAAGGTACACTTACCATCCACTCTAAAGTAGAAAATGTTTACTTTGATTTTGGATCCACCCACTCTTTTATTTCTGAATAATTTTCTAAGGATATCACCGTATTACCTCAACAATTATATGTTGAGTTAGCTGTGACAACCCCTAATGGCACAACAGTCGCATAAAATGTTTATAATTCTTCTCCGATTGAAGTTTGTGGGAAAGTGCTTCCTGAAAATATTGTGATCCTTCCTATAGTGTAATTTGATGTAATTCATGGCATGGGTTGGATTTCTTTATATGGAGCTCATATCAATTTCCAAAGAAGGGAAGTCACATTTCATATTCCAGATCAATCTATGATCGTCTATCGATGCAATGATGAACATAACCTTCCAGTGGAAATTTCTTCCATCTTATGGGTCTTGATTCCACTAAATGAAGGTTATTTATCTCAAATGGTTGGTGAGAAACTCAATATTAAGAATATGACCATTGTACGGGAGTTTGACGATGTCTTTCCGGACGAATTCTCGAGTCTTCCACCAAATCGTGAAGTTGAGTTTTCAATAGAACTCGTACCGGGTGCTTTACCTATTTCAAAGAAGCCTTATAGAATGGCCCCAATTGTGTTGCAGGAATTGAAGAAGAAACTCCAAGAGAATCTTTATAAGGGATTCATACGCCCTAGTGCGTCACCTTGTGGAGCACATGTTCTGTTTGTTAAAAAGAAAGATGGATCAATGAGACTCTGCATTGATTATCGAGAACTTACCAAGATCACCATCAAGAACAAATATCCTCTCCCATGCGTTGATGACTTATTTGACCAACTACGCAGAGCTCAATACTTTTCCAAGATTGATCTTCGTTCTGGGTATCATAAATTAAGGGTCAAAATTAAGGATATACCAAAGACGGATTTCCGTATGAAGTATGGACACTATGAATTTATAGTGATGCCATTTGGTCTTACTAATGCCCCTGATATCTTCATGGATCTGATGAATATATTTTTTAGAGACTATCTTGATCAGTTTTTGGTAGTCTTTATAGACGATATTCTTTTCTATTCAAAGAGAATGTAAGAACATGAAGATCACTTGAGAATTATATTGAAGACCCTAAGAAAAGAGAATCTTTATGCCAAATTTACCAAGTGTGAATTTTGTCTTCAAAAAGTTTCATTATTGGGTCACATAATCTCAAAAGAGGGGATATCTGTGGATCCAACAAAAACAGAGGTTATCGAAAGATGGTCGAGACCAACAACAGTAACTGAGATCCGAATTTTTCTTGGCCTGGCTGGATAATATCGACGTTTTGTGAATGATTTTTCACGATTATCTAATCCACTCACCAAGTTGACTCGGAAAGGAGTTATGTTTTTTTGGACGGAGTAATGTGAAGAGAATTTCAAGGAGTTGAAAAGAAGGTTATCCAGTGCACCTGTGCTCACACTGCCTTGTAGTGGATAAAGGTTTGTGATCTACAGTGATGCATCAAAGAAGGTATTGGGGTGTGTTCTTATGTAAAATGATATGGTGACAGCTTATGCCTCACGAAAGTTGAAAATCCATGAGAAAAATTACCCAACTCATGATTTAAAGTTAGATGCAGTAATATTTGCATTAATGATTTGGAGGCATTATCTTTATGGAGAAAGGTGTGACATTTATACTGATCATAAAAGTTTAAAGTATATTTTCACACAAAAGAAGCTGAATATGCACCAAAGAAGATGGTTGGAGCTGATTAAGGATTATGACTGCTCAATCCATTACCACCCTGGGAATGCAAACAAGGTGGAAGATGCATTAAGTCGACAATACCATGCCAGTTTATCCCTGATGAGGATCACAAAAGATCCAATAATTATGTATTTACAAAGGATGAATCTTGGAATTATAATGGAAGGGGAAAAAATTTATCTTTATCAAATGAATGTTCAACCATCTATAGATGTGAAGATTAAAGAGGATAAGAAAGAAGATGTCGAGTTACAAAAGAAGGTGAGAAATGCTCCTGAATTCAACCTTGATTGTGATGGGATAATAATGTTCAGGAATCTGGTTTGTGTTCCTCCCATCCCTGAATTAAAGAAGGAGCAGCTGGATGAGGCTCATAGTTCTTCATTCTCTATTCATCCTGTAATCACGAAGATGTATAGGGACCTGAAAGAGTAATTCTGGTGGGATGGCATGAAAATTGATGTGGATGAATTTGCCTATTGATGCTTGGTTTGTCAGCAAGTTAATGCTGAGAGACAGAAGTCTAAGGGGATGTTACAGCCATTACCCATACCCGAATGGAAATGGGAAAACATCACTATGGACTTTGTCACCGGACTTCCTAAAACATCCAAAGGTAATAATGCTATCTGGGTCATAGTTGATCGTCTTACAAAGTCTACACACTTCATCACAATTAGATAGGACTTCTCTCTGGATCAGCTTTCCAAGATATATGTGAAGGAAGTGGTAAGATTGCATGGAGTACCACTTTCTATTTTATCTGATCAGTATCTGATGTTTACATCAATGTTCTGGCGAAGTCTTCAGCATACTCTGGATACAGAGTTGAGTTTCATCACTACTTATCATCCTCAGATAGATGGTCAGTCTGAGAGAACAATTCAAACTCTAGAAGATATGTTGAGAGCTTGCTCTAGGGATTTCAAAGGCTGTTGGGATCAACACCTACCTTTGGTGGAATTTTCTTATAATAATAGCTTTCACTCCAGTATTCAGATGGCTCCTTATGAAGCTCTATATGGAATGAAATGTAGGAATCCAACTTGTTGGGATGAAGTTGGGGAAAGAAAGCTATTAGGACCTGATCTCGTTGATGAAATGGAAGAAAAGGTCAGATATATTCAACAACACATAAGAGCAGCTTAGAGTCGACAGAAAAGTTATGCCGACAACCGAAGAAAAGACCTAGAGTTTGAAGTGGGTGATAATGTGTTCTTAAAAATATCTCCCTGGAAGTGGGTCATGAGATTTAGAAAGAAGGGGAAGTTGAAACCTAGATATATCGGTCCTTTCGAAATACTGGATTGTGTTGGGAAGGTAGCTTACCGATTGGCGCTTCCACCGAATCTCTCTCAAGTTCACAATGTGTACCATGTATCTCTCCTGAGAAAGTACATACCTGATCCTTCACATGTACTCATCTCAGAAGTTGTATCGCTGGAGAAAGATCTTTCTTATGAAGAACATCCGATAAAGATTCTAGATCATAGCGAAAAAAGACTTAAGAAACAAGACCACTCTATTGGTGAAAGTTTTATGGAGGAACCACCAATTAGAAGAAGCTACATGGGAGCTTGAGGATATGATGAAGGAGAGGTATCCTCATCTGTTTGTTACAAAGTGTTGAATTTCGAGGGAGAAATTCCTTTTAAGGGGGGTAAATGTAACACCCGAGACTTTTATGAGATTTATTTTATATAAATCATCAAAGGAATATTTCACTACACACATCACGTTCTTGGCATTATTTACACGAAATCACGACCTTCCTTGATAGCTTGCGTCATATGCAATACCGAGTTTCACTAAACAACGATATACTATTAAAATATTATTAAAACTAGCCGTTATGAATAGTAATAACAAGTTTTTAAAATTTTATAAATTTTATTTTTCAAAATTGACTTCATTTTTGGATTCAGAATATCGAAATTATCCTAGGGTGAAATTTTGGTATTTTTCAGAAAACTTTCAATTTTTGATGAATAGTGAAACCACTAAGTGGTAGTTAAAAAACTGAATTTTTTCATAAAAAATAATTTTACCGCTTCTATGAGTGGAATTTCAAAAATCTGAGAGACACGGTTGATGTCAGTAAGTAAAATGTGGATCAATGAGATAAAAATAATTTTTGGTGAATAGTAACTTTTTACTTTTTTTACCTCGGTTAAAAGTAAATAGGGTAATTATGTCTAAAAATGATATTATTATTACAATAACACATGTCCTAATTCTATTGGATAAGTTTAATTCAACCAAAAACAACCTTAGGAATAAAATATGACCATTTTGGTCCACTTGGATTAGATTAGGACATTTATTATTAATTTATTTAAAGAAGGGTTAAAATAGTTAAAATGAAATTTTAATAAGAATTTTTTTTAATATATGGTTATACCTAAGATAAATTCGACTATAAATATTCAATAGAAATATAAAAAGATTTAAAACATAATGATATTTTATTTGTAATTTTTAGACTTTAAATAAGTTAATTTATTTATGACACAAAGATGATGCAGTAATTATCTTATTAATGAAATATTGACATAATTGATGTTATAAATACCCAAATAAATGTAATCTGAGACTTTTTATGAATTCCACTAATTTTCTAGGTTAATATGACATGTTAGTATTTATTTAATTAACTTTTCTAGAAATAATCATTCTGTTATGATATTCACAAAAATCAATTACTAAATAGTGTCAAAATTGACATAAAATAGTTTTTAAAACAAATATTATATTATTAATTGTTATTTTATTCCTAAAAATATAAGGTTCGGCCAAATGACTTAGATAAGGTTATATATATTAATAATAAACAACTTGGGGTTCGTTTGGCTGCTTATAGTAATTTTATTAACCTTATAGTATAAGAACACAAGAAGACACGGTAAAAGTAAAATTATTTAATTTAATGTTAAATCTAAATGATAAGGATAAAATATGAACCTAAACTTGTCTAAATTATATTGTATGAGATTATTTCGACCCATCCCCACCTTATCTTGAAAATAAATCAATTTGGAGCTATTTAAAACCGAATTTGGCTTTATAATAAAATAATATTTTTAGTTTTTCCAAAGGAGCCCCTCTCCTCCCTTATAAAAGGGAACTTCCTCCCCCTCTTCCTCACACCACTTTTAGCCTTCTAGCTCGGCCAAACCTGCCAATTTCTCCTCTACAATTCCCTAGATAAATCCTAGAGGTCCTGGTCTTCTTCAAAGACCAATTTTGGTGCCCTAAAAGGAGGTCTGAAAGAAGCGCTTTAAAGAAGAGGTAATGTCTGTTACCGATTCTTCCAAATTTATTTCTTCTTACACTTCTTCTTCTTTAGTTGTTTCATTATGAGGTAATAACATAAGTATCTCTCATATACTGATATGTTATTATAATTATAAAACAACCCTATTTCACCATCTATCCATCCTACGGAAAACGAAATCACCGCGCGTGCGTACGTACGGAATACCGTCTCCACGCCATGGTGTAATATATTTTCCACCACCACCGTATATGGATGGGTATAATGGTGAAACTAAACATCTATATATGATTATTGTAAATTGGTATTGATTCTGTAATATTGTACATACACTCCAATACAATTACACGATCATGGGAATGATATCATCGCTCGTGCATACGTACGGAATACCGTCTCCAAGATGTGATGTGATTCGTTCTACATGATCTTCATTGAATAATGATTATATAAATGAATTGAATGAATAAATATGATATATATTACACTAATACCATTTTGGAAATGAGGTATCTATAACCTAAAGAGAAGAATAATAATTTATTCGACAAAACACGCATAAGAACATTAAACACCCGAATAACATGTGGCAATGAAATATTACTAATAAGAGGCTAAGAGTATGGACATATATGATATTATAACAAAGATTATGATTATGGAATAAGTCAATGACATTATTTAAATCACTATACACGTGGTTCGGACACTTACGAAGCAAATCCGACCTAAGGTAAGGGAAAATATCACAATCTCATTTTTATCCGAGATTGTTTATACTTTGGTATTTACTGGGGTGTATTTTATCATCCACATCCATGTTTCCTCAATATGTAACATTATTTCCATCCACCTAAAATTTATTAAATCCAATTTTACCCTTCGGTGAGTTTTTATTAAAGGATATGAAAGGAATCTTTTTTCATTTTTCATACGAAGTACTTTTTGACTTTTCCGACAAAAGTACGAGAAGAATGTTTTTTTAACTTATATGGAATGAATGGATTTTTAGAACATTATTTCCATGAATCTTCCTTTACATGTTTTCAAGTCTATTTTTAATCAACATCTTTTAGTTTAGAATTGTATGACATGTTAATAATGGAAAATTGTTTTTGAAGTAGAAAGGTTATTTTCCTCAAGAATGGAGTTCAAGTGTTTTATCAAAATTATATTACATCTAAGATAATAAATGGTTTTGTTTCTATCCCTATTATTACATTGATTTTATTATTTTGTGATGGAATTATTTTTTGAATTCCTTTATCTTATATGAATTTTTTATGATGTCACGATGTTTAAGAATCCCACTTTTATTACATGGGTTATTCTATGTTGTATGGTTTATGATATTCTGGCACACATAAGAATTTTATCATTATGAGATGGGTGGGACCTATATCTCCCTCCAATGCATTGGGTAAAGATTTTATATCTCATGAGATAGACATGGCTGGAATGACAGGTTAAACCGGCTCAGTGAAATAGGACTGAAACGAGGAGTGAACTCGGTTCAGAAATGGACTTTGTCCACTAAGATAGTCTTGGAAATGGGTCCTGACTAATAAGAAATGATTCTCAATGATTATGTGTGTATTCCACAAAGCTTCATGTTTTATGTTATGATTATTGTGATTACATTTCACTACTATGATTTATCCCATGTTATTAAATTATGATTTCTTTTGCAGGTTAAGATTTCTAAAAGTTATGTTCTTATGTATATGATGTGATTGGTATTTCTTTTGATTACCCTTAATGAGCATTTGAGCTCACCCTTTTGTATGTTTTATTCCACAGGTCAGGAATAAGGTTATTAAGTAGGATATTCCAAAAGGGATTCTAGATATGATGAAATAAATGGGATGAAAAGTAGATGCTTTATGAACCAGTTGTTTATGTTTCCCAGTTCCTAAAGACTCTATACCTGTATGGTCCTTTCGTGGTTTAGTTATATGTTGTAATAAGTGTACTTCAATTTTGATGTATTAACAGTGTATGTAATGTATGGGTCTTTATACTCATAGTCCCTACTGAGTAGCGTATACTCACCACTCCACGGGCTATGCCCGCACTACATTATGTTGGATACAGACGGCGGACAGTGCTGACCAGGGTAGAGGGTAGTGGAGCAGTCAGTACCTGGATGTGGACCACTGGGCAGGACGTACACGGAGCAGACGGTTGGACTCGAGGAGCAGAGGTGGCAATCTGTACCCACCATTTAGGTTGGACTTCTAGTGGATGGTTCGATGTTGCTTCTTTACTTTCAGTTGTTGTATATTCATTCCAGTTGTACTTTACATTCATTTTGGGTTAGTATTCTGGCCCATTTACTTTCTGAATTTACTTTTGTAAACAGTTTCACTTAGTGTTTACTTCTGCTTGCTTACTATGTGGTGTTTTTTTACTTTACAAAGGCAATACCTTCCCCTTTTTGTCGGAATTTACGCCTTGGTGCTAGTCGCCAGCCCCTGGCCTATGGGAGGTGGGCGTGGGGTTAGTCACGGCACTAGCCCCGAGGACGGGTAGTGATAAATTGGTATCAAAGGAGTTTGCTTTTACCGCAGAACTCTGGACTCTGAACCTTCTTCTATGTGAAGCAATAGTGTTAAGGGTATTTAGTGTGGTTATCAGTCCAGGGAGTCCAGTGTTGGTGCAGCGGCCGACGTATTCGTACACCAGGACCCTGACTTCTGATTTCCGACTCAATGCATGAAAACATTGATTTCATGTGTGTTTTAAAAAGTTTTCTTTGTGATTAATTTGTGCCAGCTCACCAGGTATACTATTTTGACAGTGGCGCACCTATTTCTTTTCAGGATGGCCCCACGAAGGCAGCCAGCTAGGGTTCTGAGCGTTGTGCGAGATGATATCCCACCAAGCGATGAGGCCTCTATGCAGGGCCCTTTGACAGTAGAGGCACCAGCGGTACCTCTACCCACCGAGCCACCATTGCTACCAGCCCCAGCCGCTGATAGTGCACGTCACCTTAGCACGATGCATAAGTTTCAGTGTCAGAGACCGCCTAGGTTCCATGGGGAGATGGACCCTCAGGAAGCCGAGGATTGGCTGGAGGCGGTTGTTCGAGTTTTCAGGTTAGTGGGGACACCAGTGGACCTCATGGTGATCCTCGCAGCGAGCCTCCTGCACGCGGCAGCAGGAAGATGGTGGAGCTTGATGCTCTAGATGCACGAAGAGGCATCTCTCCACAAGACGGACTTTGAGAGCCTCTTCCGCTCGGAGATCGTCCCATCCACCCTCCGTGGAGTGAGCATCCAGGATCTTCTACAGCTGCGGCATGGCAGAATGATAGTCGCCCAATACTCGGCGAGATTTAATGATCTCTCGCTTTATTCGACGTACATGGTACGAGACCCATTCTTTCGGGCCCTGACCTTTGAGCAGGGACTAAGGCATGATATTAGGGCATCGATGATCTCCCTCAGCATTCCGACACAGGCAGGAGTACTGGAGCGAACTCTTCTCATATATAGCTTTCTTGCCGAGCCTACACCAGCAGCAAGACCTACCGCAGGGCAGCATGTAGCAGAGTCGTCTCCAGCTGGTAGTTGATGGTTGTCATAGGGGTCCAGGCGGACCAGACCATCAGGCAGACGACCTCAGGACACTGGTTTAGAGGTTCAGGGCACAGGGCGCAGAGCCAGCCTTCTGAGGAGCAGACAATGCTATGCATGCGGCAGGCAGGGCCACATGGCTCGTGACTGCCCAACCCTCCGTGCAGAGGATTCATCACTTTTGGGACCAGAGATGGTCTAGGCCACGACAGAGAAGGTATAGGTCATCCAGGAGCAGATGAGGACAGCTTAGAGCCAGCAAAAGTCTTATGCTGACCGGAGGCGGAGACCACTGGAGTTCGAGGATGGCAACCACGTCTTCTTGCGGGTCTCACCTTGATGTGGATTACATAGATTTGACCGAGGCAGCAAGTTATCTCTGTGCTTCATCGGACCATTCCAGGTCCTCAGCAGGATAGGTGAGGTGGCTTATCGCCTGGATCTACCACCTCAATTGCACAGGGTGCAAGACGTCTTCCATGTATCTCAGCTGAGGAGATACGTGCACGACCCGACGCATATCATCGACCATGGGGAGCTAGACATTGACGATGGGGAGACTTTTGCGGAGGTCCCAGTGGAGATCGAGGATCGACAGGATAGGGACCTACGTGGATGGTCGATACCTCTAGTGCGCATCAGATGGCAGCACGGGAACCTCCAGGAGAGCACTTGGGAGCGGGATTCTTAGATGCGTGCTCAATACCCACACTTGTTTCCCTAGATTATAATGTATCTTTACGGGGACGTAAAGCCCTGAGGTGGGTGTAAGTTAAAGACCCGTAAATTTCAAATGATTTTTTTTTAAATTTTCCTTGGGATTTTACAAGAACGCAGTTTCTGATGACACCTGATTCCGAGGCCCGGTGTGCCCGGAATCATCTCCCGAAGTTTGGCTCGGGTACGTTTAGTGAACGAATGAGCGGGTTTTCCCAACTTTTATACCGGTGCTCGGAATCAAATTTTTAGGGCACCGATGGAATCGAAGCACTGGTAATTTCTTAAGAATGCTTTTTCCGGAGTTGCATTTGCTCGGGTGAGGTTATTAAAAATTTCAGGTTAACTAAAGAATAAAATAAAATTGTAGAACAGATTTTATTTTTATTCTAAGCGGTGTTAATCTAGGAATGGCGGTTGGATTGGGTCCCACTGATATCCTAAATCTTAGGTGGGATATTAGTGTGGTGGGGCCTACACGAGCCCCACCCCTTTATGTCCTTTTACCTTCCCCGTGCATTAAATTTTGGAAACTCACCCGCACCCCCTCTTAAATGTCAAGTCAACTCTCGCATTTAATTAATTATTAAACGCTTCTTTAATTGGGCGGTTAAAACTCTTCGATTAAATCAATTAATTGAATGATCTCTTTTTGATTTTCAAAAACAGTTGGCATGAGAAGTAATATAAGGCTACGCCTTATTTTATTGGGGTGGCTTGGGTTGTGTGAGAAGAATTGAGAGGTTTTTCTCAAGCATTGAATCTTCACCTTCTTCATTGAAGAACACGAAAAACGCGAAGAACGCACCGTCGCCGACGAAGAACGCCGGCCTCCGACAAAGGGAGACGAAGAACGCCGAACCCTCGGAGATCGACGACGCGACGCCATGTACCACGACGCCAACGATCCTCCTTCTGTGACGCTTCTTCCATGGCATTCCTTCTCCTGCGACAATCTTCGATCCTCAACCGCTTGAGGTAGGGGGTTTGGGTCCAATTAAATCTCTATGATTTATATCCTCAGCATGTGTTTAAAATTGTCGGAAGCCGTTTAAATGGCTAATGTGGTGGGTGCAGACCAATGAACAAGTCTGAACCAACCATTTCTTATTCTTGGTGCGTGGATCGACGGGCAATGACGAAGTAGGCTGCAAAGGAATTTTGAGGTCTTCGTAGTGAAGAGCCGGTCCCAGGAGGGCCATCGGCGAAGAAGGTAGGCAAAATGGACCACCGGAGTGCGTCCGGTGGTCTGCGGAAGACCCCCCCGGCACGCCATGCCGGCACGGTGGCACCGGCAGTCGGAGGCGGTGGCGCCCGGTGTCCCGCCAGGAAGGGCCGCCGGGGCGGCAGACGGCTGGTCACGCGGCCGCGCGGGACCGTGGGGACGCGGCGCTAGGCCGCGTCCGTTGGCAATGAGCGGCCCCCACGCGGTGGCCGCGGCTTCATTCAAGGAGGCAGCGCCCCCTTTGTGCGGCCGCTTGGCCCACGCCGAGCCGATCCGCTTGGCCAGCGCTGAGCCGCCCCGGGCTAGGCCTCCCTAGGGTGGGGGGTTGGTTCGGGTTGGTCCGGGCCCTGACCCTCCATTTTCAGACCATTTCTGGTCTTTTTCCTATAACATGGGCTACGTACCACCGATCGACGCACCGTCAGTTGCGTAGTGATCCTTTTATCGAGGCGGTCATTTAGGTATATAACACTCAAGGTTTCGAAGAACTTTGGGTATGGCTGGGTTGGTTCGAACACGAAACCAACCGGGCCCTCTGAGCGAAAACGCTTATAACTTGAGGTTCGGACGTCCGATTGACGTGTCGTCGACTTTGTTGGATTCCTATTAATGAGACGGACCTTCTGGAACACTTCTCTTGAGGTTTGGACGTATTTGGAGTGTGGTCGGGTTCATTTTGACTTAAAAACCAACCGGCCCCCTGGAACAAAAAAGCCAATAACTCTCAGACCGGGCGTCCGATTGACGTGCCGACTGTCACGTTGAGTTTCTCTTGTTGAGATGAAACATTTATATACATCAACTCCGGACATCGTTTCAATTGATGTATTGACCCCTTGGCTCGTGGAGAGGGCCCTGCCGGAATGAGCATGATGTGTGCGGGAACCCTAGAGCTGGCTGCGACTCTGAAAACCGTACTGAAATCCTATGTGGGTTTGTCGGGGATGAAGACTGCACTGGAATCCTATGTGGGTTCGGCAGCGATGAAGACCGTACTGAAATCCTATGTGGGTTCGATGGGGATGAAGACTGCACTAAAATCCTATGTGGGTTCGGCATTGATGAAGACCGTATAGAAATACTCTGTGGGTTCGACGGGGATGAAGACTGCACTGAAATCCTATGTGGGTTCGGCAGCGATGAAGATCGTACTGAAATCCTATGTGGGTTCGACGGCACTGACTACTGTTCTTGTATCCCATGTGGGTCTGGCAGTGTCTGACTCGGTTCTTGCTATCCTATGTGGTTCTGGAATAGTAGTTAGTTTAGTATCCTACATGGGTCCCAGCTTAGAATAATTAGTGGCTATATCTGATCATCTCTATCACCGAAGAAGTATACATGTGTAAGCTGAGTCTTGACTTTCAATCAATATCTTCGATATGATTGACTTTCTTTCCTTTGTAGATTATGTTGTGCTATCCTATGTGGAAATGTTCGAACCTAGGCTCGGATGCTGGAGCCGAACTGGAATTGATAACTTAGGTATATGTATTGGCATATACCTAAGTAGTGTTGGATGTTACTTTGTGATTGTATCTTTCTTTGTGGATTATCCTTTGTGGATTCTGGAAGTCCATCGGGGGTCTCGGGGTCCCTACTGAGTAGTGTATACTCACACCTACATGGGCTATGCCTGCACTACGTTATGTTGGATGCAGACAACAGATAGCGCTGACCAGGGTAGAGGCTAGTAGATAAGTCGGTACCTGGAGGTGGACCACTGGGTGGGACGTACATGGAGCCGACGGCTGGACCCGAGGAGCTGAGGTGGCTATCTGTACCCACCCATCAGGTGGGACATCCAGTGGACGGCTCGATGTTGCTTCTTTACTTTTAGTTGCTGTAATTTCTTTCCAGTTGTACTTTACATTCAGTTTGGGATTGTATTCTAGCCCATTTACTTTCTGCATTTACTTTTGTACCCAGTTTCACTTAGTGTTTACTTCTGTTTTTTTACTCTATGGTGTTTGTTTACTTTACAAAGGCAATGCCTTCCCCCTTTTTGTCGGAATTTATGCCTTGGTGCTAGTCGCCTGCCCCTGGCCTATGGGAGGCGGGCTTAGGGTTAGTCACGGAACGAGCCCCGAGGATGGGTCATGACAAAAAAAATTATTTTGTTTAATATTTATATTCTAATAATTCCATGTTAATTTTTGACTAGAATGATTTGTAAAAGTGATTAAACATAATCATAGTGGTTAAGGCCAAATTAACATTAATTAGGGACTTACACTTAAAATTAAGGGCCCAAATGACCGAAACACTTGTCCAAAACCCATTTTACATACATAGTTCATCCATAAAACTTCAATAATTGAGTTTTTTAGGTTTTATATTACATTTTAGGTGTGAACATGAAGAATCCAAACTTTTTTCTAAAAAATACCAAGTGAGTCTGTTTCCTTCCCCATAAAAGTCCACCAAAATTACTCATTTCTCACACCTATAAAACCTTTTCGGTTAGGAAAAGATCATAAAAAATATACTCCCTAAAATCCTTTCTTAAACCTTGATGCATACCTTTGATCAGAAATCTACTCAAGGAAGAATTTTGGCACAAACAAAAAAAGTTACCCGATTAAGAGGTAATGTCTTCTCTCAAGCTCCTTACCTTTATTTTCATCCTCCACCTTATACACCCTACATATTCCATTATTGTATGAAAAAACCCGTATCCTACTTGTAATAGGATTTTTTATGAAATGCATATGACCTACATTTATACACACCTCTATCTAATGGATGTTGAACATATTTTTTTTGTGTATAGCAAACTACTGCCTCACGAAACAAAGATTGTTCATTTCTTAATTACCACAAATCATAGCGGACATTATTATGGAAACAATATTAATATATGTCATATAATATATTTAATGTGTATTCAATATTATTTTTTCCTTTTAAATCACACATCTTTTTTAATTTCCATTTGTTGTTAATACGTTAAACTCGTTTGAGGATGTGTTGACTACCGCCCCCTCAAAGTGATGTGATTCATTAACACAACACATGGAATATATTAAATATGGTTTTAATGAACATATATTATATATATGATTTATTAATTATACAATAATAAGGATATATATATATATAATTTACATACTTTCTTTCAAGAAGATAATATAGACGGAAACAATGTTCATGCATACGTACAACTTACCGTCTCCATAAACGGTGTATTCTATTTCATAATCTTATATTATATAGACTATTATAATAAACTTATAATTTAAGTGCCTGATATTTATATCATTTTTTACATCTGGGAATCATGATATAAATATAATGAACAAAGATATTCCAAATTATAACACATGCGAAGAATAGAGTGAATATTACCCGAAGTGAAACTTTAACATAGGATCATTAACAAGAGGGTAGCACAAGGTCATAATAAAAACATATATCATATTATTTATAAGAATTTTATTATTTAAAACATTTATAATAAACTTATATTTATTATAGATGAATCTTTTACAACTACGTAAATAGTCAAGACACAAGGTAAGGGGATTTCACATCACTTTTAATATTAGAGAGATAAATGTTATGTTTGTCACTTATTACTTTTGTGTGTTGTATGAAATTCCCATGATTTTGTTAAATGCATATTTAATTTAAATTTATGGGTATTAAAATTCCGATTTTATGACCCTTATTTCATGGGGATTAACTTTCAAAAGTTACCATATCGGTTAACCAGTTTTGTCTCAATTTGCCTTCTTTGAGAATCAAGTTTGGTTATTCACCTAAACTCATTTTTTATAGTGTATATACCTCAATGTTATGTGTTATGTCATTAATAAACTTATTTTACTGATCTCACAATCCTATTGTAAATTTCATTTCTTACACGGAGAGTATGACCCCAAGTCACCAAGTTTTAAGAGGTTATTGAGAAAAGATCCTTACTTTTCAAGATTGTTTATGTTTTTGATTCCATTGATGAAGTATTATGATCCATATCTCAATAATATTAAATAATTTCCTTATATTATATTATTTCATGATTTTATAATGTATTTTTTCCATTTTATACTCTTTGGTATATAAGATAGTAAAGAAAGTGTTTTTAGTAAAGTCATACTTTACCCTCTCTTTGGGTAGAAATCTATGTTCTTTGAAATGGTTTTCCAAGAATAATATTCCATTATCCTATAACATCTATAATATATTTTTACCCTTTTCTATTTTACCAAACACTTCAAAAGAAACATGTTGTCAATTTTTAAACAAGTAATCTTTCTAACCATTTTACTGGGCCAAAAAATGTTCTTTTTCCCCTGTACGACATGTATGTATTTAACCACTATCATTATTTTGATTGTTCCTTTGAATTTTTTAAAAATTATCATCTTTAAGAAAAAAAAATTAAATGTAATTTTCAAGGAAAATTGTTTTTATAATGGTTTGAAACTTCTTTCTTATGTTTTCAAGTATTATTTAATAGTTTTCAATGTGTTTCCAAAAAATGGACTTCGAAAAATTTTCAAGATTGTTTTATATGTTTTGAAGAAAAATCATTTTCCAAACATTTTCAAACATTATTTATACAATTTAAAATTATTTTCAATGAAATGGTTTTCAAAACAATTTCTTTCTCCTTTTATTAGTTTACAAAGTGTTTTTAAAGAAAAATATTTTTTTAAATGTTTTGAAGGATATTTTATAAGTTTTCAAGGAAAAAGGTTTTGAAAATGATTTCATAAGTATTGTTGTATTTTATAAGAAGATGATTCTCAAATCATTTTATGTATTAAAAATCATTTTTCAAAAAAGAGAGGATATTTAAATTAGTATTTGTTTTGAAAAGATCTTTCAAATTAATTTTCCATATAATATAACACCAATGGTGTCAATCATGAATTTATGGGTAATTATTCAGTGTCACTATTCATATTCTTTCTCTGAATGGAATTTGTTTTGATGGCATGATGTTATGAAACTCATTTCCCTTTCATAGTTTATATTCTTTTGAAACATGCTTCTTTTCACCGGTTAGGTTTATGATGAAATGATTATGAAACCTGTCTTTTTGTACAGGTTATAATATGATTACATGTTTGTGATACCCATTTCATTTCATTGGTTTTTATATGTTCACTTATGATATTTTGGAACATGTATGTTTGAATTAATTATGTTAAGGGGGGGACATATCTCCCTCTAATGCATTGGGTAATGATTTATATCTCAAGGGATAAAACATGGATGGAATGAGGGTAACTCGATTCCATAATACTGGGATGGAGTGAGGGTTACTCAGTTCAGTAATAAATAACTGGAATGAGGTTCACTCAGTTCAGTAATACAGGGCCGAGATGGGGGTTACCCATTTCGGTAAATGGATTTTCCACTAATATGGTCTTGTAAGTGATGTCTTGGATACTATGGAATTTACTTTACAAATGTGTTACCAAACATCCATGTAATATTTTTATGTTATTATTTCATGGCCTATGCTATCTATTTCTTTAGGATTCATGTATTATGATTTTATAATAATTATTCCATGATCTCTGTTATGATCATTGAAATGTAGGGTATGATATTACATATGTGTTCCCACACCGCGTGTTATTCCTTCTTATGATCTTGTTTATGCTTACTTGTCACATTTGTTTACCTTTTATGAGGATTTGATCTCACCCCTTTTATGTTTCCTTACCCTCATGATATGATGATATGTACTATTTTTTATATGCAAAAGAAGGGTTCTAGTCCAGAAGAACCTAGTGAGAGATTATGTAGCACACATATGTACCAATGTTTATGTTTCTATGTTTACAAAGGCACTATAACAACTATGGTCTTTGGGTGTCTATTTGTATAATGTTTAAGTATTCCACAAAAGTTATGCAGTGCCAACGTTTATAAAGCAAGGATTGCTACAGACATGGCCATGAATATGATCATGATCACACATAGTGTGGGACACTAACATGTTGCGTACATATTGAGAAATTTCAACCACTCATATATCCTTTTTCTTGACTCAAATTTTGTCCCATGGGAAGCCTCTCCAAATCATTTTTCCACATTGAGCATAATGGTATCCTCAATTATGAATTTTAGGACATGATGTGGATTTTTTGGAGAATAACAGTTGGTTAGGTGATGCTTGACAATAGAAATGATCATACAGGATCACTAGAGGCATCATGAGTGGAACCCTCTGGATGGGATGGGCATGGGTCCTCAATGAATTTTAGAGGGGAATTCTATAATTGAGATGGGCATGGTTCCTCTAAAAAGTATCCTAGTGGAAACCTCCAACCAATATAGGGCATGGGTCCTCTTTATATATTCCATGTTGAACCCTCAAATTAAACTGTTCATGGGTCCTTACTGCTTATTGTAGAACCCTTTGGTCAATTCATGGAAATGGTCGTTTACAGACGTAACTATTGGAACCCTCCAGTTGATCATGGAATGGTTCCATGATGACTACAGTGGAACTCTCCAATTAGAACTTGGAATGGGTCCTCCACAGACTTCTTGACTAGAACTCTCTAGTAGATAGGGGCTTAGGTACTCGATGTCTTCCTATGTGGAACCCTCTAGTCGAGTTGGACATGGGTCCTCAATGACATCTAAAGTGGAACCATCTAGCTAGGCTAGGCATGGGCCCTTTTCCATTAGAGTGTAACCCTCCTACTGGGTAGGCCATGGTTCAACCATCAACTATCAGAGTGGAACACTCCAATTGTACAAGGACATGGTTCCTCTACATATAGATTATGGACCATCGACAATGCAACATAGAGATGAGGTGTGGTTGGATAAGGATTTTTACTTTTGTGAAGACACGTGAGACGCTGGGCATCATTGATAGAATTTTGAAACTATTGAAAACTCATGTTCCTTGGGTGAGATGTGATATAGAAATCTATTTCCCTCTTATTTGGGATTCTTTTGATTGGAAATATATTTATATACATATATACATCTATATCCAAACCTTTGTATTTGGTTACACCACTTTCATTGGTTATGAAGATGTGTGGGGTATCCCATGTGATTTCCAAATTTAGTTTCACATGGTTTGATGAGTCTACTCTCCCGCTAAAGGTGGAAAAGACTTGGCGTGTAGTTCATTAAAACAAAATTTTAATCCCCTTGTGTTTGGATGAGGTTTATCTCTCTTAGTTTTGGTTGAGATGTTATATTTCACATCTTTTTGTATCTTGTTACTATCTACAATCATTCTATCCCAGTTTTAACTCTTACTACTCCCCCTTCAGCTTTCGGGGCATCTTACCGAGTATGTATTTACTCACTCATGCATGGGATTTTCCCACACATGTTGTGTCTTGTGTAGATGAAAAATAGGTTTGTGGTGACTTGATAGGGGATAGGGACACTAGGTACTTAAAACTATGTATATTGGTCATTTCTTAGAGATAATGACCAAGGATATCTCAATATTGTACATTATAGTTTTTACAATTTGGGAAATATTTCAAGTTGGGCATGTATTTTTACCATTACTTTGCAGTTTACACTATTGTACTCTTGTATTGTCTTGAGGTTTTATAAGTGTTGTTATTTACCAAGTATATTTCATTTTTGACTATTATTCCTATGAAATTATACATTGAGTGGGAAATGTTTGTGTGTATAAGTTTTTATTAAAAATTTTTCCCATGTTATTTGTTCTTTCGGTGATGGTACCCAATCCCTGACCTATGGAGGTGGGATTGTGGTAGTTATGGCTTAACCCCTGGCTTGGGTTGGGTCATGATAGTTTGGTATCATATGTGGTTCGGTCATTGGGATGGTTTTCATAGTATCCCCCTCAAGGGGATTTGGTTGGGATTAGGGAAAGAGTGTTAATGTTTCTAGAGTGCGGTACATAGGCTAGGGAATCCAGGGATTGTGCAGGTGATAGAAGTATCTATTCACTAGGACCTTGACTACCTATATGTCGACTCAACATACCGAGACATTGGTTGTAGGGACTAATGGTGCATGAGTGATATATTATTGATTTTTTTACTATCCTTATTGATTAATATCCCCATTGATATATATATATATATGCTCAATTTATCATGGTACATATCAATCACTTTTGAGATTCCTTGTTGATGATAGTTATTCATGTTATCAATTTTTGGATTGTGATAATGATTTGTTGAGCAATGAGGCCATAGTCCAAGATCTATACCATGATATCTTTTCTTCCCTGAGGGTAGGGAGAAGCAACCATACCTATAAATTAAAAGTAGGTAATATAATAGAAGGATAAGGATTCATGTACGCTTAGTGAACATTGTGATTTCTAGTGATAGAGTTCGTTGAGGTTCCATGATGAACCAGATGACCAGGAATTAGAGGTTTGGCTTGAGTCTGTTAAATGAGTTTTTATACTTGTGAAGATCTTAATAGATTGGATGGTTACACTCATAACTAGTGATATTTAAATATTATAAGCTGGTTCTGGTGGTATCCATAGATGATGCACCTATGTTGAGTGCTGATTGTAGGCTCTAGAAAAAGAGATAACATAGGTATCATGTTGAGATAGAATTGCTTATTAAGTGGTTGAGGTCAGACCCAATCCTTTGGTTTGGATATCCCTGTTGGATATGACCCCTTTAGATGGTGATCCTTGGAGTGATACCTCTACAGAATGACATTGGGCATTAGTGGAGTACTTTTAGGAAGATTTTTTTGTTGTGGTATTAGACATACGTAGAAGAGGGAATCTTACCACACTAAGACATATCCTTGTGATGTGATTCAAAACAACAAGGGATAGTCAGTGTCCCCTACAAAATATAGTTTCAAGGTTTGGAGGATAACTTTCATTGAATAGAATGTACAGTATTTTATGATGTGATGGGGTTTTAGAGCAGGCCCTGGTTGAATAGAACAATCCCAAAGGGAAAGAAAGTGTGCTTGGTATATGGGATTTTTGGTTGAGGGGATCTCATGTGGTTTGGTGTATAAACTCTTTCACTGCTTCTTCAGATTTAGTTGTTATCATAGAGACCAAATAAATATTTCTCAATAATATCCCCTGTTGAAGATATATCAATACCAGTGAAGGCCCTTTTTGTTCGACCCTTGTTTTGGAGGCACTGTAGAGAAGATTGATGATCACCTTTCTTCATAAACCGTGTGACTTGAATTTTTAAGTAGAAAGGGTGATCCTCACATGAAATCTTTCTATAGTAGTAGTGGAACCCTATAAATTTTTCCTCGATATGGAAAGGTCATTTACCATCCATTCTCATGTGATATCTACTAGTAAGATTATTAGTGATTTAGGTTTTTTGGGATGGATTTTTACCTCTTTTGATAAAGAGTTATCCTCGAGTATGACATGATAAGCTCATTAATAGGTGGTTATATCCTCATGCTTATCAGTTGGCCAGTATTACCATTGGAGCAACAAATTCCATGAGATTTCAATTTCATGAAATGATGGAGGTTTATGAGGGAACCCATCCTAATATTTTTTCTGGTTTACCTCCCCATAGAGATTTTTTTTCTGATTGAACTTTCACCAGAGATGAACCGTTGTTTGAGATATCATATCTAGTGACCCTATGTAGCTATGAGAGATAGTGGCGTGATTAGAAGATTCTATATAGTGGGGGATTTTTAAGAACCAGTGTGTTTCCCTTAGAAGCATAAAGTCTTTCTCCTAAGAGGTGGACGAGATATTGAGGTCAAGTGTGTGTTTGTTTCACTAGAACTAGGGGACCCGAGGAACAATATCCACTCATGAGAATCGATGAAATTTTCTCCTATAGGAAGGAGCAAAGTGGATATTGGAGTTTGACCTCAGGATGGGTTATTACCAACCCCTGTTGTGAGAGGTATATATACTAATAATGGATTATAAGAGCTACTATGGTTTCTTGACATCTCAGAGATACCCTCTTATGTGTGGAATTCCCCAGTATAGTTTACAAGTTATATAATACTAATCCTTATCCATTCATGGATCTCTTGATGGCATGATTATATAATGTTACCCTCACTTACATGGTGTCAGAATTGGAGCGTCAAAGTTATATGAAGATGGTGCTAGATAATCTTCGGGACCGATAGTCATATGATAGCTCTCATAGACTTAGTTATAGATTAATAGTTTATCTTATTTAATTTTTATTCCCAGATATGGTTGTGAAAGTGAGCAATGGATAGTTTGAGTCAGCATGAGATTGTGGGTCACCTAGTATGTGGACTTCGAATATGTTGTAGACAAAGAGGTTCTCTATCTGCTATTGTTGTGAGAGGTGATAGAGTATTCTACCTCTTTGTAGTAATAACCAGATTCGGGCTCAGTATCCCCACCTTTTCCCATAGTATTTTCTTTTAGGGGATGAAATTACATAAATAAGGGAGTAATGTAGAGTCATTGTTTTTTATGAGAAAGAATTTGGAATATTATGAGGAAAATTTTTAGAGCTAGGAAATAAGACAGAGCATGATCACGAGGCCCTATGTGAAGAGAATTAGTTTTATAAAAATATTAAATATATTTTTTATTATGTGTGCATAAGTTTCCAAAAAATTGTTATGTATCCAAAAAGGTGTGTGGGATTGGATATATGAGACCATGATTAAATCTGTCGCATGGGTTTTACCTTAGTCATGACTTAAGGTTGGTACTCATGAGAAGATTGGATAAGGAAACTATTGGTATGTGCATTTAAGTATAATTATTTATTTATATATTTATTTAAATTTAATAACCAAAACCATTTTCATCTATAAATAAGCTATTGTGGTGAATCTCTAGGGTTATATGCATAACCCTGCGTCCTTGAGAGAAGATTCAACCTATTCTTCATTGGTAGATTACGACTGAACAATGACTAGTGATTAGATTGAGGTGAATCAACATAAGACATACCCAAAAAATCATCTTCATCAATAGTGGATTCATCATTCAATAATTATTGATCCATTTAGGAGAATATGGCTATGCATTCTCCTAGTCCACCCTTCTCTCTCGCTTCTCAGTGTTCATGATATCTAGAGTTTCTCCCCAAAACACTTATCTAGAGGCACCATCATCACTCGTGAGTGTCTTTTCCACTATTTTTTCATCATATTTTCATCCTTTATTCCATGTATAGTTTCTTCTTCTTCATTTTTAGGTCATTGTCGGTGATTTAATCCCCTGGAATTTCTTGATTATTTTTCAATCTATGATGTTGAGAGATTTTTCATCGTTTCCTCTCTGCCCTGTCAGGAAAACCCACCAAATTTGATATCATCAATTGTCAGCATGATGGCATGGATGACATATTTGGGTTTGTGGTGAGGGATTAATGGTGAAGTATCACAACATTGTTCTCCATTATTGGTGCTCCTTGTCCCCATTCGATCCTTCTCTTCCATTTATTTACTAAACAATTTCACCATACTACATATACCTTAGGCGTAGTGGTGTTGTGGGAGGATTAGGATGGTGCTGGTGGATGTGCTTGGTGGCATCTATTGCATTATCATTTTCCTCTTGTCTCTCGGGTCTTTGGTTTTTCTCCTATTGTTTTCTTCTGGCTTTCTCGCGGGTCTTTTTCGGTGGTCATCTTAGTTTGTGGAGCCTACCTTCTATTAGGTTGGTGTCACTCAATAATGATGGTGACGTTTGGATCCTTGAAAACAACGATGACCTTCACTGTCTGGTCTGATGCGGTTCTTCTTTAAGGATTCGATATGTGTGGATCTACGGTCGACGATGCCCAGCATTTGTCGCCCTCCTCCTGTCTGGGGTTCTGCATCAGCGGTGATGTGTGTGGGCAACAACAATATCAATGCAGTAGGGGTGTTCTTTATAATGGTTGTGTTCTTCTTGATGATTGATCCAATGAGTTGTTTTGGATCTGATGATTAATCATTGCTACTAAATCCTCTAGCCACTCCAACCATACTCTGACATCGTGTTTCTCTGCGCCTCTCCATGTAGGATCTAGAGCGCGGGGTATCAATGGGGTTTTGGGTTTTTGGGTTTAGAGGTCGATGGTTTCAGGATCCCTAGGCCTCTAAAATATCATCTAGGACCCAAAGTTCCTCTACTCCCCTTCGAGTTGGATATGGAGTGGTGACAACTATGAGGTTTTAGGATATGTTATTTGGTGGCTAGTAGTTTTCCAAGTGTGACTTTAGTTGTTTTTATCCTACGATGATTATCCAGATCTCTTCCTCTACATTGATGGTGTCTTCCTTTGGTGTAAACATAAAAGAAAATGTATATGTTTTGGATTTTTCAGATTTTATTCGTTGTTCAATATTGGTTCTTTATTCCTTCGGGTGAACGTTCTATTCATGCTTTCTCTCTTGATTACGTTCTTTTTCTGTTATATTATATCATGATGTGTTTTTGATGGAATCAATTGCGTTTTCTGACATTAACCTGAGACAATGATGGTGAAGGTCGACAGCATTTGTATGGTTGAAGGGTGATATTTGTTTTCTCCAGTCATCATCTCCAGCGGTGATGGGCGGTGATGCCGATGGTGGTCTATGCTGATGATAGAAATGAGATTCAGTGTGATGCTGAATACAGTGATGTGACGAGGACAATGATGAAATGATAGTGCCATGTATTCTCATGTGGATAGCGTGATTTTATGAATTTTGTTCCCACATTGAACGCTCCACGAGTATATTTTGTTTCTTCCTGAATTTTCAATTTTGAATGTCCCATGTAAGGTGTAATTCGGTCTGATTCATTCGGTTTCCACTCTATCATAAAGTGGTGTTTATGAAAATACAATAATAAGGAGAATAATTACTGATCCATAATCTAGGTAGGAATCCTCATATTTGGTTTACTCTCCTATTTGATTAAAATATTGGGCCTAATCAATTTTTTTTCATTAACCTTTATTTAAATAAACCCTCCCTTGGGATGATGTATCAAAATTAATTATTCATTCAATTTTTTTCCTGTCTATGTCAGGTTTCTGAATTTGGTTTTCCTTCTATGAAATCATAGGCTAGGAATGCTTGGCCCTCGATATTTATCACGTTTTTATTGGTTCTTTACTCCCATTTTTCTTTCTTCCTTCATCATTGGACCATGTGGTCTTTATTCGACATTATTGGCGACATATTGGGTGTTATCAAACCCCCTTGATTCATTGCGGTATCATGAATCCCCATCGAATAAACCGTTTATGGTGGAATTTTCTATTAAAAAAAGGGAAATCTCTTGTGTGACCTTTTATGGAGGAATTGATAAATGAGTGGGGTGGTGTTTTGTGAATATATCAGATTGGTACTATGGGTGGTGGTTTTATGATAGAAGGTGGTTCATGATCAGATTAATGACCCCATTTTCTCCGTTGACACACAAAGATTACATGATGTGCGATGGAATTAGTTTCAAGTAGGGGTTTTTCACATGATGTCATTGTCAATCTACTCGAAATTGGCATACTAGGGGCTAGACTTTGATAACTGATGTGGTGATCAGGTGTGGTCAATGTGGTTAGTGTTGAAATTGTTGTTATAATAAAAAAAATGGTGGTGAGTAAATAAAATGAAATGATGGTTTGTTATTTTTCATATATTAAATAATAATAATGTCATCATATATATCATGGTTGGAAGATTATAATAATAGAGAGGAAAAAATGTTAATATTTTAAAAGATAAGTTTTATTTAGTATCATTAATGATAATAATATTAAATTAAAATAAATTAAATTAATGGCGAAAATAATAAGTGGTTGTACCTCCCCTTATGCATCTGAAATGTTTGGGAGCAGTGAATGGAATGACTTCATTCCATTATTAATAATGTTTGATAAAAAATAATAAATGGATATTATTAGGGATGAGGTTGAATGGGATATGGAGAAGCTCTTATGTGCGCACATGGAGCCTGAGAAATGAGGGGATCCTCTATTTTGAAATATTCTATTAAAATAATAATATTATTATTATTTATGGTAATGGAATTTTATTTATGATATATTTCTTAATGTGGTACATGATTTATGATCCATCAGTTGTAGCATGACCATTAAATTGAGATGTTCATTTTAAGAGTGATTTTGGATACCTTTTTTGGGATTGTGGCTCATGTCCATGAAGACCCAAATAGTAATAATAATAATAATAATAAAATTATTATTATTACTATTATTATTATTATTTCAAAATTTTATGTCTGTCATCACTCCTTTATACGATGTCACAATGATGAAGCATCAGCAGTATTGTGATCCCAAAATTATGTCTGATGTTTGAAGACAAATATCAGGTATTTAATTTGACAATTTGTATCAGACAAATGAAACATCATTCGTGGATTATATAGTGAAATGTGACTTTTTCACTGGGTGTCTAATTAAGGCATGTGAGGAGCCTATACTAAGTGTTTATCCATGATTATTACAACTGTGTGATTCATTTGGCCTTTTGAGGTTGTTTTTAGAGGCGTATCAGTGGATTTATGTTTTTTCCTTTTGGATCGATGAAAAACCTCTTATGTTTGTTAGGCTTGTTCAATACCCATTGTGCAATACACTTACACATCATGTAATAATACAGGGCTAGAATGTTGTGTTCTAATGATGAAATGGATAGCTAGAGGAGTGGGTTCACATGCCATGTGGGCCCCTTCCATGTCTTTTACTTCTTGAGAAACATAAAACTCTCATATCTCCTATATCTTTACTTGTATATAGACCGTGAGTATCCTATCATGAGTGTTTTTAATGTAGAATGTGATAGTACCCTCGGTTGTATCTTTTAATAAATAACCTTAAATTTTTTGGTCACAACACTTGGTTAGGTGACTCCCAAGGATGACAGGTATCATACATGATCACCAGATGCATCCCAAGTAGAACCCTTGAGCTAGGATACTCATGGGTCCTTGATGACTAGAGTGGAGCCATCATGTTAGAAAAAGGCATGGTGCCTCTATAGAAATCCCTAGTGGAACCCTCCAATCGAGCTGGGAAAGGGTCCTCGATGGATTCTGAAGTTAAAATTTACAGTCGAGTTGGGAATGGGTCATAAATGACTTCTAGAGTGGAACCCTCTAGTCGATATGAGCATTGGTACTCTTCCACCAAAGTGAAACACTTCTTCTGGGAATGTAATGGGTCCTCTATTGACTTTCAAAGTGGAACCATACTATTTTATAAGGTAATGGGCCCTCTACATATAGATAATATCCCCTAGACTATATGGAATTGATAAAATGTATCTTTTGACTTGGATGACTACTTATAGGAAGACACATGAGATATTGGGAATCATTCATGGATTTTTTCAAATGTTCGAGACACTTCATCATGGACTGATATGTGAGAAGGTTATCCCCATACTCTGTCATTTGGGGTTCTTTTGATTGAGAATATATATACATTTTTATCCATACTATTGTATTGTGTTACTCTCTATCCATGGGGTTTGAAGACATTTGGGGTATTCAATGAGTATTCCATGTTTATATAATCATGTTTAGATGAGTATACTATCTTTGTATAGTTGTAAAAGACTCCATGTGTCGTCATCTAAACACTATGTTGATTCTGTTGTGTTTGGATGAGGTTACTCTCTCTTGGTTTTGGTTGAGTTTTTATCTTTTACTACTTTATATATCTCGTTACTATCAACTATCATTCTATTCTAGTTGAATCTCTTATCTCTCTACCTTAATCTCTTTGGGTGTCTTACTGGGTTTGTATATACTAACCCATTCATGGAATTTTCCCCCATGAGTCATGTATTATTAAAATGAAGAACACGTCAGTGGTGACTTTAGAGGATCTTAGTGAAACATGGAACTCCAGGCCACATATGTTGTTCATAGCTTAGATATCAGGATCTAGGCTCTCAAAATGTCTTACTTACTAGTTTTTTCATGTTGGGACATATTTTTGTTCAGTCATGTATTTTTCACCTTTATTTTTTAGTTTACACTACCATACTGTTGTATTGTCTAGAGGTTTTACATGCATTGTTGTCTCCCTCATATTTTTTAGTTTTTTAATATTATTCCTCTTTAGTTATTCATTGAGATTAATGTGTGTTTGTTTGTGTATAAATTTGTCTTGGCAATGGACTGTATCTATTAGTTGTGATTTTAGCACTGTTCGCTAGCCTCTATTCTATGGAGGTAGGATGGGGGTTGTTGTGGCTCGAGCCCCATATTGGTTATGTTCATGGAACATATAAAATTCATATTGTGTGACAACACATTATTTAATAACCCACACATATAATTGGTACATCACAGAAATTCGGAGGGGCATTGTTGGGGGCTTCTAAATGAATCTTAAACTCTTATTCTACATGTGGACTTTGATAGTTTTCCAGATTATGAGTTTATTAAAAATGAGATGTTACATGTTTTATAAGTTATTTTGATTTAGTTTCATTCTGATGTTTTCCTAAAGGAAATAGACTAGAATCATGTTTATTTACCTTTTTCCTTTTCAGTAGTCACAATATTTCAGCTATTTTTTATTTGATCAGACTAGTGGGTGATCCTCTTTGGTTTTCATTATATAAAATTTTCATGGGATTTATTTTTTACAACATGTTGGTCAATATTTTATTTAACTTTTAGTTGTCAACTATAATTCAATTTTTATAGTATAATTTTATAATATGGATGTTATATCATATACATGATTTAATGTTTGAAATTTTGATAGAAATTATATATTATCTATATAATTTTTATAGACTATTTCATCTAGATGGTATCCTCATACATACTGGGAAGTGAATTTGAGACCTCATTATATCCTTCATTTGTTCATTGTTTTGATAAATCATGCTAGGGAAATTCAAAATTCACAAAAAAATTGTTTTTCTTTATTTTTTCATTGTAATATATTTAGATAATACTTGTATAATCTTGGTGTTGATTCTAGCATTGTGTGTTGTGAATAACTTTAACAATTATGTCTATGCAACTAAGGATGCAGGGTTGTGATTGATAGTTTTTTATATTTTAGTTGATTAAATATTATTCTATAACTTTTTTAATAAATTATTGTTTTATAACTATTTTTTTACATAGGAATGTGTGTTTTATGAAATCATACATGGAATGTTTGTATATTTTATATTCACGTGATTGTGTTTTTGAGGAAAATGGGGTTTAAAGGAAAATAGGATTGGGAATGCTATTTTTGGGAATGAAATATTTTTTAAACTATTTTGGGAATCTATTTTTGTCAACATAAATGTTAAAAATGTCATGTTGGGTTCTTCCATGAATAATATATTGGAGTAATATTAATTAATAAAAAAAGACAATTTTGATTTATATATGTTACTAATTTAAAAAGTTATGATAACTTTAGTTTATATAGGATATAATAGACCTGTAGTGGGTAGGATGGTAATTATATATCATAAGAATGTTTTTACATATGTGATATAGTTTCATGATGTCTTTCTAAATAATATGGTATATTTAGTTTTTAATAATCCCAAAAGTTTATAATTTTTGTCAGTAGATACATTTGGGATTGTGAAGTATGAATTCTTATATTTTCATTCATGTTGGAAGTTGAGTAAGGATATATTCTAAGATAGTTATATAGTTGATTATGAGTTTTTATGTAAGTGGGTTTGTCTATTCATATTTTCTATAAATGTAATTTAGTGGTTATTATATTATGTCATAAGTGTATTATTGTAATCATTTGATCATTGTTAACATAATACTAGTTCATTTAATTTTGAATGTTTGTTACTATTTTGAGAAATATTCAAAGAAAATTACATTATTATGTTATTATAGTGTATAAAATAAAATAAATTATTATAAAATAATTTTGATGGTGGAATGTGTGATATTAATTTTGGTGGTGTTGTAATGTCTTTGGGTGATGCTTAATCATCATTCCTTAAATGATAATAAACTGATGGGGGTGGAATATCCTCAAGGTATGGAAATCTTGTGGATACTACATTTATAGTGAGAATGATATGGGTAAATATATAATTTAAACCATTCCATATAAAATGATGACGTACTGTTACTCAAGCAATCCTTGAGTACTAGAAATAGTTTTCAATAGGATTCATTGGAATCTTGAGACCATAGATATAAATAGTTCAGAGATATATATTTAATTCATGTTTAAGTACATTATTAATCTAAATGTGATGTAGTTTCATCTATTAATCACTATATAGGTGGATAAATAAATTAATGATGAAAATATAATTATCATAATGGAATGGATGTTGTGATTCTATTGCTTGAGTTCTCTTCCATGTTTTATAATATATACCTTCGTAGAGTTAATGATTCCTGATAATTTTCATAAATTAATGGAACAAAAATATCATGAAGTTCCTATAACATAATTTTAAACAAAATTGAGAGTAAATTTATGTCTACATTAACCATAAAAAATGATTATCTCATTATTTGACCCATCATTAAAAAGTTTTTTAGGTACATGAAATGTATAAGAGTATCATACATAAATTTAAACACCTATTTAGTGGATCTAAAAGAATGATTTATTATCATGGTGGAATTATTATTACCTTAGGAGTTTATAGTGATCGAGAAGACATTTTCATAGCCACAATGATAAAATAATGACTTATAGAGTAATACTAGTAGAGTAAACCATGTGATTGTTTATCACCACCATTTATTAATAGTAAGTGAATCATGGAGTGTTTCAAATTTTATTGATTAGAAAATGATAAATCAAAATGTACAATTAATACAATGAAGTGTTATCCATTTGAAATTATGGGATATCTATAGAAATAATTAATGTTAAATAAACCTGATATGAATTTTCAATTTGAAATTTGATTGGATAACAAGGGTTTATCCATTTATCTTTTATGATCATGTTGTTTCTCATATTAATGGTTTTCGATTATCCATTTTCATATTTAACATTAATTTTTTTGGCATGTAATTCAATGGATTATGGTACTTTTATGTAAAATATTGGTCGATATTTTAAAAAAAATATAGGATCTTGAATAGTAATTTATGTTGTCTAGAATTGGAAAGGAAATAACATGGATAATCTTATAATATGGATTATTTATTATCTAACAGAAATTAATTCCATTAAATCAAATGGGATGTGGTTAATTCATCAATTTATGTCTCTATTGAGCCTATGATGTTAGGGAAATAGGTTTATTTCTGATGGTTGTTTATATATCATTATAATTTATGAGGACAATGTTAAATGATTTTATAGAGTATGATTCAATTGTTTGAGTATGTTAGGGTGGTGTATTAACAGAAACATATTTTTTAATGATATCTAATAAGATTAGGTGAAATAGGTTTTAGATATATCAATTTAAGTAATACTAATGTGTATGAAGGATCAGAGTCGGATTTTATAGATGAAATATAGTTTTTATAATCAGTTGTGTATATAATATTACTGTAATCTTTTTTATAAGTCTTAGGGAGCATGAATATTAAAATATATTATATTAATGGGATGTATAATTATTATCATGGTTGTTTCTTAGGGGGTAGAGGCTATATTGTGTCGGTTGGGTAATGACATATGTCATTATGGTTTAGTGGAGTTACGGGAAATTGATCATTTTAAGAATTTAGAAAAAATCATATCATAAAATTTAATATTTTTATTAGATTAAGGAGGCATATATATCTCTAAAGTGATTCATTATAAGTGTTTGGAAGACATGAGATACATTTTGAGAATTTTGTGTGAACAGTGACATTATGGTAATATACATTGGAAAAACTATAGATACTAATGGGTACTAGTGGAAATCATTTGATTGTTGGTATAGTTTGAAAGGGATAATAATCCTTTTTTAACCAGATGGCTAGCAGATAACAACTTTGTGGAAAGTGTCCTCCACCATGATTCTGAAAATCTATTCATATATTATTTTATTTTTTATATATAAAAATGTTTTAATTATTTTATATTTTAATGCCACCAAATTAAAAACTTTAACTATGATGATAACAACACCAATGCTTTTCTTTTCTCCTATGTCTATCCATTATTAAACCTCATAATGTTCCTTTTTTAATTTATTTATGTTCCATCTCTGTAATGGGGCCTTATGAATTTATATACTTTTTTATTTTACATATTACATTTTTTATTTAATTCTATTTACTGTTTTTGAGTTGAACCATTTGTGGGTAGATCCATGGAATATTTGAGTTCCATGTGAAATCTGAAGTTTGGGTTTAGTTTTTTTGGGAAAAACAGCCAACACCATTGTCATTGTATAGTCTGTGGTGTTTTCTATGTGAATTGTTTTAAGTAAATGGATTCCCAACCATATGTTCATGGTTGTAGAGTAAGAATCATATTTTATTAGTGTAAAAAAACTAAGTATGCCTCACCACAACACTGTGGAAGCTATAGTGAGGTTAAAATGTCATAGAGTTATCCAACACTCCATAGCCTATTCCATTTCATCTTAGTGTGTTCTCAAAATACCAAGACCATGGATAAGCTATTTTGGAAGTTTTTTCAGCTTTAGGAAATGTGGAAACCATTGAATTCAATTCCCTATATTCTTATATCCTAACCAAACCATAATGAGAAATGCATGGGGATTAATTTTACAGTCTTAATGAGGTTATTAATCAATTTATAACCCCTATTAATAGATTTTATCGTCCATTGTTATTTATTACATGATTTTTATGATATTATATAAAATTTAGGAAAGTGATAAGGTTAGTCATCTTTGATTATCTATGTAAATGGGTGTTAAATCCTTTCTTTTTTCTTTTGTTTGATCTTAGGCCTCTGGTGCCTCTAGATTTGGGTGATTAGTTGAAGGATTTTAGTGAATCTTCTTGTTTGGTTTAATTTAATATCTTCTATCTTATTTAATAATGGAATAAGGTTTTTTTTCCAATTTGATGATTATTTTTGTCATTTATTGAGGTAATTTGAGAATTGTTGTATAAACAACCTTCTTTGGGATCAGCCATATTCTATGTTTTTTCATAGGCTTTCTCTTAGTGAAATATCATATTGTCCTTATACATGTGAAATGGTTCCTTCTTTCTGTAACTAGGTTTATATTCTACCATTATTGATATTCATTATTGATTTTGTGTTGTTCTACCCCTTGGTTTTTTCTTTCATATGTCATGCCCTATTAAGAAATTATTTATCAGGAACTGGTTCTTGGTGTTCTTGGTGAACAGCCTTGTTCGAATTGGTGTTTGAATGTGTTTTAGGTCATGAAACCCTTGATGTACCTTGATGTTTATATTGATCCTGGGGTAGTATGTTCCTTAGAATATATGGACTTGTATATGATTTTTTCATTGTTGATTATTTTTACTTGACCCCCTTACATATTGTCCTTTCTTGTGTGTGTTTGAGTGGAATTTGAGACCAGTTCCTAAAATGTGCTCATATTCTATATTTTTTTCCTCTTGAATAATATTCTATATATTTCTTTTTCCCTCCCTATTATACATATTTTTTTATTTCATATCCTGTAAAACCATACTCTAGGTATTTAGTAGATCGTGAAACTCATCTTTGGTAAAATGGACACTTATAGGGTGAGTGATAAAACATGATGATAGATATGGAATATGGTTTGTTTTTTGGTATGGTTAGAATCACATAAATTCTTTTTTACGTTTGAGTATACCATTAATGGATTGATAATCCATTATCTATTGGGTTATTCGTTAGAATTCCTTACAAGGGAAATGTGTTATCCAAAACGTCAAACATGTTGGGTGGGACAAACCATAATAAAATTATAACAACCAATGTTAGTGTGGGGCATGAAATCTACCTAATAAAAGCCTTATTAGGGTGGTGTGTGAGTATTTTTCCTAAAACACATTACTTATGATGATATACACTGAAATCCTTAATGGAATCGATCCAAATCTATTGGGGTCGGGGTTTGTGGAACCTTGTTTAGCACACAATGATTCGACACACGTTTGGTAGTATTATTAGTTTAGAATTTGATTATATCAAGACATAATATATTATATATTATATTTACTGATTTTAATGATGTATTGGTGGCATCCAACTAGGTTTATGACTAACACCCTTGATCATCATATTAGTGTGCATGAAAATTTCATTACGAGGGATGTCGTAAAGGGAAATTTCCCTATGATGGGGAGATAAAGAGATGGTGTCTGGGAATTATAGGTTATACCATGACTATGTAGAAATATTAAAACTAATATTATTTATTTACCTACATACTTTAATTACTTTCATTGGGTTTTCCCCATCAACAACCCATTTAAATTGGGGAATGAAATTTATGGCACTAGATATTTTTATTTCCCTATTGTTTCCTATTTGTTGTAATATATAATATTTATATTATTTATTCATAGAAATGATTCATTGGTTATGGTCTCCCCATTGATGGAATTTTAACACTCAATACTAGTTAGTAGCCTCTGGACTAAGGGGAGGCATGAATGAGGTCATGTGACTCTCCAACACAGACTTGGTGGTTCAAGTTAAAGTTTTATAAAATGGTAACATAAAACATTTTTCTCTTTTACCTGTTAAATAACCTAGAACATAGTAGATAAAATAGGATATGTTTGGATTTGGGAGGTATTTTTTTCTATTTCTATCCATTTTATATGTAACGAACCTCAGATATAATATTTATATGATTGGTGTTATTGTTTTATAGGATTTTGCATACATTGATTCATCCTGACTAGGAAAAAAGATCACATGCCTTATATATATAGTTATTTTTATGCTGCATCATTTTTAATCAATATAAATTTCTTGATTTTTTCTATCTATTCTAGATAGAACTATATTCTATATTGTAAGAAGTATCATTTTCTATGATTTTTGTGATATATCTATGATAGAATTAAGTATATGATTCTAATATTACCACTTGGTTTTTTATATCTATATATATAAATGATGGTGACTAAAATACAGGAATGTGTCCCTTTGTTAGTAATAGTAAATATATATCTTGGCATATGGGTAGACTCCTAGGAGAAACATCAGTGATCTCAAAGACTTATTTAGATACATGAAGAGTTAATGAATTTGGATGATTAAAACTTTCTTTTATAATTTTAGATATTTCTATATGGGTACATTTGATATAACCACTAGTTGTGGTAGTTTAGGAATACCACATTAGAGAGGGAGTGCATGTTCCACCAATTCTAGTTTTGGAAGATGTACCCTATCATAATCCATTACTGATAGCAGTGATTGTGTTTGTGAATCCAATATGTCTAGAGATATTCAAGGATTATGATAGTTCAATGTGAAAAATTCTATAATACCATGACCTATCATATTTGGGATTTTTATGCCCATTATCCTTTCATTTATTGATATAATATAGGTTCATACAATATAGAGGAAAGGTTGGATATTCTCAAGATCATCTTTGGGATAATGCAGACACCCAAATATGGGTGGGTGAGTTTTGAAATCATTATGTTTCTAGTGCCTTCTAGTAGATTATGGAATAGCATAAATCATTATGTGAGATAAAAGGGTTTTCCTTGGGAAACCATCAAGGAGCTATATCTTGAGAAATAATTTCTTTAAATGATTAAGTCACAAAAACCATATAATTTCATGGATTATTATTAGGGGTTAAATATTTCCATTGAATATTATACCTTGTTTATGTAGTTTATTCACTTTTTAACTATATTATATGGGAATTAGAAACAAAGGTCTCAAATGAACAAGATAAGACTTTTACTATAGCTCAAACATCAGGTTAAGGGATCAAACATGATGATGTATATGTAGGATATTTTCAAGGCCCCAATCATTGAATATGGGCTAGAGGAGTATATGGTAATATTGTTTCTTATAGTCCATGGTGGACTAGTTACTGAGCTTCTTATCACTAATATAGGATATTCTTCTAGTAGTAGGAATATGACAGTATACTAGGAGCAGTGGGGAAGAAGTAAGTTTGAGAAGAGTAGTACATTCATAGATTTATTTATGGGATATAATTCCAACATGTTCTTTTACTTTAGAAAGTGTGGAACAAATGAAAATATTGTAGGAATCCCTCAATGGGCTGCCACTATTTTGGAATGTTTGGTCATATTAACTATTTTTTTCATGTGATTATCTGGGATGTGTTGGGAGATCTGGGTAAAATAGGAGTGGAGGTCTCGATCAGTAGGGGATGAATTAACATACTATATTAACTCATGGGAAGGGACATTATGTAATGATGGGATAAGTTTATATAGTGGATCCAACTCTAGTTCGTGCAAGGGAGGGACCATCTACTGTTAGGAGTATGGTCATGATCCCTTTTATGTTATCTCAATATTTGTATGATATCATTCATTCATATTCCTTTATATGTGAAGATGATTTAGTTGGACTTGACTTTCTATACAAGTTGTCTTCTGAGATCTGTTCTCTCAATACATAGTTGGATAATAAAGTGGTGTATATATAATGATTCCAAGTGTGTGATATAGTCATTATAGGTTATGGACATTAGTTGTACCGCTTGATATTATATATGACCACCATCAATGGGATTCTTGGCATGGAAAATTTAACCAACTTCTGACCTCACATTAATTTCTATCAAATATGAGTATCATTTGGGCCACACAAGGGAGAGAAGAATATGATAACTAGATAGTGAGAATTTTTAGTATGTAGACATGGTCCTGACATGAGTCAGATTAGTGAAATCATTGAATAGATTTCAATATTGTAATTTTTTAGTTTAATTAGTGTTAGTCCCCTCATGATTTATTCTAGTTATAGATCTCTCTTAGGATGTATTTCTAGATGAATTTAATGTAAATCCTCCTAATAGGGGTGTTGATTTTGAGATAGAACTCATGCTGCGTAAGTATCCCATTTTGATACCCCATTTTCATATACATAGGATGAGTATATGTAACTCAAGGTATAGATTCAGGACATGGAATAGTAAGGAATTATCAGGACAAGTACATCACCAAGTGGTACACATGTATTATTGTCAAATAAGGATGAAAATATTCTTCTACTATGTGCAGATTAACTGACGTTGAATCAGGTGATGGTGAAGAACAAATATACCATATATAGGATTGATAATCACTTTGATCAGTTATGGAAAACATGATGGTTCTCCAAGATTGAACTTTGAATGAGCTATCACCAATTATGGGGAAGAGAGGAGGACATCTGAAGGACTAAATTTTGGTGTTGTTATGGTCTCTATGAGTACATAGAGACTATTTTTTGACTATGAAATACACTAGAAGTGTTACTATTTCTCATAAATAATGTTGCTCACATATATCTTGGCTTATTCATCATGGTGTTTGTGGATAATATTATTATGTACTAATCAACCCCCAATAAGAATGAGATTAATCTCAAGATAGTATGAAGTATGATTTGAGAAAATTATCTCTATTCCCATTTATCATCACCAATGACTACACTGATGGGGATGATAGTGATGTTCCAATGGTCAAACCATTATGAAGAGGCATTTCTTGTACTAAATAAGAGGTTGAAAAGAACCCCAATGACGATACATTACAAGATAGATTTTGTTTTTTACTATGATGAATCATGTGCTTATTTTAGAGGAATACTAATAAAGAGGGGGTTGGTATTATCTTATAGGTCACATAAAATGCGACCTCATTAGTGTAACTATGCTACCCATTAATTTGAAATCACAACTATGGTCCATTATTTGATGACATTGTGATATAATATATTTGGTGATAGGGATTTTGTATTCGTGGACCATAAGATCTTCTATTGTAACTTCACATAATGGGTCCTGGATATTTGGTAGTGGAACTAGGTAGAGTATCTACATAATTGTTTCTTTGAGATGGATTATTCACCATAAAAGGGAACCTCTATTGTAAATGATATTATCCATAATAAACATGTATCTCAAGATATTCGGGAAAGAATATTTGAGGAATAGTGGAACTTGATGATCTTCTTGGATTATTGGATGGTGGATATTTCTGAGGACTAGGGACCAATGATGTTTTATTAATTTGTGATCACAAATTCCATAGTGGACTAGGAAACTTTTGATAGGGGAAACACCTAGGGTGTGATGGGACATAGGAGGATCCAACTAGTAGGGACCTGATACCTATGTGGTCATTAGTGGGTGATGATATAATCCATATACATGGTTGATTTTTATTCACTACATCCATCATATGCGAGATGATGAGATACTTACATATTTATAAGTGGGTGGTAATCCTAGAACAAAAAATATTTCCCACAACTTCAGGTGACAGTTCTGGTGGCTTGGTATGATGATGGACAATTATAGTTTTTTTTGGATTCCTTACTTATAAAAGGGTAAAGGTAAACCAGTAGCATCTAGGTAATCTTATAGATAAACATTTTATATGCATGTGGAAGTGGTAGGATGTCACAATGAACATTGTGATGGGGTTACCAAATACCTTGAGGTTATTGGTTGTTGTATGGGTAATTAATGACTGACTAGAAAAATATACTCATTTTTTACTCATATACGAGACACACTAAGTAAATTGGATGAGCATATTGTATATTCATGAGATATTATCATTGTATAGATATACCTTTGTCATTGTATCTGATAGAGAAACACATATTATATAATGGTTTTAGAATTTATTGTATAAGGAATTATGAACTCAGCTATGATTGAGTACATTGTACCATCCTTAAACACAAAAACAGTAGGAGAGGAAAATTATCATAGTGGGGGATATAATATATGATTACATTCTAGAATTTTTTGGATCTTGGAATGGTCACCAACACTTTATTTAATTATCATAAAATAATTGGTACTAATCTTTAATAAGTTTGGTGAGTTTTGAGGCTCTTTATTATAGGCTATATTGACTACTAATTTGTTGTCATGAGGTTGGATAGGTGGTAGTTTTGGGGTTCACATTGATACAGGAGACCATAATGTCGGTGAAGCATATTCGAAAAAGGTTGATCACAACTCAAAGTAGGAATGAGGGTTAAGAAAACTTTATGGGGAGTCCTTCATAGTTTTATGCAGGAAACTTTGTTTTTTTAAGAGTGGCTCCTCTGTTAGGAAACCAACATTTCAGGAAGTACGGTAAGTATTTGTCACATTATGTTGGACACTTATTGATCATTGAGTTGGTTGAAATTATATAATAAATTATAGATCTTCATTTATGTTACTAATTAATGCAACATGTGATTCATGTAATCCACCTTTAGAGTTACATGGATTATCCTACTCAAGTTATAGACTACATTGATATTGATTTCGAGCCAAATAAATCTTATTTGGAGCACCCAATGTGGGTATTATACTAGAGTGAGAAGGTGTTGTTGGGGGAGACAATGCCATTTATTTTGGTATTATGGATGAAGTCACATATCCAAGGGGATAAATGGGATTGGGGGTCATAATTTCAAGCATAGTGTCTTGATTTGTTTGGGTAAAAACTCTTAAGATGCCTCTTATGTATGATATTTCCATATATGGGGATATTATAAACTCCCATATATTTTTTTATTTTATATGAATTAATTTATCCATTATTCTCCACCATAATTTTAAATTATTCAATGCTCGGGTGGTGCCCTGAAATCTTTTTTCTTTTATGTGAGGGCCTAAGTGTGGGATTTAGTTATTTTATGCCAAAACGGCCAACAACATGACCATAATTTTATCCATGGTTTTTCCTCAGTGAAAAATGGTTAAGGGAATGATTTGAAAAGCATGGGTTCATGGGACTAGAGTAAATGTGTGGGGCTTAATTTTTTCCATAATAAGGTTATTAATAGATCTATAACCCCTAATAACGAATTTTATTCTCCCCCTTTGATTATTCATTGAATCTAATGGTCTTATAGAAATTTTACATATATCCTTTGTGTGATGCTCTTAGTAAATATATACACATGGTTGTTCTATCCATCTTGTATACCTTTGGTTGATCAAAGGTATCCTTTTATCCTTATTCACATGAACTTCTAGATTTGGGTAATTTGATGAAGGGTTTTAGTGGTTCTTACTTTTTGGAAGAATTTAATATATTATGTGTTATCAGATCATCTAATAAGTGTGTTATTTATGTGATTTGGATACATTGTGTCTTCTAGATAGGTAATTTTATTTTTGTTTTTTCAATAACCTTCTTGAGGTTATGTGACATTTTATGACTTTTTAAAATATTTATCAATGTTAAATATTTTCTTACCTCCATCCAGGTGAAAATTTTTCTTCATCCTTAAACTGATCGTAGATTCTACCATTCTTTTTAGTCTAAATTCTGTATGTATTTTCAATGCCTTAACTTGTTCATCTCTATTTTACGAACTATAAACCATTTATTTATGTTTATGTAGTTCTATTAGTTCTTTTTAGGAAATCATGTTCTCTTTGGTCTTCCAATATGTTCTAGGAGACGATTCCCTTGATAAATATTGATTTTGATGTTGATCAATGGTTATAAATCTCATTACTATTATGGAATTTCATATGTTTTTCTTGTGATTGGTGGTTTTTTCATGACCCCTTTTCTTGATGTAACTTCCTGCAGCTGTTTGAGTGGCCTTTGAGAAACATTCTTAATATTTGATCACATACTCTATGTGTAGCCACTTTAGAAATATTCTTGATATTAATTATTATTACATACTATTATGTATATTGTTTTTGTGTTGATTAGCTTGTGGAATCTTACTCTATGTAACAAGATGATCAGCTTTATCAACTTTGGTCAAGTGTCCCCTTAGAGGGGGACCATGATGACATGATGATGGATATAGACTATAGAACATTTAAATGTATAGGTTAGATAATTTATATTTTATTTTACATATCAGTATACTATACATGGGTATAGAATACATCAGTTATTGGTCAATGTGGTATAATTCCATACATGGGTGATATTTTTTTCAATTACATCAAACATGATGGGTGGGATATACCATTGTCCAAGGATAATGACCATTATTAGGGTTTTGTGTGTAGTTTTCTTAAAAATTATCATTGTTAGGGTGGGGCGTTTGGTGTTTTCCTTAAAGGTAGTACTTTCCCTGACTGAAATTGACATTCATTCATGCATCAACCCAAAGAAGTTGGTTCATAGTTCATGTTGTCTTGGTTAGGAAATGATGAATCGACACATATATTTCTATATGTTTACTTCATTATTTACTCATTTCATGACATAGATTGTAATATATTATTGTCACTAATGTTAATCACCCATTGTGTATGTTTTACTACATTTATTACACAAAATGTACACCAGAATATTGATGTTAGTGCATGTTTGGTGATTTGGGATCCAATGAAGGTAAAGGGGATTACAATGAGGAGTGATGAGATATAGACTTGGAGTCTGAGGGAATTATTGGATATACTACAAAATATTTATACTACTTTTAATTATTTACCTACTTTATTTTATTGCATTTTTTTAGCATGCCACATTGGGAGCCTATTCAATATATTGTATGATGTGCATACCAATTGAAATTACTTTAATATTCATTATTAACTTTGGGATGTTATATATATTATTTATATTATTTTTTATAGGATATAATAATGAGGGTATAGTCTCCCCAAAAAAAGATGCCAGGCCCACATTTCTAGTCTGTAGCCTCTTGTGTATGGGGATTCATGCATGAGGTCATGGGACTCTCTCAACTAATGCTAGTGGTTTGAGTTAAGGAGTTATAGACCTCTCTAAGAAAGGAATATATAGGACCATGATATTTTTTAACCATTTTTCACATCTAACAAATTTTGTAGTGTAAAAACCCATTTTAAGAACTTTTTTCAAATTGTTTTTGTTTCTAGTGATTTCAATTGAATAGATAATGATTACCATTTGGTTAAATATATACATATTTAGATAAAAATCCAATCTATTATTTATAAAAATATTATATAATTCTATGTGTGGTTTTTCTGTGTTATCAGTTGTCTATTTCAATGTATATTGATATTGCATCAAGAGACTATTAACTCTTGAGATATCCTACAAAGAGCCTATTCATAGTGAAATTTATGTTCCATAAAATTGTTCAGTGATATTAAGACCCCATGTTGTCCATGTTTCCATAGGATGTTACCACAAGTCATATAAAATGTTTCATTAATAGCTTTATACCAAGGGATATATTATAATTTTCCATAGTTATAAAATTATTTGTTAGTTAACAAAAATTAAACAAGTAAGTCCATTGGAGGTTATTTTAGATAGTATATTACAATATAGATTCTTTGGGAAATGAGTTTTATGGGATATAGAACAATAAACACCATTAGGAGTAGTATATTTATGGTGGAACCATAGTTTTATATTTATCCTAATAGGATCGATTGTTCACTAATAATATTAATTAGTTGGGGATGGATGTTTAATAACTTTTAGGTTATTTAAAAAGGATAAAAACATGTAGTCAGAGAGAATATGGATTCTCATGGTCCACACATGTAATTTCTGATAGGAATTTAGTTTTTCTAATGTCTGTTCCTTTTGTAAAATGAAATCAAATTTATACTTATATTTATGATTTCACTACTGAATAATAGGTTAAGGCAATTGATATGTTCACTGTTCTTTTATATTCATTATTCTATGTTCGATGTTCAAATGGGAATTGTAAAATTTATAAAAATTTTGTGGTGATCATTCTAGGTAGATAAGATAATATTAAAATGAAAAAAAACTCAAGAGAACATGAAGAGTATTTTACTATGAGATTAGTTTTTCTGCAAAGTTCATGATGACACAATGAGGGTGTCTGGGTTACTACATGGTCTATTCCAGATTCAACATTGTAAAGGGACTCTATAATAGAAATTGTTTAGAGTGGGTATGATATAGTTTTATGGGGTGATAATGAATTTTTATTCAATAGGATGCTATATTATAATAGATATTTTCATGGATATTTGTTTATTATTGATACCCAAAATTGGATTTTGATTTTCAATGATGCTACTAATTCCTTTTTTATGGTTATGCTATATTATTCTTAATTTATATTTTATTCCTTTATTAAAATTTGGATATTTCATTCTCTTTTTTTATTAAATTTATCATATAAGATTACATGATAATTTTTTGGCACATGAATACATATTCATTGGAATTAGATGAATGAGGATGGGGCATGTTTCATGGTGTCCTAGTGAGAACATGATGTGCTTAGGCAATTTCCTACATAATTAGTATTATCTCTTTATTTACATTCTCACACATATACATGGAAAATCATTCAATATATTTCTTATACCATTAGTTTTTCATAGTAAGTGTTATTCTCACAACCTGTTCATTCTCTTCGTTACAAGTGTAGATTATCTGTATGATATAAAAGAAAATATATATGTTATACCAGTGATTATAATGGAGCATCTTGATGGTTATAGAGTTTGGACATAGAGGCTTCAATATTATTTCAATGTGTCATTTAAATAATTTGTAATATTCTAACTAATTTTGTATTTGATCCCGTTGTATGTGAACATAATTGAAGATTTTATATATTTTTATCATGGGGTAAATTTTTCTATATCATGCTAATGTATATTTTATTTTATGTTTTGGATGTAGATATTACCCTATTCACATACTTTAATTTTATATTATGACGAGTATTTTTATTATTTATTCTAATGTAATATGTTTAAATACCAATTTTATATTCTCAAGAGTGTTCTCTATAGACTCTCACCACTATATGATAATGTTGATGTATAGGGGGGTGCCTAAGGACTTGTTACATCTCAAACTCATCCATTGTTTAGGTGAATGGGTCGAGCATGTTTAATTTTTCATTATATGTGATCATTAATATTAAAAGAAAAAAAATGATAAATTAGATATATTAAAGAATCTAAAAAGTATTATAATGTATGAAAATAAAAATTTAAGGTTTCCTCCCTATAAGAATTGGATTTTTATTGTTTTTATCTAGACAATTATAATGGTCATCAAAAATAAGACAGGGGATGTTGATCCCTTGAATGTAACAACCATGATTTTTCTTCTATATCACATTTGATACATAAAAATATGATCTAGATATAACATTTATAAATGTATTTAGTGACTATTTCTATCCCATAGAACAATATATTACTAAGCAGGGGAGGTAATATAATATAAATTTCCTCTTTATAAGAATTAAAATGGGTAATTTTGTAGTTAATTGATTGATTATTATTATTTTCATGATGTATAACCTCATAAATATAATAAACTATATGTTTTTCATCAATTTAAATATATCTATCACCTTCCACATTTGGATTAAGAATAATTACCGTTTGATATTTCATCAATTCTTCCCCACATTATTTGACATCGCAAAGAGTAAGAAATTCGTTATGAAGTATATAATATCATATTTTGGGGAATTAATGTATATATCATTTTTAGTAAAATAAAATAATGTGACCTGATATTTAAATTTACCCTAAATAATATCCTCTTGTAATGAATTAAATCCATGAAATTCTCCTAGTAAATTTTCTATTTATCCCTTAGTTGGTTGAATAGTTTCTTATTCATCAAGAATTATTACCCCTTACTTATGGGTATGCTCTTATTAAAAACACAATAGAGATATATATTAACATTATTTTTATATAATTTAATCATAGATTGTTCTAATATTCAATCAATATTTTATAAAATCTAAATTACCCAAATTTAAAATTAAAGTATCTCCCTTGTTAAACTTATTTTTAAGGTCTATCACATTTTTCACATATTTTTTGCGTTATGTTCTCATGATCCACTACCTCCAAAGGTACCCCTCATTATTAGAAAATGAAGGTAGAGAGATAATGACCTTGATTCCCTCTCAAGTAGGCCTCAGGTTTGTGAATAGCACATAATGTATAAAAATCTCACTAATAGGAGGCATTGACCACTATAATAATAAGATCAAGAGATTGGATAAATCAACCTCAAAAAATTACATGACATAATATAAAATTAAGACCAAAACCATACAACAAAGTGTATAAAAAATATATACAGGTAAAATTCTTCAAATAAACACCTAAAATAATATCAAAGGAAACATCAAAACAACAACTCTAAAACTTGAGTTCGGAATGTCAATCACTATAAAAAAGTCCTCTTGGAAACCTGAAAGTAGTTTTTATATATGAAGGGTGAGTACAAAATTAAAATCATTAGTATCGTACAAAAAAATATCATGAATATATGAAAATGAAAATACTAATTCACCAGTATTAAAATAACTGAACCAACATCACCTAATAGGTCAACTAGACTATCCCGTCTTCACCAAGGAATGCTCACCGACTAATAAAATCTAGGTATAATTATATAATAAGAATTGTATCAATAAATTATACCACAAAACTATTTCAGATTGGGTTTCCACTCTCAAAAATAAACATCATATATCCAATAAATCCCATATCCTTCATATAACGTCACACTACATGACATCCCCCCACCCCCCAAAAAACCTATAGCATCACCTTACATCACATCTCAGCTATAGACACCCTGGAAATAACATCACATCACATATAACCTATAGACAACTGATCCATCATATCACATCACATATCAACCATAGACACCAAGCCCATCACATCACATCCAGAACCACATAACTAGAGTAGTAGGGTATCCTACACATGATGGATATCAACCTCATTCCCTCCTCCTGCAAAGCTTGACCCTGACTATAATCCATGTCATAAAATTATAAAACATCACTATAGTAAACTTTTTTACTTATGGACTTCACAACTCATTCACATAATCACTTATGGGAAGATATAATAGGGAAGTAAGGGTAGATATCCTTTCATCCTCCTCATTATGATATTGGGACCCCCCCCCCCCAATATATGGTTATCTGAACATAGTGCTCAAGGCGAGTGGGGTGCGTATAGAAAATCACAAGGAATATACAAGGTATGTATATATATATATATATCAACACAGTACACGACATGTGTATTCCCAAAAAAATCAATATAATAACTCATAAACTAACATCAAGCCTCAAAACATCCCCCATATTTTTTTCCACCACTAAATTCATAAAACCACACTACAATCCAAAATCCATATTCCTCATTTGATATTTCACATTTCATATAATTTCTCTACTTAATCCATTTTTTGGAGTTCACGTTACTGACCAATTTCAATTATCCATAACATTAAAACACTTTAAAAATAAACCATATTTAACCACACAAACCTATTTAATTCATTAACTAACCCTTCAACCCATTCAATTTCATTCACTAACCATTTTAGTTTCCAACCTATTAATTCTATCATTCATTCTAGTTATCTCATATTTCACTAGAACAATCTCTACCACACTTCCAACTTTTATTTATCCAATAATTTATCATTAGTATAAAGTTATCCCTATCACCACATGGGAAACTATAAAAATAAAACACATCATAATAGTCATTTAAATCATCCTGATAGGCCATACATAACAACCATTTTATAGCCATAACCACATCCTTATAACAACATCCACCAAAAATATTTTATCTCCTCTGCCCCAAATCGTTTCCACACCACAAAACATCACCCCCACACACCACAACTGCACATTATAACTAATTTAACACACTTTACAAACATAAAAATCACAACTCATAACATAATATTTTCATAATATTCAAACATAACATTCTAGATTTATAGAAAGGGGGTTTTCAACAATTCAATTATTTATTTGAAGGTAATACTCATAAGAATAAGGGATTCTATGTGAAAATATTTATTTTGACTTATATAATAGTTTATTCAATTACATATATAGTGGTTCGAAAGAATCAAAAAAATAAAGTCACTATAACACATATCAAATTATCAGAAACAAAGGATCCAAACAATAATAATTTTTATTAAGGAACATTCCCATAAAATTTAATTATAAAAATAATAAAAAAAGATGTAAAATCTTTCAATTCAATACATTTTTCATTCAATTTCTATTAAACTATTTCATTATATTTATTATGATGGATATACTATCTTACAAACAATAAGGATGAAAATAATCCCCCATGTATGATACAAATAATGAGAAATGAATGATCACCTAACTCAAATATAGATTTTTGATTCATTGTACAAGGTTGATCAAGAAATGAGGCCCTTACTAGTCACCACAATGAATAAGAACACTCTTATCATCCTAGAGCATAACACCCACACCACTTCCATATCAAATTATAAGACTTACCAATAGAAAACTCTCCTAAACCAATAACATGGAGTAAAACAATATGTAGTAAAGGATAACACTAATATATTTTGAAATCTTAGATCCCCCAATGTCAGGTTTGAAATCCATAGAAATGGTGTTAAAAATGATTATTGGGATGCACTTGGGCCACCAAATAATTGATAGAATGATAGAAAAAATAATGGGTTTCAAGGGGATTTTAGAATTTCTAGGATATCAAGAATTCATAAGAACATAGGGAAACACTTACCACCATGTTAGAGAATGACTGAAAAACACTATACCATGATGTAGTTCAAGTGGGATACACTGTAGTGGTGTGGTTAAGGAAACCTCTTTGAACATTGGATTCTCCATGATGTATATTTGATTAAAGGGAAAGGGGCCATGGAATTGTTAGGGAAACTACACCAAATACCTCTAAAAACCAAATAGGGGACTATGACATTGATAATGTTGCTATGAAACAATACCTTACAACTGATTTTGGGGGAAAACTACAACCAAGATCCATGATTCAACTCCATTGAAAAAGGAAAAGACTCCCCACACCATACCATGTGTAGTTGAAATACCAACGGTATAATTATTCAGGTGAGAAGTCACATCCCCCCATAGGCTCCCTCCAAATTACAACTATGCCAATATGGGATGTGGATACGAAAAATACCTCTTAGGGCCCTAAATCACAGCCAACCCTTCCACGTAATAAAATCCATCCTGTAAAACATATACCTAAGTTTCCATTCTATAAGAATCTATTCTCATATAGATTTTCCATCCAACTACTCCTATTCCTTCTAAACTCCTCAAACCCCCCCCCCCCAAAAAAACTATACCATAATAATCATTACAAGGTAATGGGTCATAAGGCTCATGTGAGTACATAATGATATTTTGTAATGGGATATACACCATTATAATCTATTTGTTTTTTTAGTTCCCTCCTTAGATTCATTATTGAAAATTACAGAGTGTTAATGCTTTCTTCCTTTACCAATTACTCATTAAATATGAGTGGAGACTGTTTCATATCATTTACAAGAAAAATTTATTGTTCCATCTATGTTTGTTGGTATACAGGGAGGATTCTAGTAATTGTTTCTTTTTATATCATTTCCTAAAACATTTATAAATATATTATGATCTTTTAAAAACTCATTTCTTATTAAATATATATGTAATTTAATTTATGAATATAATTATAAAAAATACCACAATTATTTCTATATGGGCGTCTCAGTGACATAAATCATAAACACCCCATGAAATAAAATCATGATTGATGATTAATTATATTTCTCTCAGATAGTGAGATGATTTAATGGTCTATAAGGTGTGAATTAACCTTTTTATTAAATTTTAAAAGATTATATCTGGAATGAAATTATTATATTTATGAAAAAAAATTATAAACACAACAATTTTTATTTTAGTTCAGATCAAAGTGATCAAATGTAAAATCATGAATTCTCTATTTACCCAATATAAATGAAACCTGCTATAATGTGACCTAAAATTGGATGGGGAGTCAAGAAACATTACAAGTAACATTTTCAACATATAGTAAAAAACCAATAACCTATCATTTTCACCCTTAGGGAATAATAACTAACCTATATTATTTACACTAAGTGGAATAACCCAGAACCATCCTTTTTATGTTTAGAATGAAACAAAAATGACATTACTCAAACTAATTCATAACCAAAAACATCTTCCTTTTACCATAAAAAAGAAATAATTCAGGATACTAACTTCTTGATAAGGTAATAAAAACCATACATACCTTTTTAAGGGTTTTATTAACCCATTCAACATTAAAATGTGAACTTTATTATAGTGTAGATAATTATAGCAGATAGAAATAAAAATAATGAAACTAATAAAAAATTGATAATATTACTGAAATATGTAATAGTTATATCATCTTCCCTTATTAAATTAGATGATAAAATTCCAATAGGATAGAAAAAAATGGGACAAAAATGATGCTCAGAACATGTAGTTTTACATAATATAGAAGAGTGAATTTCATTATTCACTACGGTTTGGCTTTGTCCATCTTGAAATTAATCAAACAACAATTACCGTATTTCATTAGTTTGATGTCCATGATCCTCATCATTAATTATTAAACATAAATATTCATATGTAATTATATAAAACTATAATTCAATAAGGAAAAATATATGTATTATAAAACTGAGTAGTATAATAAATGAGTACAAAATTAATATAGCAGTAAATACATCAATAATAATTGATATTTTATTCCATGGAAAACTCCCACAAATCATGTGAGACCGAATCTTTATACTTCATAAAAACTAAATCTGAAAATTGTATTCTCTAAATATGGATATAAATTATTAATCCGTCTTCCTTTAGTATTTTTTATAAAAAACCACTTTCAATCTATTTTTCATAGTATAAATATTATTTTAATTAATTATGGAAAAAATAAATCGTTCATAACTAAAAACATATGCATATTGTTCATTATAAAATAGAAGAAAAAAAACATTAATATTTTACATTTTTGAAAAACAATATTGCATATATGTTATGATATTATAATAATTTTAGTTCATAAGACAACTAATTTCACAATACATCATTAATTATCAAAACACAAATATCGTATGATTTTCATCAGTGAAATATTTTCAAACTCATATGATAATAAATTATGATTTATTAAGGATATGATAACATAAAAACATAAAATACTCAAAAAAATATGGCCTAAGACATTATATTTAAGAAAATACCAAACATCAACTTTTGTAAGACTCCATACACCCTTTTTAAGGAACAATTCATTAGACTAATTGTATCGACCCAAGTATTTATAAAATAATACATTTTCATATATATTAATATTTATGAATAAGATATTAATTTTATTTTAAATAGGACACTTTGTTTGATAGCGTACTCAACACATAAAAATGGGTTTCTTTTAAATCTTCTATTGCACACAACTTTTCATTATACCGAAAAATAATATAATATTATTATTATTTAAAATGGTAGTTAATGCATAACCACTGTAATGGTGGGAAAGAAAATAACTAGATAAATTATGATTAAATTTTTTTTAAAATGTTTTTAGTTTTATCTAATCAATTTTAGTGGCTTAAAATAAAAATAAATCCAATTCTAAGCCTGAAAAATCTAATATTCTTAAAAATTAGTTCTACTACCATTTGATGGAGAACACTTTTTAAATCTATTTTTTTCTCTTTTATATTTTTCATTTGAAAAAATAAATTTCTTATTTAGAAGCGGGATAACAAAATTTAATTTGGGTAATTTTTTTGTTTTTTCTGGTAAAGTTCAATTCTTAATGAATAGTGAAAAATACTGCGTTTTAAGTAAAAACAATATTTTCATAGGATTTATTTATATGGTTATATTATATTTTAATTTGTTTTTAAATTTTAATTAGATTATTGTTTTACCATTTAGTCCAATTTTTGGCATTGGATGTAATTTCACTTTTTAATTAGATATAAACACAAGTTAATATTTGATAGTTATTATTTTTTAAAAACATGTTTTTTGGTTTTGACAACTGGAATTAATTTTAATTTAATTATTAAAAATTATGTGTTTTGAATATGGAAATATGTATTCCATATTTGGAATCAGGAGCTCCAAATTTTTTAAATAGGTAACTTTTATTTTTAGACATTATGAATAGTTACATCAATAAATATTTTGTTTACCATGGTTCAATGGTAAATAAGGTAAATAAGGGTTATAAAATAATATTATAATAATATTTAATTTCCCTAACACATGTATTAACCCTATTGTCTGATAAATGTTCGACCATGGGCATCCTTAGGTCGATTTAGGGACCCCATTGAGCCACTTATAAGTGAAAATGACAGTATAAATATTAAATTAATGTTATAGAAAATGTAACATAAACATATATCTTTTAGTAAAAAAATTATATGGGGTTATATAAGTGATATTTTCCACAATAAATAGTAATTATAAAGATAAAAATATTTCCTAAATATTGGAATTTTATTTATAAATTTTATAGATTAAATAAATAAATTTATTTATGATACAATGTTGATGTAGTGGCTTCTTCACTAATAAGGGATTCAAATAAATGATATTATAAATGTTAAAATAAATATAATTTAGTTATTTTGATGTCATAAAATAATTTTCTAGATGATAGTTACATGTGAACTCTTTATTAATTTATTTTCTTTGAATCAATCAAGTTGTCATGGGTTTTTAAAAAATCATGATATGAATCGTGTCTTAATTGAAATAATTCATATTTTATTAAATATTATAAAATTCCAAAAGACTCTAAGATTCATAAAAATGGTTATAATATGTCTAATATTTTATTAATGACTTTTATTTTATATTTTTCATTTTTTGGTAACTATTTTAATTCTCAAATTGTTAAATGATTGATAAAACAGTAAGAGTAAAACATGGTTAAATAAAAAAGACAAGTATTACAAAATAGCCAAAACATATCCAATTCATATTGAAGATTTTATTTCTACTTATATTCATCTTATCTAATATTTAATGTGTTTTTGAACTTTTGAAACTGAAAAACATTTTATAATATAATAATACTTTCAAACTTTTTTAAAGTGCCCCTCCTCCCTCTTATAAAAGGATACCATCTCTAACCCATTACTCACACCTCTAAAGCCACTTGGATAATAAAAAATCTACTCCATTAAGCTACCAAAATCCCTCTATTTCTCTTAAAATCCTTCACCTAGGTAGAAGAAAATTCAAGAGATCCCTTTGGCTCAAATTAGAAGAATTTAACCGATTTGAGTTAACATCTTCTCTCAAGTTCTTTTCCATTATTTTTCCTTCTCCACTCTATATGATCCCCTTATTATTTGTTTATATAATAGTACCAATATCATCAATATACTAGTTTTTTTATAAGTATTCGAACTACACTTAAACACACCTCCATCTAATGGGTATATAACATGTTGTTTCTCTGGACAACGAACTACTGCCTCACAAAATGATGATTGTTCAATATTCTCCTACCATCTCTCATAGTGTCCATTAAAATGGAACTGTAATTAAATATGATATTTATTTTATATATATTCTTTTTTAATTCCCAATTAGATCATACATCTTTTCTTTTCATGTTGTATAAATACGAAAATTTCATTTGAGGAAGTGTGGACTACCACCACTCAGTGCGATATGACTCGTTCATGATATACATGGAACGTATAAAGGATGAAATTAATGAACTTATGTAACATATATAACATATATATTATACTATAATTTTAATATACCTATGTATCATTTATTTTTCCTTCATTTAAATATGAAAAAAAGATTGTAGCGTCCATGCGTGTGTATGGCTTACTGAATCCATGAACTGTGCATTTAATTTATTATATCGAAATGATATGGACTATTATAAATACATATATACTGGATATATATGATATATATGGTATCTAAATCATTAATATAATTCTTGATATAATTTAATTTTGACAACATGGACAATTTAAAATTATAATAAGTTCATTTCCGACTCAAGTTCCGAACAACGACAAAATGTTCCGTATGAACACAAATAAGTAAGTAATTGTTATATTAAGGTTATAAGTGATATATAATTAGTAAAAAAACATGAAAAATGTTTTAAAAAAAGTATAAATTAACTTATTTTTATTCTATACGATGAACAAGGAACATATGAGACATGTCAGACTTGAGGTAAGGGAACTTATCACCCTCCTTTTTAGTGAAATACTTACTTTATGTTATGTCTTTTAAATTTAGATTTTCTTATCTTGGAAAATGTTATTTTATATCATTATTTATGTAAATTTTATGTCCACATGATTAGAGATCCTTTTTCCCCCATCAAATCATTTTTTGAATTTTAATGTGATGTCTTTAGGATGTCGGATTTTCATAAGGGGAATCTTAACTCAATCTCCATTTATTGACTTAAATGTCCATGTTATTGGTTTTTTTATCAAGAATATATGTGAATGACCTATGAATTTTTTACAATTAATATCTACTTATATTGGGTGTATATATTTTTGTCACACATAACTATGTCATTGATTTATCCTTAATCTAAGGGTATGATTTTTGTAAGCGACTTTGTCTCAATCTCCTTTCATTGAGGCATATGTTGATAATATACACCACCTTCTTTTACAGGTTATATAATAAACCCATTTTACATCAACTTTCATTCAATGGGAATCATTTTTCAATGATTCATTTTACAAAAAAATGGAATGTTTTTAATGTATGCAGTGACAATGACCTCTCTACCTCCGTAATCATTATTTAGCGTCTTCTATATGCCTTAATATTTTTAAAATAAAAAGAAAAATATTATTCTATTTTTTGGAGTTTTCATTTTGAAAATGTTTTTTCGAATGGATTTTGTCTTTCAATACCATGAAATTATTTCTTGTGACTTTGAATGAAATTTTATTAGTGAAATGTTGATATTTGTAATATTTTATGTGTTGTGATTATATAATGGTACCTGGAAATTTGACGGGTGGTCACATGATAAAACAAATAACAGGTGGTTCTTTAATAAACCAAGTATGGGTGGTTACGTTATAACCTCCAATTCATTGGGTATGGAATTCAGTCTTATGGCTATTATATTTAGTGATATATATGGAATTCGACAGTGTGGTTATTTCATTTATGTATGTTTATGTACTAGGTTACCTTTATATGTTATATGTTTTATGACATCGGATTGTGGTAATATTTTTGTTACAAAAAGAGTATGAATTGAGCTTATATTTAGTGTAGTGTTTTTACTACTTCTTAAAGGTGATAGGTATTACTTTATAATATAGTATTCATGGTTGTCATGTTTTTTAAAGACTAACAATTTTCTATTTTTATGTATCCCTTATTGATATTTTAATGCTCATCCCAAGTTTTGCAAAAAAAATTAGAGGACATAAAGAAGAATATAGTCAAGGATGGGATCAAGGAAAAGTTATGCTGTTAAAACATGAAATGATGTCATGATTTTATAAAGAGTTTTTGTTTTATAAAAAAAATGGATAGTGAGTTGAAGTGTCTACTTGTAATATTCAAGATGTTATGTATACCTTATAACCTAATTATCTAAATAAATAAACCTAAAAATAACCTCACATTTAATTATTAACCTAATTCAGTAATATGTAATTTTTAATGCTTGGGCCTTATAGTTGGTATCAGAGGTCGGTTTAGATATCTTTAGGGGTTAGGGTGTTATTTAAGCATAAGTGACTTAACAATAATGGTTAAAATTTTAGAAAAAGTCTTAGAAATTCTATATAAATTGAATGATTATAAGATAAAATGAATAAGTATATCATAATGCTTACCCTCCTTATAAGATAGTATATAATGAATTTTATGATATACTCACACTAACATTTTATATTTTAGTAAATGGTTAGATCTAGCTGGCACCAATGTAATAATGGATGTATAGAAAACTGTGATGGTTTTCTGAATAAGAAAGAAAATGAAATAAGAGCTACAATGAGATATCTAGTGGTTATTCTCAACCAACTATCAAGATTCATGATTAACCACATGAACCCTGGTGATTTTTTTAAGTCATCATATATGCAAGAAACAAACCCCTACATAAGTTCAGATAATAATCATAAAGATAAGTATATTCAAAAACCATTGTGCCAAGGATGTGGAAAGAAACTCCTAGGAAAATGCTTCAAATGGACGAGAAGTTTCTATTGATGGGGTAATGAAGGTAATAGAGAAAGAACCTTCCACGGAAAAAGGAAGCATCACGTTGAATCTAGTAAAGGGAATGAAGTTATTTCCAAGGGATGAATTAAATGTTTTAAATGTGGTGTGCATGGTCATTATAAAAAAAGATTTCCAACAAATAATGTTCAAGAACAGTATCAGTAAGACCATACAAATATATGTTAACCAATACTTAATTCCATTCCAATTGAGCATGGGGAAACATACAACGATCAATGAAAGGTATGGATTATTTCTTTGTTGATTTTTTGACATTATTGAATCTTAGGAAATGATTCATGATGTTGTTTGTAGGAATGAAATATTACAGAACAAGTTAGAAAATAATTTTTAATTGATCATAAATAATGTTGAATGAGTAAGAAGTCTACATATAAGAGATTCAAGAGTTGTGTTAGATTGTATGATGATGAAATGATTGAAAGTATTAAGTCTCTTTTGATGATGGGTTACATTGGAAGAGTTTTTCTAGAATGTGTAGCCCTGAAGTTTGATATGTGAAAATGTTATTCAAGAAAGAATTATCTTCTATTTTGTGGACATAATTGATAACCTTAGGGTTTCATATAATCTTTTCATCTTGAAGTGAATAATGGTTATTACTTTTTTGGTAGAAAAATAAGAGGCATGTGATAACAATTGTGGTTAATATATGTTATGGTTATTTTGAGGAATTTACCTCATTTTTTGGAATTTTTTATGAATTATATTATTTTAGGAAAAAGATAACTCACAGGAAGGGTGAGAACCCATCACATCTGGAAAGGCCATAGGAATTGAACCCACAATTAAAGGTCCACATGGGTGAATTGACTACCACATGCATAAATATAGTCTCCAGTTAGATTGAGTAATTCTTTTTAGTTAAATTATTTTATTGATCAAGAATAATTTGGTTTGGGAAATTCTTTTTTATAAAATGGATATCTTTAGTATTATAAAATGAAAATGATAAATGTTATTTTTAAAGACGTTCATTATTTTGGGAACACTATATGACTAAGGAAAATAGAATACTATCGGATTTCATTTTTGGAGTAATGGTTGCAATTTTATTTTCAAAGAATATTTGTTTTTATTTTAGAGATATAGAGATTTGGGTTATTTATGGAAATTATTAACCTATCATATAAAATATTTCATTAGGTTAATTATACTTTTGTATGAGACATTAAGAGTAGTCGATGTTATTTGTAGATAAATGTTAAGATTTATCGTGGAAGACTATGAGATAAAATTCTATTGAGTTTTGGGTTTTGATATTAGTTTAGATTATATTAAATAATCTTGAGGGAAATTTTGTATTGAATGGACATTGTTGAACTTTGGGCACTGCTTGTTGAATTTTGGAGATTAAGAGTAGTATTTCTTTTTATAATGGACAATCCTTTTTTGGGATTATCTGATCTCATTCAAATGATTTTTGTTTTGGTTAATGTCTAGTGACTGGGTAAATTTATGGTTTATATTTTGTGGATCATTTTATTTCCTATAAGTTTATTATATCACTTCAAGTGTGGTCAAGACATCTCTAATACTCATCTTTTTGAGAAAATATGATTTTTTGTTAGAAATTAAGGACGAAACTCTACTTGAAATGTAAGTATATTTCTTTATGTTATTTATAAATATCATAAATAAATTCTACAACTTTATGAAAGGGAACATAAAAAATGTTGTCCATTTACTTTTCCTGCTGGGGAATCAATGTCCATTTAACCCATAAAATGTTTGTGGTTTTTAGATTGTTAACTTTTTCTTAATCATGTTTTCAATCACTCTCCATCAGAACATGACACTTAGTTTCTCCTCCATATCAATTTTATTAAACAAGGAATCCTAGGATGTGTTTGATGAGGTTACCTTTGTTCTTATCTTTCTTTCATTTATATTTAATGTTTTATTGAAACTTTTTCTAATGTGGGACTTCCAATGATGTTTTCGAGCACAATTTCAAAATTGGAAGAACACAGTTTTCAAAAAGGGGGAAGGATGTAACGACCCAAGTATTTATAGAATAATAAATTTTCATATATAATAATATTTATGAATAAGATATTTATTTTTTGTTAAATTGGACACTTTTTTCGAAATTGTACTCAACACGTAACAATGGATTTATTTGAAATCTTATGTTGCATGCAGCATTGAGTTATAATGAAAAATAATGTAACAATATTATGATTTTCAATGGTAGTTAACGCATATCCATTTTAATGGTGGGAAATAAAATTACTTACTAAATTAGTATTAACAATGTTTGTTAAATTTTTTTACTTTTATACAATTAATTTTATATGCGTAAAATAAGAATGAATACAATTTTAATCTGGAAAAACACTAATATTTTTAAAAAGTCATTTTACTACCTTTTGATGGAGAACCATTTTTAAATATATTTTTTCAACTTTTATATATTATATTTGACAAAATAAAATTCTTATTTGGAATTGGGACATCACAATTTATATTGGGTAAATTTTTGGTATTTTTCTGGTAAAGTTCATTTATTAATAAATTGTAAAAAATATTTCATTTTCTGTTAGAACTGTCTTTTCAGCTAATTTATTTATATGGTTAGGCTATATTTTAATTTGTTTTTAAAGATTAATTTGATTATTTTTTAACCATATAATCCAATTTTTTTCAATGGAAGTAATTACAATTTTTAATTAGACATAAACACGTGTCAATCTTTGGATAGTTATTATTTCTTAAAAACAAGCTTTTTGGTTTTGACAATGGGAATTAATTTTAAATTAATTTCGGAAAATTCAGTTTTTTGAATTTGAAAAAATGGATTCCATATTTGGACTCAGGAGTTCTAAATTGTGTAAATAGGAAACTTTTATATTTAGACATTATTAATAGTAACTTCAGCAAATATTTTATTTACCATGCTTAAAGGGTAAATCTGGTAAATAAGGGTAAAAAATAATATTAAAATAATATTAAATTATCCTCAAACATGTCCTAACCCTATTTGATGATACATTTCTGACAATGGGTGTCCATGGGTCTATTTTATGACCCCATGGATCAACTTGTAAGTGAAAATGACATTTAATAAAAATTAATTTAATGTTAATTAAAATTTAATATAAACATATATATTTTAGAAAAATAATATTTATATGGGGTTATATAAGTGATATTTTCGAGTAAAAATTTGTAATTAGAAAGATAAAATAATTTCCTAAATCATGTTGTTTTATTTATAATTTTTAGAGATTAAATTAATAAATTTATTTGTTACACGATGATGATGCAGTGATTGCTTCATTAATAAAATATTAACATAAATGATATTGTAAATGTTAAAATAAATGTAATTTAGTTATTTTTATGTCATACATGAATTTTATGGATTCAATTTACATTTTATATTTGTATTAATGATGTTTTTTCGAATCAATCTTGTTTTTATGGGTTTTTAAAATGTCATGAAATGAATAGTGTCTAAATTGACATTTTTCATATTCTAAAATATACAATATTTAATTCAATATTATAAAATTCCAAAAAAAATATATAATATTAGTCCCAATGGTTATAATGAGTCTATAATTTTATTAATGACCATTAAATTTTATATTTTTCCTATTTTGGTAACTATTTGTATTCTCAAATTGTTAAATGCTTGATAAAATTGTAAGAGTAAAAAAGGGTTACATATTAAATATTAGGATTAAAAAATATCCAAAAACTATCCAATTCATTTTGTATGATTTTATTTCGACTTTTATTCATCTTATCTTTTAATTTATTGAGTTTTTTTCCTTTTAAAACTGAATATAATTTTATAATAAAATATTACTTTCAATCTTTCCTAAAGTGCTCCTCCTTCCTCTTAAATAATAAAACAACCTATAACCCATTACTCACATCTCTAAAGACCCTTTGCTCAACCAAAATCTACTATATTAATCTCCCAAAATCCCTTTATCCCTCTTATAAAAATTCTTCTATTACCAAGAAAATTCAAGATATCTCTTTGGCTCAAATAAAAATTAGTTACCTGATTTGAGGTAATGTATTCTCTCAAGTTCTTATCCATTATTTTTTCTTTTCCACTCCCTATGATATTATTATTTATTTATTTATATAACAAAACTAGTACCTTCAATATACCAATTTTTTTTGAGAAGTATTCTAACAACACTCACACACACCTCCGTCTAATGGGTAGAGAATATACTGTTTTTTGTGGACGGCGAACTACTACCTCACGAAACGATGATTTTTCAATATTCTCCTACCACCTTTCATGGTGGCCATTATGATGGATCTTTAATTATATATGATATTTATTATATTTAGTTTATCTCTATTCTTTTGTAATTTTCATTTATTATATACCTTTATGCTTTTCATGTAGTATAAATATGAGAAATTCATTTGAGGAAGTGCGGACTACCACCCCTCAATGTGATAGGATTCTTGCATGATATACATGAAACATATAAATGATTTAATTAATGAAATTACGTAACATATATAAAAAATATATAATATAGGAATTATAATATATATATGTATAATTTTTTTTTCTTTCCATTAAATATCAAAAAAATGAATGTAGGTTCATGCGTACAACAGCTTACCATCTCCATGAACTGTGCATTTAATTTTGTATATCCAAATGATATGGACTATTATAAATACATATATATTGGATATATATATGATATAAAGGATATATAAATGATGAATATCATTATTTATATAATCTAATTTTGACCACATCGACAATTTAAAATTATAACAAGTTTTATTTTTACTCAAGTTCCGAACATTGACAAAATATCCAGTATGAAATCAAATAAATAACATATTTTTATAGAATTGTAATGAGTGAAATAAAAGGTATAGTAAATTTTAAAAATGTTCTTAGTATATTAGAAATAAACTTAATTTTTTTATTTAGGAAGAACAAGGAACATCGATACAAGTCAGACTCGAGGTAATGGAACCTTTCAACCTCATCTTTTTGTCAAATAATTATTTTATGTTATGTCTATTAAATATTCATTTTCCTATGTTTCGATATGTTATTTTATATCCTTACTGATTTAAATTTTATTTCCAAGTGATGAGAGACCCTTTTTTCTCATAGAAACTCATTTTATTAATTTAAAGTGACGTCGTTAGGCTGCCGAATTTTCATAAGGGGAATCTTAACTAATTCTTCATTCATTGAGTAAAATATGCATGTCATTGGTTTTTTTAATTAGAATTTTATTGAATAAAATCTGAATTTTTTAATACTTAATATATAAATATATTTGGTGTATTTATTTTTGTCACACATTATTATGTCATTGATTTGTCCCTAATCTTAGGGTATGATCTTTGTAAGAGAATTTGTCTCAATATCCTTTCATTGAAGAATATCTTGATAATATAAACCTTTTTATTTTACATGGTGTATAATAAACCCCTTTGAAATCTATTTTCATTCAAAGGGCATCTTTTTTCTATAAAGTTTTTTACTAATCCACAAACATAATATTTTTAACATATGTGGTCACAATGACCTCTCTGCCACTGTAATCGTTATTTGGATTCATATAAAGGCCATAATGTTGTCAAAAGGAAAAATATTATCATATTCCCTTTTTAGGTGTTTTGATAATGAAATTTATTTTAGAAACGGATTTTTTATTTCAATATCTTGAAATTATTTCTTGTGACTGAGAATGAAATGTTAGTAGTGAAATGTAGATATTTACAATAATTTATGTGTTATGATTATATAATGGTACTTGAAAATTTTATGGGTGGTTACATGATAAACCAAATTATGGGTGTTTCTCTGATAAACCAAGTAAGGGTGGTTACATTTTAACCTCCAATTCATTAGTTATGGAAGTCAGCGGTATGGCTATTCCACTTAGTGATATGTCTATAAGTCAACTATATGGTTATTCCATTTAAGTATGTTTATTCATAAATTTTCCTTTTTATGTAATGTGCTTTATTCTATGGTATTGTGGTAATATTTTGGGTAAAAAATGATAAGCAATGATCTTATATTTAGATAATTGTTTTTACTACTTCTTAATGTTGAAAAGTTTTGAATCATAATAATGTATTCATGGTTTTCTTGTTATTTAAATACTAACAGTTTTATCTCTTTATGCATCCCTTACTAATATTTTTATTCTCATACAATGTTTTCACATGTTTTTCATAGGATATAAAGAAGAATAATTTCAAGGATGGGATGAAGTAATACTTATGAAATTAAAATTTTAATTACATCATGTTTCTTTTAAAGAGTTTTTTTATTATAAAAATAGATAGTGAGTTGAAGTGTCTACTTGTAATACTCAATATTTTATGTATTAGTTATGACCTAATTCTCTAAATCTCTAAACCGAAAAATATACTCAAATTGAATTATTAACTTAATTCAATATTATGTAATGTTTAAGGTTGGAGCCTTATAAATATGAAATTGTTGGAAATATATTTCATATTCCTTTAATCATACATCAGAATACTCTACTCTCCATACTTTGAATCATCTATAGACTCCGAATAATGTGTATGTTTCTCCAAAATTGGTTCATAAGAAACATCAGAAATGTGAAAAAATTTATGAAACAAATTATAGAAATTTTTATAAATAAACATTTCATATAAAGTTTATATTATTTTTTATTATAAAATAATTAAAATTATTAAACAATAAAGCCCTTATTATTTTCAAAAATTTGGTTTTTTGGGAAGAATTAAAAAAGAGAATTTTATAATTATCAATACACAAATAAATAAGATGAGATTTTTTTAATTATCAAAACATGATTATATGAAGTATCATGTTAAAACTCAAAAATCTCCACCTTTTTATAATTACAAAGCCCTAAAAAATTATTCCCTTATTATAGTAATAAAGATAGTTAAAAATAATCAATTTTCAAAATACTCCACATTTTTTAAATAATAGCAAGTTTGTTAAAATAGAAATAAATAAAATAATTTTTTCCATATAAGGATAAAATTATTTTTATATTCCCTAAAATATAGATGAAAACACCCTATGTTAAATAATAATAAAGTAATAGATGAATTATTAATTTTCTACTTAGAAAATAAAACTAAATTTTCAATACATAATAATAAAAATATATATGACATATGATTTAGAAAATAGGAAACACATAGGAATTTCTCTTGCTATTTGAAAAAAAAAGTACATATTAAAGCTTAAATAAAAGGATATTATTTTTTCAAGAAGAAATAATATTTACTTTGCCTAAATTTATGCATTATAAAGATAAGTTATATTTGAAATAAATTGTATGGTAAGGAGATAAAAAGTAAAAAGAAACCCCCTTAATTTAATTTTATCTTAATTTTGAAATAAAAAGAATCATCATAATGTTTAATACTTCATCAAAGTTATGGTATGTAGATTCCAAAAAACATTTCATGAAATAATGAAAACTCCTAGAAAAGTATTTAAATAGAACAAGGAGAAGTGAAAAAAATGTTTAGGTATTGAAGGAATTATAAATTACCTACCATTTAATAAAAATCCCTATAAACCATTATACAAATATTATTTTACATTGTCGATGTGTATAATTTAAATGAAAAAAAAATTATCTTTTACCAATTTACCAAATGATGAAATATTGAAATAAAAACCACACTGGTTTGAGAATAAAATTATTTTTGTCACATTGATAACTATAGTATCACGGTTCACTCAAATTTCAAGAAGTACATTATAGAACCCATGTTTCTAATGGTTTCAATAGTTTATAATTATATGTATATTTTGATGAAATTTAATTCCCATGTTTAGATATTAAAAACCTCAAATAAAAACCCGATTGATAATGTAAAAAAATATTACATTGATTTTAATTAACAGATGAAATAAATTCATTTTTATCTTTTAAAAATTTTCATCTATGTGTTAAAAATACATCATAACCATCTTAGTTTTTACATTTTTTTCAATTAATTATTATACATCATGCAATCATATATTTTTTTTTAATTTAAAAAATTATACGATGACTTTTTTTGGATTTCAGTCTCAGATTTATTCTTAAAAAAATTCATCATAGTAGCCTATAAGTAATTAAAAAAATAATTTTAACTAAGATTAATGCATCTCATCATTTTTATTTCCATCCTTATGATTCCACATTTCATAATTATCATTCCTTAAATTCTTAATATCATGGGATTAATAATTTTCCTCTATGTTAACTTTCTTCTACTGTGTTTTGAGTGAAACATATATGGTATCAAATTATTCTATTTTTCATTAATATAAATGAAAAAATACATTTAATTATTTAATATAAGGATAATCATATTCAGATTTAGTGTTATAATTAGAATCATAATTATAAAACAAATTCTCATCCTTGATGCCCATTAAACAAATATTTCTAGTGTTCTAAGAAGATTCTCGTAAATCATATGAATATGTTTAATTAGAAGAAGGAAAAGAATTGAAACACCCCTATTTTGAGGTATGTATCCCTTTTTATGCCTTTTTTGTGTTTAAAGTTGTTGGGTGAACTTTGGGAGAGTTTTAGGATTTTTGGAATTGTTTTGGGGCTTTTAAAATGGTGCAAACATTGAGCACGATTAGTAAAAACTATGAATATTCCCCAGGAAACAATGAAACATGATAAAATAGGCTTCTACATGGTTGGGTCATAGTCTGTGAAAGTTTCCTTCTATTTTTAAACATAAAATTTCTATTGGTTAAAGAGAGTGCCAAGCTTTTCTGGGTTTAGAATTTTGGATAGCTATCGGTGGGGTTGAGTTGATGTGGGAATTATTAGTGCTTTAGATGGATGTTTATGATATATTCCTTAGTATGTATTAGTTAAAAATGTTTAAGCTTCTAATTAACTATTATGTGATAATGGTTAGTTTCATGATTGATGATGGAATCAAGCATCACATTTGGGGAGAGAAGAAGGTAAATGTGGGTCCAACAAGCATGTTGGCACCAACAGTTGGGATGATCTTGTATCAGTTTTAGGATATTTCTTTAGCGTTGATTGGAGTGATTGGGAGAATCAATTTTCCAATAGTTTTTATTAGTTTATATAGGTCATTACCCATTATATTTCAGGGCTTCCACTCATATGAGAAGTGGAGTTTACGATTGATCAAATCATAGGGACTAGACCAAACTCACTTCCATCTTACTGGATGACATAGGAAGAATTGAGATAATTAAAAGTGTATTTGTAAGAGCTATAAAATAAGGGGTTAATCTAGACTAGCATGTCTCTATAGGAATTATCAGTCTTGTTTGTTAGAATTACTGATGGATCTCTTCAGTTATTTTTTGATTATCATAAGCTTAACCATTTTACGGTAAAGAACTGGTATTCACTCCCATTAATTGAGTATCTGTTTGATCAGTTGATGGGAGCTCAGTGGGTGTCCAAAATTAACTTTCATTCAGGATATAACTAGTTGTGAGTATGGAAGTAGGATATTACAAAAACATCTCTCAGGAGTAGATATGGTCATTATGATTTTGTGGTTAATCCCTTTGGTCTTAAAAATTCAATATCAGAGTTTATGTCATTGATGAATCACATATTTTAAAGATATATGGATACATTTATTGTGGAGTTTTTGGATGATATATTTGTGTATTCAAAGATAAGTTTTGATCTTGATCAACACTTGGAAATAGTGTTGGGAATCATGAGAGATCATCAATTGTATGACAAATCATCACAGTACAATTTTTTTGATTCAAGAGGTATCTTTCCTTGGACATGTTTTTAATAGAATGATATTTTAGTAGATATGGATAAAATAAAGGACATTATCTCTTGGAAACCACCAAATAATTATTTTGAGATATGAATCTTACATGGCCTAGGTAGGTATTAAAGAATAATTGTTCGGTGGAGGATGCATTAAGTAGGAATTTATATGTTTATGTGGAAAAAGATACTTCAAATCACTAATAGTTAATATCGGTCATAACCTTCATGGGTTTGGAATGTGAATACCAAGGTGATGTAGCGGCTTTCTTGGCAATTTCCTTGGCTCCTTATTTTTTTGGATTGGTTAAACATGTGCAGACATCTAATTCAGAGTGTGAAACTTTGAGGTCAAAAATCAGAGGTGGGGAGACCATTGAGGGATAGAAAATAGATGATGATTAACTATTTTTGGTTTTGGAATAGAATGGTTGTACTTGTGGCGTGTACATAACTACTTCTTAGTGAATACAATCATTCATGATGGGTGGTTCATCCTATAATTTTGTAGATTTATGAGGAATTTGAGGAATAGTTTTGGTGGATGGGTATGAAATGTAATGTGGCTGATTTTGTATAGAAATTATTGAATTATAATCAATGTTAAGGTAGAGCATCAGTTAATTGCAGGTATGTTACAGTCATTACCAATCCCTGTGTGGAAATGGGGGAGGATAGCTGTGGATTTTTTTATAGATATCCAAAGAACGGTTCCGAAGCACAATGACATATGGGTTATTGTCTATCAGATCAAAAAGTCATAACATTTCATTCATATTCCTGAATCCCATATAGTGCAGGATCTATCCAAAATATATATCTATGAGGTGGTAAAGAGGCATGGTGTACCAGTTTCAATTTTTTATCTTATAGAGATCCATGTTTTACATCGTGTTTCTGTAAATCCTTATAACAATCCCTTAGGACCTGGTTCACTATGATTACAACATATCATCCTCATATGGATGGAAAATCTAAGAGGATTATAAAAATTCTGTAAGACCTGTTTCAAGGGTGTTTAATGTATTTTTGTGGCTCATGGGAGGATCATATACCCTAGAAAGAGTTTTCATATAATAAATGTTATCAAACCATGATTCATATGGCTCTATTTGAAGCATTCTATGGGAATCTGTGTCGTTCTCCACTTTGTTGGGTGGAAACAAGGGAGACATTGATAGTTGGACCATGAATTGTTTAAGAGAGTACAAAAAAGATTACATTGATCAGGAAGAGAGTGGAGATGAAACAGAGTCTTCAGATATCATATGTGGATCATTGTTGACATTCATTTTCATTTGAGGTGGGTAATCATGTGTTATTGAGAATAAATCCTTGGAATGGACATCATTGTTTTGGGAAGAAGGTCATGTTATCTCCAAGATATATCTGTAATTTTGAGATACCTAAACATGTTAGAGAGGTGGAATATGTGTTGACCTTTCCACCATGTTTATGTGTGGTTCATAATTTTTTTCATTCATCTTAGTTGAAGAAGTATCAGATGGATCTTGACAAAGTGATTCGATAGGATCTTGTTGAGAAAGATCTGGATGCTTCATTTGTGAATTTGACAGTTTGAATTGTGGATAGGAAAGAGAGAGTCTTTTATTGGAAAAGAATTGTTCTAGTGAGGATTTGTTTGGAAACATTCTCATATTTAGAAGGTTACTTGATAATGAGAGAAATAAATAGCCAAGCAATGGCCTAAGATATTTGAAGAAATCAATGGTTTTCTACATTTCAAGGATGGAATGGGAAATGATGGAAAGAATTTATAGCCCAAACTTTTATATATTTAACCAATTTTTATGAGTGTTAATGTGTTTAAAGTGGTCGGGTAAGCTTTGGGAGAGTTAGGAGGGGTTTAGAATTGTTTTTGGGCTTTTCTAAGGCGCACAAGCTGAGAACGGTTAGTGAAAACCATAAAATTTCCCTAATAAACTATGAAAATTGAGATAGTGGGATTCTGCATGGTTGGTGCATGGATTGTATAATCATGTGGGAAAAACATGTGAGACTCCCTCTTGAGATAGTAGCAGGCATGTTGTTAGTGCACAGTTTTCTTAATCGTGCGGTTATACAATCTACAGCCTAAAAAGGGGGTTTTTAAAATGGTACATCGTCATGATTAACACATAACCCTCCATTTCTCACCCAAAACGAACCAAACTCATGATTCTTTCTTATCATGGGTTATTGTGTATGTCCCACTCATTTTGGAAATTTTTTGAAGGGTATTCGAGTTGCTTTGAAGCTAATTCTCCTTCGATAAGTCTCCTCCATTGATAGTTTAGTGATTTTTCTTTGATATAGTTCACCATATCTCTCACGTGGTTTTCTAGATATAATTCCTTCACATGTATATCTAAGGTTATTGTTTCTAATAATGGTGAGAATTGGTGTTTCTAATGTTTTTCAATGTAATCTATGTTGTTTTGTGGAGTTTTCACCAGGATTTGTTATGCGGATTTGGTGTTGGTAGTTTCCCCCAAAACCCCAAGGTAGGTGGCTTCACTCTCAACTACATTTTTATAGAAAAAGAATTACTTTTTCAAAGTAATGGTTTTTAATTGAAATTTATTGTGAATATGCGGTGTGAAGCTTGTATAAAAACCATTTTTTTTATTATTGGTCGATTTTGGGGAAAGTGGATTGTTGTTGTGAAATGTGATTTGTCATTGGATTTTAAAATATTAATTATAAAATTGGTTTCCTAGTTTTGCATATGGAAATGGTTTGTGAAATTATTTTTAGATATAAAAAAATTTCTATTGAAATGTTTTTTTGGCTTGGATAATGGATTAAGGGTATTTTCAACAGATGGGTGATTTATTAATGTGGGTTTTTAATGATGTCGGTAAATGTTGATTAGAATTTTGATATGATTTTTATAATTTTGTTTGGAAGGATAGTTGGATTTATTGGTTGGCATGAATTGTATGGGATGGATAGTGGCATGAACTACCACTATAAAATGTGTTTTAAGTGGCATGAATTACCACTATAAAGAGGGGACCAATTTGGGACGAGATGTTCCACTATCAAGGGAAACATTGAGCTCATGTGTATAGGTGTGGATGTTATGTATATGTTTTGGATGCATGTGTGGACACTTTAGAGGGAATGGGTTATTCCAATGTGAAAGTGGATTTAGTTAATGACATTTTTGGTCATTTTACATGGAATTGTGTTGATTTGGATAAAATGTTTTGGGTTAGGGTGTGTTAGGTCACTGGAAATTATTATAGTGTTTAAATGGATTTATATAGTTTGTTTTATAGAAATGTACAAACTTTTTTTTTCAAAGTGGAATGAGTTGAGATGTAATTTTGGGTAAGCCTACTGAGTATTATTACTCACCCCCCTTCTTTGGAACTTGGATGATTTTGTAGATGGTTTATTCCAAGAAAATGTTAAAATAAAATTATCCCACCACTTTAGCAATACATTGTGATGCTTTTGTCTATTTTATGGCGTTGGAGAACATAACATATGGATATTAGAGTTATTCTTGGAGTATTTGAGTTGTTTTCATATTTTTCCCTGGTGTAATTCGATATTTGTAGTATTCCACTTCATACACTAATTTTGGAATAGGTATGCACTTTTAATGTTGTTTTTGGTATGTGGTTAAACTATAATACATTGTTGATATTAATCATGTAGATGGGTTTTCTAGTGGAATGTTTGGTTGGTAGTTTTCTTTTAAAAGGTAAAATATTCCCCTACCATTCATGTATCCATTGGCATTTATTTCCATCCTTTGGCACCTTGGGGATGTTTATTAAGGCTAAGTAGCATTCCATAGCCTTTTTAAGCCAATGATGAGGGGAATGAGATTATAATAAATATTACTATATTTCTCTAAAACCAAAAAATACAATTCATTTTTCATATCCACATGGGTCACATAAATTTGATCTTTTGGATTCACTCCATGTATCCAGAGCCTTCCTCTCTTTCTTTTTGGTATTTCCTTTTATTATAAATCATTAAAAAAATCCACTTATACAAGATATTTATTCCTTTAATCCTAAAATTTTTTATCCAAATTATTTAGTTAATTTTTTCAAAATTTTACAATTCATGAAATGACTTATTATTCTTGATTTCCTCATAAAATTATTTTTCAACATTGGTTATCCTCTACTTTCTATTTTTTATTGCTTCTAAAGAATAATACAAACTAGTTAAGATCATAATTTTTTTCCATAAATGTATTTTTCATTCGCATCCCCTTAGGCTAAATACTTTTCAAATCTATATAATATTAATTAAGTGAACTAATATGATATTCCAAAATATAATAAATGATATTATTTATTTCATTAATTGAAAAAATATAAAAATGTCACTTTTTAGGGAGTGATAGAAAAACTCCTTTAACAATTAGAGTGTTTTCTAATGCATCTCCAACATCACTCATAAAATTCACAATTATTTTGAACTTATGAAAAATTTGGTTGATAGTTTCATTTTATCCCATATTGAAATCCTAATATTCATGTTATAGAATTCTGGGAATTGTTTTTATCAAAATATATGATCCCTTATGAGGAGAAAAAAATTATCCAAACATTATAAGGACTTTTAAAAGTACATAAATATCTAATAAATTTATTTTAATTTAATGAAAAATAATAACCATGATTATATAATTAGGTGAATACAAAATTGAATTATTATCAGAAAGGGATTAAATTTCAGATTAAATTAATATAAAAGGGGTTTTCTAATGAATTCTAGTGGTTTATACTTATTTGTTTATGATAAGAATCCATTTTAACTTTTTTATAGAAATATTAATTTCTATCAAAGTAACATTTCATTTTGGATATCTATCTATTATGTAAACATTTCTTACCATCTAAAATGATAATTCCTTTAGTTTTTTTGGGAAAAATATAAAACTAACATAAATATATATTGAGAGAAAAATAATTAAAGAAAAAAAATCAAAATAATAGAATTATTTGATTCCAAATAATTTTCCTCATTTGTGAGATGTTAAAATGGTAAGTAGGGGCTAAATTAACTCATATATTATTAAAAAAAGATTATATTAGAGTGATATTTGTTATATAGTAGAAAATTAAAATTATTAACATTGGAATAATTATAGTAGTTTTTATAAATGTGGTACTTTTAACTTCTCTAAACACCCATGATAAATAAAACCCACAAAAAGTAAACCCAATTTGTAATGGGATTTACAAACCTATAAAAAAGAATTTTATAACCTAGATTCACAACCCATGGAACATATTTTTTTACCCTAAAGGAAAAAAACCTAATTGTAATTGTAACAACACGGACCCGTCCAGTCTCCCAAGCAGTGCCGAACGGGTCGGGTGTCACTACCTTAGGCGCACCTCCTCTGATTGCCAAAAGCTGCCGACTAGCAGTGAGGGTCTGATAGGTATAGTGGGGAGGCTATACCCTCCCGGAGGAATAAAATGGTACTTGTCTGAGTGGAATACTAAATATGCAGTGGAAATAAATGACTCATCAGACTCGAACCAGACCCGCATAGCGGAAGCACATTCAATAACAATAAATAGTGGAAGCAATATAAAAACAACAGCAGCGGAAAGTAAACAGAACGTCATGACAGTAATCAACTACAATAACTGCTAAAACAACCAAGCATGCATCCAAGCAAGTCATACAAATAAATACATATATAATGGCGCTAATGGATAACTAGTAGTAACTATAATATAAAGTAAACATGTTGATGCAAGAAGAAAAAAATACTAAACAATTAACTCCAGTACCGCATGATCTCAAGGTTCGTGCTAGTCTCCAAGTCAACAGCACTAAACTCCAGCTCTTGAGGCTAACCCTCCACCTACATGAAATTTCATAAAGTCTACACGTGTCCCAAAGGGCCCGTGTAGGGTGTGAGACAAGTCTCAGTAGGAAACCACCCAGAGGTGCGTACCTAATATAAGTGTTTAGGCAGACATTCTTATATAAGAAACACAGTAAACAGTGCGATGCCCAAAAGTATACAAGGGCTTCACTGGTGCTCACCATCCACCAGGAAGTGTCACCTGCTTCGCCCAACGCCGGAATGTCTGATCTGCAGCCCGGCACCTCGTGCCACCTGACACCACGTGTCTCAAGTACCGACGTCCTGAAGGCATGAGCAACCGTCGTAAGCCAGCTCGAAAGCTCAACCTACCTATGGGACTGCCTCAAAGCTATCTCTCGAAGGCTCCTCACCTTCCACGTGGCTGCCCATGACAAGCACCCACAAACCAAATATACCTAACTGCATCTACCAGGCGCCTCTACCCAGCGAGTGGTCGTACCACCTCATCTCGGAGTCTATCTGTGTGCACACTACTCAAAAGTACCCGGTGAGCGGTAATCACCTCATTATGTCCCAAGACACAACACCTCTAACATGTCGTGTCCCTTCAAACATGTCGCTCATGTCAGATGGCCTCACCATCCAAGTAACCCAGGCCAAATCCCAACCTGACAGTCCAACAGCCTCAACCGACGTCCATGACGCCCAATCCTGTGGTAGCAACCACCCAAAGTATCCTAATCCAAAACCCCAAACTGTGATCCCCATCACTCAAAAAAATATTCAGGCCACGCCCAACACAACAAGCAGTTCAAAACAGGAAATATCACACATTGCATATTCATACTTGGAAGCATCACATTAAACAGGAAATTACAAAACAGTCAAATTGTACTAACCTGTGCTATCCCATACCAGCACCTAACTCAGTCACGATTTAACAATTAAACTAAACAGATTAACTCGAGACATTCAATAACCAGTATAAACACAACAGTTTAAACAATGGTCCAATTCACACGCAATTCGGCACCCCCGGTCGAATTGCCCCAAACGATCAACAAACTCTAACCCGGTCCTGCTCAATCACAACAGGGTTAGGGAATACCCAGAGGCATTCCATAAAGCAGATAATTAAATAAAAACAAATAAATCGGGTCTCTCTCAACACACGACGTCGCGCACGAAGGTCGCAACCCCCAAAAGTCTACGAAAACATGAAAGAAAGTATGAACCACATACCACATACTCGTACGATGACACTCCTTTGATTTCAGCCTCTGAATCAGACTAAATCGCGGAAGATCCGTGTTTCTGTCAAATCCGACAATTCCGTTCGTATGGAATCTGTGGAGGAACAGGTGAGGGATCAAGGAAGAAAAAGGGTGCGCGAGGTTAATATTTTTGAAGCAGTTCTGCTGCCACTGACGGATCGAAGAACGGAGGTCGTACAGAGATTCTAGGAGGGTTTGATTTTTTCGGAGGTTCTCGGATGAACTGTTCATCCAAAAGGGATGAAGAAGAAATTTATGGAAATAAGATGTGAGGACGCTCTGAACAATCAAATAAAAACAAAAGTAAAAGGCGTGTATTTCCAAAGTACACACCGTTTTTATGTGTTTTCGTACTCCGACTTAAGCGGAGTCCAGCACACAGCTTGTACAGGGTACTTGGTTAGCACACGGCCAGGGTCTCGGCCGCTACACAGGGCAAGGATACACGGCGTGTCAAGGAAGGCTACATGCCATGTAGATGGAAATTTACACCTGGGCACCACACAACATGTACCTAGCCTCGCACGAGTAAGGGATACATGGCGTGTCTATAAATACACGCTGTGTAGTAGGAAATTTCTACATGGTCTTCACACGGCCTCTACTCGACGAGCACACATCCGGTCACTCGAGTAAATCATACATGGAGTGTACTTAAAGTACACAGCGTGTAGTCTGTAGATTTCCAGAAACTGCCCATATTTTATAGACTTCTCAATAACCAGTCAAAACATTAAACAGGGCCGGGTTTTGACCCGTTTCTAAAAACTCGGGTTCTAACAAACTCCCCACCTTAACGTAGCTCGTCCCCGAGCAACCAAACAAAACCAGGAGATGGCACTGAATTCGCCCATCCCGGTTAAACATCCCAGACTACCCCGGTCTCAAGGTTCTGGCTAAATTCTTAAAAAGGGGTCCCCACCATAAGAATTGCCTACTCGGTCTCAACCCGAACAAAGGTCAAAGAAAACAAATAAACAAACAAGGCCCAACGACCTATTTCCCAGACCCATGGTCCTCTAGTGACGCATCGTCACCCCTGCACCTCCTTGGTGCTCACGTGTCGCTTCTTGACACCCAATGTAACTCTCACCGCATCAATGTCTGCCTCTCTGAGGTCCTGCATCTAATAGATGCTCAATTCAAACCTGGTGCCATGCACCTCAAGTAACCTGCATCCACGATTCCCTGATGCTCACATCACCAAGTAACCTTCATCATTGATGCTTCTGATGCCACGCATCTCAAATATATAAATAAAACATAAAACGCATCTGATATGATGCCAATCCCACTAACTAGCATCTAGTCAGTCCACAAGTATCCTGTACAGCCTGTGCACTCAACCAGACATGCCTCAAGAGGCTATGCCAAAAGAACGTAAAGAAACTCACGGCCACACCCATGGTGTACCTGCCATAGTCGTCGGCCCTCCAGCCTACCCAGTCCCTCGTAGCTCCACAGCGTGCACCTGGCCTGAAGCCTGACATCTTGATGCTTGACCTCCCTGCGATGCTGCCCCAGTCTCCGGCCAAGAACCCCTCAGCTGGGTCCTACTGTCCCTGTCACGTCCTTCGTGTGTAGCTGAACCTCGACCACCCTCTCCTAGTACCAAACCGGAACCATCTCCTGATGCCCAACCTGTCCACAGGCCCGACACTCCTTCGAGGGCCTATCGCACTGAGCCCGAACATGTCCCAGATGTCCGTACTGAAAGAAAACCACCGCTGAACTGCCACGAGGTGGTCTAGCTGAGTCCTTGGCATGCCCACCCTGCTGGAACTCATCTCTCCCTCGCTTCCTGCTATCATAACCGTCACATGGGGTTGTCACCCTGGCAAAACGAGATTTATATCTCTCGTTGCCCTCGGCTATGAGCGCCAGATTCACCGCCTCGGAGAAAGAACTCAGCCTGAAGATGTTCACCTGGACCTGAATGGCATTTCCTAAGCCATCCTCGAAGCACCTCACCCTATCTGCATCATCCCTCACCATACCAGGTGCAAAGCGAGACAACTCTGTGAAAGTAGCTGCATAGTCCATGACGGACATATCTCTCTGCTGAAGACTCAAAAACTCCTGATCTCTCTCTGCCCTCAATGTCTCCGGATAAAAGTGATCGAAGAACCTATCATCGAACTCCTTCTACGACAGTCCGTCGTGCCTACGAGCCTGTACCTACACATCCCACCAACATTTCTCCAGTCTTCTCAGTATGTACATTTCTAGTTTGACCCTCTGCCTTGGAGGCATCTCGAGCTGCTCAAAGATCATGTGCATACCCTCTATCCAGTTCTCTGCCGCCTGTGGACCACCCTCACCCTGAAAATGTGGCAGGTGCTGCGACAGGAACTCCAATGTCATATATTCAATAGAACGATCTGTACCATGCACGCCTCTGTCAATCCCCTGTAAGACACGTACTAGGCTAGCTCAGAGCTGCTCATCAAGCCACGGTCCAAAAGCTGCCAAACCTGGCTGCTGCCCTGCCAACACTGGATCCTGAACCTGAACTTGTCCCTGAGCTTGTATATGTGGCTCATGCTCTACTGGCACCAGATTCTGAACCTGATCCTGCGGTACCATATCCTCTCTTTCCTGTCGCTCCATCGTGTCGTGAAGAAGTAACCCGCTGAATACCATAAATTTTCAGACATCCCACATAAATCTATATAACAATATATTCTAAGAAGATAAGGAAAGCAGTAAAAGGAAGTGCATAACAACTAAACTTACTCCCCCTCACCGCAACCCATGCCCCCACGACATCCCGACCTCATGGCCTCCTTACCTGCCCTCAACAGATCCAAGTATCATTAGTACCTCAGGCCATGCCTGTCCTGACAACCAACGTTTCCTCAATCCCAACAACTGAGTCGTCCAATTCTGACAGTTACACTGCCTCAACCATAGTACATGTTTGCTCCATAAGATCTAGACCCAAATATCCTGCAACATGCAATTCTAAAAAAATAAAAATCATGGTATACACATTGCAATAAACAAGCAATTTCATCAGGAGTTGTACATATTCACATTTCAGATCATACATAGCATGAAAATTGATTTTATTCACATCATATTATCACTTCACAAGGAATATGTGCAGCTATGAAATTGAAATACCCTAAAATGTGCTTTCAAAATCCAAGAATGAAACCCTTTCCATATCGTCCACGGTTTATATATCATAATCAATAACATCGCACAACAAGTGATCCACCGAGGTGTAAATCATATCAACTGTAATCTGAGCAAAAAAGAAAACAGCAATTCCCACCCCGGCAACTCAATCCATCCCTTGTACATGGGGCTGCAGGCACCCATGCACAAGTTCAAAAATCCAGTTCCAACAACAACCTACCTCTAGACTACCATATCCCAAATAGTAAAATCAGTAGAAAAATAAAAAGAGAAGTCTCAATCTCATTAGTATCCATCAAATCAATGCTACTAAATCCTTGTCAAGAACCTCCTCTGATACAACTTTGTAACAACCCAGACCCGACCAGCAGCCCGAACAGTGTCGAACGGGTCGAGTGTCACTACCTTTGGCACACCTCCCCTGAACTCCAAAGGCTTCCAACTAGCAGCAAGGGTCTGATAGGTATAGTGGGGAGGCTATACCCTCCCGGAGGAATAAAATTGTACCGGTCCGAGTAGAATACTAAATATGCAGCGGAAATAAATGACTCAGCATACTTGAACCAGACCCGCATAGAGGAAGCACATTCAATAACAATAAACAGCGGAAGCAATATAAATACAACAGTAGTGGAAAGTAAACAAAACATCAGGCCAACAATCAACTACAATAACTTCTAAAACAACCAAGCATACATCAAAGCAAGTCATACAAATCAATACATATATAATGACGCCAATGGCTAACCATTTGTAGCTACAATATAAAGTAAACATGATGATGCATGAAGAAAAAAAATACTAAACACATAACTCCAGTATGGCATGACCTCATGGTCCGTGCTGGTCTCCAAATCAACAGCACTAAAGTCCATCTCCTGAGACTGACCCTCTACCTGCATGCAAAATTCATAAAGTCTACACATGTCCCGAATGGACCATGTGGGGTTTGAGACAAGTATCTGTAGGATAACAACCAGAGGTGCGTACCTAATATATGTGTTTAGGAAGACATGGTTATATAAGAAAAATAGTAAACAGTGTAATGCCCAAAAGTAAACAAGGACTTCACTGGTGCTCAGCAGCCACCATGAAGTGTCACCTGCTTCAGCCAACGCCGGAAAGTCTGATCTACAGCCCGGAACCTCGTGCCACCTGACACCATGTTTCTCAACTACCGACGTCCCAAAGACATTCCCAACTATCATAACCCACCTCGAAAGCTCAACCTGCCTATGGCACAACATCCGGAGGAACAGTGATACCTGTCCTCAAAAGATAACCAGAGGGACAGGGATGTCTGCCCTCAAATCACGGTGAGCCTCTGCCCCCAACCTGACCGCCTCAAAGCTGTCTCCCGAAGGCTCCTCACCTTCCACATGGCATACCATGGTAAGCACCCACAAACCAAATATACCTAACCGCATCTACCGGGGGCCTCTACCCAGCGAGTGGTCATACCAAATCATCTAGGAGTCTATCTGTGTGCACACTACTCAAAATTACCGGGTGAGCTGTAATCACCTTAGTATGTCCCAAGCCACAACACCTCTAACACCTAGTGTCCCTTCGAACCTGTTGCTCAAGCCAGATGGCCTCTCCATCCAAGTAACCCGGGCCAAATCCCAACCTGACAGTCCAACTTCCTCAACCGACATCCATGATGCCCGATCCCGTGGTAGAAACCACCCAAAGTATCCCGAGCCAAAGCCCAAACCTGTGATCCCCATCACTCAACAATATATTCGGGCCACACACAACACAACAAGAAGTTCAAAACAGGAAATATCACACATTTCATATACATACTTGGAAGCATCACTTTAAACAGGAAATTACTAAATATTAAAATTGCGCTAACCTGTGCTATCCCATACCAGCACCTAACTCATACACGATTTAAAAATTAAACTAAACAGTTTAACTCGAGACATTCAATAAGCAGTATAAACACAACAGTTTAAACAATGGTCCAATTCACACGCATTTCGGCACCCCCAACCGAATTGCCCCAAATGAGCAACGACCTCTAACCCGGTCTTTCTCAATCGTAACAGGGTTAGGGAATACCTAGAGTTATTCCATAATGCAAATAATTAAATAAAAACAAATAAACATGCTATCTCTCAACACCCAACATCACGCCCAAAGGTCAAAACCCCCAAAATCTACGAAAACACGAAAGAAGGTATACACCACCTACCTCGTACTCGTATGATGAAACTCCTTTGATTTCAGCCTCTGAATCGGACTGAATCTCGGAAGATTTGTGTTTCTGTCAAATCTGGAAATTCCGTTTGGATGGAATCTATGGAGGAATAGTTGAGGGATCAAGGACGAAGAAGGGTGCGCGGGGTTGGCCTTTCTGATGTAGTTCCGCTGCCACTGACGGATCGAAGAACGGGGGTCGTATGGAGATTCTGGGTGGGTTTGAGTTTTTCGGAGGTTCTCGGACGAACATTCCATACAAAAGGGAAGAAGAAGAAATTTTTGGAAATAAGACGCGACGACGCTCTGAACGATCAAATAACAAAAAAAGTACACGGTGTGTATTTCCAAAGTACATGCCATGTAGATGTGTTTCCGTACTCCGACTTAAGCGGAGTCCAGCACACGGCTTGGACTGGGTACACGGTCAGTACACGGCCAGGGTCTCGACCGCTACACGGGGCAAGGGTACATGACATGTTAATGAAGGCTACACACCATGTAGATGGAAATTTACACCTGGGAACCACACGACATGTACCTGGCCTCGCACGGGTAAGGGATACACGGCGTGTCTATAAATACACGTTGTGTAGTAGGAAAGTTCTACACGGTCTTTACACGGCATGTACTCGGCGAGCACACGGCCGGACACTCGGGTAACTCATACACGGCGTGTACTTAAAGTACATGGCATGTAGTCTGGAAATTTCTAGAAACTGGCCAGATTTTCCAGACTTCTCAAAAACCAGTCAAAACTTTAAATAGGGATGGGTTTTGACCTGTTTCTAAAAACTCGGGTTCTTACAGTAATGGCACGGACCCACTGGGTCCTATACTTTTCCAAAATCTCCATCCCATCAATGGGTTCCACCGAAATGGTGGCATTGGTCATGGTGGCACCGCTTACAGTGTCACTGTGATGGTGGGATTACTTATGGTGTCATCGTGACCATGACAACGCTTATAGTGTCCCACCATTGTTTCTTTTTCCAGTCCTTCTACCACAACATATCTTTGGATGTAAGAGTATTTTAAATACCCCTTTTAATTCCATTAAAATCCAATAAATGAAATCAAAAAAAATCCTCCAAGATCCGTGCTACATGGACTTACCAAAACATGTTTTTTTTCCACAGTGTCACACACTTTTCCCAAACATTCCAATTTCTCCCCTGTTACGCATTTTTCTTTGTTTAAAGGAAACCCTTTAACTCACAACTATTATGGCCACCTCCCCAATGAGAATTATTAAATGAAAATTAATTCCATTATGTGTAACTACCCAACCGCATGTAGAAACCACGATCCACATTTAAAATTGTTCAAAATGTATATCTTGTAACTCCTGCATCTCACCTTTTACCACACGAGAATCATTCTTCTTCTTCTTCTTCTTCTTCGTGGATAGTATATTTTCATTTTCTTCATGTGTTTTGAGTCCCCCTTCCGGAATCTAGTTGTGCGCCTATACTGGAGCCTATCCTGCTCTCACGTCGAGTCTCCGTAGTTCCTCCCCTACAAGTCATGCATCCCCAGTTCTTCGTACGTGGAGAAAAACTTCGACCGTTGATCATGTATGTAGGGTTCTTATTTTATCTCCCTTTAATGTGTATCATCCGGGGAGGGTATGATAATGTTTCTTTTAGGATGGATGAAACCAAACCTTAACGAAGATAACAAACAAACATTTAAATAATGAAGGGGTGTGTTTTATGATATTGTTATACTCTTTTACCCTTACATATATGTTTTGAATTGTATGGTCTTCTTTCCACTATAAATCATGGATGTTGGTGGTCTTTCCATGTGCACTAAGGGACCCCTATTTTCTATGATGATTGAATGGATGTAACATGGAAATTGGTTAATCACATAATCTCAGTTGATTAAATGGACGTCTAGTGAACAAGAATCCCTATGTGATCACCATGGTTAACCCAATAGAAAAGATGGAACTCAATGATTGGTGTGTTTAAAACAAGAAACTCCCCTAATCTGTCTTGGTAATATGTGTGGTTATTTTTCATGATTCATATAGGGTGAGATGGATGGGGATATGATTCCCTATTATGGTGCAGTTTTTGGTTTTTGGATCTAAGGTTGTGTGGGGCCATATGGTGGGGATTGGTTTCATACTAGTACTTCGAGGGATCTCAAAGATACCTCATATTGTTGTGAAATTACAAGAGAACCAGGTTTGAATAATTAAATTGATGCTTGACTATTTTTTTATTCATTGGATTTGGCTATTCCTGTTAGTTTCCTGGTTGTGAAGAATTATTTTAAATAGAATCACATTAATATTTTAAAAAGAATGGGTCCAATGGAGAATTTCTTTCCAAAAAGTAGTTGTGACATGGCTGTGGCTATGGATCATTTTATGAATAAATTGTAATGAGTGTGTTTTTTTTGGGATGGTTTTGGAACACCATGGTTGGGATGAGCGCTTTTTTACCCATATGTATAAATTTAGTTCTTATATTTCTTATAAGCGCCCCACCAATGTTGAGAACATTGTGCCGAACACCCCCATTTCACGGAGGATGGTTTTTTCCCAACACTCCTATGATTTTCTGGTTATTTGATCCTTTTAGGCTCCCTCTCATGAGTATCCCAAGACTCTTTAAGCTAGCAGTGACGGATTGAGGTACAATATTGCCCAAGGTTCATCGGGAAGGGTACATTGTGGTGGTTGGCCCAGGTGTGTGTGAGAAAGTTTTTTCCTAAGTGTCTTTGGGATGAGGCCTAGTTATCTTTGTGCATGGAAGTAGTTATTTAGGCCCCATTGTCTTCAGTAATAGCAGCAATTGTTCTAGCCTAGGTGTTTTCAGGCATGGTTATGTGTGGTTGTTGTGGCCCAGGTGTTCGCAGGCGGGATGTGTGGTTGTGGTAGCCTAGGTGTGTATGTGCGGGTAAGGCAGTGGGGCTGTGGTGAGAATGGTGTGGGAGGTCTGTCATGTAGGATGTCATCAATAAATAGTGTTAAAGTGGTACGGGGTATGCAAACAACGATGTGTTATTAATATTACTTTACTTGACTTGCATTATTTGGGAAGTGTTCATTGCAGAGGTTATGGTGGATAGTATGCTTACTTGGTGCTTTGTATATCTCCTTTTCTCATAGGGCATTAGAATGCATCCCCACTTGTGCACTAGATATTTTGGTTTTCCCTTCTATGTATACCTGTATACTCACCCTACGTATATTTAACTACTTTTAGGTTTCTAGGAGGACATCGAGGACCATGCCTGACCCTGTTATCTTGGATGTCGGGACTATTGACATTGTTTTTTTATTTTATTTTTGTACAACCCTTTGGAGTTTTCCTTGGACTTCGTAGGACTTCATTATTGGAACATTAATTTTCAAATGGATTGTTTTGGCCTTACTTTTACATCCATATATGTTGTTGTTTGGGATTAACTATCTTATCTCAGGATCCTACTAAATAAAAAGGGTAATCCCTTCCATATTACGTGTGATTCTATACCCTTGGTACTATTCACCACTTCGGGGCCTATTGAAGGTGGGTCTCAGGGGTCATTATCTCTTATTCAACATGAGAAATGAAGTGTTTGTCAATCTTATGTCACATACCTCATCTTGGTGAAGGCGGGTCATGACAGAATGGTATCATTAGAAGGTTGGTTGAGAGATAGGATGAAGTTCTTATTTAGGAATAGTGAGTATTTCAAGGGATGGTAGGGAAATAGTGTTAGGCAATATTTGTTTGTGAGATGGGTCAGGGCAGACCGACTACGACATTAGACTTTTGGGCCCCCCCATGATCTGATGTAAGGACTCTTGGCCTACCGAATGACCAAGTGAGGCTACACTGATTGCAGGGTAGAGACCATAGGAAAGGTACATGCATCATAATGACATGTTTCCTTATGTGTATTGGGTATTTTGGGATTTTTTTAAATAAATAAAAAGTCTATGAAAAATTTAAAAGTAATATTGTACACTACTCGAGCTTAGGCATTTCTTGTTTACCTAGCAGTTATAACACCCGAATGATGACCACGAGCAGTGCAGGTGATTGAAGCACAAAAGGATTATTTAGATGATCAGTATAGGGCTGATCAAAAGAATAAGGATGACCAATGGCAGGGGATGATTTGTGCCTTTCAGTGGATAACCCTTAGGAAGTACAAGGGAAACGTCTCATACATAGATATAGAGAGATGACTCGAGGAGCTGGAGATACCTTTCAGCTAGATCAGGGCTTTGACGGAGTACTGGTTTCTTCTGGCTATAATCCAAATGCGGGAAGTAGTGAATCAATGGTGGATGCTCTACCTTGGGGAGAAGAGGGAGGCTGAGGTTTCATGGACTGACTTCAAGAGGGAGTTCCATTCAGAATTCCTCTTTTCCATGATGAATGATGAGAAGAGACATGAGATACTCTCCCTTCAGCAGGGGAGTATGTAAGTGAGAGAGTTGGGGATCAAGTTCAAGTATCTCATTCTATTTTCTCTGGACGTCTTTCCTAATGAGGAGTCATGGGCAAGACGTTTAGAGGTGGTTATGCACTTGCTGGGGGTGTTCCCCGAGAAGGGATCTAGTTGGGCTTGTCAAAGGGGAAGACCTTTACCAGTAGGCCTCCAGTATCAGGGCCTTCTAGGTTTTAGCCGGTGCCGAGCAGGCCCTAGCAGTTCCAGTTTCGATCTCCTAACCCTCGCCCTTTATATTCTGGCCTAGGACCAAGATGATTCATATGTGGTAGTCATGGGCACCTTCAGAACCAGTTCCTGGATAGAGTGTAGTATGGTGGGGGTTGGTAGAATCAGTGCCCACCTTAGCAGCAGCAGTTTTCTGCCAGGCCTTTTCAGTAGCAAGAGCAGGGATAGCGAGCTCCTTCTCCTTCATGGGAAGAGGTTGTAGGAGGTGGCAGGCCTAAGGGAATTTCTCAGGGACCTCAACCAGGAAATGGTAAGGAATGAAAATGATACCTGAGGGTTAGAGGAGCAGTGTGTGGGTTGTTTCATGTCGATGAGGCAGCAGTTCCAGCAGGGCTAGATGTCGTTCGTGGTATGATCAACTTGTTTAGCACTCTTTCCAATGCCATGTTGGATTCAGGAGTTTCGAACTCTATTGCACCCAGTCTAGACCATGATCTAGATCTTCAAACAGAGAGACTTTCCATACCCCTGGTATTGAGTACGCCAGTAGAAGGTTAGACCATCTTGTCTCGTGTTTTCCAAGGATGTAGACTGATGTTGGGACCACATCTGTCTTGTGCGGACCATCACTTCCTGAAGATGTAGCCGTTTGATTTCATTTCTGGCATCGACTAGCAATTTTTTGTATGTGATGTTATCAACTACTTATGAAGAAGGATCATGTTTTCAGATACGGGCAGCCATCGTGTATCTTTCATTGGCGAACGTGGTTTCTAGGAGTTCTACTAGCAAGTGGAGCCCCTTCTTTCCATGTTATTTGATCTGTCAATGGATTCAACGAGCTCAGAGATGGTGGAAGCTTTGGGAATTTTCAGTGAGTTCATAGACATATTCCCTAAATAGGTGGTGACTCTACCCCCTAGATGTGATGTTGAGTTCGGGGTATACTAGCAACCTAGTTCCCATCCGATTTTGATGGATCCCTATCGGATGGCGCCTTCTGAGTTGCGGGAGTTACGAATTCAGATTGACGATCTAATGAAGAAGGGTTTTGTCAGACCAAGCGTGTCACAATGCGGTGCTCCATTCTTGGTCTTGAAGATGGTAGATAGTGTTCTTAGGTTGTTCATAGACTACTAGACACTGAATCAGGTAACGGTCAAGAACCGTTACCCTCTCACAAGGATAAAATCCCTTTTTGATCTATAGAAGGGTGCATGATGGTTCTCCAAGATCGACCTGCAGTTAGGATATCACCAGTTGAGGGAGAAGGAGGGTGACATATCGAAGACTTCCTTCAAGTGAAGATATGGGAACTTTTAGTTCGTGGTAATGATGTTATGCATTACGAATGCACCCACCATGTTCATGGGGATTATGAACTCCATCGTCCAGGAATATCTAGGCCAGTTCAGAGTCGTGTGTATTGAAGACATACTGATCTACTCAGGATCATAGGATGATCACGCTGAGCATCTGAGGATGGTATTAGAGGTCCTCCAATAGCACCAGATCTATGGGAAGTTGTCCAAGTGTATGTTCTGGACAGAAGAAGTGCACTTTTTTGGACACGTGGTGTCTTAGGAGTGGATAGAATTGTACCCATCAATGGTTGAGGCAGTTTTTTCTAGGTTAGAACCTAATAATGTGATGGAGGATCACAGTATCTTGGGTCTGGCATGCCATTATAGAAGGATTGTGCCTGACTTCTCTTGAGTTACAACTACTTTGACAGCCTTGACTAGAAAGAACCATGACTTCGTGTGGAGTGAACAGTGTATATCATACTTCTGTTATCTAAAGGGGAAGTTGGTTTGTGCCCCAGTGTTTAGGTTTCCATAAGAAGGGGTGATGTTTGAGGTGTTTTGTGATTCTTCAGTCCATGTCTTGGGGTGTGTGCTTATGCAACAGTAGGGGTGATCTCTTACAGGTCTAGGTCGCAACATCCCGATGAGTGTAACTATTCCACCCATGACTTGGAGGTCGCAGTGGTTGTGTTCGCACTAATGGTGTGGCGGAAATACCTCATCAGGGAGCACATTGTGGTCTTCAAATATAACAAGATCATGAGGTATATCTTCACCAAGTGGGACCCAAACATGCTGTAGTGGAGGTGGATAGTGTTTATTCAGAACTGTGACTTGTAAATATCCTACACAAGAGGTAAAGGGAATGTGGTGGCTGATGCCTTTAGAAAAAAGTCGATAAAGGATACGGTCTGAGAGTCAGCTGATGCTTGGAAGTCGATAGAGGAGTTGGATGCTTGACAACTGGATGCAAGGGTGATGGATGGAAGAGGTTTTCTATCCAGATGACAATGCAGTCCTCTCTATGGTTGCAGGTGGAAGAGTCTCAGTGGGGTTACTTAGAGGCTGATGTGAGGCGCGATCAAGTTATCTAGGGTGATTCTCTATGAGGATGGTCTGAAGACAGGTAGAATCATATGTCGTTTCATTGAAAGTTGTTTTTCCTAGTGGGAATGCCTGAGAGATTTCTTGGAGAGTTCCATAACTCACCCTTGGTGGTAAATCTAGGATTTTCCAAGATGTACTGAGGCTTGAGGGTTTTTTTTGGGTTTTGGGGTGAAGGGGGCAGTGGGAGAGTTTTTGGAAAAGTTCCTCATGTTTTAGCAAGTGATGGATAAACACCGCATTCTAGGAGGTCTGTTACAACCTTTAGATGACCCTAAGTGGAAGTGGGATGACATGATGATGGATTTCTTCATGGTATAACCTATATTTCAAGGGGGTAGTGATACTATCTGGGTAGTGGTGGACCGACTAATGAAATAAGCTCACTTCCGGGAAATCTAAGAGTCGAGTGTGGTGGATTCCCTAGAAGAGTGGTATGTGGATGAAGTGGTTCGGTTTCATGGATTTCTGAGGTCTATAATCTCCAATAGGGATATCAGGTTTACCTCATAGGTCAGGAAAGGTTCTCAATGTGCTTTTGGCACCCAACTATGCCTCAGCACTACATTCCACACCCAGAAGGATGGGAAAATAGAGTGCACCATCCAGACACTGGAGGATATGTTACGGGTATCTACTTTAGACCTTGAGGGATCTTGGGTACGATACCTGTCTCTGGAAGATTTTTCATACAATAATAGAAATCACTCTACCATTGGCATGGCTCCATTCGAATCCTTGTACAGGAGGCTGTGTTGCTCACCCGTGTTCTTGATAGAGGTCACGGAAGTAGGTGTTCATGGCCAAGAGGTAGTGCAGATCATGACAGAGAAGGTTTATATTATATGAGAGAGGATGAAGTTGGCTCAGGACTGGCATAATTCATATACCGACCATAGGTGGAGACCTCTAGAGTTCGAGATTGGGGACCATGTGTTCTTTAAGGTCTCCCTTCGCTGTGGCAAACAAAGGCTCAGCAGGGGAGTATGCTTTCTCCTATGTTCGTCGGACCCTTTGAGGTGATTTGGTTGGACAAAGAAGTGTCTTATCATCTCTTTCTACAACCACTACTCCCTAGGGTTCATGAAATATTCCATGTGTCTCAGCTCCGTCGGTATCTACATGATGATTCACATGTCCCCGACTAGATAAATCTATATATCAAGGATGATGTGACGTTCATAGAGTGATCAGTGAGGATCAAGTATCATGAGGAGATGTCGCTTCATGGATGAACCAGGTTCATGTGTTGTGGAGGCATGGTGGCCTCGAAGAGTGTTCCTGAGAACGGGAGGCACATATGCACTCTCAGTACCCAGAGTTGTTTTGAGTTTGGTAATGTTCTATTTTATACCTGTTTGTGATGTAATGTTTGACCTTGTTAACCATGAAATGAACTGTTTCCCTTGTTCTCTTGATGTGTGTGAGGAGTCCTGACTGTGGGGAGGGGAGGACCTGATCCCTAATCAAGATGAATTAAATTGGATGGGGTTAAACCTGTTCGGGTGAGTTATGGCACCCAAAAGTGGATAATATTTTGACATGGAGGAAGGGACTCCCTAATACCTATCTTTGGATGGTAATATATTTAAATTTTTATATGGATACATGAGGGATAGGTTTTCATAGATTTTAAGGAGGTTTACTCTTGAGAGGTGTCTTCTGAGGTGGTTGTTTGGACCCCTCTCTTTTATTTGGCTCAAGATTGATACTCGAGGGAAAGAATAGTTTGAGATGTATTTGATGTAATGGAATGGACACTCCTGGTCCAATAATTTTCCAAAATCCCAGTCCCAAAAAATGGTTCCACTGAAATGGTGGCACTAGTCATGGTCGAACACATAAACGTTCACACCATCATGGTCACACACCGAAATAGTGGCACCGTGGGGGTGGAACCGTGATAGTGGCACCTTAACAATAACACAATCATAGTCGCACACCGAAACCTTGGAAAAACTTATGGTGGAACCGTGATGGTGGCACCCTGACCCTGGAACTGATTATGGTGTCTCACCAAATGGTGTCCCACCCTTGTTTCTTTTTCCTATCCCGCTACTACAAAGTATCTTTTGATGTAAGAGTTTTTTGAATACCCCTTTAAAATCCATTAAAATTCCATAAATGATATTGAAAAAATCCCCCAAGAGTCGGGAGACCTTTTACTTACGAAAACATGTGGTTTTTCCTTGGTTTCACACCATTTTCCTATACTTTCCAGTTCCACCAATGTTACTTGTTTGCCTCTATTTAATGGAAACCCTTTAACTCACAACTGTTGTGGCCACCTCTCTGTTGACAATTATAAAATGACAATTAATTCCATTCTATGTGACCTCCAAACTATGTGGAGAAACCACGGTCCACCTTTAATTCCATTTAAAATTTATATCCCGTAATTATATAATCTCACCTTTTACCATACGTGATTCATTCATTCATTCATTCTTCTTCTTCTTCTTCGTGGCTGGTCTCTTTTTATTTCTTTGGTAGGTTTGGAGTCCTCCTTCTCGACACTATTGGTACGCCTGTACTGGAGCCTTTCATGCTCACACTTGGTGTCCCCGGAGTACCACCCCAATATGTCACGCATCTCCAATTCTTGGCGCGTAGAGAAAAACTTTTATCGTTGATCATACAAGTATGGTTATTTTTTTCTCTCTTTGTTGTATATCATGCGGGGCGGGTATGCTAATATTTTGATGGGGACGGATGAAACCAAACCATAATATAAATAATAACAAACATTTAATGAATTAAGGGGTGTGTTTGATGATGTTGTTATACTATTTTACCTTACCTTATATGTTTTGAATTGTATGGTCTTCTGTGCACTGAAAATCATGGCCGTTGGTGGTCTTTCCTTGTGCACTAAGGGACCCCTATTTTTTATGATGATTGAATGGTTTTTACATGGAAATTTTTTAATCACGTAGGCTTGTTTCATTAAATGGATGTATAGTGAACAAGAATCCTTGTGTGATCACCATGGTTAAACCAACAGAAAAGAAGTTACTCAATGAATGGCATGTTTAATTTTTGGAACACCCTTCTTTTGTCTTGGTAATATGTGTGGTTGTTTTTCTTGATTATTTTCGGGTAACATGGATAGGGATGGGATCCCATGTTGTGGTGAAGTTATTGGTTTGTGGATATGAGGTTGTGTGTAACCATATGTTGGAGATTGGTTTGGTTCCAGTACTTCAAGGGATCTCACAGATCCCTCCAATTTTTGTGACATTACAAGAGAACTAGGTGTGAATGCTTAAATTGATTCTTGTCTATTTTTTTCTTCCTTGTATGGTGGATATGGCTGTTAGTTTCCTGATTTTGAAGTATTATTTTAAATAGAATCACATGAATATTTCATCCAGAATGGGTCAAATGGATAATTTCTATCCAAGAATGAGTTTTGACATGCTTTTGGCTGTTGTGCTTTTTATGAATGAATTGTAACAAGGGGTTTTTTTTGTTTGGGATGGTTTTGGAAAACCTAGGTTGGGATGAGTTCTTGTTTACCAATATTTTTAAATTTAGTTCTTATGATTCTTATTCACACCACACCCATGTTGAGAACACTATGCGAAAACCCCCATTTCATAGGGGTGGGTGTTTTTTCCAACAAGTATATGAGTGGCTGATTATTAGCTCATTTGTTTCTCCCTTTCTTGAGTATCCCAAGACACATCGGGTAGGCTGTGATGGCCTATAGTCTATTATAGCCCAAGGTTCTTAAAACATGTACATTTTGGTGGTTGGAAAATTTGTGTTCAGAATGGTTGTTTCCCAAGTGCCTTTAGAATGAGGCCTAGGTGTCTTCTGGTGTGGCAGTAGTAATTCGGACCTGGGTTTCTATGGGTATAACAGTAGTTTTTCTGGCCCATGGTTATGTGGGCATGGTTATGTGTGGTTGTTGTGGCCCATGTGTTTTCGGGCGGGGTGTGTGGTTGTGGTATCCCAGTTGTGTATGGGCGGGTAAGTTAGTGGGACTGTGGTGAGAATGGTGGGTGAGGTCAGACGCGTAGGATGTCTTCAATTACCAGTGGGAAAGTGGTGCGGGGTACCCAAACATTGATGTGTTATTACTATTACTTTACTTGTCTTGTGTTATTTGGGGAGTGTTCCTTGGTGAGGTTTGGGTGGATAGTTCCCTTACTAGGTTCTTTGGTTATCTCCTTTTCTCATGGGGCATTATAATGTCTCCCCACTTGTGAACGAGAGCTTTTGGTTTTCCCTATTGAGTATACCTATATACTCACCCTACATATTTTAAACTACTTTCAGGTTTCTAGGAGTAATTCGAGGACCCTGTCAGACCCTATTTTCTTGGACATTGGGACTGTGGAAATTTTTTTTCTTTTTTTGGGTACATCCCTTTGGAGTTTTTCTTGTACTTCATAGCACTTCATTATTAGAACATGATTATGGGAATGGACTGTTTTGGCCTTAATTTTACTTCCAGCTTTGGTGTTGTTTTGGATTTTCTATCATATCTCCCAATCCTACTAAATATAAATAGTAGTTCCTTCCATATTACATGTCATTATATACCCTTCGTGCTAGTCGCCACTCCAGAGCCTATTGAAGGCAGGTCTTGGGGGTCATTATCTCTCCTTCAACTTGAGAAAGGATGGGGTTGGAAATCTTCTATCGCTTCCCACATCTTAGTGAAGGTGTTTCATGACACTAATGTTCATATATCACATATGGAGGAACAAATCAGAATAGACCTTTTGAGATGGAGGAAGAACTAATGTTTCCTTTGTTCAAACCAAGGAACTACCCAAAACTGCATCCTTTTATCCACCCGAGTAATAACTAGTGAGACTTATATTTTTATCAAGAAATAAAAACTAATAATACCTTTCGTAGGGTGGTATAACATCATGATACAAGATCATGTAAATAACTTTATATTGAAAAACATTACAAAAAAATAAAACAATGAAACTAAGGAAAGAATGTTGATGAAGTTGTTGGAATTATGAATAGGTTAGGCTTCATCCCTTTTTAATATAAATGATTATTATCAATAAAACAATGGTATATTCCAAAAAATCAATCTCTCAACATGAGACACATAATAGTATAGAACAATGAATAATGTTTAAAACAACTACCTAGATTCGAAATTATTTAAATAAAATATACCACAACATCTATATTCCCTTTGTGTCAATTCAATAATCCTTAATATAAATGACTAATGATAAATCTTTATGTCAGATTATAAAATATCCCAATGTTTAAAAATAAAAATATTTATAAAACTAACTCTTTAGAATTATAAATGTTTAAAAATTAATATAGTAATAAATACATCCATAAAATTATATATTTATTTTATTTTAAAACTCCATAAATCTATTTAAAATTACTCTTCATATTTCAAACAATTTATGTTTTCATATCTTAATTTAAAATATGAATTTTAAATGTTAAACAAGGTTCATAATTTAATTTAATTATTAATAAAATGTTTAAAATATATTTTTAGTTGTATAAAAACAAATAGTATGTAATTATGGAACAAATAAATCCAAGAAAACAATAAACGATAAAAATAACATCGATATAAATGAAAATAATTAGATTAACATTGAATATTATTATTTTATGCAAAATAAAATAAATTTTAAATGAAATATAAAATCTGAAATCATAAGACTTTTAGTTCTTAGGAATTTTAATTTCATAAGACTTCATTAATCCTATAAAACTTTCAAATCACATAATATGTTTTACTTAGACATATTTCATGGTTTTTGTAAAAACACATATATTTCAAAAGACTTGTCATATCAGAGGACCATTTCTCAAAAAAACTTTACATTAAATAATACTTACTCCCTATGTCTTATTAGCTATTGAAACCCATGTATGACATTTACCTATATAGAAAAACCATTAACTAATACTTTTTACAAAAATATAATCTTTTTATAATTCGCGTAAGACAAGCTATGACATAATAATTTCATACATAGCATGTAAGGATTTATACTATATATAAAGTATTAAAATGAAATATGAATAAATTTTAAAAAAATATTGTAGGATTTTATACTTATGAAAATTTCCAATATGGTATTTTCAAAGACTCCATTCAACCTTTGTATGAGACACTTCAAATAAAATTTGACTTCTTCAAAAATATAATTCATCATACATTGATCCAATATTTAAAAACTCTTCTTATAATAATATGAGTAATTTAACACCTCATTCTAATAAATATTTTTCTCTAATACAACATCATTGGAAACCTGACGAGTATGAAAAATAATTTAATGAAATTAATTGATATTAAATTAATAAATAAACAATCAAAATCAAATTTACATCATTATTTTCGTCAATAAGTAGTGAAACTATTATACAAAGAAATATTGATTCTTTTCAAAACACAAGTTAATTTGATTAGATAAAAATTAGAATTTTTTTATATCAAATACCAAATAAAAATTTGAGATATTTTAATTATTAAAACATTAATATTTTAAGAATAAATTAGACACTCTATAATATAACACTTTGTGATAATTTCCAAAAAATGAAAAATTATCCCTCTATTGTAAAAATCAAAAAAGATGAAGATAAATAATTCAAAATAATAATATAAACATTTTTAAATTGAATATAATTTTTTTTAAAACAATAAACAATAAAATATTACCTTTTAAAATAATTGAAACATTTAACCCCCCAAAATATATAAAACTATAGATTCACTAAGTAAAATAATAATAATAATTGAGAAAAATATATTTTATTACGTTTAGATTATTAATCTAAAATTTTACAACATTCTAAAAAGGATAAATAATAAATATTTTAAAAAAATAAAAAAAAATCCTTGAAATTGTAATGTAATGTGATAAAAAGTTTTATGTCCCCTTATTTACTCCGGTCATTATTCATTAAAAATACATATTTTTAATATTTAAGAAGATTTTAATGTTGTGTACAGATATTAGAAACAATTACATTGAAATAGTGAGTACTCATGAAGAAGTCATTAAATACTATAAAGATACCTGAATTCATGTTTAAATATTCATGTAATTATAAAATGACTATGTGTCAAAGAAAATAACTCTAAACCAAAGTATAGTGAATATTTTATATTCTTGCAAACCATATGACATGACCTTTTGTAATTTATATAGAACATCCAGTTCTAAAGAAAATCCTGAGCATACTGAAAAAATGGTTAATTGTTGAATTCGAATAAATCTATGTCATTAATCACCAAACCAAATTCATAAAAAAATCTTCATCTATCCATGAATTTGTTGAGAAACTTTTATATAATAAATAACAATAAATGTATAGATAATATTAACCCAAAATTCTTTATATAAAATATTTTCTAAACCTATATAAAATCTTCTAAATGTACTTCCATAAATAATATACACAACCAATGGTCGGAATATAACTGAATTTTTTGGATAAAAAATAACGACCTATACATATGTATAAATAACATAAAAATAATTTAAAAAACATTAAAAGAATCCTATTTAATCAAGTTGTTATTTAAAACATAAAAATTATATTTAAATGTAATTAAAAATAATTAAAAATATTTTTATAAAAACATCCTACAAATTACCTATTGAAATAATTTTTAAAACCTTTTAAAAAATTAAATGTAGGTCATTCTAAAAATACCAAATTTTTACAATATTTCAATGGATAAATGAATCCCCCTTTTGGAAAAATATAAATTTTCAAAAAAATGATAATTCGACCCTACAATATAGATTTTGAAAAAATCACACATAAAAATATATGACTTAGTTTTAGAAATAGTCTATATTTCAAATATTTGATAGTAAAAACAAATAAATAGATATGATCAACAATCCTAGAATAATGTTTTATAGAACATTAACATATCTAGATCATATGATGATGTTAAAAAAATCAATTTCAACCAACCTAAAATTCTATCTCATTATCGTTATATTAAATATATTATAATTTCATTAGATTTTCTGGGAGTTGTAAAATATTGATAGATAGAGAGATCCCTGAAAAAATTTGACTAAGGATCCATTGACCTTTATCATGGGGAGATTTAAGAAATGTACATGATAACTCCATAAATCATTGGGTATAAGCCACTCAAATACATAATTTTAGGCCTTAAAATTGGTTAATATAATTATTGGAACTTATCGAATATAGTTAGAAGAAAATCACGTGTTTCAAAAACATTTATAATATTTTAATAAAAATATCATTATAATATATGGTTTTCAAATAGTCCATATAAACAAGAATTTATTATATGATCCTTTTATTAAAACAATTAATGGATTATATAAACCTGAACCTAAAAAAATTACTACACAAAATTTCATGGAATTCCTAATCCATAACAATGGTTATTAAAACCCTAACCCTTATACTAGATATTTTGTTTTGGGAATTATCCATAATAGTATACTTACATAAAAATGCTCCTAACCATCCACTGTATCCTTATTTGTCAAAAACCTCTCCAAAGATCCAATTTTAATCAATAATATTATGTTTCTCAATTAAATTATTATATATTAAATAGAGTGTTCCAATATTTTTTTTACAATGAAATTGATATTTTTAGAATTTAGTACATTCTCTGAATGGTACCAACTATTTCAAAATACATGAATGTGAAGGGTTTACATCCCCTAATGAATATAAGATCAAATCTATAATGAAGTTTAATATAAATAAAATTCATGTTATGTGATTTTAATGAATTTAAAATACCATAAAATGATAACAAGTCTTTAATAAGATAGATATATGTTTGATACTACGTTTGAAGTAAAAATGATAATTCCAAGGCATCCAATACAAAAAATTAACTTCTTCATTAACTAGTAATTAATAGTTGAATGTTAAAAACATTTATCTTGAAAATGTATATATATAATTATAGAAACTAAACAAATAAAATTAATGGTATTTACACACAAGTTCATCAGAATTATTAAATAAGTGAAAATACCATGGGAATTATAATTAAAATTGCATATCATCATCAAAAAAAATATTATTGAAAATTATAAAAAAAAATTGGATAATGATTGGAATATTAAGAATTAATTTTAAATAATCATTTTGGAAATTTATTTAAGGATAAAATTCTATAAAAGGATAATATTTCATTTAAAAGTTGAAAAATTAAAATATATTCATGAATAATAAAATTAATGAATTTATTATAGTTGGCAAATTTGGGGGCTATATTTGATATGTATATATGAGGGAATTATAATATTGATTTGGATCATATGGAAATATATATAACTATATATAGTCTATTAATTATTTATGATGTTTACCTATTTAATATCCTATATCATTTATCAATTATATGGGGATTTAAAATATCATTATGAAGTCAATTACCAAAATTATTAAATAAATGGAATCATTATTATGAGATGTTGATGCTACATCAGATCCCAATTTTGATCCATTATAGGGGATAACCATCAAAAATATTATAATATCAAGATTCATAATCGATTAATAGGGGTATTTCCATGGTTAATCAAGAAACATTAAGATCTATAGTTGATTCTGGCTGGGATTAGCCAAGGTATTCATGCACCACAATGTATTATCATTGAAACCAAAGGGGATGGCGCTATGAAGTCAAAATAATCATTATGCACAATCATTAAATCCTCACATGTAATCCTGAGTATTCCAATTTCAATAGGATCCAAGATCATTCCAAAATAAAATCTTAATAAATCATTAATCATCATGAATTATTATTGAACCCTAGGAGGTAATCCTATGTGTTCTATAGGCAAGAGGCTCCATGTTATTTATTATGATGTAGTCAAAGGAAATACTATATTCATATTTAATATCGTTGATTTTTATGGTGGATGACCTAATGAATTCTTATAATATTAGGATTATCTTAGACTTTATTTCTGAGGTTACACCTTCTATAAAGACTACCCAAAACCATTAAACACCCATTCAAGGGTCAATATAACACAAGGTCACCCAATAGGGTAACCTAGGTTTTTTCTTGCATTGGAACCCATCATGGGATCTTTGGTATTAATCTCACCTCTCTGATCACTACCTACCATTTATAGGGTTTAATTTCCCCCAAAATATTCATAATCATCTAAATGCATCGTTGGGTGCACAAGAATTCCCATATAGGGTTCACAGAATAGAGGTTTCCTTAAGACTATCCCATTTAGAATCCACCCTTGGTCTGTACTCACACACAACCTAACCATATATCTCCCAATGGTCAAACTTCACTAATAATGACAATTTTATTAGGGAGAAAAACCATTTTTCAGGGTCTTTTCAACTATCCTAATGGATTTAAGTCATCTCAAGATTCCCACATGGAAAATTCCTAGGATGTTCCTCCAAATTAATCACTCACATCTACCTAGAGGTTATTAAGGTTACTTATATATAGGTTCACTTCATCATGTTCATTTAATTTTTGTTAATTTAAACCCATAATGGTCCAAGTTCTGTTGGTAATTAAATTATAATCACTTCATTTACCGTCACGACCAATGCATAAATATAAGAAAAAAGGCCTGACATGAACATGTAACATTATTCAATTGAAACATAGTCGTATAATTTTTATTTAAAATTTATATTAAAATTTAAAGGACTACCACCATTGATCGAAATACCACACAGCACACACACTCACTAAAATTCATAACCAATACTAGGGAATAAAAATCAACTAATTATTATAATTTTTAATTAATTTAACTATATAAAATTATTTAATTTTTTTAATTTAATAATGTATAATTTCTTAATAACTAACATAAAGGCATACATTCACAAAAACTAGGACCATATATACCCAGAAGATCTATGGTGAACTACAGGCACAACCTCAGGCCAAATCCCTAGAAACTACAACTGATTCAATAGAATAAATTATTTAATTTTGGGAAAACAATAAATAAACATATATAAAATGATTTTATTTTCTAAAATGGTGTTAGGAGGCATGTGGTCATCCTCCATGGATAATATCCTATAAATCCAAAGAAAATACCCCTAAAAATGTCTTGATTCAATAATTATTTAGTATAATTGGTGCCAAAACATTAAAATAATATCATTCAAATTAGTTAGGATGAATGGTAAGGAAAATCTGAAGGAATAGAAAGAATATTAAAACCATAAAAAATATAAAATCTCCATTGAAACATCCCTAAATTGATGGAGAAACAAATGAGAAATAAGTGGGGTAAGTATGGTTGAAAAGTGCCACCCACACATGGCTGGGTGATGAAAAAACAAAATGGATTATAAACCTAATATTATATGTCATCCCCTCATCAAAAAATGCATCCCATCATTATTTATTACGTGAACATGATGTTTTCACCATGACACACTTGAGAAGACAACACTCCCTTTTTAAAAAACTCAATTCAGGGAATGAACCATGGTCAAAAGCATTAAATCCATGAGGCATAGAGACCCCCTGTCAAGCCCCATTCATAAAATTAAACCCATGTTTTATTAGTTGAATAGATTCAACTACTAAAAATTCTTCTTCTGGGTCACCTGAACCTTCTCCAAAACTCACTCAAACATCCATACCACAATCCAAGAACTGGACCATTTCTTTAAGACACAACAATTCATTTCCAAACACTCGTAATTGTATTATCATTCACAATTTCCAAAAAACCCTCTCAAGAAAACAAAAAAAATAAAATTTCATGTCTAATTCACACCCTTAAGGTGTATCAGGTTTTAAAAAATCCCAACTACAATAATTATAGTCCTCATGAATTATCATCAATATTTTATCTAAATGTAACATCCTAGCCTAAGTTCCACTAACTGTTGTCCTAACCCGGTGTAGTATGTTACCTTAGCCAAGTTTCCCTATACACCAAAGGCTTCCAGCTAGCACTGATGGTCTAATATCGATAGTTGAGAGACTATACCTACCTTTTTTCTTCAGATTAATACACAAATAGAAATAACAATGATATAACATAAATCATATAACCATAACTATAATAGTACCAATATCACATAATGACCTAAAAAGGAACGACAATATCAAAAATAAATAATAGATATTCCTTGCTAAAGTTCTTGTGAAGTGCCAATATGAAAAACCTAAGATAAATAAAGACCCTGAAAACTCCTCCAAGAGGTTCCCAACACAAAGTATGGTTCCCTCATCATGATTTATTCTAATAATCCCTCTAACAAAGAACCCTTTCCCTTGACCTATCATGCAATCATATAATCTATTTTGGTATCGATCAGGTAGCCCATGTAGGGTGTCAATAAAACTTAGTAGGCCACCACCACCAACATCTAAAACAATATATAGTCAAATAGATTATGTAGTTTTATAAATAATGAAATATAAGAAATAAATTAAATAGTCTACATTATTCAAATAATCTTTATTTAACCACGTAACACTTCTTGGTTCCCTGGGACACCTGAAAAATATCATATATCTTAGCAATGCCTGTCTTACTATTCATAATTTCATAATTTAATAATTGAATGACCATATTACCATTCATAATTTCGTAACTGAAAGACCATGTTACCATTCACCATTTTATTATAACTCATGGGATATCATTATCCATCTCATTTCAAATCATTTTAGGGGACACTTTGAACTATAGTCTAGTGCCAATATTTTGGGTGTAAAACACCTTATCTCGAACCCCATATGTATTTTAAGAATCATTCATCATCTCCCCCCTCATGGGTATTTGGAAAATCATCCCCTATCCCATACAATTTAGAATGCATGCCTTAGTTGTAGAATTCCAAGTCTAGGACCCCATGACAATTTGGACCATCAGTCCATGTCTAACATACCATTTATTAATCAGTTACACTTATATCGAAGAGTCACATATATAAAACTAACCCATTAATATATAAAAATTATAATTAATCACATAAAAATCATCAATCATTTCAACAATTAATTGATCATAATAATTCCATTAATTAATTCAATAATTTATTAATCATGTTAACATCATTAATTAACCCAAAAATTAATTAATCACAAATAGTTCATTAATTAATTCAATAATTGATTAATCATTCCAAAATCATTAATTAACTCAAAAATAAATTAATCACAATAGTCCAATGTATTAATTCGACAATTAATTAATCACAACCATATCATTAATTAATAATAAAAAAAATTACAAAAACAATTCAATTAATTAATTTAACATTTAATTAATCACATAAATCTCATTAATTAATTTAACAATTATTAATCCCAATAAACAATTTCATAATCACCATGATCTAGATTAATTAATTCAATAATTAATTCATTCATTCATTTTTTGCATCATCATAAAAATCACCATTAATTAATTCCCCAATTAATCAATCCAGTTCATTCAGTGGCCTTGTCATAAGAATTCTCCTTAATTAATTTAAAAATTATTAATCTGATTCAATAATAATAAAATTACACCCATTAATTAAATCCATAATTAATTATTATAAATAAATTCAATTAATTAATTATATAATTAATTAGTCACATTCAATCCCTTAAATTAATTTACTAATTAATTTATCACATCAATTTCATTAATTTGTTTGAAAATTAATTTTCACATTCAACAACATAATGTAATTCACCAATTAATTGTTCATGTAAACTCTATTAATTAATTCTACAATTATTTAATCACATTCATTACCTTCAATTAATTCACCAATGAAGTGTTCTTGTCAACTCCATTAATTAATTTAATAAAATATTAATCTCCTCAATCCCATTAACTAACTAAAAAATTAATCAATCTTCTCATTCTGATTAATTAACTCAATAACAAATTAATCACATCAATCCCATTAATTAACTCAACAATTAATTTATCATACAACATTATCAATTAATTCATCAATTAATTTAGTAATTAATTAATCACAATGAACCAATTAAAATAATAATAAATATTCCAAATAAAAAAAATTCAATATCTCCATAATTAATTCAATAATAAATTATCTCATTTCAAACAATTCAATAACTCTATAATTAAATCAACAATTTATTATCTCAATTCAAATAATTCAATATCTCTAAAATTAATTCAAAAAATAATTATCTTAGTTTATACTATTTAATATATCTATAATTAATCCAAAAAATAATTATATCAATTCAAGAAATTTAATTTCTCTATAATTTATTCAACAGTTAATTATCTCAAAAAAAAATTCTATTACACTATATTTAATAAATTTTTTTTTTCTTAATTCAAACATTTCAATAACTTTATAATTAATTAAAGAACTCATTATATCAGTTAAAACAATATAATATATGTATAATTAACTAAATTAATAATTATATCAATTGCAAAAAATTCAAAATCTCTCTAATTAATTTAAAAATTAATTATCTTAATCAAATAATTCAATACCTCCATAATTTATTCAATAGTTAGTTGTCATAATTCAATGAATTCAATCACTGTGTAAATAATTAACACTTAATTATCACAATTCAAAAAAATTAATACCCCTATAATTAATTCAACAATTAGGTATACAATTCAATAATCTCAATATCTTATAATTAATTCAATAATTAATTATTCAACTTCACAATCTCAATATCACATAATTATTTCAATAACTAATTACTCAACTTCACAATCTCAATATCACATAATTAATTCAAAAATTAATTATTCAACTTATTTATTCAATATTTTGATAATTTAATCCACCCTTAATTATCCCCAAATTCCAATTCAATATTCAGATGATTATCTCAATAATTAATTTTCTAAAAATCACAATTCCTTAATTAATTAATTCAACAAATTAATTAATTCAATCAATAAATTCAATTTCTAATAAAACTCATGAAATTATATAATTACATACACATAATTGAAATCATTACTATGGAATTTGAATAATAGACCATCGGCCTCAATTCATTGACGAGTTACTACCCAATAGAAAACCCCAATTTGAAGCATCTCAGTCCAGAATGTGATGATGAAGACGAATTAGATTTAAAACTAAATCCGTGATTAAATAAAAAATAATTCTTAAATTTAGATCTTTATCCAACAATACTAGATCTAGATTCAACCAATCCTGATGTATATCCAATAAAACAAAGGATAACAACACATGAAAATAATGGGAGAATAATTAGAGAGAGATGGGAAATCAATCACTAAGAAACAACATACCTGAGGAGGTATAGATATTCTAGCCGTGCTTCAGATCACCATAATCAGAGGCTAGAGGGCCATGGAAATTGTCTAGAAGCCACAAAATTGAGATAATTTGATTTAGCTCTAGCTAGGGTTGATTTTTGGTTTATATGGTTCTTTAAGAATTTTTAAAACCAAAATTCATACCTTTTATTTCTGTATTAACTATTTTCCAGGTTAAGTTTCACGGTTAGTACAAACCATGCGCCAAACTATGTGCCCAGTTTCACACTTAGGATGAAAAAATAGTTTAAAAATGAAAAAATCATACATCCTCCTCTCACACATTGTTTAACCATGCATAAACCATTTAAAAACCATGCAACCCCCTTGCAAACATTTTTTATCCATGCGGAAACCATGCAAAACCCATGAAAAGAATCTCCTCCCAAATTTCACAAATTTTCACCAAAGCACACCCAAATCAAGAACAAAACAATTTATACTCAAAAAGGAACAATAATACCTATTAACAAGCCCATATCATCTTCAGAAAATGTCAGGATCTTACAATCTCCCCACCTTATAACAGATTATCCTTGAGATGTACTCCCATGCATCCCTTAAATTTTATGTTAAATAGATCATGCCATTAAGCCATCATATCCTCCTCTCCACCCATGTTTCCACATGTACACAACAATGTTTCCATAATACATGAACTATCAGCATGATATTTCCCTACAAAACCTTATCACTATGATCCAAAACATGTATCAGATGCTCCTCAAATGACACATTGGTTTCAATCTCATCTTTCAAAATATACCTGATGTTTTTTTCAACTCACCGGGACAAAAAATCACAAGAAAACCTTCCCAAAATATTAATCATTCATGAAATCAAAAAATTACTAGAAATGATGTACATGCACATCATCTAAGGCCCACCAGGACTTTTTATATGGGATTTAAACATCCACCTTACATGTTCTTTATTGATATTTTGATGTCTCCACATCCAACCCCTTGTCTTTCTCCATGAACCTATTACTAAAACATCACTTCCCACATGTGGAGCTTTATTAACACTACTTTGTTAAGAAACTCAACCACCATTGACCACAATTATATCACAATTTAAACCCGAAAACATTGATGTGGCATTTTAACCTTTCATAGGGAAACAAAACTACATCATACACTACCTATTCTCTGCATCAGACTGTGGAACCCATGGAATTCATCAAATTTTGGTTCATCCTAAGAATATATTCCATAAATAGTCTATGGTGTACCTTCCACCATCCAGCTTCACATATACTACTTCATAAGTGATACCTTTAAGAGGAAACATATTCAAACAAAACATATTCATGTAGCTGGGCATCAAGCTAGAGTTTTCTTAGCATACCCAGGATGATGTCAAGGTAGTGGACATGATCATCTCTAATTTCAATTATGTTAATAACTCAACGATAAACACCACCAAAAATGATGAATCATTTATGTTACCTCCCACTATGAAGACAAAAACTTCCATAACAATTCTTTTTCCCAAAAACCCCAGCACATGATCAAAATAGAGGCACTATCACTACCCTTAACCATCGTACATTTAGGTCATGGATAATAATTTTTAAAATAATTATCATTATTCATGTCCTCACATTAGACACCCATTTATTCCCATATTTCATAATTTTAAAATTCTTAAATTCATATATGAACTGTTTTTGATTTAATTCACACAAGAAAGGAAAAATTGTTCATATTTAACAACATAACCAAAACCCATTTTCCATTTGTTCCTAAGATGTTGCATGTCACAAAATAATACTGAGTTCCTTGAATTATGAATGAAAAAATAACTCTCATACCATGCCGGGGTGCAAGTAAATTCTACAAAAATAATTGATACAATAATCACATCACACAACAAGTGCATCACTCAAGGTGAAATAGCATCCACAGTAACAACACACATCAATAACTACAATACCACCCTTGGTACTTGGCATTTACCCTCACCCATAGTTAGCTACTCCAATTAACGAGCTACTATACAAGGGAAGACTCATCCTATTCTCAAATCAAAAGTTCCCAAATAGAAAGACATAATAAAATACATGAAACCAACCCAAATACCAATTTTTATCATCTCATCCTTTGTCCCACTCACTGGTATCTTGACCTTGTGTGCTACATGACCTCAGGCGCACCTCCCCATGTGCTAGAGTATAATGACTAGTAGTGAGGGTCTGATATTGATCATGGGGAGACAATACATTTTTTATGAGAAATACACCAACAGAAATAATAAATAAATAACATAAATGATATAACCATAACCATAATAGTACCAATATAACATGATAATCAATAAATGCAAAGACATTATCAAAACTGGTCAGTAGATATGCCATGGTAAATTACGTTCTGATTGTCAATATGAAAAACATAAAATAAATAAAGATGATGAGAACTCCTATAAGAGGGTCCTGACACCAATTCCAGTTCCCTCACGAAGCTTCATCCCAATCAGACATCTAACAAAGGACCCTTTCCATTAACCTTTCACGTAATCATATAATCTATTCAGGTACTAATCATAAATTCCATGTAGGTTGTGAGTACAACTCAATTTTCCACCACCAATGGTTTCTAAAACAATATCCATTCAAATGGTAAATGTAATTGTATAAAGAATGAGATAAAATAAATGAAGTAAACAATTTACTTTACTCAAATACTATTTATTTAACCACATAACACTTCAAGGATCTCACAGACACTTAGAGAATATTATATATCTGAACAATTTCCATGTTACCATTAATAATTTCATATGCTCATAATTTAATGACAATGTTACCATTCATTATTTCATAATCGAAGGACCATGTTACCATTCACCATTTCTTTATAAGACATGATATTTCATTATTCATTTCATTTCAATTCATTATTAGGGACACTTGGAACCATAATCCAGTGCCAATATTTTTGGTGTATAATGCCATGTCTAGTACCCCATGAGTTTTTAGAGCATCTGTCTTAGTCTCACACCTCAAGTGTATTTGGAGCATCAATCTATGTCCCATAAAATTTAGTATGCATGTTTTAGGTGTAGAGCACCAGGTCTATCACCACATAAGTATTGGGTTCATCAGTCTCTATCTCACACCCTATCTGTCAATCATTTACACACATATCAAAAAGTCACAAATATGAAAAAAAAATCATTAATTAATACAAAAATTAATTAATCCCATCAAAGTCATAAATTAATTCAATAATGAATTTATTACAACCATTCCATTAATTAATTAATAAATTAATTAATCACATAAATAATTTTAATTAAATAAACAATTAATTAACTTGAAAAAATTCATTAAGTAATTCAATAATTAATTAATCACATCAATATAAATAATTAATTGAAAAATTAATTAATCCCAACAATCCTAGTAATTAATGAAATAATTATTTAATCACTTCAAACTCAATAATTATTTCAAAATTAATTAATCACAATAATTCCATTAATTAATTTTAAAATTAATTTATCATGTTAATATCATTAATTAATTATACAATTAACTAATTTCAACAATACTTTTATAATCACTAATATCCCCATTACTAAATCAATTAATAATTTAATTAATTCAACAATTGCATCATCACAACTATTACATCCTATGTAATTGTAAAATAATAATTTTTAATATTGATTAATATTTAAAAATTAAATATTAATTTTACTTCAAAGAGGATGCTATGTACAATATCATACCAGATACACAACAATGGGTTTCTCTAAAATCTTACATTGCACACAAGACTAAGATATAGCGAAAAATAATAAATTATTATTATTATTTTAAAGGGTATTTAACGCCGAGACGTTGTATTGGTGTGAATAAACAGACCTAACTATATTATGATTATAAATTTTTTTAGATGTTTTTACATTTATCAAATGAATTTTAGAGGCTAAAAATTAGAAACAATCCAATTTTAAGCATAAAATACTCTAATATTTTTAGAAGGTAGTTTTACCACCTTTTGATGGAGAACCCTTTTTAAATATTTTTTTTGACCATTTTATATGTTATAATTTACATAATAAACATCTTATTTATAATTGGGACATTAAAATTAACATTGGATTAATTTTTGGTATTTTTCTGATAAAACCCATATTTTAATGAATAATGAAAATACTACATTTTACTTCAAAACTACCTTTTTGTTTAATTTATTTATTTTTTTGATCTTATTTTTAATCAGTTTTAAAGTGTTATTGGATTACTTTTTTGTCATATAATTCAATTTAAGTTATTTTATATAATTTGACCTTTAAATTGGACATAAACACATGTCAATATTTTGATAGTTCTTACTTCATAGAAACTTGCTTTGTGGTTTCTAAACATGAATTAATTTTAAATTAGTTATTGAAAATTTTGTGTTATGTCTTTGGTAAAATGGATTCCATATTTGGAATTATAAGTTAAAATTATTTAAGTAGGTTGCATTTATTTTTGGACATTATGAACAGAAACTTTAGTAATTATTTTTAATTACCATGATTGAACGTTAAATTAGGAAAATAAGGTTAAAATAATATTATAAATATATAAAACTACACTATCCCATGTGATAATCTTATAAGATGATTCATGGTTGATGAAAACAATCTGTAGGAAAAACTTTCGGCATTTTGGAGCCACATGGGTGTGATAATGACATGTTAGAATAATTTATTTAATGTAATGAGAAATATAACATAAACATATATTTTAAAAAAATTAATACATGCTTATATAATGGATCTCATTGAGTATAAATATTCACAATAAAGATAAAAATATTTCCTACATTATGGTTTTTTATTTATGTAATTTATACATTTAATAAATAAATTCATTTATGACACAATGACGATGTAGTGATTACCTTATTAGTGAATGATTCAAATAAATGAAATTATAAATATTAAAATAAATATAATTTAAAAATTCTGATTCCAGCCATGATTTTTTGGATGATTATGACATTTTATATTTTTTTAATTAAGTTTTTATGAATGAATCAAGTTATTATTTTTAGAAAAATCAATTTCTAAATAGTGTCCAAATTGACATAAATGAGTTTTAAAAACAAATACTATTTTCTTAAATGGTATAATAGTAATAAAAATAAATGATTCAGAAAAATTTCATAGATAATTTTGAAAATTTCATGAATGATCTACTTGGGGTTCTCTTGTCATTTTATAATAAATATATTAACCATATTGCATGAATATACAAGACGACAAGGTAAGAGTTAATTTATTTTACTAAGGGTTGATGCCAAAAGATATGGTTAAATTGGTGACATAAAATTGTCCAAAACCTATTGTTGGTATTATTTATACCCATACCCATATTAACCTATAAATATGTCACTTTTATGCTATTATAATTCTAAAATAAAATTATAATAAAATAATATTTCAAGACATTCCAAAAGTACCCCACCTCCCTCTTATAAAAGGCCACCAACTCTACCCACTTACTCAAACATCTTAATACCCTTGGATCATCCACATTTTGATAAAATAAGATCCCAAAATATATCTATTACTCTTATAATCATTAAATTTGGTAGAATGTAATTCAAAATTTCATTTGGTCTCAAATAAAATGGAGTTACCCAATTTAGAGGTATCATCATCTCTCAAGCTCATTTCCCTTATTTTCCTTATCCAACCAATTAACTTGGTTTTATTCCATTATTTCATAAAAAAACTAGTATAATAAATATACTAGGATGTTTTTATGATAGTTTTTATATCTAAACGTTCAGTCACCTCCATCTAATGTATTGAGAACATATTGTTTCTGCATATGGTGAACTACAACCACCCGAGACGATGATTGTTCAATTATATCCAAACACCTATCATGGTGTCCATTATGATGGAAATATGTTTATATATGATATATATTATATTTATATTGTCTCTATTCTTCTGTAAATATTATTTAGATCACACATTTATTCAATACATGTTGTGTAAATACGATAATTTCACTTGAGGAAGTGAGGACTACCACCCCCTCAAAGTGAAATGACTTGTTCATGCAATACTTAGAACATATAAATAATGGTTTCAAGGAACCTATGTAACATATATAACATATATATTACAATGTAATAATAATATTTATATTTAAAATTTATTTTTCATTATTTTAATATGATAAAGTAATGAAAGTAGTATTCATGCGTATGTACAGCCTACGTATCCATGGATGGTCCATTTAATTTCTTATATCCTAATATTATGGACTGTTATAAATACATATATAATTTATACATATCATAATTAAATAATTAATATCAATTTTAACATCATGGAATTATGAATACAAGGATAATTTAAATAATAACAAGTTTATTTTTGACTCAAGTACCGAACATTGACAAAACATCTGATATGAACTTAAATAATTATGTAATTTTTATATCCTAGTAATAAGTGATATAAAATGAATACTATACTTAAAAAATGTTATTAAGAAAATATAATTAACAAATTTTTATTATTATGGAAGATAAAGAACGGACTAGACAAGTCGGACTCAAGGTAATGGACTTTTTCTCAATCTCCTCTCATTGAGACATTTCTTGACGACATGCACCTTTATTTTTTATAAAGTTTATATACCAAAACATTTACATTAATTTTTAATATTATATCTATAATCATGATATTTAATGTCTTTTAAACTATTTTACTTTCATGTGGTCTATAATTTAGATAATCAATGTAGAAAAGTACTCTTTATCTAAAACATTGTTTTAAATTTTTCAAAGATTTAATCTTCTAAATAATTGTATTTCATGTCCATGTTTTCAAAATGATTTTATTGATGTATTTATATGTACATGTATTTTCTCTAGTGTAAAATATTTACAAAATGTTTCAAAGTTTTCTGGGAATTTTTTATTCATAAATCTCTTTTTAAAATGTTTTAATTGACTTTTAAAATGAGATTGATTATTTCAATAACATTGAATGTGTTTATATATACGTCATGAATTGAATTTATAAAATTTATGTCTCTATTATATATTTATGTTTACTTTATGATTTTACCATTTTATTTTAAAATAATGTTATTTCATTTATTATTTTGTAGATTGTAAAAATGAAATGTGATTTCGAAGTGGAAATGTAATTTTTCCTTTATGCATGTTTTATGTGTTTTGATTATGTTATGGTCCTTGGGAATTACTTAAGTGTACGAGTGGTTCTATGATAAACTAAGGGTGGGTGATCCATGATATCTCTCCAATGAATTGTCTAAAATGGTGGTGGTAAACATAAGGGTTTCTCCATAGAGATTTTGGGAATATACTGTGATGGGTATTGTAAACGTAACTAGAAACATTACTCCCAATGTAGCTATGAAAGTTACACTGTAAGTATGTTATAAATACCACAATATACCTATATTATTTTTTATTTCTATGTTTTTTTCATAAATATTATTATTTCATGATGTGTGATAAAGATCTTATGTTTTATGAGTGAAAAATTATGATTTCATTGGTTTATATGTATTCATGGACTAAGATTTTATTTTCTTATTTTATATCCCTTACTGATATTTTTATACACATACCATGTTTTTTAAATTATTTTAATAGGGTATAAGGATGGTTAAGAGAAAGGAATAATTCAAGAATATTTTTATCAATAAAAGAAATCATTTTATATTCAAGAAGTTTTAATTCTCGAAAAAAATTGATAGTGAGTAGAATTTTCTACTTTCTAAATTTTGGGTTGTTGTGTAATAGTTATGACATAATTCTCTAAAACACTAAAACTAAAAATAAAATCAATTTTAATTTCTTTACATAACATAATATTATGTAACAATTTAGATCGGGTCCTTACAGTTGTGATCAAATGTCGGCTTAGAGAACTCTATGGATTATGAGTTTGGGTTAAACACGTGGTATGTTTTTATGTCTATTTTTTTATTTAAATAAATGTTTTATAACTTTTCATATCATTGAAATTTGGTTAAAAATGGAATGAGGATGATATCAAACAACATTAATATCTCTTTATGTCGACTTTCTTGGAATAATTATAACACATTCATGTCTGGATGATTCTGGAACTCTTTCTAATATACAACTCACTTGTAAAAAGTAGTTTGAGATACCAAACACATAAACTATACCTAGATATCATCATGGATCATTGGTTGTTTTTAAATTAAATCCAATTTTTTAACAATATCATATTTTCATGAATGGTAAATATAATCGAGGAATTTTTAGTTATTTGTCCTTATCACAATATTATTAAGAAAATTATGATATGGAAGAATCTGTTAAAAAAGGAGACCAATGTGAACCCTATTTATATTCTAATTTAACATATATTATTTCAGAAATTACTTATGGAAATATAAAAGGAACTTAAATATAATGTTTCAAGACATACTCGGTTTTAATGTTTTATAAAAAAGAAGTATTATATGATGTTTTCAAATTATTTATCATATATGATTACTTTCCAAAACTATTTTTCTATGAACACCCATATGTCCCGACTTGTACTGGGTGTATTTGGACAAAAGAAGCAAGTGATTTTGAAAAATCTATAAATCATTATTATAATGCATGGACCATCTATCTACGTCAAAAATTATCAATGAAACCTAGAGGATACCATGACCAAGGTACAATGTTCTTTCATTTGAGAATAGTTTTATTAAACTATATAGAGGTGAAATAAAAAAAATTAAATATATATAAGACATTATGAATTAATATGTTGTGGTAATTATTAGTTGAGATCAAAATGAGATAAATAAGTCAACTATTGAGGTTAAAACTTGTTATAGTTAGTTTTGAGTTTTGTAAAAAGGGAAAACCTGTGTGATCAGTGAAAACCCATTACATTAGACAAGGCCATCGAGATCGAACCCACAACCGAAGGGAAAAAAGGGTGCATCAGCAACCAATGGCCTAAATGATATACCTGGTAAGTATGAATTATTATTTTTAGTTAAATTATTTTATGGATTAATAATAATTTGATTTCGTAGATATATGTTTCATTAAATGGACATCCAATGGATTGGAAAATGATTCGGGGATTAAGCGATAATTGTTCTTTCAGAAGAAATTCACTATTTTAGAACTTTATATGATTAAAGTTAATAGAGTACTATTTGATTCTAATTGAGGAGTAATGGTTGAATTATATTACGGAATAATGTATGAATTTAATTGTTGACTTATGTGGAATTAAATTATTTATGGAAATGATTAACCTATTTTGGATAATATGTGATTAGGTTAATTACAAATTATTATAGGCATTAAGAGTGGTTGATTCTATTTAGAGATAAAGGTTAAAATTTATCTTGGAATATTATGTGATTAAATCCTTATGATTTTTGGTTTAAATTTTAGTTTGGATTATTTTAAATAATTTTATGGAAAATTATATATTGAATGGTATATTTTAAATTTTGGATATTCCTGTTGAATTTTGTAGATTGATGTAGTTTTTCATAATATAATGGATTATTCTTCAGGGAGAATTATCTGATCTTGTAATAGCCATTTTTAATTTTGGATAATGTTTAAATGTGGCAGAAATATAAATTTAATCTTTTGTGGATGATCTGAGTTTTTAAAAGTTTATTATAGTCTTTCATGAAAAAAATAATCTAAAATACTCATTATTTGGATAAAAAGATGATATTGTAGTGGAATTGATTAATGGATGAAAATATACATGTCAATTAAATATATTTCACTATGAAATTAATCTAAGTAGTAAAATAACTCCTCAACATTATGAAAACGATCTTAAAAAAATGTTAGCTATTTACTTTTACTACCAAGTAATAAATGAAATTTTAATCAGTCACTAACTTTTGGTTTTGTGATTGTTATCTTTTTCCTGATCATGTTTTCTATCACTCTCCATTCGAACTTGACACATGTATTTTATTCAATATCTCTATTTTCCGACATGGAATTCTAGTATGTGTTATCTTAGGTGACATTTTTACTTATCATTTATTTTTTTAAATGGTAGTTTTTTAATCTTTTATGATGCGAGATTTCAGTGAAGTAATTTTACAATGTAAAACCTTAGTCACTTATTGAAAATTTAAAATTATGAGGACACAATTTCTAAAATAGCGAACGATGTAACGTCTCAGGTATTTATAGAATAAAAAAGTTTTATATTTATTAAAATTTCTGAATGAAATATTAATTTTACATTAAAGGGAATGTTATGGCTGAGAGTGTACCCAACACACAATAATGGGTTTCACCGAAATCTTACATTGCACACAAGACTCAGTTATACTGAAAAATAATAAAATTTTTATATTATTATTTTAAACGTTAGTAAATGCCTAGACTTTATATTAGAGGGAATAAACATAACTAACTATGTTATGATTAAATATTTTTTTGAAATGATTATACATGTATCCAATAAATACTAGAGGCTTAAAAGAGAAAAAAATCCAATTTTAATAAAAAAATACTCTTATATTTTTAAAAGGTAGTTTTACTGCCTTTTGATAGAAAAACATTTTTAAATATTGTTATTGACCATTTTATATGTTATATTTGAAACAATAATCATATTTTTTAGAATCGGGACATTATAATTTTTTTTTGACATTTTAAAACATTTCTGATAAAAATCACTATATAATGAATAGTTAAAAATAATACATTTTAAATCAATGCTTAATTTTCTTATAATTTATCTATGTAGTTAGATTATATATTTTATTGGATTTAAAGTGTAACAGGGTTATTTTTTTATCATTTCATCTATTTTTTGTCATTGAAAGTAATTTCACATTTAAATTGAACATAAATAGATTTAAGTCATTTGATATTTTTTTACTTCTTAAAAATACACATTTTTTTGACAACAAGAATTAGTTTTAAATTAATTAATGAAATTTATATGTTTTGAATTTGGAAAATGGATTCCATATTTTGAATAAAAAGGTATAAATTATGTAAATAGGTACCTCTTATTTTTTGCCTTTATAAATAGTAACTTTTTTAATTATTTTTATATATAACGGTTATAGGTTAAATTAGGTAAATATGGGAAAAATTATATTATAATAATATAAAAATACCGAAACACATATGATAATATTATTGTATGAGTCATGGAAGACAAAAAAAATCCTATAGTTGAACTTTTGGCATTTGGGATCCAATTGGGTATGATGATGACATGTTATAAGAATTAATTTAATCTAAAGAGAAATATAACATAAACATGCATCTCTATACTAAAACAATTTTGATTTAGGGATATATAACTGATATCTTTGACTATAAATATTCATTACAAGATAAAAAAATTATAAAATCATTGTATTTTATTTATTATTTTTATACATTAAATAAATAAACTTATTTTTGACACAGTGATGATGTAGTGATTACCCTATTAATGAAAGATTCAAATAAATGATATTATAAATATTAAAATAAATATGATATGAAAATTTATATACCATAAAATAATTTTATATATTATTAGGACATATTATCTTTGAGTATGTGTATTTTTTTTGAACTAATCATTTTTTATGACTTTAACCAAAATCAATTACTAAATAATGTCAAAATTGACGTAAATGAGTTACTAAAACATGTACTATTTTATTAAATGATATAATAGTCATAAAAATATAATATTAGGATAAATGAAATATATAATTTTACAAATTTCATTAGTTATAAACTTTGTGTTATCTTGGAATTTTATAGATTCTAAATTAATCATATTGTATGAAAATACAAGAAGATATGGTAAGAGTTAATTTATATTACTAAGTGTTAAATCAAAAAGATAAGGTTAAATTTTTGGCCTAAACTTTTCTAAAACCTATTTTTCGAGATTATTTATACTCACACTAATATTATCCTCTTAATATATCACTTTGGAGATATTATAATTCTAAAATCAAGTTCTAATAAAATAATATTTCAAGACATTCTTAAACTGCCCCTCCTCACTCTTATAAAAGGACACCATATTTACACACATACTCACAACTCTCAATCCCTTTGTCTCATCCAAAATTTTCTCAAGTAAGATCCAAACTTCCCTAAATTTCTCCTAGAATCATGAACTAGGGAATAATTCTATTCCATAAATCCTTTGGGCTCAAATCAGAAAGAGTTACCAGATTAAGAGGTAACGTCTTCTCTCAAGTTCAATTCCCTTATTTTCCTTCTCCAACCACCTAACATCCGTTTAATCCATTATTTTATAACAAAATTACTATCCCGCATATAATAGGATGTTTTTATGCTATGTTTTATAACTACACTTACACACACCTCTATTTAATGGATGTTGAACATACTGTTTCTGTGTAAGGAGAACTACTAGCTCACGAAATGATGGTTGTTCATTTTTCTCTTACCACCTCCCATGGTGGTCATTAGGATGAAACTGGATTCATATATGATATATATTATATTTATATTGTCTCTATTCTTTTGTAATTTTTATTTAGAACATATCTCTATTCTTTTCAAGTTCTGTAAATAAGATATTTTCACTTAAGGAAGTGTGGACTACCACCCCCTAAAAGTGATATGACTCATTCATTCCATTCATGGAACATATAAAGGATGATGTTAATGAACCTATGTAAAATATCTAACATAAATATTATAATTTAATTATAATATATATGTATCATTTAGTTTTCCTTATTTTAATATGACAATGAAATTCAATTACTGTTCATTCATACGTACGACCTACCGTCTCCATGAACGATGAATTCCATTTCTTATCTCCAAATATTATGGAATATTCTAAATAAAAATATAATTTAAATATATGAAATTTAAATCATGAATATAATTCTGGATAAAATTTACTTTTGAATATGTGGTTAATTAACATAATAACATGTTAATTTTCAACTCAAGTACCGAACATTGACAAATAATCTAATATGAACATACATAATTATGTAATTTGTATAATTTGTAATAAGTGATATAAAAGGAATAATAAACTAGATTTTTTTTAAGAATGTATAAATTATCATAAGTTTATTATTTAGGAAGATATAGAATAAACCGAACAAGTCAGACTCAAGTTAAGAGAATTCATCTCAATCTCCTTTCATTGATACATTTCTTGATGATATGCACCTTTATTTCCTTATAAAGTGTATATAAAAAACCTTTTAAATTAATTATCTAATTTATATATATACAAAAGATATTTAATTTCTTTTAAAATTTTCTACATTCATGTGGCGTATAATATAAAAGTTCAAAATTGTAAAGTACTCTTTATTTAAAACATCATTTTTAATGTTTTAATGATTTATTCATATAAATCTTTCTCATTCATGTACATGTTTTTAAAACAATTTTATGGACATATTTACATGAATATGAATGTTTTGAAGTGTAATTTTTTTAAAATTTTCAATGTGTTATGGGGTACTTTGATTCAAAAAAATTATTTCGAAATGTTTTAATTGTGTTTTAAAAGGGGATTTATTATTTAAATAACTTTGAATTTTTTTATATATATGTCAGGAATATAATATCTTGATTTTATTTCTTTATTATGTATTGATGTTTAATTTAAAATTTTACCATTTTATTTTAAAAAATATGTGTTTTTATTTATGAGTGTGTTACTTGTAATGTTGAAATGTGATTTCAATGTGGAAATGTTATTATTCCTTGATGCATGTTTTATGTGTTTTGATTATGTAATGGTTCCTTGGAATTGCTTATATATATAGGTGGTTCCATGATAAACCCTATGTAGATTATTCTTAGATATCTCTCCAATGAAATGGGTAAAGTGACATAGGTAAATTTTAATGATTCCCTAAAAAGTTTTAGGGAATATACTATGATGGGTATTCCAAACGTAACCATAAAGGTTTCTCCCAATGTAGCTTTGAAAGCTACAATGTAAGTGTTTTATGAATACCACAAGTTACCTTTATGATTTATTATTTCTATTAGTTTTTCAGAAATCTTATGATTTTTAGGAATGTTAAAGAACTTATGTTTTATTAGTGAAAATTATGATTATTTGTTCATATATATCCATGGACTGATATTTTCTTTCATTATTTTATATCCTTTATTGAGATTTTTATGCTCATCACTAGTTTTTTAATTTTTTACTAGGTACCTGGATGGGTAAAAGAAAGGAATAATTCCAGAATATTTTTATCAATAAAGGAAGTCATGTTATATTAAAGGAGTTTTATTATGTGAAAAATTTGATAGTGTTTAGAAGAGTCTACTTTATAAAATTTGTGTTGTTATGTAATAGTTATGGCATAATTCTCTAAAACTCTAAACCTAAAGAGATCCTCAATGTGAATTTTTTGACTTCACTCACGATTATGTAAGGTTTAAGGAAGGTCCCTTACAACAACAATCCACATTAACTAATTTCCCAACTAAATAATCAAATTAATTCAATTTCATAATAATAAAAATTATCATTAATTAAATCATAAAATAACATAATCTGATTCAACAATCATTAAATTACATCCATTAATTAAATCACCAATTAATTATTCCAAATTAGTTCCATTAATTAATTCCTTAATTAATTAATCACATTTAATCCCTTCAATTAAATCACCAATTAATTGTTCATGTCATCTCTATTAATTAATGCCACAATTAGTCAATCACATTCAATACCCTCAATTAATTAACCAATTAATTATTTGATTCAACTCCATTAATTAATTAAAAAATTAATTAATCTCCTCAATCCCATTAATTAACTTCAAAATTAATTAATAATCTTAATCCAATTAATATAATAAGAAATTAATTAATCATCTCATCTATATAAATTAATTCATTAATTAATTCATTAATTAATTCAATAATTAATTATTCACAACAGACCTATTACAAAAATTATTTATTTAACAATTAGTTATCTCCATCAAAAAATTCACTATCTCTATAATTAATTCAATAATTAATTATCTGAATTCAATTAATTCATTAAATCTATAATGAAATAAATAATAAATTATCTAAATTCAAAAAAATTCAATGTCTCTATAATTAATTCAATAATTAATTATCTTGATTAAAACTATTCAAACCCTATATAATTAATTAAAAAATTAATCATCTCAATTTATACAATTTAATATCTCTATAATTAGTTCAATAATTAATTATCTCAATCAAACAATTCAATAACTCAATAATTAATTCGACATTTTATTTTCTCAATTCAAAAAATTAAATAACTCTATAATTAATTCAAACATTAATTATCTCAATTCGAACAATTATATATCACTTTAATTAATTAAATAATTAATTATCCCAATTCAAACAATTCAACATATCTATAATTAATTCAAAAATTAACTATCTCAATCAAATAATTTTAAATATCCATATTTAATTAAACAATTAATTATCTCAATTGAAACTATTCAATAACTCTATAAATAATTCAAAAATTAATTATCTTAATTCAAACTATTAAATATCTAAATAATTAATTCAACAATTAATTATACAATTCAATAATATCAATATACAATAATTAATTCAACAATTAATTATTCAACATCACAATCACAATATCACACAACTAATTCAACAATTAATTATTCAACATCACAATCTCAAAATCACATAATTAAATACTTAATTTTTTATTTAAATTCAAAATTCAATATTCTAATAATTTACTCAACCATTAATTATTCACAAATCCATGTTCAATATTTGGATAATTAACTCAACACTTAATTAACACCAAATCAAAATTCATTAATTAATTAACTCACTAAAATAATAAATTCAATTAAAAAATTTAAATAGATAAAAAACACTAACATTTATAAAATTACATACACATAATGGAAATCAAAACTATGGGATTTGAATAAAAAACCACCTACCACAATTCACTCATGAGAGATTTCCCAACAAAAAATCCCTATTTTACGTAGATCAATCATTAATGTGATGTTGAACATGGTCTAGACTCCAAACCCAAATTCATTATTAAATGAAACAAGATATCTTAAATATAGATCTATATCCAACAATCTTGTATATTTATTCACCAAATTTAAATCTAGATACAACAAAATAAAGGATAAAAACCCACCAAAATAGTTGGAGAAGAATGAGAGTGACATGAAATCAATCTGAAAGAAAATACATACTGGAGTAGGTGTATATCTACCATCCAGGCTTCGAATATTCAAGAACAAAGGTTTCAAGGCCTTGGAATGTGTCCATGAGTCTCAAAAAATGGGAAAATTGTTTTAGGTTGATCTAGGGTCTATTTGGGGTATATATGGGGGTTTGGGTAATTTTAAGACCAAATATATAACTTCAATTTCTACATGCCTAGATTGATGGGTTGAATAGTATGGTTAGAACTAACCATGTTCCTACACATTCACCCAGTTGCAGATTTTGGCTACACACTCAATTTAACCACACGAAAACCACTCAACCCCTTTTCACACTTTCTTTAACCATGTGAAACCCATGCGATCCACTTACACACTTTGTTTAACCATGAAAAAACCATAAAACGCCATTAATCCTTCCAATATTCTTTAAGTATAACCTAAACACACCCGATTCAAGTAACAAACATGTTATTCTAAAAACAAGGAAAACAAATACCTATAAACCAGGCTATGACATCTCCGGAAAAGGTCATGATCTTACTCTAAAAATATCTACCATCCTTGGTCTGTAATTTACGTGATACACATCACATTATACCTTATAACAAAGAATAATATTCTGCCACATAACTCCAGATATAAGATGTATAATTCCATAAAAATAATTCATTGCTTTTATAATCACTAAGACACATTAGATGGTGCTCCAAAATACCCATATAAAATGACATACCATAGTTTCATCGATCAATTCATACAACCAGCTTAAGTCACTCCAATAGATAATCCTATTCACCTGGGATGATTATATGACATGATACACACCACCATCAAAATACACTACTGAAATGCATCCTCAATTTTCCAACAAACCCATATGATAAATTCTCATCTCATCCGACAAAATTAGACATGAAAATGCAGAATGAACTCAGTACAGATCCTCATTTCTATCCCAAAATGAATCATACAATCCCCACTATCAATGCTGAAGGTCGTGATATACCAATTGTTTCTTTAAATTTCATGGTAGATCCTTAAACCATCTCTATCATACCATAAATGACATAATCTATTTGATTTACAGACCACCATATCCGATTCCATAAAAAATCTAGTCAATCCTACTTTGCCTAAATTTTCCAAAAATTCATGGACACACCCAATGATACATTGTCTCATCCCTAAATCACGTGTCCTTAACTCTTGAAGCATCCTGAGATCATCCAATAATCCATAATAAATTTTATTCCTTCCTTTTTGCCAAATTCCCCAACTCGATCCTCAACCAACTAGATCCTCTATCTTACTCCCCTCATAAGCATTGAAGTATTGTTTATCTAAATCAACCATATATCACACTAAAACCACCCCAATCTCAATTAAAATGAACAAAATATACCCAATACAACATCCAAATTACAAAAATGGTTTTTTGTATAAGATAATATAAATTAGATTCACTTTCCCACTAGAATCAAAGAATACCTCAATTGTCAAATGACTATTCCCAACATCCACATCCTTACTCACGTAGTGTTATTCCTTTATGGACCATTATCCTTCTATTATAACATCTAATGACTGGATTTGGACATCCATCTCATAAAATTGGGAAATTATGAACTAGTATTGAAACATTATTGGTCGTTCCTATCCAATTGTATTGTTATATTCTTTAATCTATTTAAATTAATTTAGAATGAGGTTCATACCATGATACAAAAAATGGAATTCCATACACTATATATATTTTATTATATATCAATATGAGCACAACATCAATTGTTTTCATCATCACACATGTTTCACTCACCTTGATACATGCTCACTCATTCTATCAATACATACACCATGATTCTTAACAATACAAGTCATGTGAGAACATCAGGTTAGCTATGCCACCACAAAATATTATTTCTTATGTACCCTCATCTATGGTCTTATATTTACCATATTAATATAACCCAAAGAATGAAATACCAAAATAATTTCAATAAGTTCACCATCCCCCAACCTTCGAACATCTCCTCATCAATTCCATGTTCAAATGTGCCCATGTGAAGAAAAACATTATCCATCATATGTTCATATAGTCCTAATGGTTATACGCTCTATCACAACCATATTGTATAGACCAGCATATTCTCCCATAATCCAAACATCTCATATAACCTCTGATCACTTTCCAAAATTGTTGACTATGATTCATGGCATGTTAGCCACATATATCATGATGTTCCCCTACGAATCCTCTTTTAAATAGAGTATTTCAATTATTACATGGTTTAAAGTATGATCACCACCATCTGGAATTATATCAGAATTGAACTGTCAAACATACTCTCCAAATTCAAGAAAATGTGATCCAACATCAATAGTTTCATGCAGTCAATCATTCATTCCCTTTGAAATAAGACATTAATACCAAAGAACTATAACTCAAGGATCTCACCAACTAAAAAACACAAGGAATCAACATAATTTTACCATATAACTAATAGCACATTCTATGTAACAATTTCATAACCTAAAAAATATTTCTATACATTCAACCACTAAGGAACCCAAAACAAAATATAACACCTCTCTTGGTATTCCCTCATATATCATGTCCCATTTTAACTATATCACTCATCTCACTAATATGGTGGTCTAAATCTCTAATTACAACACATGTCCCCCTAACCTATAGGTCATATCACATATAAATCAAATCTCAAAGGTAACCCCTCTTTGTTATGATATCTAATATCACATGACAAACCACCCAATTAATATTTCCCTCATTTATAAATAGTTGTAATCACATTCCCAGACATCATCACACTATGGCACTTATTCTCATGGGGAATCTACATATATGACTACCCACTCAATAATCACATTATCATCCAGTCAGACAAGTATATATACATATATATAATAGAACACCCCGCTATAATTTGTGTCTAATAAACATTAGGTATGTGTTTTGGTTAAGTAGAATTCTTCCAAGATATTGTATGGGAAAATACCATAGAGTTTATTGATGTCAATTTAAGAAACAAAAACTATTTTTCATCTCATATCAAGTAACAAAACTACAAAATCTAGTCTCACCACTAAGGAATTGTATTACTATACAAACCTAATAGGGTCACCATACATCCCTTATAACTATCATTCACATTCATCATCAAGGATTATATCATCATAGATCAACAATGTTTTTCATCAAACAGAAATATACTCTACTCCAGTTGTTTGGATTGGTACCAAAAATTTATTTGGGAAAACACAATATAAGTTATTACATACACTTAAAGAAGAACACTTTCACTAGTGATACCAATCACATATAAGAAAACATATGTAATTTGAATCATACATGCCAAACAAGATACATGAACATCGGCCTCTTTTGAAGGGACCAAGATCCAAAAACAAATAAATCAAAAATTTCAAAATGTGAGTGTATCAAGTTAGGTGAAAATATAAAACAGAAAAATCTAATGAAAAGAATAATAACCACATTTCTAGGTAATAAAGACTTCATATCAGAAAATTTAATCTCAATTCACCAGTCTAAAAACCATCATAGGATATGAAAGAACCTAAATCCTTATAAACCATCTAACAAAATAGTAACACTAAATAAAACACTAATGAATAATTTTATATGAGTCACATATTCTCTGATACCACTTTGTAACACTCTTGGCAACAGATCACTCCTTAGTTTTAAAAAAGATGATTTTATTTTAACCCCAAGATTTCCTCCCTATACACTATAGGATTACAATAATATGTATAGGTCTAGGGTGTTTTCAGGTCTAGATTGTACACCCATATATGAGTTTCAAATAACTAGGATATAAAAAAACATCATCCAAAACAAAAAAATCCATCATAATAAACAAACTCAATCATCATAATCAATAATAATACATGAATTATAGAGTAAGAAATCAGATATATTCATGTTCATTATAGTATAAAATAGTATTGATCATCCATCAGGATGATTGGATAAAAGAATAAAAATAAAAGAGCGATTTACTACCATCACTTAACCTTATACCTAATCCTAATCATCAAACCGGATATCCCATTGGATCATACTATTACAAGAATTATCCCAACCATAACCAATGAGAAATATTTTTTCTTGGTTACCAAAGTGTCATTTATAACTGAGAAGGGTGTGATTAAAACTCAATAGTTAACAACAAACGTGGTCCCATATATAACTAGTATATTTAGGGTTATTCACATCTTATATGATTAGAATAAATAAACATAATACTTGTGCAAGAATAAATAAAATAAACATTATTTATTAGTGGGTTAAAAAATAACATATGTGATTAGTTATTTATACTTCTGATAGTTCTAGAGTATCTTTTAGAATCACTAGAAATCATTCCACCACATAAGGTGAATACACTGTCCCCCAAGAGGTAATCCATCTAAACATGTGGAATAGTAATTTCTTATGAAGTATTTATCTTGTCGGTTATACATACTAACACGAAAAATGTTTCAATTTTTCTTATTTAAAAACTAATGTTAAAGATAACATTTTTTTAATGTCAGTTAAAGAAATTTATTTAAGTTGAGCTTTTAACCACATTCATCAAATAAATAATGTCAAAAACCTTCTAAAATTTTATTAAAAAGTTAGAATCCCTAATTTTTTTTCATTTCATGCTCCAGGATTTTGGTATTCCACCCCATAGAAACCTAAAAAATTATTTCTACCATATAGAGGTCATGATCAAACCTCAGATTCACTCATCCACCATCATCTATCATCGGCTTCCACTGATAATCTAGGTATTTATCTACTATACATCATCAGTCATAGATTTAGTAATATATAAGATTTATTCTTGACTATTTTTTTCATCCATATCCCTACAAGGTATTCTTATTCATGGAGTATTTTTTTGGTGATTTTATGAATGGTTACTAGTGGTAATTTGATTGATTGAATCATTGTTCAATGTCCCTATTTGTTATTTTATTTCTTTAGGTTTACTCAAGAATTAAATTATCATTCACCTAGAGTGTCCATATAATTTTCACAAATCTAGTGAAGCCAGGTGGCGGAATATGAGTCTAGGAAACTAATATCCTATCAAAAGAACTATTCTTCATACAATGTATAGTTAGATGATTTTTTTATTCATTGACTTATTTTAGGTATTAATTTTTATTGAAAAATACTTTAAAATAATTATTATTTGAGTCTGATTGGGGATTCAATAAAGTATCGTTACCTTTAAATCAGCTTCGATTGTTTGAAATAAAGAAAGTGATTAAAGAATTGGTTTTATGATGTTTAAATTATCAAATAATAATAATAATTGTTCATTTATTATTTCATGAATTTATTTTGAGAATTAATTAATTAAGGAAAATAACAATTATTTTATTCAAAATAAAAAAATTAATGATATTAATATTAATTTTTTATGTTAGTGAATTAGTTTAATTCTTTTAGTTGAAAATTTAGAAAAATTATAACTTTTAAATTTTTATTAATGTGTTTGTATGTTGTTCACTATTTCTAAGTTAATGGAAAAGTTTATATATTTTTTCATGTCTAAACCAAACTTCTATGATTTTAATTTACTTAATTTTGATAATATAAAAAAATTATAATATTCAATATATTCATGTGTTTTTCATTATTTAATGAATTGATTTGTTAATTAATATGTTCTTTTTAATCTTTTACATGTGTCTACATAAATTCAATGCTCAAAATGTACATATTCATTATAAAGAAATTATTATTTTTAACATTATTGGTTTTTATTTTGTGTGTTAAATTATTATTTATTTGTAATTATTTACTCAATTTATTTTTATTTTTCTATTCAATACATTTTCTAATATATTAAATTGGATTTAGTAATTGTATATTTTAAAATGAACCATGATGATAAAAAGTAAACAATTTTACGTTTTTATTTCCATTGTTATTTATTAAAGTAAATTTTAATTATAATTTCAAAATATATTAACTTACATTTAATAATGAAAATATTTTATAAGGGAAAATGTGTTGTTGTTTGATTACTTTGAGTTGAACAACTAAAATATTTGTGGAAGGTTTGATGATTTTTTTTGATTTTTCAAAACAAAATAATCCAAATAATGGCCTCATTTTTGTCTATGATATAAATGTTTGAATATGAGAAATCTAGAAATAATAGCTAAAAAATATCATTTATTTTTTCATGTATTTAATTTCAATTATAGAACATGGATTTATCCTGAAGACATTGGGAAATATTCATGATCAAATGATGATGGTGATTTTGAACTTGATAGTTTTGTTTTATTTGAATTGATCATGCATGATAATGAAGTAGAGACAGTCGAGAAAGAATGATCTACCTTTTTCTTATATGGAAATGATGACAATACATTGTTCCTAGGATGTATAAAATTGAGATTTTTATTAACGGTGTTATGATTGATAAACTTGAAGTTCAAAATTGGATTGAGTGATAAGAGTGTTATATAATTTCTATAGCTGTTGAAATATATATTTCCCAACGAAAAAATCATCTATATTAAAATTATATAGAGAAAAAATATGTTATGCCCAATGGGATGGGGTAAACAATAATGCATGCATTCCCCCATTGACTGAGTGTTCTATTATAAGTAATATGAAGGTATTATAGAGTGTCTTAAATATGGTACATAACAATATATGTTGATAGAAAAATAATAACTTGATTCATCTATAATTAAATGTACAAAAACACTTCATGAGGAAGTTTAATATCTTCATATAATTCAACATATTAAATGATTATATTAAAATTCATTAAATGAAAAAAACTATAAGATGGAAAGTAGATAAGAAAATATATGATTTAAAATTATTTTATCAATTAGTTTCTCCATATCTAAAGAAAATTGATATACAATTTTATAAATTTTTAAATAAATTTACAAATCATAGACTTAGGTTCTTCTTATATAAAATGGATGCATATCATAGCCTTAGTAAAAACGTTTTTTAGGGAAAATGTTACTGAAAATTTTTAACATATCACTCTAATTTTTACGAAGTGGAAATATATAATTTATATATTAACGATTTATAGACCAAAACAACCTGAAAAATATATTCATGATTACTTTTCTCCATTAATTAATTATTTGAAACAAATTTAGGAGAAATGAATCAAATATTTATTATTATTATAAAAGGGAATCATATAAATTGTATGTAATGTTTATGTTTACAATAAAAAATATCCTAGCATATTGAAATTTATCTGCATATATTGTTAAGGGCCTGAAATCATATCCAATTTTCGAAGAAGGTACTTCATTTTTTCCACTTATACAATGGAGGGAAATCATGTACATGGGTAAACAATGGTTTTTGAAAACAAATCATTCTTATTGAGAATTTAAAAAGGTATTAAATGTTCTGTTATATTTTTATATCAATCAAAACTCATCTCTAACTGATAAAATTTTTGAGAGTGTGATAAACATTAATGTCAGATCTGTAATGACTTGAAGAAGTAGTTTTATAAAAAATGGATGAAGCTATCTTTATTTATCAGCCTCCATATTAAGGATTTCATGAGATCAAAGATAACATCAATGGGATGCATGTTAAGAAGAATATTTAAGATAGTCTGATTACACTATTTTAGGTTCTTAAATGTAATAAGAAGGATTTTTTTCATGAAATATAAGAATTAATGTCAATGGAAATACATTTTTAGTTAGTTCCAACATCTAAAGGAAAATGAATATACTTTCCTCCCAGTTTTAATGCATTATCCAAGTGATATAAAATCTATTTTTTCAGTGCCTTTATTGTATCAATATTTCTCAAGGTTATTCATCAAATTGTTTTAAAAAAATATGCATCAATGAAGTATTTGATGTTAAATAGCATGAAAAATCATGATTGTCATGTTATGATGAAACAACTCTTACCAGTTTCATTATGTTGAAATCAAACCATCTATATCATAATGATTATCATAGAGGTGGATTTTTTTTTCTTCATTCTATATATATGAAATTGATGGACTAAATTCATTGAACAAGTTAGATAATGATGTAAACTATATGTTTTTTCAACATAAAACATAGTTTTCACTATATTTTTTGATATTAATTTGAACTTATTGGTTTATTTTGTGTGAAAATTAACGTGTGTGAACCTATATATATATATATATATTGAATGTATCCTCTTGATAGTTATATGATAATATTGAATGGGTATGTTAAAAATCCATATCCATAAAATGCCTCAATCTCTAAGGAGCATATTTATAAATACGTTTCATAGATTTTTAAAAACTAATTTTATATTGTGGAGAATGTTAGTTTTCCCACCTCTTGTCAACATGGAGTAAATTTTATTCAAAAGGTGATCCATGGAATAAAAATTAAATCATTTAAAAGTGAAAAATTAAAGAAAATATATTAATACATCTTGAATAACATATATAATTTCCTTCGATATATAAAATATCATATTAATGTGTAAAAATAGTTTTATTTATAAGTACATAGATTTGTAGTTATTGAATAAAAATAGAAAATATTTTTTTAAGATGGTTTAGAGATACCATGTGTGGTAGATCAAATGTGTTAATAACATTGAAATGGTAAGAAATTGGTTCATGTTTAAATTTGATAACATGGTTAGCATATTATATTAATGGTTATATATTAGATAATAAATATCAAGAAAATAGAAATTTATTTTAGAATAGAAAAATATTATTGTTTAATGAAGTAACATGTTTTCCTATTGTAAATGAAAAAAATTCAATCTCTACATCATGCACACATTATAGAGTTTTTAAATAAATATTCAATATTTATTACAAAAACTTTCATGTTCTTTTGTTTTACTATAAATGCATTATTGTCAGAAAACATTTTAAACATGATGAATTTGGAATGAAAAAGGTAAATCCAAATATGATATAACATAGAGAGGATCCATTTATGGTGGAAAAAATGAAACAGTTTTTTATATTCATGACCCATCAAATGTCCAGTGGCATATAATATTGCAAGGAATAAAATGGACTTTTAGTTCTGAATAACAGGATGATGATGATGAAATAATTTAGATTTATTCATCCATGAATATATTATTAGAGGATATTAATGATGATGTCAAAGAAAATATTTGTGCTAAATGGAATAATCGCGATGACGAAACATAGAAAAATAACCCATTAATAATATCATAATATTATTATTAACATATATTTATAGCATCAATTTCTATGCGTATTTTTTAAAATTATAGATATAATATAACTAAAAAAATTCAATAACACGTATTTTTTAATGTCATTTTAGTTGAACTTAAATTAAAAGTTTTGTACAATTTTATAAATATGATATTTGACCCAAAAATATTTTTTATTCATTAATATTTCTTTTATATGTATCATAATTGAAAAGTGATCAAAAACATGTTTATGTGGTTTTTTAAGAAAAAAAAGATATATTTTCTCTAATAATATGTCAAATATTATAATAACCCATTAATGATCCAAAAATTATAGATAAACATAATAATAAAATGAGTTTGATATCATTTAATAATAGTTTTTATTTCATCAGTGAAATTTGAAAATAAAAAATATAGTAATTTAATATTAGAAAATATCAAAACAAACAGAAAAAAAGAAATGAATATTAAGAAATAATATAATATGAATAGAATTAGGTTCAGTTATATTTGTATTAATGGGTGCTTATGAGATTACAATCATTTTTTGGATATGATTCTAATTTATATTTATATTTATTTATAACTATGTTATTATTTTATTGTTTTTTGTGAATTTGATTTGTAATATAATAGTGGACCATACATCTGATTCACCTTTATATTCTGTTGAAGAACCTATATATACCACTTATTATGGTACTCATAAAACTATATAGATGCCTTCAAATACCATAGAAAAAAAGGTTTCAAGGGATGGTAAAAATGAATGCACATGTTTACATAATTTTTTAGTTACTCGTAACCCATAACAAAGTATATGATTTTAGTTTAATGAAAGTCGTATTCCCATGGGTCCAAATATAACCTAATATTGTATTTTTGTTACAATTAAGTCTCTATAAGAAACCATAATTTTGTTTCATGATAGGATAAATATCCATAAGACAACACTAGTTTAGTTATAGAACAGAATTTTGGTAAAGTCATTCATTATTATTTTCATTAGTATTACATGTTTTGAAAATTTTAAGTTATTTTATTCTTTTAGTCGGATGAAATTGGATATTAATAACAACAAATAATTCATTAATATATGTTTATCTATTAATTCTATGAGAGGTAGGGCATTTAAATCAACCCTAAATAGTCATTTAATTTTTTTTCTAGTCATAATGAAAATACAAGTCAAATATATCCATCTCTGGATAAAGATTGATAAATGAAATTTATTTAATGTAAAAGAAAATATTGATTTTTGGTAAGTTCAATTTGAAATTTTGAATGTGTTTATCACTATAATTATCATATTAATGATTTTTCCTTAATTAAAAGGCACAGATAAGTTCTCCTATAATGAAAAAAATGTATGCCATCATAATTTATCACATGGAGGTTTTTTGTTATTAGAAGAGAAAATAATTACTAAAAAACATCTAATATTATTATTTTCATCTTGTGGCTTAGAAAATATAGAATCTAAATCCCCAAAAACTAGACATTAAAAATTAAAGAATACCCAGATGAACAAAAACGGGACATATCTTACTAAAGAATCAATGGTTGTAGACAAAAGGATTGTGATGATTTTTTTATTTTGTATACGTTTTTAAATTAATTTTTCGAATTCATAATTTATTTTATTCAGTAAAAAATTATTTAAATATTCTATAGAGGAAACCCTTAAGGGGAATACTATATAAGGGACTTAGAAATATGAGGGTAGGTTGGATTTTTTAGGCAATTCATTGGGAACACCCAAACACCCATGCCGAAAATGAGGATATGAGGTGGTTTTTTCAATAAAAAAATTGTGTTTAATTTTATTTAATATACTCATGGGAAGATTATTTAATGAGAAAAATATATTCTTTAAAATACAACATTCATGAGAGGGGTTAGAATATGAATGATAGGATCAGATCTACAATTGAGGAGAGGATCAGTGCTTTAGTATGCTTGATGTTTGATGACACACAGAGAAAATGTCCCACTATGTATCCTAGTCCTCCTTCATAGGATTCATATCGCACTCCTCCACCCTAACATTTAGATTTCACTCCTCCACATCCTCATGAAGATAAAAATTCTACACCTAATCCTTATCATTCCCTCTACTTTGAGTAATATGATGGGGTTCCCCATTATTATATTATATCATATGGGATTATATATGACACTGGAGGTATTTTTTAACATCAGCAGATGGATATGTATTAGAATAGGGTAACTATGTTTGATATTATTGAGGTATCAGCTAGAGTACCATTTTATATAGGTAAGGCTTTAATATTTTGAAACAATTTTGGGAAATTTATAAAAAAAATTATTATAACATTCTCAAATATTTCCATTGAGGTAAAAATATATTATAAAAAATAATTCATATTAGTGTTAAATTTTTAAAATTTTAATAATATATATGTTATTTAATATATAGAAAATAATTAAATATTGTATAAAAAGAGATAATAAGTTGACTAAAATTCATATTTTGATACAAATACGCTTTTGGAAATATTATGAAATGAATCATAGTTTTTGGGAGCCTATGAGATTCCAACTCATGTTGAAATTTTTAAGTGCATTATAATTGGGATGATTTGAAATATATATATCATTTATATTTTACTTCAAATAAGATGATCCAAAAAAATGTGGCCAATATTTTTCTTGTAAGTTGTTACTAATATTTCTTATAGATATTTCAATTTTATATGTATGACATTATACATTGTTTATTAGGCATCATTATACAATTTTTGATAAAAATGACATTTAATTATTATATGGTTTATAAAACAAAAAATTTATTTATTTATAGGTGAGTATCAATAATGATGATAAATGAAAATATATATTTTTAAAAGATTGTAGAAGTTTTTAATTTAGTGTTGGATATTTCTGTATCCTGATACATATGGAATAAATATTTAGTTTTCTCTCTTAATTTAATGATCAATAAATTTATATTTTTAAATATTATTATTTATTTGAGGATGTTGTGGATCAAGTGTTGATTCAAAAACATTGTTATTTTTTTTTGTTTGGTTTCTAATAAACACCCGCAGTTTTTTTAATAATAAATTTTTTTTAAGTGACTCTCATAAAATTAATATTCATAGAACTATAAATTCTGGACTTATATTAAATACATTGATTAATGGGAAATATGTCACAAAACAACTTGGGTACCCTAGTAAATTGATAACAGAGATGATCCATACATAGACCGAAGGGCATTTCTGATCTCTTGTACGGGTCGATGATTAGAACCTTGTATCTTATAAACTGAAATTAGGGAACGAGTTTTACACAAACAGTGTAGAAGTAAAAGGAGCATAGAAGTATAAATAATAAAAGAAACTCCATTGGGAGTAATGTACCAAAAGTCAAATCAGAATTAAATCCCAATGTTATATAACCCAAGTACCAAAACAGAGGAAAAAAACTAATGTCCCCAAGGACACAACTCACCGAAACAAATTTTAAACTGTTGGATCCACCTCCAAGAGATCCTCACCACCTTCCTCAAACTTGGAAGGAGATAATCTACAAACCCATGAAGGCACATATAGGGTGTGATCTTAAAATCCCAATAGGGTCTCACAAATAAATCCACAAAAGATTCCAATAATAAATTAAAAAAAGTAATGATTTTAATTTTTAAACTAAATAGGTTTATCATTTTAGAGAATATTTAAAAAAAATCATGATATACATTTAAAATGATGGAAAATACTTTTAGAAAACTATTAAAAAGTGATGGAATATTTATAAAATAATAGCATAAACCAAATTATTATCTCAAATAGATTATATAAATTTAAAAGAAATGTATATCAGTTTAACAACATTGAAATACATTTATATCTCAAACATAAACAAGGGAGAAACATGTTCATCTACCAAATAGGTATGAAAGATCCAAGCTATAGGACTCTGAACTCTCTATGAGGTCACAATAATATGTGAACACACATATCCAATTGGAACTGGTTAGAGAGGACTCATCACCATCCTACTGGGGACGTGACCTAAGATAATTTTTCATTATAACATTGTATAATCATATATTGTGTACAAACAAATCACAATATTCCTTTTCCTTGCATGAAATCGTACATAATCAATGATGGGAAATTTATTTTAAGAATTATTAAAATAGAATTTAAATTCCATTCCACATTTCAAATACTGATTTTCCATTTAAAAACTAAAACAGGGTTTTATTCAAAACAAACATTTTACCACGATAAGACCACATGGTTTCTATAAAAACCATTTTTATACCATTTTCACTAGTTTGAATTCAATTGAAAAATAATTCTATAAATTTCAAAATTCATTCCGATAATTAAATTCAATAATATAATTGAAATAGTATCCATCAAATCTATAATTTAAATTAAACAATTTAAATCAACCAATTTCCGTAAACAGACCCCAATTCAATGGAAATGTGGGGTTTTTCCAAATTTTCATTCCAAAACCATTTCAAACCTCCCAATTGTCTAGAATTAGGATTTATTAAATCAGTTTAAATAAATTTTCAAGAGCCAAATTTAAATTAAAAATTGAAATAAATCACGAAATTCATGTTTAATTAAATTTTCTATGTGGGATGGAATCACATATAATATTTCAGAAACTCAACACGTGAAATGAAACATTCCCATGAGAATGAATGCGTAGAAGACCTTAGAACTCATCTTCGAGAAGAGATCAAAAAAATTATGTATATATCCATCAATTTCAAGATGATTTATTAAACCCCATTATAGAGAAAGAGAAAGAGACAATGAAAAAGGGAGAACACTTACTCGGGAATTCACACCGCACATGCAACGACGATCAAATGCTAAAAATAACCTAGAAGGGTTTGGAGGGATCCAAGATCACCTCCAGATGAATTTGGATAATTGGAAGTAAAACTATCTAGAAGGAAAAAATAGGTTATCTACTGTGCAACATGTATATAATCAGAATGCATGGAATCATGAGACATGCAATCCAATTACACATCGTGAAATAGTTAAATTTTGAAACAACTAAAAACACAACAATTAAAATTAAAAAATGATCATTAATTAACTCATGATGTATAATGACTCATCATGTCATGTAACATTATTAGTGTGAACCCTTCATAGAATGCACCCCTCAACCATTACACATCATGTAACCCTCCAACATTATGAAGAAATGATAGGTTAAAGTCAAGTGTTAAAAAAATATTACTTCACCATTATAGGTGTTCTATCGATTCTATACCAACCCCACCTAGTGAAACATAAGGAATAACCATGAAAAGATTTAGATTTCCATTAATATAATGTTAACGATATGTTACAACCTCCCCACCATAGAAAATTTTTGTCCCCAGAAATCATATAAAGAACCGTCTTTGTCAAAAAGATTAGGCCAATACTCTCTCATTAATGACTCAAGTTCCCATGGATCATTATTATCAGAATCATGTTTACATAAAACATGAACCATAGTTATCATCCTTGCACAAAGTACTTTGGGGTCAAAATCAACTATCCTAACTGGCTTCTCAGTTAAAGATAAATTAGGTTCAATATCAAGATCACCCTATCTCAAAACATTAGATAGATCAAAGAGAAACATTCTTAGATATAATACATCTAATATGTTATTTATTGACATCAGTGGCAGCGAAAGTGCTAAATTGTATAAAACTTTCCCCACCTAATCAATAATCTCAAAAGGACCCACAAAACGAAGAGCAAGCATCCCTTCCCTCCCATGTCGTCAAAGCCCCAACTAGGGTAAAACATTCAAGAACACTAGGTCACCAATCAAAAAATCCAAGAGTTTAAGAAAATGATCACCATAAGACTTATTTTAGCTCTATGACATCAATATCCTTTAACAAATCAACTGAATTTTTGGTGTCCAGTCATCCACCAAACCTGGTCCCACCATGGAACGTTCTCCAATCTCTAACAAAAAATAGAGATTTACAAGGTCAACCATACAAGGCCTCAAAAAGATCCATTATTATTGTCTATTGGTAAATATTGTTAAAATAAAAC